>CM044549.2:11939330-12644330 GCA_024416835.2 Perccottus glenii
CCCTTGTATGATCCAGTCTCCAACTTAAACAATTTAGTGATACACATAATTGAAATCATTGGATATATTACTGGAACGTGCTAACCAGAAACACACAAAAGGAAAAAGAATTATGTCTTATAAAGGTTATTTCTTCAGCGTTTAAAAAAATATTTTCCTATACACAATGTCAAGTGCTCGTAGGTACTAGCCTACTCCATACAGGTGTTAAATGTTAAACCTGTGTCGTAAAATGTTTCAATAAAAATAAAAAGAGATAGAATGACAATATGAGCTGAAGAAAGTTGTGGAATGGAAGGGATTTAAAACCATTTTCACCCCAGGACATTGACCCAACATTCCACCTAAAAAATGGACTCTATGATCGGAGAGCTAACCTCACATTGGGCGTTCTGTTAATCTTGAGCTCATGATTTTGAAAGAAGCTTTGATTTGTGGAGGAATGGTTAACAAGCTTTTTATCTCAGAGAAAGAGAACACTTTGTGCACCATTAAACCTGCACAAAGCCATAATGCTCTTTGTTTAGCTACGTTAAATAAAGCCTATCATTACGCTCCACTGGGTGCTAAGTGGTATTTTAAAGGTCCATAAATTCAATTAGACACTCGTCAGCTCTGGCCCCTTGCACTGTGTTAGCGACAGACGCACGTGATCGCAAGCTCTGTGTCAGCCATTTTTAAGAGTTATTACTTAGGATTTCCATTTATATTGTCATTTTAATAGTAGGTCTGTGTTGAAGCACTAGGGGCCTCAGATGCTTCCACGGCCCCTCCCTCAAGACTGCAGCCTATTATTTGTAGCAGGGGAAGGAAAGATCTCAGTCTATCATTAACACTGTCCCGTTAGCCCAGTGCTAATGCGCAGTTTAGCAGCCGGGCAGGAAAATGCTAAAGAGGTCCTGACAAGTCCTGAGGGCGATCTAAGCGTATGTGTGTGAGAGAGAGTGTGCATTAGTGTTTGAAGAGGAGGGGTCGAGTGGGGTCCCAGTGGTTGTTTGCCTGTTTTCCATCAAGAGCCCTCATCTCCTTTATCCCCTTTGTGGTGCAGGGCCCTCCTCGGGGCACTTCCCTCTGAGGGGGATCTAAAAAGAGCAGCTGCTGGGGAACCAGTGCCATTTCCTCCTGCTGTCACCAGCTATGACAGGCCTCAGTCCCGGGTATGTCACACCCCCTCCGCCTCCATGAATATGCACATCAACTTGTTTCTCTTAGTTCTCAACTCCAGTGACAAAGTGGGAAAGCATATGGCTGAAATATTCATGACGCCGTGCGGTAATTAAGTGGTGGAGAAGTGAACTGGAGAGTCACTAGCCTCCGCAGCTAAAAACACACCTCTTTTTTTCCCCTTCAAAAGCATGTTGTCCTCTCATTGTGTTGTGCAACATGGAGCCATTTATCACATTGGAGTTAATGAGGCTTAAAATAAGTGCAGTTTTGTTTAGCGAGTTAACTCCAGCTAAGCGCCAAAGAGAACAAACTATTTGACAGTAGGATTTTTTTTCTTTCTTTCATCTTTAGCAGTTCTTTTTTAATCTCAATATTTTTTTCACAGAAAGTTTCACAAAATAATATTTTTAACCCAACGTTAAAGAAATAACGGTCTGCATCTCACACTGTTTTAAAGCGTGTAATTTGTGGCAGCGACCTGCTGAGCAACAGATGAGGCTTTAGCAGCACATTTATAGGCGCTGTGCTGCTGAAATTGTTGCAACTTTTCTTTTGGAGTATTTCACAGGAATTAAAAACTGCACGTTTATTTCTAAGCTGTGTAACCTAATTTACTCTGTGACAAATAATTCCCAGATTGCATAAATATAGGCAAGGCAAGGAAATTTTATTTATAAAGCAAAATTCACACACTGGGTCAGTGCTTTACAGAAATAAAAGACAAAATATAAACTCTGGGCACGAGCAGAACGCCTGTCCCAGATGTTCTCAGAGTCTGAGAAGGTTCATAAGGAACTGTCAAAAATATATTCTGGAGCTAAACCATTAAGAGACCTGTAAAGCAGCAGTGCTGTTTTAAAGTCTATTCTCTGAGCAACAGGAAGCCAGTGCAGAGATTTTAAAACTGGCGTGATGTAGTTGTACTTCCTTGTTTTTGTTAGAACTCGAGCAGCAGCATTCTCAATAAGCTGCAGCTGTCTTAACCCTCGTTTTGAGAGACCAGTGAGCAGGCCGTTACAGTAATCTAACCTGCTGGAGATGAAAGCATGGATACGTTTCTCTAAGTCTGGTTTAGACATTATCCCTGACTTTGGAAATGTTTTTAAGGTGATAAAATGCTGATAATGTAATTGACTTAATGTGACTGTGGAAATTCAAGTCTGAGTCCATGATGACCCCTAGATTTCTAACCTGGTTTTTAGATTTTAGAGAAAGAGACACGAGGTGACTGCTGACACTTCCTCTTTGTTTCTGTGGCCCAAAGATGATTAGTTCAGTCTTGTCTCTGTTCAGTTGGAGGAAATTATTTTGCATCCACATGTCAATCTGTTTGATGCAGTGACACAGTGAATGGATTGGTCCATTTTCAACTGATGTGAGTGAAATGTAAATCTGAGTGTCATCTGCATAATTATGGTATGATATGTCACAGCTGTGTAATAACTTGTCTAAAGGAAGCATGTAAAGACTGAATAATAGGGGTCCCAAGATAGACCCCTGTGGAACCCCACATGTCAGGGCCATTTGGTCTGACACACAGTTACCAACCGAAACAAAGTACTTCCTGTCTTCAAGATAGGACTGAAACCATTTAAGGGTAGTTCCAGAGATACCTATCCATTCTTTTTAATTTTTGTGACAGGATTCCATGGTCCACTGTATCAAACGCAGCACTCAAGTCCAACAGAACTAAGATTAGTTGTTGATATAATAATAGAATAAAAATCATCAAATTAACATTGTAATTTAGGGGTGTTTATTGGCAAACACCTGGCGAAACGATTAGTATCACGATACACATGCCACGATACATCCCGATATATCCCGATTGTATTAGTATAGTCAGACAATATATTGCAATTATCAAAATAGTGAGCACTAAAACTGTAGCTCACATAAAAAAAAACAAAATAAGCAATACATTTCTATCTTAGTCTTATCTTATCTAGTCAATTTTTATCTCTCTTCTTCCAGAAGTAAACCTATCCTTAGAAACCAGAAGTAGTTTACAAAATAGTTTACAGACAGCAACACATTGCAATACAAATAAGATACTGTTCGTTTCATAAAGAAGGTACATTCGTCATTTATCAAAGAAATAACAAAGACAAATGTTACCTGACCAGTGTGACAAGAAGGGTTATGTAACTCTTCAGACTATTTTTCTAATATATGGTGTGTTGAATTTTCACAGTGCTTAAGACCTAAGGAATGTCTAATCTAAATCAGTAAACAAACAGTAAACAAACAATAAAATAAGAATGTATCTGTTGCACGTTTAACAACAGCTCTATGAAAGAATAAACACTGTGTTTTTTGTGACACTTTGAAGTGCCACAATAAATTTCTCCAGAAGAAGAGACGGGATGGAGAGGTTGGTCGACGGCCCTGATGCGTCACTGAGCCAGAAGGGGGATAGCAGGCTGTGTGAGCGGGCCCAAAGAGTTGACAGCCAGGTAGATTGTATCTGACACAAAGCCTAGAGATAAAAGAGGAGCGGACAGCTGGCCCAGTGCACTCACCTCACCCCCCTCCGATCCCACCCCTCCTCTGCCTCCTCGTTATGCTCCCCTGACACCTCCTCGGGGGGGGCGTGTCCGCTGTGGTCCACCGTGACCAATCCCAGTTGGTCCTGGACTGTCACTGTCAGGAAGAAGAGCATTGAGGGGCTACAAACACACAAGTGATGGTGCTCTTTTATCCAGGTTGTAGTATACTAAAGGTTCTTTTCAGTTATCCAGTTGCATACTTTTGTGCCCAGGTGTCTACTAAATTGTCCAAAACAATTTTGCAGTATTTGGTAAAAGTAACTGATAATATATAAAAAAGCAGATGTAAATAAAGAGACAAAGCACTCAGTTTTTATAAAATCTGTGTTTTTTTTAATTATTTGCTAAAGGTGATATCTGTAAAACCAAACTTGAGTGGCTATGTCCAATTAGGACCACTACAATGGATTTGGGATTTGAAAACAGCCCTATGCAAAGAATAAATTACAAGCCTCAGTTCACTGATTTCCAAAATGGCAATATCTGTTTTTGAAAATAAACTCTTCAAATATAATATGAAGACTCTGATAATGCCTGAATTATGTGTAGTGCTACAGTTACAGTTATGAAAATGAAAAAAGTTTTTCTTGTCCCAGTCTCCACATAATATGCATATGACTTTTTTTCTAAAAAATATGGTTAAAAAAAAAAATCTAAATATAGATGAAGCCATAAATCTAAGCAACAAAAGATACAACATAGATTTTTTAAAGTGTTCACAAAAACATAATTATATGGAATAAAAAGCTCTAAATGAAAAGTAAAGTCTATTAATTACTGCTTATGTTTAAAAAAAAAAAAATGCAATTTTACATACTGTTGGCCAGGGTTATATGTTTAGACACAAAAATTATGATGCATAAGATCACAAATATTAGTTCAGCCAGAATAAATGTAAATCCATAAATCGAGAAGGATACAATTTTTGGGTGGTTTCATCTGGTTTCCTGATGAAACCAGAACTCTGAATTACAATTGTTCTGCTGTTTGAAGCCCCTTAGCAATTCCTATCCTTTCAAATAAAATAATCTAATAGGCCCTGTGACAAAAGAACTTCTAATTTGAGCTGCACTCAGAACTCCCCCTAATGGTACGTATGACTACATTTACATTTACATTTATTCATTTAGCAGACGCTTTTATCCAAAGCGACTTACATTACATTACCAGTGTTACAGTCACTGAAGAATGTATCTGTTGCCCAAGGACAGCTCTATGACAGTATGAACTGTGGGGTGAGCGGGAATCGATCCTACTACCTTCCGGTTGGAGGACGGCCGCTCTACCCACTGAGCTACTGCCACCCTGGCAAGAAAGAACAATTATGAGTGAGGCCAAAATAAAAATAAAATAAACAGAAATGCAATGCAACAAAAGACACAATATCGTTTACAATTAAAAAAAGCTGTCTGTGTTTTATCTCTTACTGCCGATTGCCATATTTATGTTTGGTCCCACACCCGCACCTCAAACTTCCTGCGCCCTTCTATTCCCAGCCTCATGTCTGGACTCCTCTCCTGTCATCCCACAGCCCACTCAGTGCCACACTGCCTTGTTTTGTCAATAACCATTTATTTGTTGCTGGAATGGCAGCAGCCGTTACATCTGACCTCCCTGTTTCATCAATTATGGATAGATTATTGGACGTGAACATCTGCAAGAGCTTGCTGTTGGACTCACCTCCTGGCAGGGATTAGATCAAGTATTAAACTGTTGTTTATTGTCAGGCCAAAACTCTACTGGGAAAGGCGGAGCATTTCTACAAGCCCACAGCAAAAAATAACCACAACAAGGCACCTTAAATAGTTTAGCAGAGCTACAGAGGGCCCCTATGGTAAGATATGGGCCATTCATTATTTACACTTATTACCAGTTGTTTTAGCAGTCACTGTAAAAGCTCCTGGCAGATGGGACTTTGTCATTGTTTGTCACCTTTGGAAATGCGATCACCAGGGGCCAAACGTACCGAAATATTTTTAGCAACTTCTTACCAGCCATTTTTTTAAAATCAGCGACTAATCCGCCAATGATTAAAAGGACAAGCTAAAATACATGAACATGCAAACCCACACAGTCTCGAGGGTCAGAGAGATATTTAAAAACACGTTTAGGTTATTTATTTTTAAAACATGCCAAATAAAATGTTTAACGCATGAATTATAGATTTCAAATGGATATCCTCTGGCGGAATATGGAACACTGGCATAATATTTGAGGCAAAGGGAAAGAGGAAGTGGGCTGCTAAATAAGGATAAGTTGGATGCATGACCTGTGGCTCTACAAACGTTTAGCTAAATATGAATGTCACCTATAATGTGTCATTTTTTCCACCACTCATACTAATAAACAGAGATTAAAACAGATTATACGTAGTTTAAATTTTTTTACACAATTTTACACAATTAATGTAATGTCTGAGTATGGATATCCCAGTGAACCCAGAACTCTGAATTACAATTTGTATAGTATTTATGAAAAATAAATAAAATAAAACAATTAAGAGTATTGCAAATAGACCCTAGGCCTTTTTCTTTCTTTTTAAAAACAATACTTTTAAATGAAGAAATTTATAACTAACCTCATTATTATCTACTAGTACTATCTACCTTAAAATTGCCACATTGTTGTTCAATAAATCAGCATATTGCATATTTATCACATGTTTATTGTGAGCCGGACCCAGACTCATGTGCAGACTCCGTTACCCATAGTGCACTGAGAATAGGTTGCTGGTGCCTTTTTAGTCCCCTGTCAAAGCCTCTCACAGTTCACCTTCAAGGCATGTGCTCAGCTGTCAACAGCAGTTGTCAAACCGACGCTTAGCATTCACAATGTTTCTGTGAAAATGAAGAGATATATTTCCACAGTGCAGTAAAAAAAAAAAAGCAGCACGTAGCCACAGTATTTTTGTTAATGTCTTTAGGTGGTATAGGCAGTGATGTAACCTCTGTCAAACAGGAAGTGTTTTTTTCCCCCCTCCGTCTTTGAACAAAGCGTGAAAACCTCCTGTGTGCTCGGGAGTAGCGGGGCACTGTGCATCAAAATATCAGCCCAGGTTGAAAGGCATAAAATAAGGTCAGTGTCACCACACTGCATTATTAATAGGCCACTGTTTATCTCCTTGCCCATTGAATCTGCGCACAAGAAAATGCTGCCTTCTATGAAATATTGATGCAATTTCCGAGCTTAACATGTAGAAAAGCGACGGAAAACATGGTGTTACAAACTGGCAGTGGGTTACAGAATGCTCTGACGCCTGCTAACACATAAACACTGGTGAGATGGCAAGTACAAGTGGAAGGGCACACATCCACTGAGGCCCCACAGACTTGCAGTCAATAACAATACACCACCACAATGGTTGGAGGAGCAAAGTTCAAGCCCCACCCCTTTTCATAGAGCCACTTGAAAACAAGGGCTTCCTAAATTATTGCCTCACGTAAAGGCTTTTAAAAGTGCATATAGGCTTAAAAATTAAAATTTTCAGTCTTTCAAGTTTTGTTATGGTTCAATTAGTATAAATGAATGATGATAAAATTGCAATTGTTCTAAATAATTCGTAATGCTAATACACTTTTACATTTATTTTTCTGACCTTTAGTTGATATGGTCTATATAAAAATTATATAATATGTGCAACATATCTCCAAGCAGGAGAATACTGTTTTTGTTACATGCTCATTCCGTACAGGAGTAACCAGTGCAGCGTCAATATAATCTCCCCCTTTTTTTCTCTTCTGTTTCTTTCATCATATTAAAATGACTTAATGTAACTAAGCCAAATGCCAGTGCATCCAGGGTGGTGCACATACAGACATACACAAAGCAACAAGAGAGAGTGCTCTAATGATCAACATGCACTAGCCTTTATTATCCACCACTGTCTGTGCTGCTGTGCTGTTTAACTGATTGTAAATCATCCTCAGTAATGGCTGAGATTAGCATACTATCAAAAAGCTTTCTTCATGCATGATGTGGTAACATCTTGGCCCAAGTGTTTTTATGGAGAGTGAGAGCGTATTGCGGTGTCATTAGGCGTGTATTGGTGGCCGTGCAGGCAGCTGGAGCGTGTGTTAGTGCTGGCAGATGCGTGAGGAGATGCAGCTTGGACTGCGGCCCATTATAGGCGCTGCTGTCAGGAGCCATTAGGCACATGCTTTCTGATTAATGCTCTAAGTGATGGTGTGAGCACTCCTCAGAGCTGCTCCAGGAAGAGGGAAAGTAAAGGTTATGGGCTCACTCAGGCCGCCTCAGCAGGCGCGTGGTGTCACTGCTGATCAGGAGTGAATGTGGCCTCACTGCCCAGCGGACCACTGAGAACAGCACTAAAATGTTTTATTTTCAGGCTCAGATTTCCTGTTCCTGTTTGGAGGTTTGTTCTTGGAGAGAGTCTGGGGGTGTCCCCACCCTCCCCCACTCACACCGCCTGCTATTGTGACCCATGAATTATTGATTAACCTTGGTAATAGAAAAGATAGGACTGTGCTGTGCTTAGACCTGCCTCTTCTGAAGTGCATGGTGTTAATACCACATAGATATGCATAAGCATGCAGATTACATCAGATATATTTCCAATATGATAAAGATGCCTCGTTGTTTTCTAGAAAATACACTTGGAAACTGGTACACATTTGTAAATATACCATAATAGATTTTTTTATATTTATCTTTAACCCTGTGCACTTTGAGCATATAATGTTGCATAGATTCCCACTGAAAAGCAAGAAGTAGAACATAATGGCTAAAAAATAATATTGTTTATACTAAATCAGGAACATCTTTCAATCAAATGTAATAATTGTATTCATAATGGTATTAAACATCAACTTGTTGCAAGACTGTGGTTGTTATAAAGAAGCTCAAACTTTGTGGAGAAAGGTGACACCAAAATATTTCATCCTGACATTTAAATATAAATGTCATTTGTGTTCCCTTTTCTCTGAACCAAGGGATTCTGTGGAGCACCCAGACTCATGTGTTCCTCTGACGTGTCCAAATGAATCCATCTGCTCAGGTGTTGTTCTTGTGATGATCTCACCTTCCGCAGCGGATCAATAAACCAAACGCAATGTTTAAACTGAATCAAATTTTCCAGTGACGGCCTTAGGCTTTCATGCGCAACAGGCCACCACACTCGTCACTCTTAGCTTTAGCGTATATACAATTAAACGCCCCAGTAAGCTACGCGTTTTCATTAGATTGGACCTGCAGGGATGTTGCAGCACACTTACCCTCCCGCCCCAAACCAAAGGCGATGACCAGCCGTGGTAATTGTATGGTGCTATGTTTACATTTATTCATGAAACGCAGGGCTGCCTTTTCATCCCACCTGTCACCCATTCCATTTGCCGCGTCAGGAGAGACCCCCACTACACCCCATCAAACTCGCAGTTACAATCACTAATCAGTCCCTCCTCCTTTTTCCGCGATACGACCCGTGCCCACTTGTTCCCTTCCGATATTTGATTCCCCGCCAGCCTCAGCGACTGATTAACTTTTCATCCATTTGGTTCCGCCAAAATGTATGTGCACTCAGCCACATCCTTTATTGATTACTTCTAGCGCAAACAGTAGGCAGCGTGTGATATACATAATTGGACAGTTGTCAGGGGAGGCCGAGCAGTGATAACCAGCGTCTTATTTCCACTCCCTCATGAAGATAGGGCACACCTTGACAGTGAGCACATGCTCCTTATATGCTGCAAATAGATCAACATGTTAGCAGAGGGACTTTGACTATGGGACTGGTGTACACACTGAGCTAACAATGACAGGAAAGGGAGGATGGTAAAGGGCCTAAGAAAAACTTTAAACATAATATTTGTGGTATTTACCTTTTTGATGTACTAAAGGTAGCAGGATTTATGCAACACCACCTAACTGTCCAGGTTTAGTGGAGGACAATTGCACTGATGTAAGCACACATTGGGGTGTTATCACTTCATGTAGGCTATCTTATATGATATGGAAAGAGTTGTTGTTGATTTGGTGTGACATGTGTTCTCATAACATGGTCATGTGAGTTACATAGTTGAGGACTGTATCTGTGAAAGAGGGGTTCTTTTTTTATGTCCTGGAACCATGAAAATGACTTTGAGAATATCTATATTTAGTTTTTTTATGTGAAAAGGTAACATAGTGTTGCTTTAAAATTTCAAGGAGGTCCATAGCTTTCAGACGTTTTTTCTTGTAAAAAACAAGCAAAACAGAAACAAAAAAAGAAAAAACATGATTGAATTTTCCTAAGTTGATACACACAGTGTTGTGCCTGAACGCGTTCATTGAACGATAGTTCATGAACTCGTTCATATTTTGGGTGAACGTGAACTGAACGGGCTGTATTACTGCCTGATGAACGTTACTGTGAACTCGTTCATTCTGGTGTCTGTGAACGGCACGCTCACGCCAGATTTCTATAGAGCCTTCCAGGCGAAAACCCGACTAAAACACACCGCAAACCAGCCGGAAACGGGTCTTAATATGTAGCGGAAAAACACCAAAACCTGGCAACACCAGCCACCAGTGTCGCACCGCCGTCCGCCGCATGCGTGACGCGTCATCAAAAAAAAAAAAAAAGAAAAAAGCATGGAGGCGACAGCCGCATGTAGTAAGGCGTATGATCATTTAAATTCATTCATGTAACTTGTTTGTTGAACCTGCCTGGTCTATTTTCCCAGGATTCCAATATTCTGTTTTAGCATGTGGACAATGGAAAATTATTAAAATTTAAAAACGTTTTCACCTTAATGATTACTGTCCTGTTTTTCTTTGAATAATTCCTCATTAAAAAGACCATTCAAGCAGCACGTTTTTCCTCATGTTCTTGAGAATGTACTGTAGGGTTGAAAGCTGCAGCTGCTACTAGTGTGGAGTGAATGGACAGCAACAAAGCATTAAAGCAACAATGTCCCCTCAATGCTAATGTAAACCCTGGTTGGATAAGGATTGAAAATTGGATATGAAAATGAAATCTGACGCATAGCTTCATTGTTAAAACTGATAAAATAATTGCTGTCTGTGATTCTACTGTATATGGGCTGTGGCAATAATTTTGAAAAATAATAGCTCGCAGCAACATATGTAAAAAAATTTTTGGAACTGTGAACTTAGTTCAAAATTTTGAAGTTTGAACTGAACTGAACTATTCATTCATTCATTCATTCATTCATTTTCTACCGCTTTGTCCCTTTAGGGGTCGCGGGTGACTGGAGCCTATCCCAGCAGCTTTGGGCCTGAGGCGGGGTACACCCTGGACAGTGGCCAGTTAGTCGCAGGGCTGACATTTAGACATAGACAGTGACAAACAACCATTCACTCTCACATCCATTCACTAGGGACACTTTAGAGTTGCCAATTAACCTATACATGCATGTCTTTGGACGGTGGGAGGAAGCCGGAGTACCCGGAGAGAACCCACAGTAACACGTGGAGGACATGCAGACTCCTCACAGAAAGACCGGAGTCGGCCGAGAATGTTTGAGCCAGCCGGGTTTTGAACTCACGACCTTCTTGCTGTGAGGCAGGAGTGCTAACCACTCTGCCACGTGCACCCCTGAACTGAACTAGTTCATTTTAAAATTTGTGAACTGAACTTTGAACTAGTTCTTGTAGAAAGTAAACTTTCCCAACACTGACTGTATATCCCTTTTTAATTCGATTCAATTACATTTTTTCAAGCTTTGTAGTTTCTTTTATAAATCTTAGCATAGTGCTGTTAGAACTCAGTGCTTCCTGAACTCTGTCCTATGGACTCTGCCAATATGATAATAGGTCCTGTTAATATACTTGTTATTATGTGTGTCTCTATGTTGTTTTCAACTGTCCTGGACACATGCACTGCACGGCCTGTACGTCCTGGTAGGACCCTGATGGAGGGTCTAAGGACAGAGGATGTTGTATATATGTCTAATTCAGACAGGCTCATTCTGCACATCAGGCTGTTGATGGGTCAGACAAAATGTTATTTGAACTATTGAAACTTCCTAAGTTCTAAAATAAAAACAATAGAAGGACAAAAAGTCACACATAGCACATTAACACTGTGGTCCATAGCCCTCTTGGTGCAACAGCAGAATACCAAAGGGTTCCTTCAGCATCAGTAAACAATGAAACATACCATTAACAAATACTAGTATGTTTTAAGAGGGTAATGAGAACAAACTAATGTTTCTTATGCAAGCATCCAAATCTTTCTCTAAGCAACAAAATGCAATACATTGTCGTCTCACAAATGACAGTCACAGTCTGGCAAGGTAAACACTCTTTTTTATTTCAATGTTCTGAACAAAAGCAAGCAAACGCAACAGCCACCAGTGTCATTAACAAGCATTTTCTGACTATAATCTTAACTCTTTAATTGCAGCGTGTTTACTAAATGCTTCAATGATAAAACACACACCAGTTTTGACTAATGTGCAACTGATACCACTGTAATGTTTACAGTATAGCTCTATCTCTTTGAACTACCACACCATTAAAAAAAGACTCCAGAGATTAGATAGCGCCTTGTATGTAATATACCCAACATATGCTTGGCTAATTATTCTTCTGAATGCTTATAAGCACAATAAACTGGCTTCACGTTGTTGGAACAAAAGCCAGTGTGCTGAGCCAAAGTATTCTCTCTCTGCTTCTTAAATTACATTTTCTGAGGCACAGTGGAAATAATACGTCTAATCATGGCTTGAGTAAATAGGGTTTGGTTAAGAAACTGTGCTGTATTTTAAGGCAGGTTTTCATTGGAGCTGTATGGGGCAGTACTGTACTTTGTCAAAAAGGGGTTTGAGGCGGCCACATTAAGCATATCCTTTTGTAATCCTCGAGCTAATGTATGGTTTTTAAAAGGTGGAATGATTGGATGGGCAACAGAAAATTATGCCAAGATGAGAATCAAGAGTATAACTCAAAATGAAAATGTTTTCATAAATGAAGCTTACAGTTTAGTGGTAACACTGCTACAAACATTTACTCACATTTTTATTCTAGTTAGTGACAAAACACCTACATTTGAAGTTTTTTATTCATTAATTTTCTTCTGCTTAGTCCTGTTACGGGTCGTAGGTGACTGGAGCCTATCCCAGCAACTTTGGGTACAACCCTGGCCGGTTGGTCGCAGGGCTAACTTTTTATAATTCATGATTTATCATATCTTGTGTAGTACGTGTACAACATAATTTCAGTGTTAATTTAAACAATTGTGACTGGGCCAAATTTGGCCACAGTGGAGCAATAAAATCATTTTTATAGTGACTTTACATCGTAATATAGTAATTTATGTAGTGAGTGGGGTTTTATATGTCTTTATTGACAAAAGTTGACGGGAAATGGGGTTGGATGGATGGATTTAAACATAATTTAGGGCATTGAACATTATTTACGTACACTCTATATTACAAGACTACATTAGAAAATCGTTCCATACATCTGTCTGTGAAGGTTCTCAGTCAGCCAGGTCATCTTGAAGAAAAGGTTAAAGCAAAGGCATCTCTACTCAGTTTTCAAGGTGAAGATGTTTCCACTCTTCCAAGACTTTTTCAATTCTTTCTTATAATCTTAATAAATTAAGAGATGAATCGTCTTCCCCTTGAAAAGTAAGTCCAGATGCCTTTGCTTTAACCTTTCCATACATCTGAAGAAATGCTTAGTCAACTACAGCACTGACACCCAGTCCTTATTTTAACATACTTTTTTCTTTACAACCTTTCAACACAGGGATGCCTCTCGGATTAGACAGGCATCAACACAGAGAGACGTTAGCAAATCAGAAAAACTGTACGGAAGCTAAGCACTAAAGTCTTTTACCAAGGGCTGCCACAACAGACTTAAACATGTTTTGTCTTGCCTTGTACATATTGACGTTTGTTTTGTGTCAATTATATTTTTTCCATAACCATGGGAGAAATTTATTGGAAATTTATTGAAATTAAAATACAAGCCCAACCCAACGTCTTAACGTGTTTATGTAGGCTGCGCTATTATCCTGCACACTGTGCAGTAGAAACCTGCCCATACAAAACCGTGCTGTTTGGCTCGGCCCATACCATACTGCTCAGTGGAAACATAGCTTTAGTAATGAAAGGCAAACAATGGCTGGTGCAATTGGCCGACCCGTGACACAGAGGTGATGAGATGTCCCCACTGAATCCCAGTCTTCCTCCTGGTAATACATACAGCTGCACAAATTGTAGAAGCCCTGGAGTGTAATAACTCTATCAAACTCACGTCTCTGTGTTTTCACAAGGTTAGATACACACAGAGACACCCACTGGAATTTTACATTTTGCTCCTCTTCGCCCTCCGTCCAATCCAAAGAATAATTCTGTGTGGTCAAGGTTACAAGCACTGTTTGTGTTTGTTGGGTAATCAGAGAGCACTTCCAAGGTAAACCCCGCACCACTCTGGAGCCTTCAGCATTACAAAAACATCCACTTACACGGATTCATACGCCCAGACACACGTCCATGCTGGCTAGGAGTCTTCAAGGAGGTGGAAGCAACTGGAGTGGGACCCAAACAGAATCCATATTTAATGCTATTTTCCCACTTGGACGTGTACGCTTTCAAGTGGGCATAAAAGAGGCTACTGAGACATTGCGCTCTTTGACCGTGGCATTGTGGAATCACAGATGAGCTGCTAGCGTATACCAGCCAAGGAAAATCTGCATGTTATGTACAGAAACAGTTGGTAGATAGAAGGAGTGGTCACACAGACAGGTCCAAAGAAGTGTTTAAACTTGCAGACCGATGGCATGTACGCCGAGTGAAGGTGACATGTTCAGTGATCTGAGCTTATCCGAGAAGTCAGTGGTCACAGAGCACAGTAGGGCTGCTCTTGACTGCCCACTGCCTCCAGGTTATTGTTTAGTAAAGCATGGTTTTATTTTAAGATGAAAAGCTCAATAAAACTGGGATTCATTTATTTAATGTGACAATTTCCTAACCTCCAAACCCAACAATAGATAAAAACATTTGCAGATAACAAAAATCATCATGAATGTTGGATAGGATGAAAAAGCAACTTTTCAACTGAGCTCAAGGATTTACCGTCTATCGATACACAATCAATTATCTTATACTGCAGATATTTTGCAATAAACATCAAACAAATGTATGGAGACATACAACTTTTTTTAGTGGTTGATGCTATAAACACAGGCATTATAAGACTCTGCTCCTTTCACATATGAACAAACGTTTGAAAGGCATCTTATTACATTTTGACCTTTGTGGACAACTACCTTGGGCCCTCGATAGAACCTCTTTTTGGTTTCTTGGTTTGATCTGTTGGAGCATCCATAAACTACGTAAAACATTGGCATATTCACACTTTACCAGCCGGCTTTTCAGTAGAATTACTCCCTGCCCTTCATCTAAATTTCATTACCTGCTAAATTTCACTGCAACATTAAAAATAAACAAACCAACTGAATTCAGTAAAAAAATTCTACAGCCATGTAACAAAAGTTTGCTATGTTTCTATTTTGAGTTAAAACACTGGCATTTGTTGGGACATAGGACAGGGAGCAAGGAGAAAAGAATAGAGATGTATAGTTGCTCTACACCAACAGGAAGATTAACAATGTTTCCAAAAATTCCATTTTATTATTCATTTTATGCTAGTGAGAGCCAGTAACTTGAAATGGGTGTTGATGGTGCCAATGTTGAGCAATAGCTGTAGCAAAATAACAACAAATATTTAAACAAAATACCATCTTTTTGGATGGATAAATTCTATTTTTACTTGCATATCGAGAAGGTAAAAAGTCTATTTGTTGTATCTTATTCAAAATAGATCTGGTCAAAAGTGTTGCAATGTGATCAAGGACTTTCCTCACATTCAGCCTTGGTTGAATCTGATGGGAGTTTAGAATCAGTTGGGTTTATATAGTATGTGTCCATTTCATCCAAACTCTTTAGATGGAGTTGATATCATGGCAGAGAGACCATATCATATTCTAAGTTCAGTTATAAAGGCCATTCAAATTGTAGTTCTTGGAAAATCACTCCTTTAGTAATTGTAATTCATCACTCACTCCACCTCGTGTGTTCTCCAGCTAGTCCTCACTCATAATAGATTCAGCCGGCTTGCTTCCATATATTAATTTTCTCCACATGCCTTCATTCTTCCTTGTTTCTCTACCTGTTCGCCTCACATCCTATGACCTGCTCCGTCCCATCACCAGCGTTGTATGCTGCATGTAATTACCCAGCCATCAAAGCCAGGGCTGCCGTGCCAATCAAGGGTTAAGGGGACACACTTGTCTGCGGCGCTACATCTCTGGCCCCGCCGTATCTCAGCAGTCTTTGCTAATGACTTGTAGCCAACAAATTCCTAAGACTCTCAGGTGGCTTCCTCCAGCCAGGCAAGGCACGATGATGAAAAGCCTGAGATAAAATAAACTGACAGTTGCAACTCATTGCGAGGAGCAGGCAGCACCCTAGCAGCAGCTGAGACCCACAAGCCCGGCACTCTATCGCTTTTTTTTTCAGCCCCCCCACCCATTCTCCTCTGCCCTCCTCCTGTGCAGTAGAGTTCAACTGTGTGTGTTTTGTTGTTCTATGTATGGATACTACATAAGCCATATGTGTGCATGAGTGTCTGTTGAGGGCATAATGTGGGGAGGGGGCCTGGACGCCCCTCTCACTGTTTCCTAATTAAAGCCCATAATCCCGACTCTGTTATTTTAGTCTATTAAGCAAAGAAAGTGTGGCCACCCCTCTCTCGCTTCCACACATGACACACTCTAATCAATACACTCCCACTGGCTGCCTCACTGGGCGCCTCAAATGAATAGATTGCAGCGCAACATTATGTCTAATTGAATTTTGGAGAGGACGCTATGTGGAGCTGGGTTGTGGGATTGTGGATTCTGTGCAAAACAACAAAAACACAAGTATATTTCAATGGAATTATGGATGTTAGAACTGTGGACATGATTTTCATAATAGTGCTTTATTAGTGATACTACTTCTGGAAAGTATTTGCAGTAGTTTTCTGCATAAAACCAAACCAAAAATAAAAAAAGAAACATACCTTGGTACGGTATGCATTGAGGGTCTTAAATTATCTATTCTAACAACCGTAAAACCTGAAACAGTGAAACAGTGAAACAACTCTTATCTCCAGTTGTTTTGTACTGTTATAATAGTATTTTTGTACTTGTTTTTCTGGTCTTTGGTTTAACAATATTACACTGAAGCAGTGTAATGTCACTGGGATATGGGATATAAAAGTGGTAACCTAGCATGGTATATTTATTCTGAAGTTTCGCCTGAAACGGTTAAACTTTTCAATGCATGCTTTTGGTTTAATCAAGATTTGGCAACTTGTGGTATATGGTATTTTGCTGTTAAAAAAACAAACAAAAAATGGTAATTATGTGGATTGGTTTAGTATTTGGCAAAAAAAGTTACAAGTATTTTTTTATAATTGTTCTGTTATGTTGGCAAGCCATAACCACAAAGTGAAATAAATATGTAATCCCTTCCCTTTACAACAATTTCCACAGTGGAAATCCTGCAGTAAAGTTTTCTGTTTCAGGATTTATGTGATGGTTTATTTCTGTGAATGATTGTATGGCAGAGGCAGTTTATTCTGCGTCCAATTGATACTGCTCTTGAAGTTGAACTTGAATCTACATAGACTGGGATAATTCTTTGTATATGTTATACAGAAAACAAACTAGACCCTGCAATTATGATATGCACGCTCTTAAGTCTGTGCAACTGGGCAATAAGTTGAAAGGGGTGTGTTAATGCTGGGTCTTGTTTGTTTTCTGAGAATCTACTGCACATACTGGTAACTTGTTTGCCACTTAGCAATAAAACATATACTAAAAACCTGGATTATTCTGGTTAGTCACATTGTACTGCTATTATTTTTTTTTAACAATACTGTATTTGTTATGTCACTTACTGTCCTAAAACAGTAACAGTTCCTGGTGCTACTTCTGCCAGAAATTGCCATTGTTGCTGAAAGAGTATTATTTTATGCTCATTCAAAATGGTAGCTAGTATTCTGTATTTGAATTTACAGAAGTAAACTGTACACTTGCATCTTTCCATAAATACAAATCTCTACTTTTTTCTGTGTGACCATGGTTGTCAATATTGTAATTTATTGTCCTAAATCTCTTTACCAGTTGCAGCCATTCATCTTTTGGACTCTGTAAGACATACCTTTACTGTATGTCTGTAAATAGATTTACCTGCATATAAACCGTGCACCCCACTGTTCTTCACACTCGGTTCAAGCACCGATCCAGCCACTTGGCTCAGCACCACAAAGATTCACATTAGCACATGATTCCCCGGGAGAGTGGCTCATCCCGCCTGGTGGCTGCGGGGGTTCAGCCAGCAAGAAGGTTGCAGGGGGGGTTTCCAGTAGAGGTGGGGGGCAGGTTGAGGCTGGCATATGGCTCGGTGCTATGTCTGATGCACTGATTGATGGATGGACAGTGCAGACTGTTCATCTTCTTTGTGTGTTTGGTCACTATGGACAGAAGGTCTTTCTGAGTGCTTTGAGTGACAGACAGGTGATTTGAGCTGATCATAAATGCTTAGGTATTAGTGTAACTATAATTTAAAGCCATTAAAAAAAGTATGCAAAAACATAGAAATAAAAACAGTGCTATAGAAATATGTTGTACTGTTGGATGCATAGAACAGTTCCAAACCCTTAAATACAATAGGCCTAGTTGTGTTCTTTGTATTTTAAAGCAAGAACTTTACAGAATTTACAGTAAGTGACTGACTGCAATTGAACTGCTGATAAGATTAAGATTGACTAAGTTATGTATCTAAATGTATTTACTTACCTAGGTGAGCCAGGTAGCGGTGGGCGGATCGATTCCAAAATATTGATACAATTGTTGGTATCGGTATTGATCAATACTGAGTTCACATTCAGTACACGTTAAGTACACAAGTCCCGGGAAGTGAAAGAAGTGAAAGTAAGATTTAGTCATCTCCAGCATTAGTTAAGGATATTTTTGTTGTAATTGTACATAATAGTTTCAATTTTAGCACACTGATTAAAAATAAATCTAAATGAATTATTTTACTTGAACTGTAAAATATACCTATATATAAAACCTTCAATATGAATATGCCTGAATATAATATCCCTTTTTGTTAACTATCAAGGAACATTAGTATTCATACATTTAGGCTACATGCAGATTGTAGCCTAAACGGTTATAAACGTAATTATTTTTATTTCACCTTGGTGGTTCCCCAAGAGCTAATGATATCGCAATTTGACACCAAATTTTGCAGTATTGCCCACCCCTAGAGCCAGGTACAGAATGCATGTCAAAGAGGAGTAATTTATCTGGGTCCTATGTTCTATGTCCCATCCACCACCCTAACCTTCATTCTATCAAGGAAAAGCTGCCTGTCACCATGTCTGTCCCCTAATTGATTTGTTCACCTCTGCTAGTCACTTGTGTGTGAACACCTCTCTGTGTTTTGGGTGACCACTACAGCTGTTCAATTAGCCCCTTGTCTCAAAGTAGGTGCCAAGGCAAATATTTAGCTAAAAATTAATATTTAATTGCACTTGTGCACTTTCCTAAGGTCCGGCAGATGCTATTAAATCTCACCCCATAGATACACAGTGATGACATGTAATAACTACTTGAATATAAAAGAGATTAATAATTTAAAGTGAGCCAACAAATTAGGACCATCATTAAAAAAACTGGGCTTGAAACCATTTTGCATAAAACCAGCCCGGTTCAAGGTAATTCCAAGGCTCTCCTGATAAAGAATTACAGCATTAATTCAGCAAAGTGAACTTATTGCTCCTTCTTCACTGAGATCCCCGGAGCATTCTGTGCAGAGGAATGAAATGATAGCATTCACAGGCATACAGACGCTTATTTCCATTTCCCCCATCAAAACCGCGGCTGAGTTTGGAGTGTGTCTGTCCGTATACGTGGAGTTATAAAGGAAAGGATTGGTTCCTCTTTCTTTATTGCTGAAATCCCTCTGAATAGCGCACTTTTATTGTGAAGGCTTCATCCCCAGAGGGTCTGAGGTGGCCGTCTCTATACCAGGAGTCTATTGCATGTCCAAGCAAATAAACACACACACATTTTGACCTCACTGGGCTGGTCGTGGAATTAGAAACCACATTTCACTTCCACACATTTATCGGCTTCCTAATTGACTTTCTAAGCTGTGTTGAATGAATGCGATTAAAAGAGGTTATGTCATTATATTATTGCATCTGCCACATAACCATAGACAGATTGTAAAATTACATGTGTTTTATTCCGACTGGAATTACATCATATTTTCTTAATGTCTTAACACACCAAAATAATGTGGATAGATTGATGACTGCTCTGTGTGACTTAGTCGGACTGGAACTGGACTAAAATGCTTCACAGTAATACACAAATGGAGCCAAAAAGCTGATGTTGCCTATTGCTAGCACAACACCCAGGGATTTTTGAACCAACAATTGCTTCTACTCCAGTAACAAACTTCTTTTTTTCCTGTCGCTAACTTAAAAAGGTAAATGATTAATGGCCCATCTATTAAAGTGGAGTCTGTGATTGGAGTGGACTGTGTGTGTATGTTGGGATACAGTTGTCCAGTTTAATGGCCTGGTAAAGGTATCAGTACAGCATTAGTGCGGTATTGCCTTTGCTAACAAGATTTTGCAGGTGTTTTGTTTTCTATTTCACACTAATCCCTGCTGTCTCTCCTAACCATAACCAGGTGTTGTTATTTCCTAAACACAACCAGCAGTATTAAAAATCTGGTTAAAACATACATTTCATTTACAAGACAACAAAATACTTATAGCATTTTGCAACGTTTTCAAAAGAAACTAATGATTACCAGGCTACTTGGATCCAGCCGTCACTTCAACTTGAAATCCTCTGGTCCCTCTGTCCATCTATTCATACTCCCTTATACTCCCTTTAACCTAATGGCAGCCACACAATAAGGTTACTTTTACCCACACATTGTCTCGTACAGATAAACTGTTCAAAGATTCTTGACATTAAAGTGCATTTTCAGTATTCCTGCTGAACTCCCACTGAGTAAACACTTCAGTAGCTCGCTCTGCAGCACCTTGCACTGCACACTCTTTAATGGAGCATGTTGCTGGAGGCATCGCTGCTTGCTTGTGTGATATTACCATTTACCTGCTGTTTTGAATTTTATTTGAATTGGGATGAAAAGACCTGTAACTGTGTGCGTGTTCCCAGACATTTCCTAACCCCGCTTTATTTTCTCCTTCAATATTCTAATCGTAATGATGCCATATGACATGACATAGGGCTTTATGCGTCTATATGTCACCCTACCTTTTGGGATTTATAGTGCTTTAGCAGAAAGGGAAGAGAGTCTACAGTATTTCCCCAAGGAGAAGCAAGGTGAGGGTAAAAAAAAAACATCAGTCGACCATGTGAAGTGTAGAGACTTGGATCTGGGCTCATGTGACGCGCAGTTGTCAAATGTTCTGAATGATACACAGTGATTTTAACTGAATAAAGCGTTCTCTGAAAAAGGATAAGTCATGGTGGAGTCAGTTTTTTTAAGATAGTTCTAAGGGCAAATTTGTTGCTGTTTTTGTCTGTATAGGTTTATAAAAGGACTGTATAGAAATAGTTAACTTGCTGGAAATGTTCTTAATGCTTTAAGGTTTCAAAACAATGGCAATCTGCGGATTTAGTTGCTCAGATTATACACTTTTGTTCATCAACTTTTAAAACTGAATGAACAAATCTCACACAAGTTTTTTTGTTTTTTATAAGCAAATGGAAAAACTGTTCAGAGGTTATCTCCATAATGCACTATTAGAGAATGTTGCACAGTATAGATCAAAGCAACTATTACATAAAAATCTCCCAATAATATCCAAACTCTCTTCATTATCTCTTTTATTCCAAGTGAATATAAAGTATAGACCGTGCCACTATCACACACACGCACACAACAAGTAAAAATCTCTTCAGCCATTGGGGGTGACAAAAACAAGTGTCAATAAATACTGGAGTATGCCAAACCTGTCACGTAATGTTAATTTAAATTTTATGTAGGTTTTGCAACTTTAGCAAAGTGAATGCTAATCTCACCTGACAGATTGCAGTTTACTGGTCTTTGATGAGGAAGCACTGGTCCTGAAACCATCTGTGTATAACTGTGTAACTGTGTTAGCATAACATAGACCTAATTCTCCAGTTGCTTGAAACTTTAGCTGGGCCCTGCACTATGAAGCTAGTTGAACCTACCCCGGATCTGCATTTACAATTACATTTAATCATTTAGCTGACGCTTTTATCCAAAGCGACTTACATTAAGCTTCTATTAATCTGTTAATCTCAACATAACTGATAAAACCCATTGTGAGCACCATGTCATTCAGGTGTTTAAACCTCTAAGTTACATCATCACATGACTTTACAGTGTCGCTAGATCGCATTTGTGTTCAGTCAGCCGGCGCTTGGGAGCACATCTCTCTTTTTTCTGTCTCCGCACTGCGTCTTTCTCCTCCTCCTTGACATGGGAAGCTCATTTCTCGTTCCTGATTGGTCTGTGAGCTGTGTTTCTATCGTCTACCTCCAACTAGCCATTGCGTCTGAGTTACCAGTGATCTACCTCAATAGAAAATGAACAAGCTTTGTGATACCGACACCTAACCCTAAATTTACCTTGTGAACCAGGGCCTTCACTAATGCTCTCTATGCATTCACTGCCAGCACACACATGTAGTCGGTCTTGCCATTTACCATTTACATTTCTTCCCATTAAATTTAGGTAAATTTTTTATTTTTGTGTATGTATTGACAACCTGCAGCTTATGTTGTGTACAAACTGAAAAGGGTCTATTTTATTAAAATATAAAGAATATTATACATGTGGTATCTCTGGTTGCAGGAGTAAATGTGTTCTACACTAACAATGCAGAACACAATTCCTTTAGGTTTGCCAATGGACTATTGTTGTCTTTCCAGATGCACGCCCTTTGTCTGCTTTGCAAACACAGGACACATTTTATTGCGCTATAAAATAATGCATTTGGAAAACACAGTGCAAATGGATACAAACTCGTATATTGATTTGAAGATTCTCTATCAAGGATAAGCCTGCGGGACTTTTTTGTTGAGCTCTGGGTCCTTGAACGGTAAACAGAGCTGAAACATAAGGACATCAAATAGACCATCCCAAGGACACCCATCTACAGGTAAAAGGTAAAAAAAAAAAAGCTGTTTGGAATTTAAGTATTAAAATGAACTGTGGGAGAGACCTTAATGAGACAGAAAATTTTTACACAAGGTCGTCTTTGGTAAGAGCAGGTATTCTATCCCTGTGGGGCAGAGAAGACAGAACTTTTTGTTTTAGCAAACTGCCCATCAAATAAGCATAATCACCATCAGAATTCATACGGTGTTGTGCAGCTCCTGAAGGCAGGCAGCCCCGCTCAAATTAGCCGCTCTGATAAATCACCATTAATTAGCTAATAAAAGCCAGCAGGTGGTTCGCGGCCCAAAGACATTCCCCGCTCGTCTGAATTATGGATATTACACCAGTGCGATGAGTAAATGAGTAAAGGGAACAACAGATAGCACTTCTGGAGGGCCCCAGTGTCGGGAGAATGCTCCAATCAAATCTCATACAATCCCACCCACAGGAATACAAGTGGCTCTGACCCCCGCTCCAATCACGCATCACGCGGGACTCCAGTCTGGGCTGTATTTATGCATGCAGAATGGAGAGTGCCACCCGTGAACACAATGTAAAGATGCTACACTGTAATTATAGAAACAAGTGGAAATGTGCACTGACTAAAACATGGTGACCTACAGAACACACAGCTACTTCTTGATTATTTTATGCAGGCATCACAATTACATTTTTCCGTGCCATTAAGATACATATTTATTTATTTGTTCTGCTTATTGTGTTTCCAATGTTGTAATGGAGTAAGCCTCACATTTAGAATGGAATTAGCTTTAGTGATAGCCAGTATAGCTAGTAATGCTACATCATCAGAATGGACTGATGAAGCTATAGCTAGTAATGCTACATCATCAGAATGGACTGATGAAGCACTTAATCAATCCAGGAGTGATTACCATATTTGGATAAAAGGTCCGAGTTTGAGAACTGTGAGGTATTAGGGTCACATGGTAAAGCTATGGCCAATGTAGCTATTAATGCTATTACACATTAATTATATATATATCCATTCTTAATTAGACCTTGGCAAAAGTCAATATCATCAATAGCTTTTGTAAAAGTAACTAATCCTGTGGTCCACAATTTCTACCTCATGGTACCTCCAGAGACATAATGAAATGTGACATTGCACATCGAGTTAATTATAGGCAGTTAGGACTTTTTACTTTAAAGGTGGGGTGTGTAGTGTTTTGGTGTCCTTTCTGGTAAAAGTGTGGACTGTAACATTTCATTTTTTAAATAATTGAACTGCTCTGCTAGCCCTGCAAGCTCATGCTGTTGGCTCATAAATGCCCTAAACCTTTAAATGAATATGTGCTGATATAGAATCATTCCACGTTGTCCTTTCCAGGCAGCAGAAGGAACAGAAAGTAATGGAACAAACCTAAAAGTATAATCACATATACTTGATTTTTAGTCCTGTAACCTTCCTCCAAAGTGGTGTCAATGTTGTCTTATTGACTCTTGAACCCCTTGATAGACAAAAGAGCAACAGTACTTACCTCTGAGTGTGTGCAGCCACTTCATCTAATCCGTGTGAAGCATCATTAGCCTCAGCGGGGGTTAACAGGGGTTAAATCAACATGTAATTGCTGCTTGCCTGGCTGGTTAGCTTCACCGCTTCATCGGATCACTGACACCTGAATAATACCATTTGTACTGTGTTTCCCAGCTGTTCTTTAGTTTTACAGAAAGGCAATTGTAACCCAAGTAACTGTTTTAAAGGCTGTCACAAGCAAGTTTTTTTTTTTCCTTGTGAGCCGACAGACTCCGAAATCTAGTTTGCTTCGTTCCTCCTTGGGTAAATGAGCTCTTTTCTCTGGGTTAGATGTCCTGAGGCAGTCACTTGGCAGAGGGTGAAAGAAATGGCAAAAAGGCATCCACACAAGTGGGACATGGGAGCAGATGGGACACTGATTGCCGTGTTGTTTACAGCTGTTGAGGACCTTATATAGAGGTCAGAAAATAAGTCTGTCTGCCACATTGCAGCACTAAACCACTGAGGCCTTGTTTACATGACAGGAAATGGAAGTAGTTTCTTGTGCTCTAAAAAGAATCTGTGTTCATCAACACACACATTAGCAAAAGCTATTAAGAAGAGTGTATACTGTATGTATAACAGTCCAGCAGGTAGAAAATGTGATTTTTCAGCAGAAAAAGCATGACAAAACACCATAGACCTATCAGCTTCCTCCTGTGATATTATAACAGTGAAGTCATTAAACAAGATGCCATGATGAATAAAGGCAAAAGTATTTAGAGTTGTAAATTAGTTATAGTTTACTACATTGATATTACTATATTATTTAGACGCTTTATTCTTAACTCTTTTTATTGGATAATGACCTGTAAGACTGACAATCACCACAATGTAAAGTAAAGTAATATGTGTATATACTGTATATTAAAGCTCCACTGCCTGATTTTGCACCCCCCACTGAGCCACCTTGCATCCCTTTTCTCTGTTGATAATTTTCTTTTTGTTTCTGTGTGAAAAGACATATTTTGCGCTCAATAAATACTTCAGTTTTATCGGCAGCTATTAATCTTGCTTTTGACAGCTGTGTGGAACAATGGGAGCACTCCTTTTCCAGAAGCAAGTTGTGATTGGCCAAACCCCTGACCTGAGCTGAAATGATTGAAATCCTCAATAATTAACAGTAGATTTTAACACTATTTTTCCTAAATAGAAAAATCTGTCTGCTTAAAGGGCTAACAAAATATAAAAAATATTATTTAAACAATATTAAAAAAATATTTGTATCAAGTGTTTTCCTGGTTTGAGTGTGGGAGATTGGGGGTTTGAATCCCCTCCAGCCACAGTCTACCTGTGCCAGTCCCAAGCCCGGGCAATTGGAGAGGGTTGCGTCAGATGTATAGTACTTTAATTTAAATGTTAAAAAACAGGTCTTGACTTTAGCCTAAACCCTTTTGGTCAATGTTTTACATTGAATAAAAGTATTGTTTTAATTCGTATTTACTTTTAATGACCAAAATAAACTGAACTGAAGAGCACCCGCCTTAAAAACATTGTCAAATTACTCACGCAATCTACTTTGCTGTGTAGACCCCCAGAAAGGACTCTCAAGCACCTAATTACGATTTGTCATTTTCTTAGTGAAGTGAAGTGGGTCTGGAACCCTGGAAAAAGGACCTGAGAGCACACTGCTCATATAAAAAATTACACTCACTGAAGAGATTTTTCTTTTTCCCAGGCTACTTGGTTATTTTATTAGAGTGATACAGATTCCTGCAACTTCTGTAAGATATAAAATTATACTTAAATGTCCTGACAGAAAAATACAATCTGCTAATGCTTGCACTTTTTGGTTTTCACTGAAATAAAAAGGACAATGCAGAGTCGAGTGGAAGAACAGCCATCCAACACAAAGGTCTGTGACGATCGTTAACATTTCTTTATGCTAGCATTGAATCACTTTATATGGTTTTAGCAGAGGCGCAGCCCATTCTGGATCGTTCCATCAGGGTTCTGACTGTAGTCTGTATCTCAAGCAATAATAGCCCAAAGCGGCAGGTGAAATATACCCACAGTAATCAACCTTTAGCAAAGGCCCAGCACAAGCACACATTTCAACAGTGCAGAGTAATCTAATATTAGAGTGGCATCAACTTACTTTGCTCCGGCTGTGTTTGCATGGCAAGTCATGGCCCAGATAAAGAAACAGCTGGCCTTGTGTTCAGTGCATTTGATTAGACTGACATGGAGCCTGAAATGTATTTTTACCTGGAAAGTAGACATAATTCTTTATATAAAACCCCTTTTTGTTAAACTTACATCATGCTAATACCTACCTTTGTAGTATAGTCCATGTTGGAATTGTATTCAGTGGAATGGCTCTCAATGAAAATCTTCTGATGATTATGATTATACTTGTGTATAAATTTACACATATGTATATTATGTATGTTTTAAACAATTTCAATCATCGCCTGGAAGTAGCAAGGAGAGACATAGTTTTTCCAGTTTGTGTTGAATGGTGCTGAAATAAACCAAATGTTGTGCATTTGAGGTTTGTTTTAGCTCATACTAAGAGCCATTAGATCAAATTTCACGTTTGCATTAGGCACATTCAAAATACTGCATGCATTATTAGCTTTAATTATGCCTTACTGTACTTTGTACCACGACTTTGTCTACAAGAATATTCCTTAGACAAAGTAAAATATTACTTTTTAAAATGTATAGTGTTTTTAATGATCAGGACTTGATTCAAATGTGTGCAACAATGGAGTTAAATAAAGTCAGATACATATCATCCCCAAACACTCTCTGATGTATTCATGTTCAGAGTTGTTAAATCTGATTGGAATTCTAATGCATTTTTAATATTGCAAATATTTTAATGAGCCCCACCCCCTCTGCATGCATGTAATCTCCAGTGAATAGTGCTTAGTCTCCATGTCTGCGCTGGTCTGCCTTGTGCTTGCCATCAACTCCTCCTGTAGTTCTCATTTTACTTTCTGATGTCTTATTTGGAATATTTTGCAACAAAATGATGCGTATGTCACAAATGACAGTGTTTGTGTTTGATGTTCAGAATAGAAATTGAATTAAATTGAATTTAGCATTATATAATGATATATGGTTAGGTGTGTGGATTAATACATGAACATCCATGTATCCTTGCAATGCAAAATCCAATTGATAGACTGTGATTACATTGCACACTTTTATTTGAAAGCATTACGTAATTCTGGATACATTTAGCTTGAACATAGAGTAGGTTGGACTTGGCCTGTGTTGATATGTGTGTGTCCTTATTGGTGCTTTGGGATGCAGAGCCATGGAGGCCATAATTTAGTCCATTATGTCCTCTGGTTTGCAGCCGTAGCCCCAGGCCTCTGGCACTGACTGTTGTGTCATTTGCTACCAACTGGGTTTTTGATGAGAGTGTGTGACCTAGACGCCTCATCCCTCACCACTGTCTCATTCCCTTTATTTACATCTGTCTTTAGCATTCTAATTACTCTCTTTATTGCTTTAGCCTGGAGGAATCTGTTATACTGCAGCAGGGGAAAAAAACGGGCTAAGGACACTGAAGTTTTAACCAATAATAAAGCAGCATAACTCCCATTAGCCATAGGCAAAGATTGGGGTCTCCTGTTATGGACTGTGGGCTCACAGGAAGACGTCGGGTTTATGTTTAAATTCATTTGCTTATAAGTTGTTTTCTCACTAAATGCATTCTAATGAAAATGAGCAAAAAAAGTGGTGCCTTTAGAGCTTTTCCTGTGACAACGAAATAAACAAATTTTAACTAAGTCTGGTCAGTGATGTTGGTGGAATGTTTCCATTCCAGATATGTGCATATATGCATAAATGTTTTCTTTGATTAAAATAGAAAACAATAACAAATGAATGAATTACTTTTATAGTTATGTTTAGGCATAACCACACCAGATAAAGGTTTACCATGTAAACATTTAGAGTGTGGATACAAAGACTATCAATGTACTAAAATTAAAAATAGACAGCATTTTAACATTATAAATACATACTGTATGTCTTACGCTTTATAAAGTGAATTGAAATTAGCATTATAAATGACATATTCATTGGAAATATTCCTAAAAAGGTTACGGATTCAATTACATACAAAACCTTCTAAACATAACCACTTCTGCAAGACTTAACCAAACGTTATTATTCCTGGATACATCATGGTTAAATAAAAACATAATGCCTGACAACACTGAATAAACTGATAAAAATCATTAATATATAAATGCAAAACAAAGCAAATCTAAATCTAACAGCTTGGCTGAACTTAAGCACCTTGAAAGTCTGAGATAGAAGTGAACCCGGCTTCTTTGCTAAGTCCCAGTTTTATGTCCCACCACCTTAACATCTGACTATTCATATAAAGCTTAGCAGTTTTACTGAAGGTATCGTATGTATTTTTAAAATATACAATTATTGAATAATGAATAGCAAGAATACAAGGTTAGTTTGTCATTTGACAAACTTAGGACACAGAAAAATGATCATGTATTTTACATTGCAAATGTATTGAGGTAAACTGAATGCAGATCATTTTTTGGCAATGTCAATGACCAAAATAAAACTTCCAAATGTTGTGTCCCTTCCCTGTGAATTGTGCAAAATAGCATCAGGAGCAGGCCCAGCAGTGTGTAATGAGCTCTCAACTTTAAAGACTTGAAGGATATTAACAAGCTGCTTGACAAATGGTGCTTAGAAGCACATTAAAGACGCAGCTAATGGCGCGCATAATGACGGCTAATTTTCGATCAGATATAAATTAGAGCCCCCAACAGTTATTTGCCTTAAGGACTTTATGTAAATGATTCTGTTCTGTATAAACTGAGAATGGAGAGAGTGAAGGAGGGAGGGAGAGACTAGCGCTCCTTGTGGGTATGATTAATAGATCTGCAACAGAGCACGGCTATCAGAACCCAAGTGAACACACATTTACCAGACGGCTCTACCAGCTTCTCATTAGGCTCAGTCCGGTCTGGTCTACAGCTCACTCATTTGGAACACCAGAACTGTGTCGGACCGTGGTCACACTGAGTCTAGACCTGGCTGTCCATGAGCACCTCTTCCCACAGTGGTTACATATCAGATCGCTGAAGGCACTTTGATGCTATTAATTTGCACACTGGGTCATAATGCATAAGTGATGATGTGACTGAATGAAATAATGGGCACATTCATTTAATAGTTGTATGTTTAGACACATAATAAAAGGAGGGGGTCACTGAGGGGTCAGAGGTTGGGGACAGTGTCCATGTGTCGGGAGCATGTGAACAAGAACTAATCCACTTTACACACAAGGATTAGTACAAAGGTGGGCTTTAAAGACATCTTTAGATTTTAAACATTTGATTCAGCTCTATTCTAAATACAATATGAAAAAAGAGCAATAATTAATCCATTAATTATTTTAGTAATAAAATGTGGTAATGTAGCAAATACTGTATATATTTTTTTATTATTTTTTTGTGGACGTGTTGAAAACAAGCATAAACATAACGTGATCTGTAGTGGGCGCCTAAACAGATCCAGTTGAATTGACTGACCCAACACCTCCAATGGTGACACTGACCACTGCTTTTTAATGTAAACAGAAAACATTGCTGAATGAAATTTCATTTTATTCATTACAAATACCTTTATTTACTTAATTTTTGTGAACATTTATTCGATTCATAGAATTCGAAAAACGTAACAAATCACGTAACAAATGAGTAATAAACAAGAAAATGTGCGAATACTCATTTGTATTAATAGCTTAATTTTAGCGATGGTTATTCTACATTTGCAAGGCCATATTCATAAAGAATAAGCATATGGAGTAAGAAATCTACTAAAATATCAACAGTTCTTTACTGCTCTCCTCTCTACTCCCCCTATGTGTAAGGAAGGGTAATACATGATGGTCAGAATTTGTGAAATGGTCTAATTAATACTTTTAATAGACTGTAAATTTATTGGTATTCAAGAAATTCATATTTATTTTTATACAAACAGCTGACCTAATGTTAAGGGTGAGTCAAACTGGCCTTCATAAAGTCTAACAGCATCTTGAGTATTTTCTCAAACAGAACATTGAACTATTTCTTCTATCTTGTACTAAAAAAAAAAAAAAAAAAAATTCTCAGTCCACAAAGGGAGGTTATAAATTTTGGGCAAAATGTTTTTTTTCCATTAATAATATTTAAATATAAATATTCAAACAGCTGTGAGCAGCTTTAGGAAGCAGATGATCACTGAGGGGGCCCAAAGGTGGCAGTGGCCTCACTGTGTCTAATCATACCCCTGAGCTCTGTCACGCCCATTCAATAATCAGATTGGTAAAAATCTGTCAAAGTCTGTCCATTTAACCATTATTAATATTTAATAAACAGTATTTTATTTGTTTCTATCAGGGAATAGCACCCAATTTTATAAAAGCAATGTGTGCATCAGAGGCATACATTTTTAATGAGAGGGAAATCTTGAGTACGCATGTCCGGACGTTCACCAGTGAGGGAGGTGTACTTTAGAGACATGACACATCTTGGCACAGATTAAACATAGTTTAAGAGAGCATTTTCAAAACAGACGTTCTTTCAAAACACAACAAAAAGGATTTAAAACAAAGAAATTAGGCCTATATATTTAAAAAGTATGTTGTGCTTGTTCCAGAAAGTAACAGAGAGAAATAACAAGATAATTTCAAAGGATGGCATCTATTTTTTTCTTTATATCGTCTTCTTTTAATGCGCCACTATTATTTTGCTCATATCATTACTATTTTAATATAAGAATAATTATTTTTAACACATTTAATTCTATAAATACACAATAGTCTGTATATCTATTTTCTTTATATTTCTTAAAACAAAACCTCAAGGCATCATATTCACACTGGTCAACCGTGTGACCCTGGCATCCCCTCGTCTGTTTACGAGCGTCGTGCGTGCGCATAACCGTGTTAGAGCGCGTGTCTCAGAGAGAGAGGAAGAGAGAAATGGTAGTAGCTATTTGATTGGCTTTCTTCCTTTTCGCGTGCCTTTCCCAAATCAAAAAACGCGCCAACCGTAGCCTCCTGCTCGTCGCCATCGATCCCTCCTGGAAAACACTTAACAAACTAATGTCTATTGATGCCTGATGAATATTGCATCAACAACAACTGATTGACGACACTATTGCAAAAGTAAAATAAATAAATAAATTCCAAGCGGTCTTGCTTTTGATAAATAGAGTCAGGTTTACAGTGGTCTTTGAAGGCAGACACTTGGCGTAAATGTACAGTTAAAATATTCGACTGTGCGTCCCCAGGCGGGGCTCCGACAGTCCCTGGCTTCATTAAAAATTCATCAGGATCCCTGTGAAAGAGGGGAAATGTTCAGGGGGGGAGAAAAATAAAACACAGCGCGTAATTATAACAAAAGGAAACGGGGCTGGCCTTTTGCTTTGGTAAAGCTCCCACTGTGTCTTTGTAAAGCATTGTATTCGTGAGGCGTAAAGGTCTAAACTGTAAGTGTATGCATTCATTCTGAAATATAACAGCTTGATTTTAGACTTTGTGCCGAGGCCTTTCGCTCTGCTTTGCCTCCATCGATTCGCTATCAAAGACTCTTCATCGATTTTCTCCCAATCAGCAGCCAGGAGGAGGAGAGAGCGCGTGCGTGCGTTTGTGTGTGTGTGTGTGTGTGTGTGTGTGTGTGTGTGTGTGTGTGTGTGTGTGTGTGTGTGTGTAGATGCGAGGTGAATTCCCGTGGAGCCCCTCTCTCCGTGACACACGCAGCCCTCCCTGACCAGCGCTAATTAACACGGTGCGATAATCATCTGCTTTTCATAATTCCATGTGTAATTTAATAATTCGCTCTTATTAAGTCAATGACTCATTTAGGGGCAATTAGAAGCACTCACCAGGAGCATCTTTTAATTGATGAACCATCAGAGCTGTCTCGTTAATACGTCTCCGTTTGGAAAATGGCGACGGCAGCACTTTGTTCAAGGCGTTTTGATGGATAAATATTAATCCATGACACCATAGATTATAGGATTCAGAAATCCATTTTTATTTTTTATTTTCTTTAAATTTGCAAGTAGGGTATTTTCAGTGTGTCAAAATGTGTGATTAAATGTCAGTATTGCATCCTAAAGACAATTTGAATCCATTTGGAAAAGCTAATCATAATGCTATGCTAATGTAGGGCAGGTGCTGTAAGTAATGAGTGCAAGGCTTTCAGAAATGCTAATAAAGCAAGTGCAGCTCTCAGGTAGCTTTCCTAGGCTAGGGAAATTGAAATGAATATAAAGTAATTATTAATTTTATGTAAACAAGACAAAACGTATACCTTTTGAAATACTGAAATACACCAAATTTACTGTCATGATTAATGAGTTTCATTCTAATTAAGATGGGTTTACATTGTGATATTGATATTGAGAAATTTCTGGGAAAAAAGATCTTGAGAGTATTTTTGACTATATGCCACGCCGTCTTTCGAAAGTAGAGTGGTTCGTGCCTAAACATAATCAGTGTTAAAAAGCTGTACATTGTCACGTGATTACTTTTTTCCAAACAGTTTTTACACAAACAGCTATTATTTTGCGTACTTTGTGAACATTTCAATATCACCCGATGTCTTTGCTAACCTTAACCAAGTGTGCATCTTGATGAATGTAATCATAAATCAAACCATAACGTTGCAACCTTAACTGGAAAGGTTAAAAATTTCATGTAAATGGAATGTAAATATATCACCCGCATAATTACATTTTTTATGCACTATTATTCCTAAACTTAACCAAGTGTAGACTTTGTATATTGTCATTTAGTTGAGTTTTAATTTTACTCATTTACAATGTTTCCCTCACAAACCTTTAAACACATAACACATTAATTCATTATTTATTTATGTTATATGACCTGGCATCTTTCCTATCCTTAACCAAGTGTGGATCTTGTCTGAACATAACTATTCAGTTAAGTCATTTTATTATCATTCTGTCACGTATATATGTTTTTTCTCTTAAATATTATGACATACCCTTTACACTCCTTTCTTTTCATATTTAACCAAGCGCAGATCTCGCCTAAACATAAACATAAAGGTGTTTTATATTGCAATTTTTGTATTTTTATTTTTTTTCTTGCACAAATCCATACCCACATTACGTTCAAATGTTACGCATCTGTTTTTACAGAGGCAGTATAGTGGCTGCATTTGATTGGGTGCTTGATCTGTCCATGGTGCTGAAACGCTTGCTCAGCTTACAACCATCCATCCACCAAACCTCCAAAGCCTGCAGCCCCTCTCTGCTCCTAACCCCTTCTAACTCCACAGCTCTTTTTGTGCTGCTTCAAAGAGTGTGTGTATTTAAATGGAGACGGGCACGTTGGCAGGCGAGCTGTTTTTCTGGCGGGCTGACATCTGGCAAGTGTGCGCTCCAGGGAGCCATCCAGCTCTCCACAGACCTCCTGATTAGGCTCTAATAGAATATTAGCATTTGCTCTCAGGTAAGGCAACAGTGAGCTGCGGATAAGCCGCTCCGCTAAGCATGCCACGTGCTCTTTTACGCGCTGATGGCGAGCGTGTGAGGCCTGGGAGCGCAAGGCCTGGGAGCGACACACGTTTGGATCACGCAGGCTCGTGTTCTGGGCTAGAGCAGTTTGTTAAGGAGGGGGTAGTGGGTGGGCTTGTGCTCAAGGCTTTAACCAAGAATGTGGAACAGTGTACAGACAGTAGAGCCAGCTCCAGTGTTAATACTAACCCTTTTTTTGAATGCAGTGTTAAAATAAAATATGGACAAAACTGTATTAATGCTTGTTCTGCTTATGTTGAGACATGCTAAGACCGGAAGCAACCATAAAAGATGCATATTAGAAATAACATGTCAATTGAATAGAGATGGTTATTAATTAGACAGTATCACATTAATTCAAATTATTACTTTAGGTTTTACATTGCCTTTAGTTGGTATGGTGCACAGTTTTATGTATTAAAACAAGCTTTCAACAGCCAACCCTACACCTTTACCCATATTTGTAATGTCTCCAAGTGGAACCCACTTTTTTAAAATGCCAAATGACTCTCATGAGTTTGAACCAGCAAGCCCTTTTTTTGGATTTCTTCTGCCTCTCATCATTTTAAGAAATTTCTGCCTCCTTGTAATATCTCTAATCAGTAAACAGCTACAATATTTGAAATGCCAATGGATGACAGCGCATGCTTTTGGATTTTTGAAATGGTGTGATACCAGGACAACCCAAACACAGTCTACTGCGGCTGATGGTTAACACTGGGAAACACACATTCATTTACAATTTACAACCTTTACAATGTTGGTAAAAGAATCAGTAACACATTATTTCTTTAACTTAAAGGTGCAGTAGGCAAAATTTGAAAAAAAGTGGTGACAAACAAATGCATGTGCTATGACTAAACCCTAAAAATCTTAATTCTTTAGACTTGTGTTTGGATTTTTCTCCATAAACACACACTTTGCTTGATTTATAAACTTGTCATTCTTTAACTTAAAAATGCAGTAGGCAGAATTTGGAGATAGTTGCAAACAAACAAATAAATTAACGCCTGCTTGGGTTTTTTAAGTCAATTTAAACTTTCAAATTTGCACATGTTTTACTTAATTTTTATGCAAATACCAAAAATGCCTACTCCAGCTTTAATAAATTAAAAATAGACAAAGGCATGTTTTGGAATTTGTTTGAAAGATTCATTTGGACAAGACTAAACTAAGAGAAGCAAGCATGGTGGAAGTCAGAAATAAAGCTGGACAATGATAGCGTTCTACAATTTTACAAAACAAAAGTAATGGTTATGAGTTTACCCACCATTTTACGTTGAAGCAAATCTCACAACCAAACCTAGTACTTGGAGAAAAAAAAACATGTCTGCAGCGAGCTGAGCCTCAGCGACGAAGCGAGTACAGAGTCCAGAGCTAAACACTTGCCCTCCTCCTCATCCATAAATAATCAGATGACTAAATAAAAGCGGCGTAAATACAGTGCGCAAGAAGATGTCCGATTAAATGTTAAAGTTAAGCCTTTAATGAAACACATTTTGCAGGTCAATAATAAAATAAATTAAAGTTACATGAATGGAAATAAAGGAATAGGTAATTTCCAAAGCCCAAAGCAACATACATTTACAGAAAGATCAGCTAAAACAGCAATACAGCAAAAACCTGTACGGATATATTTATGTGCATCAATGACATATTTACATCGTTCCACGAAGCTGCTCATTTTCTCTTTAGGAAACAAACAAAAAAAACATTTAAAGGTGATTTGAACAAGCAACGACTTCATAAGTATATTTATACAAAAAACATACATAAAAGCATTTGGAAAAAAACAAAGCATATATTCTTCTCGATTGTACGTCTCCAAAAGGAATTTCCCTTAAACAACACGCCTAGGACTGCTGTCACTATTTGATTTTCGCAAGCACAAAAAAATAAATAAATAAAAAAAAACAACAGGAGGGGAATCCCAATAAATATATAATGAAGTAAACATGACCTCACTCAATAAATAGTTCATAAGATGCCGGCCCACTCTGGAGTTATTGCAGCCGGTTTGAAATGATATATTTGGAAAAAAAAAAAAAAAAAGAGCAGTGACTATTTCAAGGTGAGGCCTTTCGTAAATAAAAGGGCGTCTTCAAAACAGAGCCCTATTCGATCACACAAAGAATTAATTACACATTTAGACACAAAATGAAGTGTGGGTCATTTACAGCAGGGCCTAATGTCAGCTCCTTTTATAAACTGCATCGAGATAAACGCCAGCCAAGTGCTTTTTAAAGTCCCCCCCTCGCACCCCACACCCCCACCCCATGCGCTTTGACGCACGCTACGCTCACATCCCAACAAGGAATCACATAGTCCTGTAGCTACACCTATGCTGCGCGTAAGAGTCAAGCGTAAAAACAGTGTCTTACTTGTTGTGTCACACGACTCCATGTCCACATCATGGGCTTTTTTTCCCACGAGTTTATTTTTATTTATTTTTTCATTTGGAGGAATTGTTCGATGATTGAAAAAAGGGTGTGTGTGAGGAAATATAATACAAATGTAGACAGTTCCAAAGTGGATTTAAACGCATGCGGAGTACTTCATTCGTTTCTGTTTTTGCCGCTGGTTACAAAACCAAACACGCACCACGTTCTTTTTCAAGTCCAGTTTCTCTGCGATGGCTGCGATTTTCTCCGACGAGGGCCGCGGCTGAATGGCAAAGTAGGCCTCCAGTGACCTCTTCTCGGGAGCCGCTATCGAAGTGCGCTTCCGCTTTTTCTCGGCGCCGTTAAAAAGCTCCGGCTTGTTGAGTTTCTCGCGGTGGGACTTCTCCGCTTCCTCCAGCCACGCTTGGAGAATGGGCTTGAGTGCGATCATGTTGTTGTGCGACAGCGTGAGCGACTCGAAGCGGCAGATGGTGCTCTGACTCAGCGAGCCCACGCCGGGGATCTTGAGGCTGGCTAAGGCCGACCCTACGTCCGCTTGGGTCACCCCTAGCTTGATCCGCCTCTGCTTAAAGCGCTCCGCGAATGCCTCCAAGTCTCTAGGATCTGCGTCCACGTCGCTCATGCCCATGTGTTGCTGCAGCCCGTGCGCGTGGGCCATGTTGATAGCCGCCTGGTGCATGTGGTTCATCCCCGCCATGTGAGCAGGGTGCGCAGGGGTGGATCCGTCCGGGCATCCGAGCGCTAAACCCGGGGTGATGTGGTCCAGAAGGTCGCCCTCTAAGGCTTGGTGCGGCTGGTGGTGGTGGTGATGGTGATGGTGGTGGTGGTGTCCGGACAGAGCGGAGGGGTGCGAGATGGGCACGGAGGAAGACGAGGACGAAGACGAGGTGCAAGGAAGCGTGTTCATGGTGTGGTAGGTGGCGTCCGGTTTGAAAGGGCTGTGGTGCGGAGGGTGATGGTGGTGTTTGGTCTGCGAGACGATATCCACCGCCGCCAGAGCTTCAGCGCGGGCCAACAAACTCTCATCCAAGCCGCCGAATATATTGCTCTGCAATTGCAAATAGAATGCACACATAACTGTCAGCAGGGAATTCTCCTCACTCCTCGGTTTAAAACATTTCCAGAAAAGAAAAAAATCCTACAAAAAAAAAGAGGGGAGCACACAAAACAAGACACATGCAACATCCCAGGTCATAAAAATTAAATACTTGGAAATGGAGGTGTTGGGTGATTTGCTGTGCAGACATGAAAAAAACATCAAGGAAAAAAAAAAAGTGGGCTGTCAAAACGTGCCTTTAAGCAGTGATTATGCAGAGTACGTACCGGTGGGGTTGGGAGACAGGCGCGGCGCATCGCCTCTGAGCTGCTCCCGCCGCCACTATTGCTACTGCTGCTGATGATGGTGCTGCTGAGGCGAGAGGAGGACGAGCACGACGACGGCGCATTGGAAGTCAGAGTGGACGAAGAGGACGAGTGGAGGGAGTACTTGGGTTCGGGCAAGCTTGAGTGCGCCATGGCAAAAGCCTGCTTGCTGTTCAGAGACATCATCATCATATTTGCGCGCGTCCGAGCCTCGGCAAGTTCCTTTTAATAAGTTAAGACTCCGCCTCCAAGGGTCGGGGAGTTGTCGGAGCCCAATTGAGTCGAGTCAAGTGGAAGCTGAAATAAGGCTCGTCGAGTTCTCACATGTATTTATTATTATTGTATTTACAAGAGCGTTGTTGTTTGGGGCGAGCCATGCAAAGGTGAACGCAGCTCTCCTTCAGTTGAAGTAGAAAAAAAAACACTTCTCCTTTTCTCCACTTTTACATAATACAATTTTTTTTACCTTAGAATTTTTCGTTCTTTTCTGATATTTTGGGGAAAATCTTCTCATAAAAAAACAAGAAGAAAATCAAAAACTTTCTTCCAATCTCTTAGGAATTCCAAAAGACGTCTCCGCTTTTTCACGCGTTTCTCTCGTTGATCTGTTTGTGAGGTTTTTGTCAATAAAAATGACAATAACGAAAAAAAAAGTTTCCGTGTTGATATCGGTGATAAAAATTGGCGACAGAAGCTCTTCTTGACTCCGGTGAATGCTGCGGGGACCACGACTGTCTCTGCTCTGAGGCGAAGGGCTCTCCGCCTCCTACCTCCCTCTCTCCTCTCGCTCTCTATCCCTTCCTCTCTCTCCTCCTCACGCACGCACAGTGCTCACCCAATCTCTCCCTCTATCACCCTCCTCCCCCACCCTCCAACCCAGCTCTTTCTCTCTCCCGTACCTGTACCGAGGCTTTTCATGATTTATTATTCTTCATTAGCCACAGCAGTAGCAGCCACCGCGCCGCTGGGGACTTTGCGCATGGGCAGTGCACGACAAGGCATTTCTTTCAAACGACTTAACACCTACCACCTCGTCTTACAACTGCACTACACCCAATGCTTTAAAATATACGCCGTATCCTCTTTATTATTTTTTGTGTTACACATTCCACTCATTTTCTTAAGCGGGTTTTTCTCGAGTACCATGGACAGTTCCACTTCTAAACGATCGCGTGGAAACAAAATCTTTACCATCTTTAAAGTCATATTTCTAGCGACTAAAAAGAAGTGCCTCTTTATTTTCAATCAGTCATATTTTTATTAATACTTTTTCTATTTTAAAACATTATTAGAAAAAAGATTGATTTTATTTACGTGCTCAAAGGTCACAGGCTTTAACGCGCATTGAGTGGCAGTCATTAGCGGTGTTTAATTGCAGATCTATATACTTGTCATAGCAGGCTATTATCTTATCTCGGCTCTAATTAAGTCATATTGTCGCTAATAAAAAGCATGTGGGGTAATTAAGAAGGAAGGATCTGCACGCGCCTTTTTTTCCACGTGGCCTCAGCGAAGAACAGCTAATGTGAGGTGAGCAGAGATTCTGGAGGATTGGAGTGGGGTTTTGTGGTGATGTTTGGGCGTATATATTACACTGTGAGTTATGACGAGCGTGTGGCAGCTGCTAGAGTCTGCTCTCACTCTATGGATGCAACAGAAATGTAACGGTTTATGCTGAAGTAGACAGGCCTATAAAGCTCTCTACAAAAATCAGCATGTATTTTTCATTTACTAATAATGTAGACAAAATTAAGCAGTGAGTCTAGGGGTGTATCAATCATTTTGGTGTTTGGGAGGGAACCAAAACAACAACAACAAAAAAAAAAACACAACTCCTGAGGGGACATAAAATGTGCACAAAAAATGTTGTACTTGAGTGTAAACTAAAACAGTATATGATGTCATGCTATTCATATAGGCCTACACATTTATGGCAACCATCAATAATAATAGCCATTAATAATGGTTCTGATGCCTTTACATTTTGCAACTAAAAGAAAATTTGCAACTAAAAACTCTGTTTACACTAATGTCAATAATGCATTTTGTTTTGACGGACCATATGCATTCCTAACACTGCATATTTCTAAAACCACGTCCTCTTAATGCCATCATAAAAATATTATATAAATGCACACAGCACTGTAGTAAGGAGCTTCTGATCCCATTCTAACAAAGCATTATACTTAATGGATTTCGTTCTTATACTGTAACCCGAGATAGGCAATAGTACAATTTAAATAAAAATCAACATCTAAAAGCAAGTAAATGTTATGTGGAATTGTAATGGGGGCACATACATTTGGCATGACAGTATTTTTTATACAGGCTACGTAGGATTTAAAGAATAATAGCAATAACATGGCAACTCAAAGCAGTATACAAAGTTAAGGCTAATACTAATGTTAATGATAGAATGGTTTATAATCACTTTAGTTGGTTGGAGAAATGTAAGGTTAAATCCAATAAATATAATCCTTATGAGACAATTATGTTGCGGTGTATGTTATTTATTTCAGGCTTGGTCTAATAATAGGCTGCTGTAGTGTTGTGAAAGAGGTTTACCTCGTTTCTACAGCTGGTGCTTTCCTAAACACAGTTAATACAGTCCGACAGCTCCCTTCAGGACCCTTTGTACAGAGAGGTGGAGAGGAAAACTAGGGCCCCAAGCAGAAGGGGGAGATGTCTGCTTACACATGAGTAGGAGTTCATTTTATTTACAAGAATTCAGGGAACTCCTATGTGCCTTCTACCTAGGACCCCCTATGGACTCACCTCTGCACCACACCACATCTCCACATACCTCATAACCTGGGATCAGACTCACGAGACTTGAAGGAGCGATCAGTGTCGGCTCACATATAACCACTGACTGATTTATGATGAAACTTTAAAGAAATCATTCATATTTCACCACAGCTAAATCGCTCTATGAAATTTTCATTCACAATGAAACACACAAAAAGTGTATCTTAAGCCAAATAAATCAGCGCGAGCCCTGCCCCGTGATCGACTTTGAAGTAGGACTCCATCTTCTGCAGCCTTTGCCCACACCCACCCAAGGCTCACTTCCGGTGCTGAAAAAGATTGAGGCGTTCAAGGAATGTTCTTTGAAGGCTCTAATCTGTTCCAACTAAGGCAGCATTAGTAACAAGACAGTTCAGAATTACTATAGCAGCCAACATTTTGTTTTGTGGACCAACACAAGTAAAACCAGATATTGGGGTTTATAATGCAAAGTAATTTACTTATAAGTGAATAATATCCCTTTAAAACATAAAAAAAAAAACCTATCCTAAAATTGTTTCTTTAATTATGTATTTTGACAAACCTTTAAGTGAAAGCTGCTTGTTGTTAAGAAAAGTAAAGCAATAAAGGTGGGGTGGGTAGAATTTAGCCTCACAGTCGTAAAAAAAGAAACATTGCTGAACATCAGGCCACTTCCTGTTTAAATATAAAGGGTCATTGGCCAACAGTCCTACTTAAACAAACTTCTATGATGCATTTTTGAGGCATAGGGTAAAGACGGAAAATGATGAATGTGGATGGCTTTTTTTTATATTTTGCTAGCTAAATTGTGATTGGCTAAAATCAATACAAAAAGTAAAATGTGTCTGAAAAGAATAACAACTAATTAAAACCTATTCAAAAGTCCAGACAAACTACATATGCCAGCAATAATATAGATTTTTCACCATTACACAAAAATGCCTTCACTTGCTTTAAGAGCAGATAGTTTTTAAAACCCAGCTAAATGCCAATATTGAAAATATGGCATTCCAATTGTTTTTATCACACAATAATTGGAGAGAATATCGCACTGATAAAAGCACTTGTCTGAAAAGCTGCGAGGTGCTCTCATCCACCTTACTTTAAAAACAAAATCCTCGGTGGAATTGTGCGAGAAACCATTCCTCTCACTTCAAGGCGCTTAAATAAATCTGCACTGTCTCCCAATACAAGTAAAGCGGCGGCAAAACAGAGAGAACGCACTCAGCTGGGCTTGATACAACTCAGGTGACTTGTTTGCTTTTTTTTTTCCTTCCCGTGCAGTCTGTCGAATCAAGGCGCTCTGCAGAGGTGTCTGTGTGCTTTACACAAAGACGTACTCCTCTCCGTCTCCCTCAGGAGCTCTCCACTTTAACAATCCCAATTACACCCGGACCACCAGAGACAGCTGTTTTTATTACAGAACCGCTCCTTTGTGCCGAGGTATGTGTGTTCGCTCCTGCAGACTCCCAGACAAGGCAGAAGTGAGAGAGAAGAGAACAATGTTAGTCTCTGGGCTGCTATAGACGAGATGCCTCTATCTCCCGCCCCGTTCTGATCTCACTCTTTACATGTCGGAGCAGAAGGTCAGTGCTTGTTGGGAGAGGGTCTAAAAAAAGAGATGAAGATCTGACTCAAAGCAACAGGAAAGGGGACGTTTGAGCTGTTATTTCTTCATCTGCATTACCTGTGGGTGTGTGTGACAGTTTTCACAAGGAGCCTTTAATGTGTTGTTTAAATGCATGCAATGGAGGGAGAAGCCTCAAGATGTACTAAATGTCACTGTACTCGACTGTATCTCGTGGGAAATGAGCAGCTCCCCACTTGAGATAATGAAAGAGCTTTAAAAAGTGCTTAACGTGCTGCTCAACTGGCGTTCAAACTGTGTGATATGTCTGTATCCATCACAGCATGGGGCTAAATAATATTCTAATCATCCACATAAACATATCTGACTATGACAATTTGCAATGTCTTATATCAAAATTTCCCAATTTCTCTCAAAATGTACTTTGAGCACAAATAATGGCAGAAGGCACCCATCTTTGGTTTTAATAAGTGAGTTATGACTTTGAGCAAATCAATATCAGAGTTTACAATATGTCCAGCACATAAACAATCTAAAAAAAGAGACAAAAAAGTCTGTCTATGCTCAAGTTGAGAGGTTGCTATTTAACTAGGCATGTTATAACTACAGTTGCAAAATTCTTCAGTAAATAGGTTAAAACATAAAGGCATCTGGGCATAGGTTGATGCTTTAACTTTTATATTAAATTATGATCTGGATGACTGAGAATCCACACAGACAAAATTCTAAAGTTTTTTTTTGCTCCTTTCAGAGGTTTCCACAGCAAATCATCTAATGGTTTGCATATTTAGTCTGGCATAGGTTTTATGACACAACCCTCTGTGATTCACTTAATACTTGGGACCTGCATAAAGGTACATTGGCTTGGAACCCAGTCTCCTTGGGAAGCCTGTGCACACACAACGACAGACAAAGAGAAAGTTTAGCATTGCCACCAGTCTTACAGAAACTATCAGTAATGTTCTTTTTGTTCTTTGTTGCCCCTTTAGTCCATACATTGTTTCTCCTGTGGTCATCATGTCAGATAAGTTGGAGATCAGCTGTCATTTCGTCCTTTCCCATGATTAACAAGAGCTTTAAATACACCCAGCCTCGGGGCAGGTGTACAGAGGGCAGACTAGATGGAATGATTTGGTCTCAGCTGGTTAGCCATCTGTCTGAAGCAACACAATGCAATAAAATCTTCTAGTGCCACCATTTTGGTAAAATGATTGGTTCTTATTTGGGTCTACATACAAACAATGGCATTGTTAAACTCTGTTAAGCATAGCATTTCCCTTACTTTACTCCGTTTAGCAGGGCTGCAGTTCCTCATAGTGTGACATGTGCATCAAATAACATTATAACTTGACAACATTTAGTGCTATGCCTAATACAGAGTACATTTGTATTACCATGGTATTATACTTGTTTACTAGTGTCCTATGCTAGTGCTGTGCTTTGGTGCTAATAGTTTATTGCTTCTTGATTGAACATATATTTTTTAAGGTAACTACTTTATTCATGTAATCATAATAAAACATGTCTATTATTGATAACAACCTCAATGTCAGCTCCATTTCTGCATTGGGGAAGTCAAATAATGTTCCATAATAAGGAACAGTTTTATGTGTTCCAGTAAGTATTTCCAGTTTGGTCTGTCCTGATTAGAGGCCTTTAAAATTGAGGTGTGTCATGAGGTCTAGAAAACAAATAACAGTAGCACCCATGTCCCTGTCCCGTGCTCTTGGGGAGCATTAGATTCTGGCCCAGGCCTGTCGACAGGCTGCAGGGCAGCAGATGATAAGGTCAAGACTCATAATGATGTCACATACCTTTAGGTATTTCAGATCAATATTGAGGGAGGCGCACCTTCCCTGACAGCCAGTCAAATAAAGTCTGTCTGGATGAGCGGAGGAAAAAAATGCCTTTGAGATTGTCTCCTCTGATAATATGAGATCCTGCTGCTACACTGCTGCTGGCAACAATCATATTAGTGGAAGTCTTTGTGATCTTAAACACTGTGGTCATTCAGATCACTTCTACATATTCTTTGGCCTTAAGAATAAGTGAAAACAAACATCTTTGAATTGACAGTGTCAAAAATCTTTAGAATATTGTATAAGTACAATATCAACATTCATTTCAGAGTTATGCACCATGTTTACTGATTTAAAAAATATTTACACCAAATTAGGACGAGCATTGTCAGCAAACATTTCTGTACTGTGGACAAAATAAAATCCATCATGGAGTTTTATGTTCCATCCACTGCCCCAACCTTCTTTCAAGAAAATGGTCATTTAACTTGGTCTAAAGACAAAAGGAGTAATGTATGTATTTTCAGATGCAGATGTATATATACAGATGATTTTCAGATGTGGCCTGGAAACATTTGTTTTTTGTCCCTGAATACTGAAAATGTAAATGCATACAAAAATAACATACCTAACAACATATACTGTTAATGAAGCACTACAGAAATCTATGGTTAACTAGTGGTTCATGTTTGGTGTGACAGATATGAGCCTCTGACATTTTATGACAAAAACATGAAGGCCAGGAAAGCAGCATGTGCAAGAGTAAAGACTCTGAGCAGAGGACTATAAAAAGGCATGTGTCAAATGCTGTAGCAGTGATTAATGTAGCGGGAGGATTGCAGAATTGTCCGACCTGGATGAGCATTCCCGCTCCCCTCTCATTAGTTTGACTGTCCCGCGCTGTAATATATAGCATGTCACTGGCTTGTCTAATGGTTGATGCTAATTGACCTCCTTTCCCCCCCTCCACTGCACAAATGAAAAGATTTCCTTGCTTCTGTGATGGAGCATGTCACAATCTGATCCGACAAATTAAAAAGCTCTGTGCTGTCACACTGTCATCGTTCCGAAGCCTCGCCTCATCAGCTATAATGATCATTTTTCTTCTGAAACCACTGCATAGCGCTGCCAAGCCCGTTACTTAAGAGTGTGCTGGAGCTGTTGTGCAGTGTATGTGATACTTGTGAAGGTCTGTCATCTGTGAACAGTTCGCTGCACTTCTAAACATTAGTTTTTTCCTGCAATCACTTTCAGGTCTTGCTTAGTTAGAATCCTAGTATCTGTCACTCCATGGCTATGTCTATACTAATATGTGTTCATTTAAGACACATAACTTTTGATGAGTTCTTTCCATTCAAGTTTGTGGTATACTTTATGTTGTAGAGTGGATTTCCAAAGCTAACACCTTGTAATTGGAGCTGATGTGGCCAGCATCAATGCAAAGTGGGAAGGGGCTAAATTTGTTATGAACTGCATCCCGAAAGATCACATCAAAGAACTTATTTAGAGGTGGCTTGTTAACCATTAACATCAATAATGTTGTGTTTTAGAGCCAAATCACTGATTCGCAGGAGTAACATGCCATTGTACACACGTGGACAAAATTGTTGGTACCCTTGCAATGAAAGAAAAACTCACGATGGTCACAGAAAAAACTTTATTCTGACAAAAGTAATAATAAATAAAAATTCTATAAATGTTAACCAATGAAAGTCAGAAATTTTTTTTCAACCATGCTTCAACGGAATTATTTTAAAAAATAAACTCATGGAACAGGCCTGGACGAAATTGATGGTACCCCTAGAAAAGACTGTAAATAATGTGACCAAATGGACATGTTAATTCAAAGTGTGTGCACTAATTAGCATCACAGGTGTGTACAATCTTGTAATCAGTCAGTGGGCCTATTTATAGGGCTTCAGGTAGTCACTGTGTTGCCTGGTGACATGGTGTGTACCACACTCAACATGGACCAGAGGAAGCGAAGGAAAGAGTTGTCGCAGGAGAATAGAAAGAAAATTATAGACAAGCATGATAAAGGAAAAGGCTATAAGACCATCTCCAAGCAGCTAGATGTTCCTGTGACTACAGTTGCACATATTATTCAGAAATTTAAGATCCATGGGACTGTAGCCAACCTCCTGGACGTGGCGCAGGAGGAAAATTGATGACAAATCAAAGAGACGGATAATCCGAATGGTAACAAAAGAGCCCAGAAAGACTTCTAAAGAGATACAAGGTGAACTCCATGCTCAAGGAACATCAGTGTCAGATCGCACCATCCGTCGTTGTTTGAGCCAAAGTGGACTACATGGGAGACGACCAAGGAAGACACCATTGTTGAAAACAAATCATAAAAAAGCTAGACTGGAAAATGCCAAACTACATGTTGACAAGCCACAAAGCTTCTGGGAGAATGTCCTATGGACAGATGAGACAAAAATGGAACGTTTTGCCAAGGCACATCAGCTCTATGTTCACAGACAGAAAAATGAAGCATATCAAGAAAAGAACACTGTCCCTACTGTCAAACATGGAGGAGGCTCTGTTATGTTCTGGGGCTGCTTTGCTGCATCTGGCACAGGGTGTCTTGAATCTGTGCAGGGTACAATGAAATCTGAAGACTATCAAGGGATTCTAGAGAGAAATGTGCTGGCCAGTGTCAGACAGCATGGTCTCAGTCGCAGGTCATGGGTCTTGCAACAGGACAATGACCCAAAACACAGATAAAAACACCCAAGAATGGTTAAGAGGAAAACATTGGACTATTCTAAAGTGGCCTTCTATGAGCCCTGACCTCAATCCTATTGAGCATCTTTGGAAGGAGCTGAAACATGCCGTCTGGAAAAGACACCCTTCAAACCGGAAACAACTGGAGCAGTTTGCTCATGAGGAGTGGGCCAAAATACCTGCTGAGAGGTGCAGAAGTCTCATTGACAGTTACAATAATCGTCTGATTGCAGTTAATAATACTGGAGCAAGAAGGTCCTGGGTTCGATTCCCATCCAGGGCAGGGCCTTTCTGTGTGGAGTTTGCATGTTCTCCCTGTGTCTGTGTAGGTTTCCTCCAGGTACTCCGGTTTCCCCTACCACCAAAAACATGTACAATATAGGACTACAGATGGAAATTAGCTGTTAAGCTATAATCTGGTACAAGCATCTCTGCTCCGGCTTAATGTACATTGTACGCTGTCCTAAAGAAATAAAATAAAACAATTTAGTCTAAACTGGTGTAGTTTTGCACATGCAGGGAAAAAGTAGTAACCAGCTCATGTGGACTCAAGATGACACATGTAAATAATGGATACAGTGGCGTGATCATGACAAGATGGATTTAAGTGAGTTTGTAAACTTATACAACTAGCTATCCAGCTGCTGGGCAAGACAGTTTTTTGTTTCATTCTAAAACATTCATTAAAAAATAAAAATATAATGATCTGGATGTAGCTTTAGCCTTATTAGAATGTACTGGCATCATAGCTGAAAGGCTAAAGTGAAGTGAAATACTTTTTAAGGTTGTTTTCATTCACAGCACTGTTTTAGAATAAAAATACATTTGTATACACATATATGTTAAATATAACTGTTTATGGTTGTATCACACATTGATTAGTATTGTTGTTCAAATATGCCATTCTGTGTTGTATTAGGGTTAAACAGGTGTTCATAGTGTGTTTTAAACTTTGGTCATTTACTGAAAAACAAAGGCAACAAAAATAAACAGTGATGTATATGTCAAACTTGTGTTCTTTTGAATTTCAGGTGAAAACCTATAAATAAGCGGTGAGCAGGTGCACATGTAATACTTCTTTTTCATCAAATATATTCTAAACGTGTGAGCAGCAACTGGCTTGAACATGATGGCAACACGAGAGCGGCCACTGCGTATTATCGGCTGCGGAGTGATGATGGCGCTCATTACCTACAATCAGCTCCCCCATCTGTGGCCGAAACAAAAATTAACAGTGGCGTTCTACCTGCTGACTTTGTGTGTATAACTTTATAATTTATGCGGTGTACCCATACTATTGACAAAAATGCAGCACGGTGATCAAAGCCTGCCGTTCAGGAGATCGGACAGGGCCACGAAGACAGGGCCTGTAACACTAATGATCTTCAAACGCTCGTCTATTTCACTGGGAGCTATGCGCAAATCCCCAGCAAGTCCCCCGTCCTCTCCCTGGAGGTAATTGTGCCTGGCTGGGTAGGTGACAGGTGTCAAGTGGCCCCTCCTCAACTGATTCATCATGCTAAGCAGAGAGGATAATCTGAGCTCACTCTCACTGCCTTTGTTTTTTCAACTTGTCCATGCCTCTTTTTTGTACTTTTGTAGAGCTCTACATGTAATCGCCCCAAGCATATTTGTGTAATAAACACGAGGACTTTTTATGCTGTATCGTATAAATGGTATATATATATATATATATATATATATATATATATATATATATATATATATATATATATATATATATATATATATATATATATATATATACATACATACATACATACATACATACATACATACGTGCTAATGATCTTCAGGGTCAGCCAAGGAATATAGAAGGAGTTCCTGAAAATGTTCATTAAAATGTATTGCCCAGAAAGTAGTCCAAATGACGCCAGGTGACAAGTTTAAACTTTAAGGTGCAATATGCATAAAAAAATTAAACAAATATGTACAAAATATTTTTTTAGTACTCCACCACCAAAATTCACCAATAGCACCAAAACCTACAGTATCCCTCCTTTAAATTGACATGGGGCAATAAAGAATAATTTTAATAGTTGGTACAAAGTGTAGTGGACAATGTTGGACAAGTACTTGTACTACAGATAGTACCTATTGTTTGCCTTTATAAAGCAAAACTGGCTCCTAGGGAAAAAAAAAAAAAAAGCAATAAGGCATAGAATCACTTACAGGGGTTGGAGGGCAACTAGACTCTACATACTTTGGCAGCTTTTGTATTACAAAATATCTGATTTTTTTATATACACACATAGTAAAAGTAATGCAGGGTACTGGCAGTTAGGACAATACTGAAATTCCTCCTCCTTGAAACTGAAGAATGGCCATATTTGTTCAAGGTAATATTACATTACTTATATGATTTTTATCTGAAAGGATTGTTTATGCGTAGGTATAACTGAGGTTATTACATTGTTATTACATATTAATTATACTATACTTATGCTACAAAACTACCATTGGTCATGGGGTGTCTTATAGGGATACTGGGCTAAACAGAAATCAATGTCTACAAAATTACTGTTGTTACTATTACTACTGCTATATTATTCTTATTAGCTCTTTTAACCATGCCATCCATTACCAGCTATTACCATGCCACTACTAAGATGACATTTGAAGGGGCTAATTAGATTATTTCTTTAAATTAATATATATAATATATATATCTGTTTTCCATTTTAGTCATTCTAAGTATTACTTTGGCAAAGCTGCAGCCCCATCAGTTGTAGAAAAACTGTTGAGAGTTGAGCGAGTGAGTGAACACAGAGCTACTGACAGGCAGGTTAGCACACAGGCTATAAACCCAACATCCCAGCGGAGACAGGCAGAAAAAAAAAAACGTCTACATTGTGCGGGAAAGACACACACATAAGGATAGAGACCACACCCTCAGCATGCCCGCCTGTCTAAGCACAATCCCACTGGGACCTGCCATACACACACCCCAGTCATTAATTCCTGCTTTGCATCTCCACACCATGTAATATTTATGGGTCACCGCAGCTTTGTATTCACAAATGGAAACGCCAAGAGAAAAAAAGGGAGAAGACACGATACCTCAATCAATCCTGTGAATAAGGTTCAGATAGTCACATCATGGCTTTTTTATCCACGAGCCAGTGCTTAGGCAGCAGTCTTCTCTTCGACCTCTAAACAAGTGTTTTGTATGACAGATTGTTAGACGTAACCTTTGAGTTGGAGTCATATAAGTCTCGTGGAGTTAAAAAGCTTAAGGCAAAGGTATTATGAGCGGGACTAAAATATTCAGAGCAGCTAGAGTTGAAGAACCACAGAAGTGCATTAGTCAGTAATAACAAATGCAGGCCTGTTTTTTGCTGGATATGACACTGGAGTCGAGCTGCTCCTTGACACTGAGGATTTTCACCAGTGTGTTTTCAGTTGTCTGCAGAAAGTTGAAGAAGAATGTTTATAGGACTAAAATATCTCAGATTGTAGATTATGGGGATTACTAAATGGTGCTGATATATTTGCAGATTTGTGGATAGAATTAAAAATCGTAGCGCTGGATTTTTGGTAAGGTTTTGTGGGTTTGTCCAGTGGTTCTCTATTAGTCTAATCTTGGGACCCAATTATCTTGAGTTTATTTTATGTCTTAATAAATTCAGTTTAAAAACATTAGATAAAATGATTTCAGTTTGGAGGTCGGCACACTGCACACAGTACAAACATTTGCACAAACGTTGCACTAATGAAGGGAAGTCTCCACTGTATTTTTCTGTTCTATCTGACAGATAATAATTGGGAGCTTTTTTCACATCATAAGACATGGCCTTAAACCTGTGAGGCAGCAGTGGGAGCAGTCTTTCAAATCAACAGCGGTGTCAAAACAGAGCCCTGAGGAACCCCCAGTAGAGCGTGGCTCACCAGACCCCTGTAGAGATTTGAAGACCACTTTGGAACTCTAATCCACTGAAAATGTGCTGATAATTTTCCTTGCCAGGACACTCTCTGCCTGGTGTCACAAGAGTGGCCTCCCGGGAGCAGATCAGCCAATGATAACAAAGTAGCCAGATGTCTAGCTCTGGCAGAGTCCCAGAAGCCAGACAGCGGCACGCAGCAGCATCCGCTGTGGGCCACAGATCAAAGATACCTGAGAATTACTTATGGGCACAAAATATGTGTTGCTTACTCTACAGTTCCCATTAATAACAATCTGGGAGAATTTGTATTTCTAATTAACTCTTTTCTTTCGGCATACAAAGTGCTGTAGGTAGTCTAAGGCTGCAGCAGCAATTTTTCTGTGGCAACTGCGAGTCGACAACAGGAAGTCGGATGCAGCGGTGTCTGAAGGAGCCAGATCAGCTTTAAAAGCAGTTCTAAGGCTCAGAACACCCTCTTGACTTGCCTCAATAAACAAACAAGCAGTGGAGGAGTCAGCAGATTTCAACTTAATCATGCTGCTGCTAAACACTGGCCCTCCGTTCTTACCTAGAAAGCTCTAGGTAAGAACAAAGATTATTTCACTGTGTTGACATTGAACTAATCTAAGTTCAATAATAATTGGTGTTTATTTTCTTGTCATTTGCCCTCTAACTAAAGATGAGGTATTTTTTACATACTTTATAAGTTTGATTAAATATGCATTGTTTATAATGTTGTACAAAGTTGAACAAAATAGAAAGCATGAAGGCATATGATATGTGAACTACATACATTTTGTTACAAGATATTTAGGTTGAACGGCATAGGTGTTCACATGCTCACAAAAGGACGAGTCCTAGGTGTAATATTGCACTCTGTCCTTTCAAGAAAGAAGGACAAAAACTACAGATCCACAATGATTCACAATGTAATGGTTTCATATTTAACCAATCTGCAAGTGACTACAGTGCATTGAGCTCCACCCCTTAGCACCTTATTCGAAGTGCTGGTACTTCAACAGATGAGAACCCAAAGTAAATCAGTTAGTAGTATTAGGTAGTATTTTTATCACTTAGTTTTCCTTCATAAAGGTTTGACAAAAGTTTGCTGTACCAAGCTGAACTCTACCATACTGCGTACAAACAGGGCTTTAGAACTTGTTCCATGGCCTCTGATTTACTAATGTAGCAGATGTGAAAGCCTGGCTTGTTTTTCACTGTTGTTTGTGTTAGTCACAGTGACATTAAGAAGCATTACACTGCCATGTTGTTTTCTCCTGCAGGCTCTGCACTTCCTTTTACAGTCCCCCATTTATTCTATTGCACGCTTTGTGTTATGTTTAATACACAAATATTTAGTGTAGACCCCTGACTTTGAACTAAGAAGAATAGTTAAGCTGTATGTGCCTAGGGATGACATTTGGTGTAATTTTTTTGTTCTTCTTAGCAGCGAGGAGGGGTGTTGTACCTCACACACACACACACACATATGCTGTCTGGTTGGTTATGTTCTAATGCACTTAAAAATCACAGTTCAGTGAATAGATGATATGCATCCTAAGCATTGTGTGTGTGGTACTATACTATACTATTACAGGTACTATTAGGAATAGAAAGTGTTGCTTCATGTCCGTATTTGATGGAGAATCTCACACACACACTCTCACACACACACACACACACACACACACACACACACACACACACACACACACACACACACACACACACACACACATACACTTCTTGCAATTATGTATATTACCTTTTCTGGAGCACGGTTCATGCAAATTCACATTTGCATGAACCGACTGGAAGTCCTTACATTCTATAGTGACGACTGCCCTTCATCAGATCCTTACAGTGACCTTTTCTCTTTTTATCTGTTATTCCACTATAGATCTGACTGTTTGAAGTGCACAGATGAACAAGCAACACAAAAGAGAATTTCTTATGGAGCCATGTTGTACTCCAATTGTTTTTGTTATAGGGGAAACATGAAGGAATTGTTGCACTCATAAGATACCAGAGGCTTTTTACACCTTATAGACAGACTAATGCTTTTTCCAAATATGTCATTGTCTTGTTTATGCACTAATATCACTTCAGTAATTTGTGAAATATCTTAAATACAATATGAATGAATACATACTGTAGCACTTAGAGGGGTTTAGAAAGAACAGCTTTTCTCGTAAGATATCAATGTAGGTTAGGGGTTAGGAATGACATTTTCCATCAACGCTTTTGCAATTGCACTTTAGTGCTACTTTAGTTTTTATTTTTTCTGATTTTAAACCTAAAAATTTTATCTTGGTAGAATCTATTTTTTTTGGGCCATTTCTTAGAGAATATGAACGAAAACACAAAGTTAGTGGTTGGGTAAAGCCATTTATTGTCAAAGAACTGTGTTTACTCTTTTTAAATCATAATGACAACAAAACTACCCAAATGTCCCTGATCAAAAGTTTACATAGCCCAGTTCTTAATACTGTATATTGACACCTTTAACATCAATAACTGCTTGAAGTCTTTTGTGGATGAGGCCCTTTATTTTCTCAGATGGTAAAGCTGCTCATTCTTTTCAGCAAAAAGCCTCAGGTTCCTGTAAATTGTGTAGCTCACACATCCCCAAAACTTCAGTGATCCACCTCCATGTTTCACAGTAGGAATGGTGTACCTTTCATTACAGGCCTTGTTGACTCCTCTCCAAATGTAACGTTTATGGTTGTGGCCAAAAAGTTCAATTTTGGTCTCATCACTCCAAATGACTTTGTTTCAGTAATTTTGAGGCTTGTCTCTGTGCTGTTTGGCGTATTGTAAGCAGGATGCTTTGATGCATTTGTGTAAAGGCCTTCTCAACCATGCAGCCCAGTGCCTCCTTATTGTGCATCTTGAAACAACCACACCACTTTTTTCAGAGAGTCCTGTATTTCAGCTGAAGTTATTTGTGGGTTTTTCTTTGCATCACAAACAATTTTCCTGGCAGTTGTGGCTTAAATTTTTGTTGGTCTACCTCACCGTGGTTCAACAGAATCCCTCATATGCAGCACTGGATGAAAGATGCTAGGGTCTGTCAGGAGCCCAGAAACAACCTTTTATCCACACACACTGATTACAAGCAAACAGATTACAAGTGAGGAGGATTACCTTTAGTAGCCATTCAAACCCGTTTGTGTCAACTTGTGTGCGTGTTATCAGGCCAAAATCACCAGGGTTTGATCAGGGTCATTTGGGTAGTTTCTGTTGTCATTATGATTTTAATGACAATACATGGCTTCACCGAACCAATAACTATGAGTGAAAAAAAGGTTTTTGTGTTATTATTTATACTCTCTAAAAAATGGCCCAAAAAATCACATATTCTGACAGGGTATGACTTATGAGCACAACTGTATGTTTGCAGATTCTTTGAAGGAATTCTTACTACTCGTGTCAGGTGTGAAATTGCAGTTCTTTTGCCAGATGAACCACAAACAGGGCAAATGAAAGCAAAAAGTACAAACGCTTAACAAAGTTAAACATATGCATTACAGTTTTCATTGGTTTCTTTGACATTTGCCATTTCTTTTTACACATTCAGTTGTTCCATATACTGTCCTATTATGGGACACTGTAGCATCACCCCATCCCAGTACCTTTCAGGGTTACCCTAGGTCATTTTCTTTTACTTCAAAATGAAACTTTCCAATGGTAAAAACTGCCTCAGTGAGCTTGTGTCTCCCCGCTCCAGCAGCTCATCACTCCTAAAACAGCCGCTCTCGTCCAGCTCTGGCTCCGACCGTTATTAATGTGCACTGAATTATTTAACAGGGTAAAATTACCATGCTCTTTTGAAAAGATTTTTGCCTACACAATTAAAAAGCATTATAGTGATTTTTAGTTGAATAAGAATTATGACTGTTTTCCCACCTCGGTGCTCCACTCGCTGGAGATCCTTGTTATGAGCTTGTGTCTGGCTGCTCAGAGAGGTTGTGCACTGGCTTTGACCTACTGCAATCAGCGGGTAATGGATGATGTCGTGAAGCCGTATGTGCTATGTACAACTTCTGCCGCCATAATGTTTGCTTGGCTATGCTAAACATAGCATTATAAATAATGTATGGTCATATAGCCTATGTATGTCAGAAGATTGAAAAATACTAACTATAATAAATGAACAAATTCATACATCTATTGTTTCCAGATCAAAATAGTCTACACAGATTTTCAAATTAATTGACAATGTGATAGAAACTTTGAACAGAAGATTGTTGCGGCAGTGCCTGGCACATAAAAGATACATTTGGTATAGGGTATAGATATTACCTGCTTTATGTTTTAGGATCAAGCAAGGGAGCAATGTTCAAAAGTGTGTAAAAAATCATAGACTGTGGTCTATAGACCCTCTTTGTGTTTGTAAACAAAGTGTTTACATTACATTTTTAATGCTCAAATTAGCATTAAACGCCAAACGCAAATTGTCCCCAACAGACGACATGGGTTTAATGTCAAAGCCTCGGGAGAGAACATCAGTGCTTGGCTAGAAATTAAGCTGTTGTACCGGCGTGGTGGCGTAGCAATAGTAACTAGCTAATGAATCCGCCGATGTTGTAGCTATTCTACTAAATATACAAATGCTAAGCTAATGTAACCATTGTTTTTTGTTCTGTTGCATTGAGCTCCTTTGTCACCAACTTTATGGAAAACAACCAGTCAGTCAGTTGTCTAGAAACATTTTATTTAGTGGTTTTAGTTTGCTAACTCGTGAATGGGAAGGTCCGGTACTTCCGTCCACAAAATAAGTGTGCAGTTTTGATGATGTCACGTCTGGAAGGGTCTATATGAACCAGAAGCTTTCTTGAGTGTGTCTGGTTGCTCATACTTATTAGATAAATGCAGTATGCTCTGCTATTTTGAGTCTTGCAAGAACAACATACGGTTTGAAGAAAGTGGGCAGCCATCATATTTTGTCAATGATTAAACTTATTTCTATGTTTTTAACCCTTGAAAACATTTATGGATAAGCTAATTGTTGAACTGAACTGAATTGACTGAATATATTGAGCTTGAAAGTTTTGATCTTTTTGGTCACTTCAATACACCTAACCCAACACCTGTCCTGATAGTAATACCTTGTTTTATGAAAGTCTGTGTGCTAACAGTATTGTATTATATTGCTGTTATAAAGCATCAGTGTCAGCCGGAGCCGCTTGCCTTCACTCTTATTCCATGTGGACAACTGTCCACATCTCAAGCACAGGGCAACAATTGGCAGTAATTGGCACGTTGCCTGGGCTGTCCTGGGAGAGATCTGAGAGCGCACGCGGCCACGGACAGGCTGCCCTTTCCACCAATTAGAGAGCTGTCTCCTCATAGGGCGGGGGCTGGGGGAAGGGCTACCTCACTGCCATACCTTGTCTCATGATCAAAATGATTTGTGGAGATCCTGTTTCCTTTTTCCACCTTTTTCTTTCTGCAAACCTTCACTTCCTGTGTGTGAACTGAGTGAGAGTCTTCAGTCAAGGAGTCTAACCAGCAACTGACAGCCTTACAGCAGCAGTCAGTGGGAACATTCACATTAGAGGGGCTCTGACAGCCACTGTGCTCGACAGGCCACTCTATTGAAAACTCTCCCCACAAGGCTTCACTGTTCTTTACACATTAATCTCTTCTCTATATGAACTTCTTGGTAACTTATTGCAAAAAAATATGATTGATCTGATTGAGTTGAAATATGAATTATAACCCCTTATACAGCATGCCGGCCTCTCTAGCTACCTGGTGACTTTGTTTGCCTGGAAGGCAAGTCATAACATGAGTCACCTAGTTCAAACACTAGTGTTAATGGATAAACAAATGTATGATTCTAAAGTTGTACTGGTAATCTTTCGCTTGGCTAACTTAAACATTCTGTAGTATTACTCAAAACAGAATGCACAGGAACCAGTTTTACAGGTGAAAAAATCTTAGCTCATAAAGGTTTGATCTTTAAAGCGTGTAACTTTTGGCCAGTAGAGGGCGCAGATATCTCTACAGCAGTGGTGGGCAAACTAAGGCCCCAGGGCCACATGGGGGCCCTTGGGCTGTTTAATATGGCCCACCAAGCATTTACTAACAATTTTTGATAATTAAACACTGCTTATAGTGTATTTTCCCTTTTGTCCTTTAATATTCTGCAGTAATCTGTTGATTACACTATACACCATACTCCAAACAGGATCAACCTTTCCTAAAGTGAGCATCTCTATGCTCAGCGAAAGGTAGTTTTCCCTGGTTTTCGAGCAAACTGTAAAGAACAGAGCAGATGTGACTGTGGTGTTGAATATACTGTATATATATAAAATATACTGTATATATATATATATATATATATATATATATATATATACAGTATATTTGCACATGTTGTTATTTAAACTATAGGCAAAATAAATGTGTTTTTATTGAGTACAAGTGAGTGTTGGCCATGGCCACCACAAAAGTCCCATGTTCTAATGTGGTCCTTGAGGAAAAATAATTGCCTACCCCTGTTCTACAGACTCTGTGTTGTTCTGACAGCAGCACAATATTCACAGATGCCATTTGTTTACAAGTGGAGACTATCCAAGTGAACAAAATAACATGTTGCTTGAACCAGTAGGACAATTTTAGCCTTCATTCCGGCGACAGGAAAGTTATATTGGAGGTGTCTGTTTAGCTGAGGGCACCATGTCTGTGAGATACACACGATTCTACCACTCTCATGACTAAGAACAGTTGATCAAGATGATTTTAAGAAAATATATTGTATTTTCTGTTATGTAGTGTTCCTTTAAGTGATCCTTTTGTAATTTTGTGACCTTATAAATTGTCATCATGAAACAAACCCTTTTATTCTGTGCTCTGTGATGTTAGTGGAAATTTCTCTTTACAATATATCATTTCAGCCCGCAACATAGAGCTTCAGAGACATACTTTGCAGCTTGGCATTCCATAGAAAAAGCCAATTGGCCTCATGCTACTCTATGTTTTTGAACGGTTATCAACCAGATAAACATGGCCCTACTTCCCATCTGTCATGATGAAACTGCACCTTTTAGGTTTAGAGGAGACTACCTATCCAGTGCCTGATTATCCCACAATGTAAAGTGAGCATAAAATAAGCTCTTCTATAATGTAATGTAATTTAGCTGCAGTCTTTAAAAGATTTAAATAAAAAGTATGCATCTTTCAAATTACTCACAGAAACATTTTCCTGTAAAAAAAAAGTCCTATAGAGTGCACAAATCCACAAAACCTACAAAGTACCACTTTAACCTGCAGAATTGTCTAGCAGGACCAAAAATTTTAACTTCATTTTCTTTTTCTCTTGTTGCTTTTTGTTGTTGTGTCTCCAGGCATAAGAAGAGCGCGCGCCTTTATTATGATGGCTTTGGCGCGATGATAGAAAGTGTCTCTTGTGACTCAGAATGTGCAGGCCACACCAGATACCATGGGACTCCAGTGCAAGAGATCACAGGCCTCAGTGCTCCCCAGCCCCATGCCACAGGGAAAGCAGCGGAGCCTAACACCCAGCTGCCTTCTTCTCTCCCCCGTTGGTCTCTGTTGTCCTCAAAGCTTGTGTCTTTGCGCGTTTCTTTTCAGTAAATATGAGCAGGCGAGGAGATGCTTCCTACACTGTGAAATATGTGTCAGGCTACTGGGTTACGTTGTGTTGCAATGTGATGTAGAAGGCAACAAAGCAAGCGCACACAAAGAAGGAGAAAGAAACAGTCTTAGCTATTCTCTTTAATCCAGCCGTGATATTCACAACTGGGTTAAGTTTTACCTCATAGTTCGTCTCATAGTTAGCACTCCAGCAAATAAGAAGAAGAAGACACCATGGGGACATGTGAAATATAGCTATCACAAGATTCCTAACTATATGACCAAAATGAAATAAATATGATAAATCTTTTAACTGGTTTGTCAAAATTGATTATATTGTATATTACCAATGGTAGAAAAGCCTTAAAGTGCAGCATTACTTATACCGCCTACAAATGATGCAAATGTTTAGAAGATGGATCATGTTTTCCAAAAAGTTCCAACTTCCAAGATAGCACGCTGGATGAACGCACCTTGTTAGGCAGCATAAACAACTGCTATTGAAAAATACTAAATGCAGCTTTGACAAACAGTTTACCCATTCATTATGGTGTGGTTTCGTCTGGTCACGCTTGGTCAGGCCTAACAGATTCTGCTAAAAGCAGTGTGCATTGATTTGTAATCAAAATGTTGAAAATAATGCATCAAACAATGCCACCATTCGGTTGGTTTTTCAATAAACCTGCAATTGTTTCTAAAAATTATAGATATGAAGGTTTGTAAAGTTTCATCAGCTACATTTCACAAAATAAGATTGTATCAGATTTATGGTCACTCCCAAAACATTTAAGGCTGTTTCTGTACTGTAGGTTTTGTTAATATTGTTTTTAAGAAGTACGTTTATATGTTTATACTTGCATTTTAAATTTGAGAATGTAGAAAAAGTGCATTATTGTCATTGATTTTCCTGAATTACAAGCTTTTGGACAAGGAAGGAGGCAGATGGGAGGACACATAGTGCCATGAGTGTAGTGCTGTCCCCTGCGGTGAATAGAAAATAAACATAATTAGTTTGTACAAAGAACATGGACAATAAGAATTTTATTATTATCACGTAAAATCTTTCGGTAATTACATACTTTCGGTACATACTTTCTGACAAACTCCAAATTGCAATAACACTTTTTTTTGCCCCCATTTTTCATGAGCTAAACTTAAATAGCTACGACTTTTCTATGAACACAAAAGGCCTATTTCTCTTAAATATTGTTCACAAATCTGTTTAAATCTGTGTTAGTGAGCACTTTTCCTTTTCCGAGATAAACCATCCACCTCACAGGTGTGGCATATCAAGATGCTGATTAGAGAGCTGGTCACAATAAAAGGCCACTCTAAAATGTGAAGTATCATTGTATTGAGGGGGTCAGAATCTGGTGTGACAACCATTTTGCAAAGAAAACACCTTCTCCAAAGTGCTTGATGCCAATGAATGTGAGCATTTGCCCACTCAAGTAAGTTGAGTAACAATGATGAACTGCAGTCAGGTTGAGACCCCGATGAGGATGACGAGCATGCAGATGAGCTTCCCTGAGACGGTTTCTGACGGTTTGTGCAGAAATTCTTTGGTTATACAAACTGATTGCTGCAGCAGCTGTCCGGGTGGCTGGTCTCAGATGATCTTGGAGGTAAAGATGCTGGATGTGGAGGTCCTGGGCTGGTTAGGTTGCACGTGGTCTGCAGTTGTGAGGCTGGTTCGATGTACTGCCAAGTTCTCTAAAACTCCTTTGGAAGCCTGGAGACGGCTTATGGGAGATAAATAAACATTCAATTCACGAGCAACCGCTCTGGTGGACATTCCTGCAGTCAGCATGAAAACTGCACGCTCCCTCAAAACCTGCGACATCTGTGGCACTGTGCTGTGTGATAAAACTGCACATCTTAGAGTGGCCTTTTATAGTGGCCAGCCTAAGACACACCTGTGCAAATCTTGATATGCCACACCTGTGAGGTGTATGGATTATTTCGACAAAGGAGATGTGCTTACTAACACAGATATGGACAGATTTGTAAATAATATTTGAGAGAAATAGGCCTTATGTGTACATAGAAAAAGTCTTAGATCTTTGAGTTCAGCTCATGAAAGATTGGAACAAAAACAAAAGTGTTGCGTTAAAATCTTTGTTCAGTATATTATCATGTGACTCTTCTTCTAAGTCAACAATTAGCAGCGTCAAGGCTTTCCCGTCTGCACAGGTCGACAGGCTCAGAGTAAACCAGCTTTATTTCTCTGCAAGGACCTTCACGAGGGGGGCCTACCTAATATGCTGTCTGGCCCGGGGGCCTGTGGGAGCGTGCTTGGATTATTATGTTAATGCATGTGCCTCCTGCCCTCTCTTCAGTCCCAGCTGTCCTCGCTGTCGTTAGGAAGTGCTTTGCTCTGACAGAGGAGTAATATGCTCCATGATTGAGGGGCCAAAGGATCGAGCTCTATAAGACAGGGGCCTGCGCTGATAAGCATATGATAAAAGTGCCATTGTACGTCCGCCAATGCCTCAGAGATACAGGAGATGACTTAGCAATTCCCATGGATTTGAATAGCGCAGTGAATATGTATAAGGGCTGTGTGGTCTCTTTTGTGTGTCGGCTTTAATTGCTCATAGCATTATATATATCTCATACCGTGGATCATATTCTGCTTTTATTGCATGGACTCATTCATTATGTGGCCCTGACACTTTCACCTGTAAGTATAATGACAGAACAAAGAGAGATGTGTGCTTTTAATCATCCTGTACAAATCAATATGAGACGGTTTGTTTAGGGTGGTTTTATAATCTAAATAAAGTCAGCTCCAATGTTGAGCACTGTCTGGAGACTCTCAGGTTGAGATCTCTCTTAACATTCTTTGGTTACCATGGTGCTTGTTGGTTCACAGATTTTTGAACAATTTATTACTTCTTTGCAATCATCCTTTATTTCTATGTTTGCACTCCATTCCACAATAAACACTGGCTCATATGCACAATAAAATGCATATAATTGACAGTAATCACAGGTTGGAGCCACGTTTTATCATATACTGCCTATGTGATTAAGATCAGATTTGTAATTTCATTTGTTTTTTAATAAAAGTAAGACTTACATAATCAGTCTGATGTTAACCTAATCACAAAAGAGCTACATGATACTAATTGAATTAAATGTAAAATTTTAACACAAAAGTTTGGCATTGCCATCAGATGGACAATTTACAGATTAGTAATTATAGCATCTAATCACAAGTTTGAAAGTTATGTGACTCTTTACAACTGGAGCAGGTCTCGATCTAGAGGAGTTTAGTTTACAGAGCAACCCAACAATCCTCCATAAGCAAGCATATGGTGACAGTAGCAAGAAAAAAATAGCTTTTTAGCAAGGCATTTAGATTTTCTGCTTGTTGTAGCAAAGGCAGTAAATGTCTGTAATGTATGTGCATTTTCTTTCTAAAGTACATCTTGTCTGTAATAACAAGCTATTTCATTAATTTAATTTATTTTTATTTTTATTATATGGACAACACATTGGACCAAACCAGAGGCATTGTTTGAGTGTTATAGCACCCATGTTATTTTTCAACACTAACAATTATGCTAGTTAAGTCATTGTAGGTGATGACACTGTTACATCTAGATGGCACTACCCCACAGATTCATGTCACACACTTTTATGGATTTAAACAATTTGACATGAAAAAAAAAAAGGAAGTAAGAGGGGAAAACAGTAAGCTTCTTGAGACTTGTCGAAAAAACGACTGCAGTGTGCACTCTTTTGGATTCTGCACATAATTGTATAAATATGTCAGGCAGACAGAGGACGATCTCTCCTTTTAAACACTGTCTTTTTCATCTCTTCCTCAGGAGAGTAGCTTCTGATTAGCTTTGTGCAGGCCCGTTCACAAAGTGCACCGAGTGTTTGTGTTTTGTATAGAGGTTGTTTTGTTTGCTTTTTAATCAAGTTCAATTTTATCTGCATCAATACAAGTTTTTTTTTTTTTTTTTTTTTTCCCTAGTCGGCCTACGTTCTGATATGTCTCTTTGCCGAGGAGCCTTCACTGTTGTTATTTTTGTTCCTTTTATCAGCCACAGCTGTAATGAGAGGAAGGGAATGTGTGGGTAATTGGTGGGTAAATACTTTCCTGTGACTAAACGTCAGAGCGGCAGAGCTTGTAACGCACACAGGTTTGGAGACACAGGGAAGCAAAACAAAATGTGTGTTACAAAATAAAGTGTAAGGTAATATAAAGTGTGAATAAAAAAACAAGATCTATTAATTTATAGTGCTAGTTGGAACCACTCACTTTAAGATGACTAATAGAACATTGAAAATAGGAAGTTTGCATCCAACAACAATCGTGTTGTGTAAAACATGCTGGGAAATGTTGTTAGAGGGGCTGGCATAAGCTAACTCGGCAGAACAACTATTGTGGATGTAAAATTAATAAAATCTCAGATTCATTGGTCATCTGTCAAAAACAGTTTGGGGTTAGTAAGGCACATCCGATGGCTTCCGTAGGTCAGTAAGTCTTGCACTCTAAAGATATTGTTTGTGGTAAAATACATTTTTTTATTGGAGGTCTTTATACATATCATACAAAAACACATACAATGTTGGATTCATTTCTTTGTTTATGAAGTATTTACACTGGCAAAAGACAAGTTCAAGAAGCGATAGGAATGTTTTAGATCAAATAAGCTTAGTTTCCACAGAAGTGGTATAGTGTGGTCTGTTCAGATACATTTCTATTAACAAAAGGGGTCAAAAGGTCCCCAAAAAGCGTACTACCAAGTGTGTGGTCTGCTTTCCAATATTTGGAGCTAAACACTGCAGCGGGCTGATTGGTCAATAGCTAATCCTTACTAATAGTAAATTGGATATTGGTGCAGATGTTCAGAAAGCTGGGAATAAACCAGAAACAGTGTACTATTGTTTATTGCAGCATCACACCTCCAGCTGCTCGCACCACTATACACCAGGGTTTACTCTCAAAAATAAATATTGGCAACACATCCAAGTTTTTGGAAATCCACTGCAAACATGATTTATGGTAAATGTAAATTGCACGCATATACTGTATATAAAGCTTTTTTTTTTTTTACCATTCTTGAACACCCAGAGCACTTAAATCATGCTCCCATTCACACTGTGGTCAGCTACTTTTGTAGCCACAGCTGCCCTGCAAGGGCGGTTCTAGGGGGTGGCCAGGGGTGGCCAGTGCCCCCCTAACTCTGAGCTTTTAACCCCACAGGTTGAGTAGAAACTCAACTTTTGTTGCACTTGTGTGACATCACCTTAACCAATCTATGTTGACCTGCATCATACAATAACAGTGAATACAAGTATGTAATGTACTGTATTTATGATGCATATCCTTCACTCCTCAACAACTGAAGAGGTTATAAAAGGAATATAAACTCTAGTAACGATTACAAGCATCTATTAGCCCAGAAATTATTTGTACTGCTTGATTTAAAAGTATATATTTCCCTGTTCTTCAATTAATAAAATATGTTTAAATGGCTAATCTTATAGACCGATGCAGAGAAATGCCACAATAATCAGAATGAAACCAAAACATACAATCAATTTAGTCACATTGGACTTAACCAGTGTCTTCAACCTTCTAAGACTTGTCTTCATTCACATCCAATTGGGCACCTAACGTCATGTCACATGTGAGTTCCCCTGTGAGTTCCCCTGTGAAAGCCGAAGCGGGGTACTTTGATGAACCTGTCCTACTGTTGGTTGTAGGTCTTGAGGTTTGGCAGCCATTGTCTTTATAAACCTGTGTTAAATGCAGCTGCAGCCTGGCTAATGAGAGGTGCTTTCAAACCCTCCCCGAGAGGATGCTGTCAAACGGGTGACACCAAAACAGTTCATGTAATCCCTGCGTGCAGGCCCTGGCTGTAAATATGCCAGCTCCACCATTTTTCGCAGCGATTACTCTCAGTTCAAACAATCGCTCTCCCACGTCTTTCCCTCAAAACACAATGACAGCTCTGCTAGATTCGGCTCCACATTCCTCCGCTGCATGCGACCAATGAAACAACCAGGAATAGCTCTGATAGTCTCCTTCATCCACACTGTGGGTAAGACATCCTTTTTGTTGTTGCCCGGGACTGAAACTTGTGCCACCCACAAATTGTCTGTTCTAAATTTGGTTGTGATACTTGAAGGATTCCTGAGCTACATATAGGTGCTTTTTGCTTACATGACTTTTTTTTGTCCACTGAAAGGATTTGGCAGGAGTTTAGTTGGGTACATAGAAACACTTCAAAGAACAGCATTCATGAGCCTTACTAATGTGCCAAACCTCTTACAGTTTTACAGATAGAGCGCTTCAATGATGTCATATGGCCTCGCTCTTTTATTTTCTAAGGTTTTTCCAAAAGTAAAACATGCTACAATTACTTGTACTACTTGTATTGTAGTTTTTGAATACAGTACATAATAATTGTTGTTTCAAAAACCATGTATTTCAATATAAAAGAAAAGACCATACCCATCACTAATGTCTGCAAAATATGCTGTTGAAAACTTCTTCAGAAACTTCTGCAACTACAACTCACAACAACAAATCACAAACAGAAACAAAGGATAACATGTTAAACCACAATTTAAAACCCCAAAACAAATTACAGTAGGTAAAAAAAAACAGTTAAATTAAATTCATCCCATTTCCTTTATCTGACTGTTTTTGTGTTTCATAATTTCTTGATTTGTCTTTCACATTTTGTCTTAGCACTTTGTACAAACCTGATTCCAAAAAAGTTGGGACACTGTACAAATTCTGAATAAAAACAGAATGCAATGTTTCAAATTTCATTTTTAAATTTTAGAATACAACATACTGCGCTGGAAAAAATTAAGAGATTTTTTTTCTAGCAATCAGCATCTCTCCAAGCATGGAAACCCTTCCATTCCAATGTGTTCTACTGATTAGGTGATCACCTGAACCAAATCTTATTTAATAAGGAAAAGTATATAAAAAAACACTTCTTTTAATTTTACCTATAAATAGTAAAACCAGACAAACTGATTATTTATTATTATATTTTTTTCCAGAGATGACATATCAAATGTTTAAACTGAGAAATTGTATAATTTTAAGGGGAAAATAAGTTGATTTAAAATTTCATGGCATCAACACATCTTCCAAAAAGTTGTAACAAGGCCATGTTTACCACTGTGTGGCATCCCCTCTTCTTTTTTTAACAGTCTTCAAACGTCTGGGGACTGAGGAGACAAGTTGCTCAGGTTTAGGAATAGAAATGTCCCATTCTTGTCTAATACAGGCTTCTAGTTGCTCAACTGTCTAAGGTCTTCTTTGTCTCATCTTCCTTTTTATGTTTTTATGGGTGAAAGATCTGTCCATTTCAGAACCGGATCCTTCTTCTACGCAGACATGATGTTGTAATTGATGCAGTATGTGGTCTGGCATTGTCATGTTGGAAAATGCAAGGTCTTCCCTAAAAGATACAACGTCTGGATGGGAGCATATGTTGTTCTAGAACTTGGATATACCTTTCAGCTTTGATGGTGCCTTTCCAGATGTGTAAGCTGCCCATGCCACACGCACTCATGCAACCCCATACCATCAGAGATGCAGGCTTCTGAACTGAGCGCTCAGAACAACTTGTGTTGACCTTGTCCTCTTTAGTCTGGATGACATTTTGGCAGTTTTCAAAAAATAATTTCAAATTTTTATTTGTCTGACCACAGAACAGTTTTCCACTTTGCTACAGTCCATTTTAAATAAGCCTTGGCTTCAGAGAAAACACCTGTGCTTCTGGATCATGTTTAGATATGGCTTCTTTTTTGACCCATAGAGTTTTATTTTGCAACGGTGAATAGCCCGGTGGATTGAGTTTTCTGGAAGTATTCCTGAGTCCATGCTGTGATTTCCATTACAGTAACATTCCTGTTTGTGATGCCGTCTTAAGGGCCCAAAGATCACGGGCATCCAGTTTGGTTTCCCGGCCTTGACTCTTATGCATAGAGATTGTTCCAGATTCTCTGAATCTTTGGATGATATTATGCTCTGTAGATGATGATAACTTCAAACTCTTTGCAATTTTTTCTCTGAGAAACTCCTTTCTGATATTGCTCCACTATTTTTCGCTGCAGCATTGGGTGAATGCCCATCTTGACTTCTGAGAGACACTGCCACTCTGAGAGAGAGAGCTCTTTTTATTCCCAAGCATGTTGCCAATTGAGCTAATAAGTTGCAAATTGGTCCTCGAACTGTTCCTTATATGTACATTTAACTTTTGCGGTCTCTTATTGTTACCTGTCCAAACTTTTTTGGAATGTGTAGCTCTCATGAAATCCAAAATAAGCTAATATTTGGCATGACATTTCAAAATGTCTCACTTTCAACTTTTCAATGTTGTCTATGTCATCTATGTTGTATTCTGAATAAAATATTGAAATTTGAAACTTCCACATCATTGCCTTCTGATTTTATCCACAATTTGTACAGTGGATGTTTTGGAATCGGGTTTGTAATTTGCTTTTGTGTTCTGTGTGTTGTTGTTTTTGTATGTCACAATTTATTTTTTTGTGTTTTGCAGTTTGAATTTGTCTTTCAAGATGTGTTTTGGTAGTGTGCACTTTTCTGTTCTTATCCATGTTGCAACAGCTAACTTTGCTACATAGTCCTTCAATAATTCCACCTGTTAACTATTTCCCCATGATTTGACAATAATCATTGACCACTTCATCTCTGGAGGGACGTAAGATCAGATAACGACATAAGATCAGATAAGACCTGACACTGAAAGCTGTCTTGCTCTTAGGCTTGTGTCTTACCCAGGAGACAATCATCAGGAGAGATTGTTGGTTGCTCGTTGCTTGTTACCAACCTTCCTCATCCTCACCATGGTCATCCTCCACCTGTACATCTTCATTTTTTTAGTCTAACCTTTGTTTAAAAGCTGTACTTCTTTCATTTCCAGATGGCATGGAATCAGTCAACGAAGCTGCACAAACAGAGAACTACAGCTAAATAAAAGTTCTCATACCACAACTCTACTTGTCATTGCTCATCATCCTCTCTGTTTCCGGGCCCTTCATCACATGACCCACACATGCTCCTCATCCATCCCTTGTCTCTGTCTAGTTTGGCTGCTTACCGTGCAGTGATCCATACTGTGGCTTCTCATTTGCAGGCTGCGTGTTTTGTGTGGTCCCTCTTTTGCTTCCCATGGATCTCTCTGCGGGGAGCTGAGCTGACAGACTGCTCTGATTGATGTACTGGGGGCGTCTCGTCAGCTATTGTTTTCTTCAGCGGCGTTGAGCGCTCCACTCATCAGCCCTTTTTCTGCCCTTCCTGTGTGGATACAGATGTCAGATTCAGTGTACTGCAGGGAGAAATGGTGACCTGAGACTGGTTAACGTTTGTGTTATACTAGATTAATGTTGGATTGCTGACCCATCTCGTATTCATCAAATGTGTAATGTGCTGTAACCTTTGGGGAAAATTAGGAAAAACAAAACAAAACTATGAAACCTAATTGCAATTTTACAATTGTAAAGTTTTGTGTTTTTAAAAAAGTCTGCTTGTGCCCCACTTTCTGAAATCATCTGGTGCCATTTTTGTAGATTTCAGTGACTCATTTTGGTTTGTCAGATTCAGTGTGACATTCAAGGCCATTCAAGGCAAATTCCTCCATCCCACACCACTCTTTTCTAGAACCTGTGAGCAGCTACGGTAGCTCTGCAGGGACATATCATTGTCTATAAGAAACCCAGTAAAAGTTGTGTTTGTCTGCTCTGGGCAGTTGTAAACAGAAAGTAATGGAACAAATCGCTCTTTCCAGTGGGTTCTTTAGAGATTTAAATGTTGATTTTTACTCCTTCAAAAAGAGATGCGTTATCTCAGAGGGTAAATAAAACTTTTTGTATTACCTAAATTTAACAACCCTTGGAAAAACTGTAACTTTGCCCCAAAAGCAAACTTAGGGCAACAGTATTAATGTCTAGTCCAGTTTTATATGACACCCCATCCTACAGCCTGAATCCTGGTAAGGGAAAAAAGCTCATAAATTATTGGAGACTGGGTCTGATTTAATGCAAGTGTAATGTAGGTGGGTTAATACTTTACTCTATGACAAAACTAGTGGGTCAGGACAGAATCTGATATCTATCTATATCCTGTATAGGAGGAGATGTGGGAGGCCATGCTGATACATCACGCCTTGGGATGAGTATGCATTGGCTGAGCTGTTTAAATTTGTTGTGTGATTTAGCCTTTGCCTTCCTTTGCCCTGTCCAACTTTACTTCGAATGACTTTCCTAGCTTCCATATCAAAATAGTCCTGACTCCATGCAAGTCGAGTACACGCCTTAACCCTATGAATAGTTTCTTCTAGTTGGAGTGTGTAGCTGAAAAGTTTCCCACAGAACTTTCTGGGATGTCAGTGCTCACTCTCCGGCCTACCTCTGCACCTTTGATAATCCTGCCCAAAACTCCTTAAATTCACAAGAGAATTCTTAAGAATTCTTGAGAAGCTCCTCTCTGGCAGTCGATGTGTTACTGCCCAGACGTTCACCTACTCCACTTGATGAAGTGGGCAAGGCTGGAAGGTTGGAGAGGCTGGATGTCCGATCACGGCACAGGCCATTAAAGATAAAGGACTAGTGTGTGGTCAGAGGTAGAGGGAGAACCGAGCCAACTATGTGGACGGTGGGCTGCACTAGCACCCTCCCTTATAGCATCACAAACCAGGCCGACACTTCCCGCAGTAATGAGCAGGGGCCCAGACTATGGGGTCAATTATTCATTGGAAGTCAGCTGGGAGAGCTGGAGAGCGAAGGGCTGTTGAAGCCTCATCGAACCTTACAATTCCACCACACTCCACTGTGAGTTTTGTTACAGCGCTGCCTCCATCCACACAACTAAACCTAAGCCTGAGTCTTGTCTGGATGGAGTGGACTATAAAAGGCATATGTGAGTGGCCACTCACTCCAGTGGCGGAGGAAGATTCAGCTACTCATGTATTCTGTGCTTTCACAATTATTGTGTTGAAAGGACATACATTGATCGTCAACAACACTGCAGCTGTGGCCCACTACTGCCATTATGCATACAGCAGCAATATTAGGTCACTTCTCAAAAAGAATTTCTCAATGTCAGAAATTTCAGTGTCAAGCATAGACTTGTGTGCTCTACCACATGGATAATTGCATTGTATATGTCCTGCTTCTACAGTGAAGAAGTGTAAAAATTCTGACAAATGCAGAAGTGCACAAGTTAGCGAGTAAGGTGTTAAGCAAAAACTTTGGTCACCAGTCCACCTTGTCTTCTCTCGTCCCCGTGTCTTCTTTAGTGATGACAATAAAAATGAAGCCCTTTATTACTTCTTGATGAGTGGCAATATAATGCTGTTAACCTACTTTGGCATTGGTTCAGTTCTACTTTGGTTCAGGACCATATTCATATCTAATCAGCTTAGATCAGGCATAAAACTCAGCTGGCGTCTAACAAAAAGTTAACCAACATAAGCTAAATATTTTACTTTATTTGTGATTTCCACAGATGCATCCAAATCAACAATCATGATTTATTCTTGAAATTTATTGTTACAGCCACTTATTAGACCTCCTGCTTAACCCGTACTTATATATGTATTATTACCAGTGTTGGGTGTAACTAGTTACAAAGTAACGCGTTACTGTAATAATATTACTTTTTTCAGTAACTAGTAGTGTAAGGCATTACTCGTCTGAAAATGGTAATATAGTTTTCCCGAGCTAGTTACTTGCGTTACATTTGCCAGTAGCACCTTCATCACACACAAGGCACACAACACAGAGAACAGAAGGGAAGGGAAGGAGGGCGTGAATGGAACAGTGATTGGTCTGTGTTTGGCACGAGGTATCATTTACCATCACCGATTGGTCAACACCCGGCAGCCAGCAGCAGAGCGGCACCCTCAAAAATGGAAAATGGAAGCGTCAACAACGGCAAGCTCTTTTCAGAGGAAGGTTCCCAGCAACAGAAAGCTAGTTTCGACGGGTGGAGATTCAGTCATTATTTTGAATATGTTCAACGGAAGGAAAATAACTTGACTCTGCCCGGGGAGAAAGCTGCTCTCCACCGCTTGTAACTCTACCTCCAACTTGAAGAAGCACCTGCAGCGACAGCACGGACACATCAAGCTCGTTGCGAAGCCACAGAGTGACATGAACGAGCAGCCCCACAAGCAGCAAAAACTTTCTATTGAACATAAAGTACTACCAACATCAAAATCCGAGATAAATAAGCTTGTCGCCTCGTACTTAGTAGAAGAAATGTTACCTCTTTCTACCATCGAATCGCTGTATTTTAGAAATATACTCTGCAAAATACCGATAGCAGGGACAGACCAGCCGTTTTCCGACAGTACCTAGATAAATGTTATGCCATGATGGAAAGTGAGCTGAAGAAAACGTTTGAGAGCACTGAGTATGTGTCAACCACCGCTGACATCTGGACTTGTCACAACAAAAGCTACATAGGCATGACTGCCCATTGCCCAAATTTATTAATTGTTTGCACCAGACGGTGTTTGTTAAACATTGAGGAAGTTAATACTTGTTTGTACTTGATTGCACAAGTACAGTTGTTTGTAGTTATTTGTGCTAGACAGTGCCAGTCTGTTGTTTGCGTAATAAAGACCCTAAAGAACACTCCTCCTTTATATGTTCTCCCTCCATCTGATGCATTTCAGGCAATTATAGATTAATTAAAAAAAAATGTAACTAGTAATATAACTAGTTACTTTCTCCAGGGAGTAATAAAGTAAAGTAAGGCATTACTATTTTTGAGAGTAATATGTAATATGTAATATATTACTTTTTTGAGTAACTAGCCCCAACACTGATTATTACTTAATACAGGCCTCTCAATTTTCTCAAGATTGTCAACAGGATTTCCATTTAATGTGGTTCTCAAGAGAAGATTAACCTAAACAGAGAATCTCATTCTTTTCCATTTGAACAACATGAAAGACAGATGGAGGAATGAGTCTTCGTCCAAGGCCCTTTTGCTGCCGTAGAAATTTCCATCTTTTCCATGTTTAGTGGCAATATCTCTGACGCAAAGATAATCTACTTAGGTGACAGATTGCTGAGCTTTACAAGTTATCAGTCTGCATTTGAATAGTTCAACGGCACACTGGACAAACAAATGCAGTTCTCACATGCTATAAACACACAAGGTTCAGAATGGTGCGTGTAAAATATAGCATATGTGCCTGTAAATCCCATTTTATCTGTGAATCCATTCTTTGTAAATCCATGTGACAGAAAGCACATTTTTGTAAAACGTTGATGAACACTACATTAAGTGAAATTATAGTTTTCTTAAATGATTTGACTTGATAAGAGCAGTTTGGCTAGGTTTCTATTTTTGCAGTTAGTATCAGATAGTTTATGCATTTTTGGCGTCAAACAAATGAGCAATAGAGAGCAGTAACTCTATTAGCAAACAAGCACATTTAACAAATACCAGTTGCTGATGACAAACCTAACCTACTGAGCTAACAAACTCACTGGCTCTATTGTTCTGTCTTCTGATTGGACAATGGAGACGGGATACAAGAAAATTTATTCTCTGTTTGTTGCAAAGCAGAAAAAGCTTAGATACTGATTATTATTATAATAGACATTTCTACCAATATTAGTTCTGCCACTTTTCTCTTACCCATATTGTGTTGTTATTTGTAGCCTGAACAGGAAGTGAAGATGTTGTCTGATTGATTCTGATTGCCCTGTCAGAAAAACGGATAACAATTGTTCATAATCTAGACTCGGAATGGTTTTTGTTTAAGATTGTCTCATAGGTTGAAATACTAAGGCGGGGCTTGTTTGTGTGCTGCAGCCAATGCCATACACTTGGGTTGTTAGGTCATATTCCTGTGTATTATTAATATACTCTTTGTAATTATTACTTAATTGTACATGCTTATTTTAAGCTGACTATAGATAAAATACACAATTGACCAAATCAACCCTTCTAATAAAACTATTACAGCGCTGTTGCATTAAAAAATGCGTCCAGTGTAAGTTAATAGTATTGACTATCCTTCTGTTCATTTTAGAGAGCATGCTGTGTACATTGTGCCAGGACAAAGGAGACACATCTATCATAGTCGTGTAATGACCACCATCAAGATGTGCCTCGAAGTAAAAACACATGGACAGAAGATGCTCCTCTTTATTAGCTGTCATCGTTCTCGTGAATATATGTGCAAATAAATGGCTATTACCGCACGGGGAGGGAAGGGAGAGGGGAATGTGAGTATGTGTTTATGGGAGTCTGTTATGGAGGCGGGGTTCTGGGATGAAAAATCATTACAAGTCCAAATGCAGATATTGCGGCGGCCTCGCCTCCTGCCAGTGTCACCCTCCATTCGTCACTGTCCGCGAGGCTGCCTCTCATTAAGTGGCCCCGCTCAGGCGACAACTTAATTTCCTTAAGAGGAGCAGACACCTGATTCAATTGTCAGCCCCATTACACATTTGTTTTCCCCCGTCTGGGCCTAGCTGGGACCACATGGCTCTGAACTCGAATACACTCCCACTATATTAAATGTTGTGGACATAATTCCCAGACATATGATTCATGTCTGCCTCCCAGTATCCATCGCTCACTATGCCCTTAGCTCAGATGGTGGTGCAGCTCCATTCAGCCTGCACTAGTTCTCTGGACACATTGTATCACTGCTTATGTCTGGGATTACACACATCACAGCTGATAGATTGTTTCCCTCACAAGAGAAAGACTTTTCGCAGACTGAAATCTATATTTTTAATGACCCTAGTGGCCATTATTTGAACAAAGGCTGATCCCATTTTGTAGCATTTCACTTTTCCCCCAGTACTATTTTGAAACCAAACATTATGTAACAATAGCTTGACCAGCCAGACCCACGGTCTTTCTGGGCAAAGTCCAGTGGCTTTGGAACCCCACCCACTGAACTTGTCTTCCACCTGAGCTCAACACCATTGACCAATTGTTTATTTAAAAAGGGCAGGCTTTGTGCGATTACTCAAAAGAAACAAGTCTCATCACAGTGCACACGTTAGGTCCTTTATTCCTCTGATTGGTTTAGTCTGCATCCATTTGTCCCGCCCCCTTGTAAATCAAATTCCAATTAAGAGGGACACACCACATTAACTTTTAAAAAAGATATACTCAATAAACCATACATTACAAAAATATCCACAGTAAAATCATCAGGATGAGGTAAACCTGATGTGAATGGAATGCACATATTCATTATGATCATGTTGCCTACAGCTCAACGAAACCCGATTTGTCACACCAAATATCCACAGACATGTCAAACTGACTGTACCAGCCTAAAAGATATACATAATTGCAGATTTTCATTTTCCGTTTGTTAGGAATGATAATTTTTTCAGATCATTTTTCAGTCCTAATTACGAACGTGTCTGCTTTGTTATCAGAAGACCCGCCGCTCTTCAATTATTCAGGCCGACTTTTGAACCATTTCAACACGAATGCTCCTCCGTCCTGTGTTTTGAAGATCAGACGGCATAAGATGTTTTCATCCAGCGCAGGTGAGACGTCCACTGTCCATCTGACTGCCGGTCTCCATAGCATACCCCTCACCAACAGCTGTCAATCATGCGCTGGCCATCGGAGACCATTTAGAAACAGCTTTCTCCTCTTGTAGCGGCTCTAACTGATTGTTGCTGTAATTTTTCTGTCATGGCTTTTATCGGCTGGGTGTGAGCGTGTTTGATACCAGATGCTCACCCAAAAGCCTCATGTATTCATTTATTTATGCCTCTCTCTGTGTTTTTAGACACACTTCCTGTCAATTACCCCAAAAAGTAACTCTTTGAGCAGTCATTTTTTTATCTCCCAATACACCAAATCGGAAGGTGTGTGGTTACTCCTGGCAGCTGTGAATAAAAGCACCACTTATTTCAGTGAAGAGTACAACTTTAGCCCTAAACCTAACCAGGAGATACCTCGAAGATGTAAAACTGCTGAGTGTGGGTCTGCAGCAGCCAATGAAAATTTGCAAAAACTGTGATGCTCTAGCTGCTGCTGCATATTTACTTATGATTAGTGTTGCTGCAATTAGTGCTGTCATTGTAATTAATTATATACTGTATTGCTGTTGATGATTTGCCTGTTCACTACTCATTGTTTGATAAAAGGAAAGAACAGCGAATTGTGTTCAGTCAGTAACATGGGTATCCTTGGTTGCTACTTTTCTCGATTCAGAATCAAGAACTCAATCAAGAAAAAAAGGCAGTATGTGATGAAAAGTGGGCCGTATTTGACTCCACAGTTGCCTTATATGTAGATGTTCATCACCTTAATAGACTTGTTGTCAGTAGGGGGTGCAGGGTGGCAAAGTGGTTAGCACCTCCTGCCTCAGGCAAAAAAGTGTGGTTTCGATCCTTGGGCCAATCGCCAGTGATTTTTCTATGTCTCTGGGCACTCCAGAGAGAACATGCATGGTGGATTTGTGAATCTAAATAGCCCATAGTGAATAAATGTAAGTCTGAACTATCAGTGACTGTCTTTAAGTGTTATCCTTGCGATTAACAGGCTTTCAGGGTATAACCTGCCTCAGGTCCAAAGTAACTGGGATAAGTTCTATAAATAATTCTTTGTCCACACCATTTCAAAATGGTCAACACTTTCTTTTCCATCTTGGTCGAGGTGCCATTATTCTGTTACAACCATCTGAGAAACAGGCATCTGTTAAAGATGGAGAGAAATGTCAGAGATGTAGACCTGTACATGAACCTACAGATAGCAGGTTGGGCAGGAGCAACAGCAACTGGGATGTAACACAAGATTAGGAGTGGTGTGCAATTTTGGACAAAGTTAGCTGACCTGGATGTCGGTAAAATGTGGTAGTAAATGTCAAAACACAATTTAAAATTCATCTGTTAAATACTTTGTTCTGCCTAAATTTCTTAGCTTTCTTTTATAATAAGAATGCCATTTTACTTTGTAGATTCTATGCTATATTTTCTGTCTATTTCCATCTGGTGGAGTGGGCTCAGCAGCGTGTGGAGGAGTGTCTCCAGTTCCCCCTGTCCTGTCCCTCTCCAGGAGCTTCAAAAGGAGAAGGACCCACACAGCGTGTTTGAAGAGCCCACCGACACTCCCCTATGGGTGGTGAACTGGCAGATGCTCGAACCATCTCAGCTGGTTTCTATCTCATCTGCTTTTGTAGCCCTGCCATTGGTTTCTCTTCAGTCGTCACCATCCAATAAATTATAATACATTATCATTTAATGATACATGATCATTAATAACACAAGACTAGAAGCACTGGTTACATATTCCCTTTAAATACTGTTTGCATTAGGACCCTGTTTTCTTCTGCCTGTTTAATTTTATTGCTATGGTATGAGTACTATGTAGAATAAGTTCAGTGGTAAACTCCTCATTTTACTTGCACAAAACAAGTATATTTTTTCCAGCTATAGTGGATCAGGGATTCCATCTTAGAGCAAAGAAAAAGCATCTGGACGTAGGTTTCAAGGTGAAAACATTTTATTCCTCATCCAAGGAACATTTTCAATTCTGAGCCAATCTGAAGATTTTCTGAAAAGCCTTTTCTTTAACCTTTCTTTCACAATGTCATGAATGACTGAGAACCTCCACAGACATCTTAGATTAAAACCTGCTGTTAAGAATGAGGTCCAGATCAGTGCCATTCTTGTACATATATTGGCATAATTAATAATTAATAATCATACAGAATGGATGTTTGGTTCTACGCAAATAATTGGAAAAATTTAACTGTAGAGAAATAGGCTAACAGTGTGGTAACAAGTTCCTAAAACATATGTTTAGTTAGTGTGTGTAAATTACTCAAACTGAACACTAACAATGACTAATAAAAGCAGACTGGGTTTAGAGGGAGGGGCTTAAAGGCATAGATGGATGAAATGCTGGTGCTTAAAAAACGGTTTCCTAAACATGTACTAAAATAACGCCATTCCTATTCTGGAATCAGTCTGCTCTTTGTGGATTCCAGTTGTATTTCCAGGTGGCAGAACCAATGGACACCACCCCACCTAAGATAAAGGCATATGATTGCTCCATATGATTTCTACTGAGAGAGAAAATCACTGTGAAGGAAAGGGATACCCCACTCTTTTCCATGATTAAAAAAGAAACTCAGCAACATTCTCAACTCGTTCTGAAATGACTTGGTAGTCTTCAAGCCAGACTCCCTTCTACAAAGTGATGCAATCAAGTAAATAACATTAATGCTAAATACTAAGGTCTAATAACCTGACGCATAATAAACTATATTTTCTACATTGACATTGGGCCAACTGACTACTCAAAGCAATGTGGGTTTAGAGATGGAGCTTAAAGTAATGTTAGGATAGGTAAACCAATTTTAACATCTTGTATCACCAAATTTAATGAACAAGACTATAGCTATATATATAGCTATACAGTTTGTACTATTTCTGGATTTTGTCTTGTGTCTATTTGGAACATAAACAGTTGCTGTGTTAGCTGCCGTCACATTGCGCTCCAGTCTGTTGTCAGTATGTGCTGAGTATCTCAACCATCACAGTCTTCCTGCCACGGCAGTCTGTGCCATGCTGATTGTCTGGCCTTTAGCTTCCTGGGTGGCAGCGCTGCATCTTTGACCCACTCCATCTTGCAGCCTTCCACCTGCTCGACAGTGCTCACCTCCGACAGGCCCTCCCAGAACAGGTTCCTCTGAAAGACAAGCCTCTATTGAATTCTTTATCTCTTTCCTCCTTCCAATTTTTCCTAGGCCTTGTGTGTCTCTTTTACTCTGCCTGTCCATCTATCAGAGCCAACTCCTCTCCCAGCTCCTGCGCTCTCATGTCAGCCAGAGGTGAAAGAGGTGTCTTACTGTAAGAAGCGTATTACACACCTCACATAGAGCTGGAGCTGTCTGCTGCGATCAGTTGAGGCTTCAGCAGCACAAAAACCATCTCCCTGGTCTTCATCTATTGTCTGGTTATCAATGTAACACTCACAAAATGACAATCAAGCCATGGTTCTGTGAAGATTATGCTGAAATACAATTGTGCTAATAAGTTTACATACATGGAATTTGCCATTTTTCAGAGAAAATAAATGATAACACAAAATAAACACAAAAACCTTTTATTGTCAAACAATTGTGTTTACTCTTTTTAAAACATATTGACAACAGGAACTACCCAAATGACCCTGATCAAAAGTTTAGTGATTTTGGCCTGATAACATGCACACAAGTTGACACAAACAAGTTTGAATGGCTACTAAAGGTAATCATCCTCACCTGTGATCTGTTTGCTTGTAATCAGTGTGTGTGGATAAAAGGTCAGTGAGTTTCTGGGCTCCTGACAGACCCTTGCATCTTTCATCCAGTGCTGCACTGACATTTGAGTATTCTGAGTCATAGGAAAAAGCAAAAGAATTGTCAAAAGATCTGCAGGAAAAGATAAGTGAACTGTATAAAACAGAAAAGGGATATAAAAAGATATCCAATAAATTTAGAATGCAGTGTTCAAACTCTAATTAAGAAGTGGAAAATTAGGGATTCTATTGTAACCAAACCAAGGTCAGGTAGACCAACAAAAATTTCAGCCACAACTGCCAGGAAATTTGTTCAGGAAGCAAAAATAAAACCCACAAATAACTTCAGCTGAAATACAGGACTCCCTGAAAAAAATGGTGTGGCTGTTTCAAGATGCACAATAAGGAGGCACTTGAAGAAAAATGGGATGCATGGTTGAAAAATCCATTACTACGCAAATGCCACAAAGCATCCTGCTTACAATACGACAAACCGCACAGAGACAAACCTCGAAACTTCTGGAACAAAGTCATTTGGAGTGATGAGACCAAAATAAAGAGTCTCATCCAAAACTACCACAAAGGACTTCAAGCTGTCATTGATGCTGAAGGTGGTAATACATGGTATTAAGAACTGGGGTATGTAAACTTTTTATCAGGGTTATTTGGGTAATGGCAATGGACTAGGATCAAGACAATACTCAAAACTACTGCAGCTGCCATGATAAATCACAAAATATAAAACACAAAAACAAATAGTAAAGTGCAGAAAACAAATCACTAAATGCCAAGACAAATCAAGACACATCAATAACAAATTGTGAAAGAAAATCAATCCCTGATTTGTATGTGAAGGTTCTCAGACATCCAGGTCATCTTGAAGAAAAGGTTAAAGCAAAGGCATCTGGACTCAGTTTTGGAAGACGTTTTGTCTCTAATTCCAAGAGACTTTATCAATTCTGAGATCAACTGGTAAGAGAGCTGAGTTTATATCTCTAGAGGGAAGGGTTTAACCTGAAACTAAACCTGATTGGACCAGGCTGTTCTGGTCTCATAGTCTTAATCTATGAAAGGACCGTGTGACTCCTGATGTGAGAGTCGTTAAAGGCTCAGGTTTGTTAGTGACATTGTTCCATTCAGGTGTTGTTGTTGTTCTAGAGTGAAACTTAATTAGGTTGCAAATCACTGTTGTAAATACTAGGCAACATGAATCTGAGGCCACCCCTTCATTTTGGAGAGGCCTTTTTCCTTTTTAACAAAATGGGAATCAAACAGCAAATTTAATCTGTGTGTGTTGGCTTCCCATAAACTTCTACTTGGAGAGTTCTGTCCTCACAAATAACCACTGCGCAGTCTAAGAAGGCCAGGCGGATATCTATGGCATCTTCACAGGTGAACTTGATGTTCTTGTCCACTGTGTTGATGTGTTCTGTGAAGGCTTCTACTTCCTGGGTTCTGATTTTGACCCAAGTGTCACCAACATATCTGAACCAGTGACTGGGAACTGTACCTGGGAAAGAGACCAGAGCTCTGTTTTCCACTTCCTCCATGAACAGGTTAGCCATTATCGGGAGACAGGTGATCCCACAGTCGTGTTTTTGTCTGTAGAAATTACCTCTGAATTGGAAATAAGTAGTGATTAAACATATCTACAATAAACTGAAAATATGGTCCAGGGTAAGGTTGGTCCTGTCCTGTAGAGCTGTGTCCTGTAGTAGTCTCTTCGTTACAACCACGAGTGCTTCAGTGGTTGGTATGCTGGTAAAAAGTGATGTGACATCAAAGGAGACAATTGTCTCATCTGCGTCTAGTTGTAGATGTTTGATTTTGTTTGTAAAGTCCTGTGAGTTGATGAAATGGTGTTGTAAGTGGCCTCCCAATGGAGCCAAGATGGTGGCCATGTGTTTGGCTACATTGTAGGTGACTGAATGTGTGCTGCTTACTATGGCTTGTAGTGGAATTCCTTCTTTTCTTTTCTTTTCTTTTTTTGGGTAAGCCATAGATACAGTCTGTGGTACAGAGGTCAATCAATGACTTGGTCCTTCTCCAGCCTCTGCAGACAGTCTTTGACCTTCTTCTTGTAACCACTTGTTGGATCTTTTCTCAGTGTCTCACAGGTGGTAGTGTCACTGGATAAGCTGTTAATACTGGACTTGTAGTCATCTGTGTTCACGATTACGTGCATCTTCCTTTGTCTGCTGGCAGAATGGGGATGCTGGGGTCCTTCTCCAGGGATGACAGGGCCCCTGACAATCCAGAAGCTTTTGCTTTAACCTTTTCTTCAATCCCTGAATTAAGAAAGGGTAGGACTTTAGTGCTTTAGTTTGGGATTGGACAGAGCTAAACCACTTTCTTAAAGCAACACTGTGTAACTTTTAGCCACTAGGGGGCGCAGATCCCTCTACAGACTGTCTGTGTTGTTTGTTTTTGATAGGAAAATATCCCATCCGGCAAGTTTGGAAGAAAAAAACATGTCTTGTGAAGCGGTAGGGTCATTCTAGTATTAGAAAATTTTGTACAAATAAAACTCTGCTAGGGTCCAGTGTATCGGCCTATTTCTACTCCTTTGGTTTGAGCTGCTTAGCGTGTCACTCAGAGGATTCTTGTTTCAGGCATGGATTTATATACCATTTATATCAGAGTATTTGGTACAGCTGAGGGTACTGTGTTATCAAAATAATGATTCTACCAATCGCAGTCTGAAAGCCTGAGGAAAATGGGTTGTTCAAGACATTGTTCAGAAGAACAGCGTACTTTGATTAAAAAGTTGATTGGAGTAGGGGAAAACCTATAAAGAGGTGCAAAAAAATGATGCTCCAATGCCTTGAAATGGAGAGCAAAACCAGAGAGACGTGGAAGAAAACGGAAGACAACCATCAAAATGGATCGAAGAATAACCAGAATGGCAAAGGCTCAGCCAATGATCAGCTCCAGGATGATCAAAGACAGTCTGGAGTTACCTGTAAGTACTGTGACAGTTAGAAGACGTACATTTTCAAGAATCGCCCGCAAAGTCCCTCTATTTAAAAAAAAGGCACGTGCAGAAGAGGTTACAATTTGCCAAGGAACACATCAACTGGCCCAAAGAGAAATTTCTGTGACTGAGAGCAAAATTGTTCTTTTTGGTTTGTGAGACGACCCCCAAAGTACACAGTGAAGCAAGCATCATGATATGGGCATGTTTCTCCTACTATGGTGTTGGGCCTATTTATCACACCACGGATCATGGATCAGTTTGCATTTGTCAAAATACTTGAAGAGGTCATGTTGCCTTATGCTGAAGAGGACATACCCTTGAAATGTTTTTTTCAACAGAACAATGACCCAAACACATGAGTAAACAAGCAAAGTCTTGGTTCCAAACCAACAAAATTAATGTTATGGAGTGGCTAGTCCAATCCCCGGACCTTAATCCAGAAGCTGTTTCTGAAGCAAAACCAAGAAATATAAATGATTTGTGGAATGTTGTTAAAGAATTATGGAGTGGAATAACAGCTGAGAGGTGACACACAGATGTGAAGCAGTTTTAAAAAAAACACACAGGATTGCTAAATCCTAGAAACAAAAACTTTGTACAAAATAGTTTTAAGTTTGTACAGTCACCAACAGACTACTGCTATTTTTTTAACACACCCCTTTCAACTAATTGCCCAATTGCACAGCCTTAATATATATATAGCCTTCATACTGATTGAAAAAAAGCTTTGTTTGAGAACATTTTATTGTTCTGTGTTTTCCTTCAGATTCACATTTTAACAGGAATGGTAATCTCTGTTACTCAATCAACAGACTGTAGTGTTTAAGATAACAGTAACTGTACAACTCTCTTGGATTAAATGGAGGTGTGGCAACTATGGTGTTGTAGTTGTATGTAACCCATAAAACATTTTCTTTGTTAAAGCAGTAAAATTCCAGCTTTTCCTATACAGCTATACGCTGCAAAAGAAATTGTTTTGTAATCCAGAAACTCTATAGCACACATGTCAAACTCAAGGTCCGGGGGCCTTGCAATGTTTTATATGGCCCTGCAATACATTTAGTATTGTGTTAAGCTGGATTTGAATCAGATTTATATTGTTTATAAAATCTTTTACCTTAAGTCAGTTTTTGAAAAAAGAGAAATAAAACATCTTCAAATCCAAATAAATCCTGTTCAAATCCAATTAAAACTTCTTCAAATGGTTATTCAAAAGATGTTTAAATCCAACTAAAAGCTGTTTCTATAAAAGGAGAAATTTTATGTTAAGATAAGACTCAAATGAAGATAAACTTCACATTCAAAACCCTAAAAAAGGTTTCAGATTTTCTATTGTGGTAATATTTTAGTGGTAATATTAAATAATAATAAGTAATAGGTAATACTAAACAGTTTATAATTTGGCCACTGCTTCTTTGTTGAGTGTAATCAGCAGTGTTGTTCACAATACACCCAGTGGCCTGGCTTGCATATTATAGCTTTTTCTTTTTACAACTGTAAAAACAGATTCTTGAAAAAGAAAAATGGCAACTTTATGGTTTTAGGAAAACAGATGTAATAAAGAAAAGGTTCTGAAATAAAACACAGTACTTTGGACACTTTGTCTACAGTAGTGAAGATTTGCTTTGCAAAGTTATACTGGTGCAACTTCTATTTTAAACTGTTTTGTACATTCTGCCACTTTCACTATTTGTTAAAAAAAAACTGCTGCCACTAATGAGCTTTAAAACCCGCTCCTGAAAACGGACACTTTGCGTCATGTTTGCATTCTAATTCATCTGGGAAACAAAAAGCACAACTCTATTTTCACTCTTCATTTACAGCGCTCCCCCCAGGAGCCAGCGCGGTCACATTTCATTAAAGCGCTGTTTAACATGCAACATTCTTAATAGGCTCATTGTAACTTTGTGTGTGTTCGATCCCTTTATGTGCCTGATCAAAACGGGACTGTGTGCCCACGCCGAAGGAAGTGAGACGGTCTCTACACATGTAATCCTTGTCAATGAATTTAGGCAATCCTTTTTTTTTAATGAATATTTCAGCAGTGATTGCAGTCAGCTACTTGTGCGAGTCTCTCTTTTTCACAGCTCCCTATTCTCCTAAGCAAATCACTCATCTAATGATTTAATTAATAGCATTGTATCCACAGATGAAAAGCTTATATTTAATCAGCAAAATGGAGCGAGCCGAGATCAGGGGGCCTTGCATGTCATCAAAAACGCGCTTGAGGTCCCACTTGCTCGCAAAGCCACTACTGCAAGCCCTGGGACACCCATACTTAATTGAGAGTTAATAAATAAATGTGGTTAGAGTATTCCCTTGATCCGGCCCCCTCAGAGCTGTGTGCGCTCAGACGTAGACAGGCGCTGGCCCTCTTTTCCACACCCTTGCACTCATGCCAAGGCAGCCCGATGAGAGAGTGCCAAAAACAGGGTTATTTACCTGAGCTACTCCCCGTGTCACTGCTGCTGCCATATGTTAGATCCCTGGATGACTGGTCCCAGAATGTATCGTCTAGCCTTTTTCATTTTTTTGTTTTTTATTTTTTGCCACAGTTTGTGCATTTGTTTTGTGAAAGATTATTGCACTATATTTTTATATTTGATTTCATGTAATCAATTTATGTTTTATGTTTCAAGTAACGTAATCAATAACCTGACTTTGCTTTGTGCATAATATGTACAAAGCATTATGTAATTGTATACACTTGTGTATGTATTTATGTAAAGGTTTCAATGCTAAGTTATAGTAAAACAAATAGTAATGATGAAGAAATTTTGATAAAAAATTTTTATTCATTTATTCATCCATCCATGGAGGGGTACAACCTGGACAACGTTAGTCTCTGGGCAATCACTTAGGCACATACACAGATACCATAACTGTCTTGCTATTTATGTTTTTATTGTAAACATTATTGTTTGAAAATTATAAATGTAATTGCTTTCTGGCATAAATTAATATAGACATACTGTATTTATGTGTTAGTCTGTCATGTTTCATTCTTATTGTTCATTTCTTGTTTAATTGGGCAAAAAAAAAACATAAAGCATTTTTTATCACAAAAAGTTGTTCAGTAGTAATGCAAAAATAAAAAGTAAGAAAGCACCTAAAGTATTTAAATTAACTGTTATTCCAGAAATATTCAAAGAAAAACAGTGAGCAAATGAGCATTTCAAATGTAAGTGACAAGTTGACCTATTGACCTTCGGTACATGTCTACTGTACATCCCTTTTAGTAGTTTTTTTTAATTCAAGGAGTCCAGATTGACTCATTTTACTCCAATTTAGACCTATCATTTCAGAGTTGTGTCGACTTAAACTTGATGCTTTTAGCACATGTCAGAAAAAAACATTGTTCTCTATTAATAGTTATTTTGTTGAATTTAAATGGATTTGTAACTGACATGAGGTTAAGTACTTTTTCAACATTGTAATTTACTTCGTCTGAAACCTTTTGCATTTGTGACACTGTTGACTTTAAGCGACTGTGAGGCAAACATTACTGTTCGTAGTTTTAAAAAATCTTTTCTAAGCTGATCTACTACATTTGCCTGTATGAGAGAGGAAAACAGGGAGTGTGTGTTTAGCAAAGCAGGGCCAGCCCCTGGTCCATCGCCCATCATTTATTGATAAAAGCCCATGAAAATGTGCAAGAAAAAAAAAACTAATGATATTATCAGCGTTGTTGAATTAATGATGAATGGGAATAAGAAAAGGCTGGGCTCTCAGTGGAGCCGGAGAGGAGTGCGCTTCATTAGCCATGCAGTCTCATCACATCCTCTTTTGGAGCGGCAGACACAGGGGCTCTCCACTCTCCGCTTACCGCCAGGACATGCCACTGGATCCCATTCAAAAAAACTCCCTCACAAACAGACTTCTCTTCGAGTTCTCTACGTTTCTCCCCATGACTTCACCTGCCTCCCCCATCTGCATCGCTTTCAAAGGACAGCAACTCTTTTGTGGCTAATTTGATTTCTTTCACTTCCTGGAGATGAAGAGAGTGATTCTGCAGGCAGTCATGGTCAGGGAGCACACCTCGCTCAATTTTTTTTGTTCTTAAATCCCTCCTGACTGGCTCTCTGTGGATACCATTCCTGATTCTGTACATGCAAATGATATGGAGGGGGTTTGGATTCACCTCCCCTCCTCCTCCTGTCTTCCTCTTTTTCTTCTTCTTCTTCTGGAGTTCCCTGGGTGAAAGGGGAGTGGGCTGGCGAGCCGCGGCACGCTGAGAAGGCTCGGGCATGGGGTCTCATTAGGTAAGCAGAGGCCAGGGCAGCAGGGCTTCACACGGACACTGATTATTCCAACGGCAATATCAAGAGGATCACTTGAGCTATCTTACCTGATTAGTGCTATAGACTGCAGGTTCACAGCCTCGTTTGACTCTTCTCTGGCTTGACGATGGCATTCCTTTAAATTAGTAACTGTGTATCTTTTTAATTATCCCTTATCCTTAATTTTTTTTTTTACCAACTGTTGCCTGCTCTGCCAAAAATGTCACTGTTTTGTTTTGTCATCAGGAGACTCATACGTACAGTGCACTGCTGGTTGGCCAGTAATAATACTTTATTTGTTACTTAGTATTTTTATGTAACTACCAGCAGAGGGAGTCAAGTGTTGATCATCAGTGATAAGCCTGCCTTTGCCACAGAACATTTTAATAACACTTTAAATGAAGTGAAGCTTTCAGTAAACTTATTCTGTGTGTAGGCAGTTGTGAATTTCTTTATTTGTTTTGCACACTGTTTATGCTCTAATTGATGTCACTGCAGCTAACATAACTTTATAAAGATATTAATAGCAAAAGTGAGCATGGTGTCACTATAGCATTTCCTTTAAGAAGAGTATAAAATGTTTTATTGGCTATAGGGCTAACTGCAAGGTTATTACAGAGCAACTGTAGCAATGATTTATTATATATATATTTTTTTTACCTTGTGCTGCTGCTGTAACAAGAAAATATTAGAAATCTGGAAATATACTGCTATACTATACTTTTCTTCTTATGTGATTTGCAATGCTAACTGTAAAGGGTGTTTAGTAACCTTGTAAAGTAAATTTGAATCATTATCACATGAACTTCTTAGAACTTCCATTTGTGTTTAAACAATAAAATTACAATTACATAAACTGGAAAGAGAAAGAAATACTACTGAAAATTTTTTTATTTTATTTTAATTTAATTTATTTATTTATTTATTCTTTATTTAATAATGAGCGAGAGGGGGTGATGATGTGCTCTTAACGGTGTTCCAGATAAACTAGATAAACTAATATAAATAAATTACATAACTCAGTTTTGTGTCAAATTTTTCATTCACTTTACGGTAAATGTACAGTCAATACATTTGTAGACATATTTTTTGCCAAAACTATTTAGATGACAAGCAAACATTTTCAAAACAAAAAGCTAAATGAGTGAGGGGCCCTTCTTCTATTGATGCTTATGGGGTATTTTGTGTATACTATTGCCCCTGCTGACGATTGTCCATTATTCATGTTAAAACTACATAGTGCCCCTTTAATGATTGAATTGCATTGTATTTTAACAAACAACTACAGTGATTGAATAGTATCAACAGTAAGGCCTTCCTGAATCATTGACTCTCAATTGCTTTAAGTAAATTAACTTAAAAAATATACTAAGGCATGGTTTTGTACATCCCCAGCCCACACACACATACACCACTCATAAAAAAACTGATGACCCAACGCCTGACAACAGACAGCAGCAAACACTCGGCTCTGTGGTTTACATGGTAATCTGATCTGAGCCTGATTCAATTATTTAATAACAACACCGCAGACTATCATTAAAACAAATTGCACGTGTCGGCAGGTCACAGGTGTAACATTGCCTGCGTTTGAAGTGTAGACCCCGCCCCCTTTACACCCCTCCTCCTCTCACTGCTCCTCTGTCTTATGAATTGGCTGAATTGATCCTCATACAAATTAGGCCCGTCCTCAAAGGGCTCCATCAATACATTGACTCCTTTTATGAGGGTCATCAAACAGCCATTACTGGGCGTCGGGGGGTCCTGTTTGGGGAGGGGCTGCCCAGGGTGACTGATGAGCCTGGATGGGGAGGCTACAGGGCTCGTCTGAGAGGAAAAAGAACAGTGGGCCTCTAGCAGAGAGACACAGGGAAAGAAAGGTAGGGGGGTATTGACGTGCACATTCATTAGTTAAGCACAGGCAAATGTGTTTATAGAGCAACAGAGCTGCCACTACTACATCTGCTGTCTACCATTCTGCTAAGAAATACAAACAATCAGAATACCAAATAGAACAGAGACCAGGTCAATAAGTAATTCCCTTTTAATTGTTCTTGGATTCCAGTGTCAGTTAAAAAATAAATGTAATAGAGTTTATAGATAAAAATGTAGAAGGAAATGCGTCAATGAGCTGCAGTTATTTTAAGTTGCTTTTACATTTTGGGTTGCATTCTTATTGCAACCATTTAAGCCTTGTTTTCACTGGCCTGTGTCCAGTGACCGGCGTCTGCTACGTAAATAGTCACACAAGTGCCACAAAAGTTGTTATCTCAGCAAAGGAGAAGTGCTCACTAACACAGATATGGACAGATTTGTGAATAATATTTAAGAGAAATAGGCTTTTTGTGTGCATAGAAAGAGGTCTCAGCTCATGAAAAATGGGTGAAGTATTGCATTTAAGAAAGTAAATCCTTGTGTTGAGCATCCCAAGAGGCCAGGGGTATATCCATGTGCTGCTGCAACAAATGTTACACTTTTTACGGTTTATTCCCAGCTTTCTGAAATTTACACTCAGAGAGCTTTGCAAATGTACTACATTTAATGGACTCACAATTTAAATGTCACAAATTCTGCTTGAGTTGAACGCAATGTTGACAGTAAAATACTCTTCTTTACATTAATGGCATTACATTCATGTTTCTAAAAGTCCACTTCAAATATGAATTTTATCATATATGGACACCTACATTTTGTGGCATTTGTGTGACGTCTCTGTTTCCGTAGCAGAAGTCTTTCTTCTGGATCCAGCACAGTGGAAACACAGGCCTCTTGGGGATAACCTTTACAAAAACAAAATGAGAAACTGTTACTCCTGCCTTTAGCTGGGAGTCCAGAGTGTACATGCAACTAAGGTAGGTTTGAATGAAAAGATATTTATTCACAAGGCTCAATTTCATCTCTGGAGGCTGTGAATACTGCCATGCACAGGCCTCATCCCGCCTTTGGTAAAATTTGTGTAATGTTTCTACTGGTTTGTAAAAAGTTGAACGCACATTAGCTTTGCAACAATGGCAATAAGTGATGTCAACACAAATTGCAGGATTTCACATTTGTTGTGAGGAATATGTGGTTTATCAAAACTAACTGTGTGGTTTGTTTTGAAAAAAATATGTCCATAATGAGCAATTTGAAATCTTTATCCATTATTTACTGTTACAGAGGTGATAACAAATGATGTCTTCTGTTAAAATAATTACAGACATCACATTTTAAAGCTACGCACTATTTGGTTGCTAATTTGGCAGTGGCTCATAATCCTTTGCCTCCCCTGCAATTAAAAACAATCACACCGGTAAAAAATGCTGGATGTCTCGGTCTGACAAGAAAGACAAATGTTGATCTTCTGACAATAGACAAGTCGGGAAAGTGAGCCCTGGAGAATTCCCCACCACCGCTCACAGGTATTACCCAACGATGTTTGAACGTGAGGAGAGACGCAGCAGGATGTAAACAAACTGTCAAACACTGGCATCAAGAAAGTGTCACAAGTTCAGACTTTTCAATTACCGCTGCTTTCATATGCACGCCGGCCTCCCCTGACTGATTAAAATGCACCGTTTTAAGTCTAATTGTTGAAGAATACGGTGTTCTATGTTGCTGCTACGGTAATAACTAATGATAGATGCATAAAATTAGCATACATTTCCAGAGACCAAGAGAATATCTGATCATTGTGCCATGGAGGATTGCTCTAAGTTAGGAAGTTAATTTCATTATCTCCTCCTCCTCGTTTAAAGCGTGCCACTTTACAATAATTGGAAAACAGAATAAAAGATTAGCTTTTGACTGGATGACGAGCGTTAATAAAGTGTGATGGAATGTGAGCGTTACAGAGCAGGCACCAATTACAGCAGCCAGTTGGAGCCGGGGAAGCACTGATGGTGGTGGCTGAGTCTCTTCATGGGCGAACAGTTCCATGAGGGAGTCACTGGGGGGACCTCTGCTCCAGCAGTGGCTAATTGTACATTCTGCTTGAGTCGTACCGAGAGCACTTTCACCCGTGCTTTTGGAGTTAAAAAAGTCCAACTGAGTGAAAATGTAGAGATGAAATTCATAAAAGGAGAAGCTGGAGATACTTTGTGAGGATATTACAAAGTGCTTTGGCCCATATGAAAAAGCATTAATGTTGCCTTTATGAAATAGTTAATAATGGGATGCCGTCATTTTTATGGAACGTTAACCTAATGAAACTAAAGTAACTTTTGTCACTTCACATTAACCCAGTTATGACCTTAATCCTGGTTTTAGCCCTGGATGTGATGAGCACAGATAAATCTTATTCATTTCTCGTTTTGATCTATAACATGAATGGTGGTAATGTTAAAATCGGAGATTAAGAAGTTGTTTACGCTACAATGCAATTCCCAGAAAACCAAAAGATTGTGAGAACTGCAAACCTTTCAACATGGCTGTGTTGTTGTGTAAAATGTGAGAATGGCATCCTTAGTAAAAACAATTATGTCCAAGACAGACCTTTGACAATACTGTCATTTTGTTCTTCAAAAACGTAATACATTATTAGTATAATAATTACTAGTTTTACACACATACGTCCATAGTGAGGTTTTAGAGTTTATTAGGCCAACTCCAGAAAATATGATAAAGTTATACTATGTCAATGAGCTATTAGCATCAACAGAATTCATAACAGCCCTCCTGGCCTGGAGTATTGCTGTGTGAAGACAGATGAAGCACAGATTGAAAACAGATCACATTTGTGTATTTGTGTTGTGTGGCTTAACATTGCTGTTGAGTGGTAATATCAACTTTAGCAACAAATGCATGCATCTAGTCTCAACTTTGATTGGAATTTACTGGAACAGCATAGTAGATGGAGAAAACTGAGAGAAAACTGTGTTGGGATGATACATTTTATAGTGGTACTTTAATCTCCATGAGACTCGTGGTAACACTGGTACAGTAATTGTTAGTTCTATTCTGTTTTATGATATTGGACAAATTGAACAGATATGGTGAATACTGCTTGGTGAACAGACAGAAACAGGGTTTTCACATTAAAATAATCAAAGACTTATTTAGAGCTGTAGTAAAACCTGCCATACAACAAAAATAATACAAAAAATGCACATGTAAACGTCAGTCAGAAATTGCTTTGTAATGAAATATACTGATCCATAAGGCCAGATTAAGTAATAGGACCGCCCTAACTAAAGGCCTATGTTCACAATTTTGACCTGTCACATGTAACTACACCATTCTTAACCAAACCACTTCCTGTCTACACAGATAAAACTTGTATTCATGGTTGGAGGAACATGGAGCACCACTGCGTCTTGGCGATCATTGTTGTGGGCGTTTGGTGAATAAAGGAAAAGCACGACACCAGCTTGTTCCTAATTCCTCTGGGTCAGCCTCATCCCTCATGATGTCAGAGCCGTCACATTAACCACATCCGTCATGGTGGCCAACATGTCACCCATACTGCTTCCCAAATGAGACCAACCAATCACCAGCAGCACACTGCTATTTTCATTTTCACGTGTTTGTACATGATGTGGCAGTAGATATAAACATATATTTATATAGATATCTTTGCCAACACGGTACTGCAGTATAGTCATATAGTATAAGGTCATCATATTTAGTCAGTTATTTACTCAAAATGAGTAGGGTTAAAACAAATCCATTGTCTTTTCCTGTTTAAATATATTTATTTATTATTTTTGCCCACCACATCAAAAGTATGCAGTTAGCATCAAATGGAAATAAAAAGATAGCATCCAGGAATAGTAATGTTAGCTATCTGCCCATGAACACTGAAGTGGAACAACTGCAAGGCCTCTTTGTTCTAATTTTGTTTCTTGTGCTCATCCAAGATGTGCCACCTCCTCCACCTCAGTTCCTGGGGAATGTCAGAAAACACCAATGCTAGTTATTATGTTTTACTGGAGTAGGTTAAATGCAACATGTCATTATAAAATTTGTATTGATGTACTTTAACTTGTATGTTTTCCAGAGATGCTCTACATACCTAATAAAAGCATTTTTATCTTCACCTTGTATTTAAAAATATTTAACATTAGTGAAGAAGCATTACAGTTATAACATAGTAATTATGTTTTATAAAATGAATGCACACATTACAATTCAATAAACAATGACAGTAATCTCTTCATTATTACTTTTATTTGCAATTCCTATCAAAAAGGTAGAGGGACTTTATGTAGAGGCGACCACACAGGGGCCATTGTAAAGAATGCATTCACAGTTTAATGCATTTTAATGTTTTACGACCTGTTTATTACAACATTCCAACAAATAGTTATTTTTTTGCTGACTCCAAATTATTAATAATATTCATAAAAATCAACTGTTTCAAACCCCGTTGATCTATCCTCTCATCCATAATTGGGCAAAACTGAGATTTAAGTAGGACAGAATAGAAGGAACCGTAACACAGGCACGCACACCTAAACAGGTAGAAACCCCAGCCTCATCAAAAACAACGCACTTGTCCCTTTGTTGTCAAACTCTTCATACAGAAATTGCATATTCATGGGGCTGTATTTAAGCCATTTCTGCTTGCATAAGCACACAGCGCAGCGGCAGCGCTCTCGAATGACTGTCGTTTTCTGCTAGTCTTTGCCACTTAACCCACCTTCTTGCAGAGGAACATGGCACCTTGTTTTTTTGATGCTTATCATTACTTCTTCTTGCCATGGAATCTAGTTTAATGGTGGCTCCGAGGCCTGTGGTAACACTCCCATTGTTATACACTAAAGAGCTGGATGTGCACTTACTGAGAGGTTATGCTGTGAGGTGGCAGTGGACAAATATAACAGCTTTGAATGAGTGCATGTGATGTTTCCAGGAATAAACTAAAGCTGTCTGCTCACAACTGGCTTTACAGATAAAAGAGGCCTGAAGATGCTGAACTAGAATCAAACACATCCCTACAGGATCTTTATTTATGGCACAATTATTCAAACTATTTCTTGCCATGCATTTTTTTTTAAGTAATGGACTGGCAAATATTTTCCAGTAAAAATAGCAATGTCACTAGAATGTGCTGTTATATACTGTGTATGTACAGCCGAGCCAGCTTCATTTGTGCTGTACTGGGGAACTCCTGATAATTCTGTATAAAAAGTAATTCAAGATGGATTCTTGATCAGGTCATTTGCCCAATGTAAGGCTTGTTTGATAGGCTGAATATCAATGTTTCATAAGAAGATGACATAGGCTATATGTATTCCAAATAAATATATGAATGTGTAAACATTGTGTAATGGTTAAGCTTAACGGTTAAGTTTAGGCAAAAATAAATCTGGTAATGGTTTGACAATATATTGTTAGCAAAAATACAATTGTGCTCTTAAGTGCAACATTTATAATCCTAATCATAAAAATTGTTTTGCTATACCCTTATCAAACATTTCATCTCACCATCATCAGAAATTACTCAGAAGTCAACTGCAATCCTGGTATGAAATGCAAACTCTGGGCAGGTCCACCAGATCTAAGTAAGATCAACATACTTTATACTGTTAATGGTCTAACTTTGCATCCAACAGGAAAATTAAAATGTATGACATTTGCTCAAATTGGAATATGTCAACAAGTCTTGCAGTGGGCCTATTTTAGTTTAACTCTAAGACCGTTACAGAATCATGTAATCACAATTTTCTTAACTGTTACTGAATTTAAATGAATACATTGTAAAACTAGGTTCTTGACCAAGTCTGTACACTTGTATGTGATGTAGTATGTCATGTGTTCTCCCATACAGAAGAAGAAACAAATAGCTAAACCCTCTTTAGTCTCCTATATCCCTGTTCACCAGTCGACTTGTGTTGTTTTGTTTCTCTTCTCGAGTATTATCCACCTGCTGTCAAGCCTCTTTGATCCTCACTAGATTCAACATTTGCAGTTTCCATCAAATCTTGTTTTTGGGAGAGCTGCCAGTAAAACCGGGATTTTGAGGGGTGATATTCCAGACCTGCGGGACAGGGACCAGACTCCCCCTCTCCCTCACACACAAACACACATTTCTCTTTCTCTGTACTGTGGGCCAAACAATCACAGGATTTATTGATTTGTGGAACGTTATATCAGACTGATTTGTGACCTCTCTGTACAATGATTCCTAAAAAAGAAAAAACTCAACCAAGTCAATGCCATGATGATTCTGAGCGAGCATTACATACTCTATATGACATCAAAAACTTGCATCATTTAGTCAGATCTGGTGATTCGAGATGACAAAATAGGCTGAGGCGGTGGATGGGTCCTCAAAGCCTAGGACTCTACCAGACACCAAAGTTTGTTCCCATGCATTCATTTCACTTCCGTCATATTTAAATGAGCATTTCTCTTTAGAGTAAATATCTGACCATGTTTTTGTTTTAAAAAGTTACAAAAGTTAGCTATTAATCTTTTTTTTTTTAGAAGCTGTATATTTCACAAAGCCTTATTTTCCCCTATCCTTGACTAGCTCTTGCCTAAAGATAACTACATTTTTCAATGTATTGTCTTGTATTATTTTGTTTTTGTAGAAATAATACATTCATACGTATGTGTTTACTAATAATTAAAAAAAACTGAATCTGGTTAATTTTATCCTAAACTGAACCAAATGTGTTTCCTGCCTAATCAGACACTATAAATCATAGGCAGACAGAGTTAGATCACATCTTCCACAGATGCCAAGCATTTAACACAAACTAGACAAACTTAAAAACAACAAACTTAAAACCTGCAGTCGGTTCTCATCAGACATAAAGAACAAATCTGGACAAAGATCTGACACATTACAAAATAACTGACTCCTCAGGTCATGGTAGAGAGGACAGTAAAACAAAAAGTGCATCTCATTCTCTATAACTATCTACATACATAGTACAGTTACAATGGCTTCATGTTTATTTCCATGCAATTACAAGCATGTAGCAAGTAATAACTATGTAACCACCAATACAAACTCTTGCAGGGTCAAACTAGCAATTTCCATTTGTTTTATTACAATGTCATAACCTAAAATACCATCAAAGATGTTGAATATGTGCATTTATATGTGCAAAACCTATATAAACCTCCATAGAGGAAGGGGCCAAAGTTTTGCCCAAACCTAACCATTAGTTACTTATATTGTTGTATATATTTTCACAACATACTTTTACAAGGATAATATTTAGTAGAAAGGAGTTATCTGCATATATGTGTAATCTTTCTATGATTTAACTTAATTATAAAGTTTACCCCAAGCACTTATCTACTGATTGTCCATCTCGCCAAATCCAAACTTATGTTGGACAGTTACCAAGAAGCCATCTTTGATTAATCATCTGCCGCTTAATCATTACTCTTTAAACAAACTTCCTCTTCTTTTAACACGTTTTCCGTTCGCCCCCAGTCTTTTGTATTTTTAATTTTCTTTTCCCAGCGCTTCATTTGATGTTTTGTAACTTTTCATGTGTTGCCAGTGGATCGGTGCCTTTAGAAACACGATACTTCCTTCCAGGGTGGTGAGAGTGTACCCGCCTATGAATATTTTCCATTGATGAATAGGATAGACGGTCGCGGCGCGTTTGATAGCCTCCTGCCTGGGTCCTGAGTGATGTCATAATGGTGGGACGCCGACTCCGGGCAAAACATCCCAATGCACAGCACAGTGGAGCAAACATTAGAGGCCTTTGACGTCCTGTGTGTTAAATATGAGAGCATGCTTTACACAGACGAGGCGTGTTTGTGTCCATCGGGGAACGCCAGTAGTTTTAAGGTCAAGCCATTGCAGTTCCTCTTCAGTCAACTTCAGCATCTTTGATCACTTGTTGTTTTTGAGTGTGCCACTGTGAATCGTGGCCAGGTCTTTATAATGTATGAGCGCATTACATAGTGATGAATGGCTTGGCAGTAAAAGTTGAAGAAGTGGTGGAACATGCTCGAGGAGAAACTTTATGTTCTTCAACAAACCTATAGCCGGAAGAAACTCTAAATTCTTGCTCAACACCTCCCTTAAACTCGCACCTTGTCTTGTATGTGTTGGGTAAATGTGTTCACTTTTCTTACACTTTTCTAACAATGTAGCATTTTGTTATCTAAAGGTAGGGTTGAAAGAACCTTAGCATACATTTTGATCAGCATCTAGACTTTACAAGCATTTTGTTTCCATAAATGTTTTTTTTTTTTTTTTGTGAACTTGAGACATTGGGCCTCATTCATAAAGACTCTTACGTAGAAATTTCTACAAAATCTTTGGCATTCGCAAATGTTATCTTAACTGAAAAAAGTTTGTCTGGAAGAACAAATCCCAAAAACAAGGTGAAGCACTAACACATGTCTCAGCCCTGAAAATAACACTGTTTTATAATATTATCAGACTTACACAAATTATACACAAACTTCACAATTATTTGAAATTTAAAAATAGTACATAACATAAATAAATGATAGAATGGACTGTGCATGAGCTTAAAACACACTTCAAAATATATATTATAAGCTTCCAGCAACAGACAGTTATTGCCTGCAGTCTCTGCAGCAGTGTAGCTCCTCTGTTTGGTCTCTGTATGGTCTGGACTGGACTGTAAACATGAATCACACTGTTTGAGAACGCTTCATGAATCCCACGTAGAGCCTTCTTAGAGATTCTCCTAGGAAGAACATTTAAAAACCTTCATACATTTATACATAAGGGCCCATTTTACTGTAGAAAAACCCTTTTGTGTTTAGGTCTTTTTCCTTTTTTCATTAATGTTGATGTACACACTTTGGCTAAATGTGTTTTTTGCCCTTGTTAATGCACATATATAAATAAAAAGTTATTATATTTATTTAATTGCAGCTGTATCTGGTTTAAAGAATAATATCTGAGAACACATATGTACAACACAAGAAAACAAAACTTTTTTTCTGTGTCAAATGTGAAACAAACCTTTAGTCGCAATATTTAACAGAAAACATTCATTGTGAGGTTAGGGGGCAAATTTTGAGAGTGTTTAAGAACATTTAGGTTGGCTTGAGTCACCCTAAAACAGGCCTAATATTTAGTTTATTTATTTATTCAGGGACAGCGCATATTGATAGACAAAAAGAAAACTGTAAATATGCCAGCGGTAGCCAACAGGCTATTTTTCATCTGGCAGGCTAAAACATAAGGAATAAAAATGTTTAGTTACAGAACATTACAAATAAATAGCACACAATCTATAAAAGTATTACACAATATGGCGCCTGTATATTTGCATGCAAACTTTGCACTTTTTATACTTTTTCTTATTTCTGCATGTTACCTGGTTTGGAGCTGCAGTAACAGTTATATCAATCTATCTCAAAACTTTAGATACACTGACAAAAAAGGATTCATATTTTTTATTAGGGGAAAATTCATTGTCACTAACTGGATTATAGCATGTTTTTTATACTGGTACAGCCCCGGCCAGCCCAGGGGTTGAAACCTGGACCTTCTTGCTGAGAGAGCGCTAACCACTGTGCCACTGTGCCGCTATATGATAATGTCTTTTAGCTTCATAAGCAGAGATGTGAAAGTGATGTCAAACTCATAGACATATTACTTTAACCTGGGGATGAAGTCTTTGTAAATGAGAGGTACTTTCAGATTAATACTTGGGGATAGGCAGTAGGATGGACCACCTGCAAGTAACTGCCAATCACTTCTTTCATCCAATCAGAAGCAACTCCATGTTGTTTATAAAGTAACAGCTGCTTTGATATCAAACCTAAAACCTGCCCCTAACTGACAGTTCTTCCACACCATTGGTCCAAACCAGTCTTTTCTGATTGAAATCGTAAAGCTTTGACAAGGACAAGATGAATTTCTTTGAGATAATAAACTCTTGGGAAAATCCAGCTGCTAACCATGTTAACCATAAAGCTTTTTCTGAAGTTTTTAAAGAACCATTAATATCTGACACTTACACCCCTTTCTTTGTATTGTACAGTTCAGGTGTAAACGGTTTGTCTCTGTTTTTTAAGTGTTGCAGGTGTTGAGAGGATCTGACGAAGGTTGTGTAGGTGGGAGCAAAAAAGAGGCAGAGCTATCAAACTTGTGTCCTGGTTTCCCTGCTAGATAATGATCTCTTGAAAGTGTATGTTTTTTCCTCTTCTTGCAGTAAGAGCGCGCTCCAGATGAAAGCTAGTTCCGGGGCTAGTGCAGCGGCGCACATCTGACTGAGGCAGGTGTTGGAAATGTAGATGGCTGGCGGAGACTAAAGACAATACAAATTTGAAGTGAAAACGCTACTGGCACACCTCCTCTGTTCTTAACACGTGAAAGCCCCGGGCCCATCCATTATTCATGGCGTCGTGCGCGCGCGTGCCACTGTGTTAGTTCTGTAGTCGGAGGAGAGGAGGTGTCTGTTGCACTTAAAGAGAAAGTGGCTTCGGCAGGCCCAGGTGTCAGCCAGCGTCTCCCTCCGTCTGCTTGTTCAGCCTCAGTCCTTTTAATGATGGGATTAGGGCCTGAGAATTGGTGGCTAAAAGTGAAGAGCCAGTAATTTGAGAGAAAATAGCAAGAGAAAAGAGTGCGAGGAAGTGGGGAGGGAAGGGGGGAAGCAGTAGAGAGGAGGGGGCTCGTGCGTTGTACACTGGGGGTATTTTTCAAAGCAGCGCAGACTCGAAGCCATTGGGAGACTCCTTTGACTTTAATCTTGCTGCTTCTTTGAAAATTATGACCGAGGACCACGGTTGCTTCATTAAAAGACATGTTCTGTTTCTTGTGTAGTTGCAGCCAGTTTTTTTTTCTTTTTCTTCTTCTTTGTGCATGCGCTGCTGATGTGGGCTTTCCGCAGCGGCCTATCAAGCACCTTCCCCAGCGCTGAGAGGCCGCTCGCTCTGGCCGAGTGTATGTAAATAGAGTGAGGAGTGTTAATGGAGTGGACCCACTTGATTTCCCCAGGACTCTTTATCAAGTGGAGTGGACACTTCACTTCCACTTACGCAGTAGCACTTCTGACAATGAGAAGCAATCTGAAAGCTGCAACTAGTAGCATTGGGCAACTTGTGAGATTCTATGGGACCCATGTGGATTTCCAATGTTGAAAACACTGATTCTTTGAATAAAGTTTCACTGAAATAAATGAATAATTCATTATTGTTGTTGGGTGCATTACAAATGTGTGTTGGTATGTCTGACTTCCCATTATTATATCTGAAGATTAACCAACTAAAATTGCCCTGATATATACTCTAAACCTGTTCTTGTTGGTATACGCTTAAAGCACAGTGTGTTCTGTTTGAGTAGAACTAACTTTCCAGTGGAAGCGGTGATCAGTACAAAATATGCAAGTTTATATTAGTTAACATTGTTAGTCACATTGTACTGCTATTATTTTGAACAATACTGTATAATTCCATTCATATCAAAGCTTGGTAGAAATATTAATTTTGTGAGGCTAGAAAGCAACATGACGCCACTATTGTTTGTTTTGGTTTGGTTATTATTGGATGATTATCATTGGTTGGCTGGTTTGTACGTAGCTGTGGCTGGTCAAGAACAGTACGGGCATCAAGCCAGGTCAAATACTTAAGTTGATTTCAAAATTGTAATCACAGTAGCTGTAAATAGGTTAGGAGTTAAAGTTTTCAAATGTGGTTGGTAACTGACAAGAAGGTTCAAGGGTTAATCATCTTGTGACAGGATTCAACATTGTGTTGTTTTAGCAATTTGTGGACTTTTTTATTTTGACTCAAGAACAACCTGAAATCAACAACCTCAGAAAATGTACCTCTGTTTTCATGTCTTTGGCATAAGTCCTCTCTGTAAATCCCATACAATGCACCATCCTGCTATTTGCCAATTTAGAGAATGCTTCTGCCTTTCTCAAAGCCTGTTCATGGTTACGACCTCGAATTATGGACAACTCAAGATGGTAACATTTTATCTTGTTTAAGATCCATGCGTTCTGTGCAAAGTTTCTTTAATTAATTTAGGAGTGGAGAAATCGGTTGGTATGTGTTTTCATAAACCTAGAACCCTGATCAGTGACCAATCAGAAGGTTGACAAAGCATCAATGGTAGATTATCACCCAATAATTCTACAAGCAACTTTACACAACTTCTGCTTTGGCCAAAGGGTTTTAAATGTCTAAATAGATGGGCGTCTAACTAAACTTAACAATAGGTTAACAAAATATAAAAATAAATATGGTAAAAATGTCAAATCCTACAATTTTACTTATAGTTACGATTTTACAATCTACAAAAAGTAAATAGCATAATTAAGTGTGACTGCAAATATTCTGCTACATATTTACAGTTACATGTATGTTGTGAACATGAAGTGTGCAACAGTTCTTTGTCTGTTTTGTCCACTGTTTTATCCGACCATGTCAGAGATGCCTAAAACACTTTTGTTAAAGGGGGGGGGACCACTACAGCGCTAGTCATTGTTAATAAACTCATAGTATTTCTGTATTTCCAACCAGCTACAATTTTTGGGTCAAGAGAAGTTTACGGTTTAGTAAACCAAAACAACTAACACATTTCCTACAAACTGTAGACTACCTCCATTAAACTCCCTGTTAACAAGGCTGTAGAGCGAAGGATAGAGATTCTGTGGGTAAATGTGTTTTGCAAAAAAGTTGCCAGCAGATAACTATTCCAATGTTTTCACTGTGTTTTAAAGTGTTGTAGCCAAAGGCGGCACCACAACAAATCATCTTTATGTCTCTCACCAGCCCCCTTCAGCAAGAGGCCGTTTTAGATACAAAAGCTCTGTTCCTAATGCTCTGTGAAGACTCTCATTTCACTTGGCAATGCTGTACTCTGTATCTGTATTCTCACTGGCACTCACATCTGTGTACTGCAGGCAGGTATTTCTGTACAGTCACACTGAAATACCTCCTACCTTTACTGGAATAGTTTCTGTCAATGAGTGGGATGTAAAAGTGGTTGGTCATAATTTTCCTGGGTGCACAGTCAGTTTCATTATAGGTTAACTAAAACTGACATTTAGCTGCGTTAACATTAGAACACACTGAGCACAGAATATGTTTTAAATACTGCGTTTAACCAAAACCATGGGCCACATAACCAGAAACAGACAACAACCTTCAGCCCAATCAAATTTTCAATTTTATTTTTTTTATTTGGAAAGCATACGTCAGAGTTTTTGTGTTAACTGTTATCTAACAAATGATCAATAGGTATACAAATGCAAGAAAACAACCAGAAATTATGAATTGGGTAGACAGCTAACTGCACACAATAATGCCACAATGGAGCCTCCACTAACTCATTATCCATTTGTTCCTATGCAACCAGCCCTGTACTATGAAGCTAAAACCTAACAAGCTAGACGTCCGGCATTTCTCTGATTGGTTAACATAAAGAAGGTTGTTAACATGTTGAGTTAACCCTTTAGCCTGGTATATCAGATTGTTTTTCTTTTATTCAAAAGCAGAACGATCTGGTCTACCAGACTAACTTCTTTGTATAGAATAGGAAAAGAGTTAGTTGCGGCTGGCCAGGCTATTCACCCCGGGTTTCTCTGTGGAGTTGAGTGTTCATGTGAAACAGGCGGAGTCGGCACTAAATGACCAATCACAGTGTCATGTTTACAGTAAAGTATAAAAAACACTCTGGTGTCCGCTCTACTGCTGGCCATGTTAACTAGCTACACTAACATAGGCTCCCTTGTTGACCAACGATTGTGTAGCGTCACGTCCGGCATTTCTCTGATTGGTTAACATTCCTCTTGTAAACCCAAGCAACAGGCTACCAGACTAACTTCTTTGTATAGAATAGGAAAAGAGTTAGTTGCGGCTGGCCAGGCTATTCACCCCGGGTTTCTCTGTGGAGTTGAGTGTTCATGTGAAACAGGCGGAGTCGGCACTAAATGACCAATCACAGCGTCATGTTTACCACAAAGAGTAACACATAACTACAAAACAGCTCCATAGATGGAATGAACCATTCCCTAAACCTAGCATCTCTACTCACAGCAGAAGTAGGTCTACTGTTTAAATGCTGCATTAAAATCATCATTACAGCGACTATTAACCAATGGCTCACAACATAATGATTCTGATTTATTAACGTGTCCCCTTATTACTTTGAGTTTGACACCATTGGTCTGGGGCAGTGGTGGGCAAACTAAGCTATTGCTACTAAACATGCTATTCTACAATAATCAGTTTGTTCCACTACAACATGCTCCAATTGGTAACAACCATTCCCTAAACCTAGCATCTCTACTCACAGCGAGAGAGGCAACTGTACTGTATTTATTGAGCATAAGTGAGTTCCATGTGTTGGCACGGCTCTCCACAAGAGTCCCATGTTCTAATGTGGCCCTTGGGGAAAAATAAATGCCCACCCCTGGTCTAGGGTGTACCCCGCCTCAGACCCAAAGTTGCTGGGATAGGCTTCAGTCACCCATGACTCCTAACGGAAATAAGCGGTGAACAATAAATAACTGGACAAATAAACTTTCTAAAAAGAATTACAGTTCAAAACCATTGTATTGTAATTATCTACTTATCCATGCTCAAGTGACACACAAGAGATTATAAAACCATCTAGAAACCTTGTTGAGAATGAAATAATAAAATGGGGTGACTATTTAAGAACCACTGCCCTACAGAATTGTTTTATTCCTTTTTGCTAACAAAAAAAAAAAAATATGGGTCCTCAGGAAGAAACACTATAGAGGATACTGAAGCTGTGTTCCAGTGGCAGTAGGAAATGAAGAGGGAGATGAGGCCTTTGTCAAATGCCACACAAAGTACTAATCGATCCCTTGCTGCGTTCACACACTGAGAATGCACAAATCAGGGCACAGCAAGTGGCCTCTAATGACCTGGACCAACACACAACCACTGCAGCCATCAGAAAATATGTCAGCCTAAACCCACACAGAGGCCACCTGTACACACACACTGCAGTGCCAGCTGTCAGTGCAAAGCCAAGGTCTGCTGCCCTTTGCCTCTCCGCCTTCTAAACCATTTCCACATGAACATACACATCCATGCAGCAGAGTGGTAAATGCTTTATGAAGTGCCAGTTGTTTGAGTCGTGCCACCGCAGCTCCCCAAAGCTCCACCAGCAGGAAGTATGTGTAGGTTGTGATCCTTTGTAAACCATAAGTGTTTAAAACATTGAGTGCATGCAATATTCATGGCATTCCAGTGGGCCGACCTAAACACTGAGCCTGCGGGGTGGCAGCCTCTCACTGGCTCTGAATAGCATAGTATACTCACTTCATCATTAAGAACAAGGATCACAACAAACATTAGGTAAAATGTTTCAGTTAAAATTAATGATGTCAATCCTTTTCTGTTTTAACAACCTGATCTGTATTATAGACCAACATAAGCTGCTATTGGAATTCAATTTAGAGACAATGTGCCATTGACCCCTGACCCTGACTGGTAATCTTGTATCTGACCGACCAATCAAACCACGTCCCACTCAACACTCATATATCACTGTAGGTTATATAACAGCTAACCCAGGTGGTAATTTGGACACACACTGGTTGTGTCTGGTGCAGTTTAGGTTAAGGTTAGGAGTATCCCAGGGCACATCATCACAGAACAAATGTCAAAGGATTTTGAAATGAATCATCAGCAGTTATATGCACAAATATTTTCAACTTAGGTTTAGTCCATGGATAGATACAAAGACAAGTAAAATGTTTGTGTCTTCTGGAATAAATCTGAAAATGTGATCATGAGTTTTCTTTAAATTTGCAATGCAACACCAATCTCAGTCCAGACACTGAAACAGCTGCCTTAAAAAAAAAAAAATAATAATAATATGTATTTTGTATATTTTATATTTGGACCATGAGTCTCAAATAAAATTGAAATCAAAAATTAAAGCTAAACAGAATGCACCTAATATTTTAATAGTTTGTAATTTGTGTAGAAAAAAAAAACAACAACAACAAAAAAAAAGGCTTTATGATGTTATCTACTGTTTATTATGAAGGATTTAAGTAGATGAGAACCTGTTACTTAGGAACAAAAAACATTGGCCAATCATATGCTTTCAAAATAATGATTGCCGTCCTTGCAGCTAAGCTAACGTTAAGCTAATGCTAACCTATTAAGATTTTGTGCAGGAAAAATTGGTCTGTTTTTATTTTTTCAACAGGCTGCTCTTAGGGGAGAATGGAGTCTGAAACAGGTATGGCAAAAAGAAAATCAGGTAGTGGAGATTTAACTTCATGCCCAATCAGTTTGAGCCTTCAGTGACAGTGCCATCGAGTTCTGTCTCTTAAGAAAGTCTAATCTCTTTTTTGATCAGTTTTGTTTCCACAGTTGAGAATGCCATCATAAAAGCTAACCTAGCTAACTCAAACTAGATGCAGTCTGTTTTGTTTTGGTCCGAACTCAAAGAAGCAAACTGCAAGTGTGAACACACCCTAAGTTTAAAGAGTTTCTGACGGTGCTCCAGTTCTACTCCTGCTAAATCTCCCACTTGTCAAAAACACATAATGAAAGTTTGTATGATTCATTACAGAGCTGTGTTATTCTTGTTTGTTGCTGAGTAGTGAGTCAAGTGAAGGTAAGACCTCTCACAGAGCTCTGTGTTTTTCTAAATCTATCCAGTATTTTATCAAATGGACTCATAAATTACAATTTTCACTGTGCAGTAATAACAGCCAAAGTGTCCCTCAGTGCGGTACATGAAACAAACACAGAGAAACGCGGCGGGCTTTGATCAGTCAGTCCGTAAACAAAGCCCCACGCACAAGCCCTGCAATCGGCTGTGTGTAGATCAAACCGTGTCAAATCATCAACGAGCGAATAATAAGGCGTTGTTCTCTGAAGGGCAGCAGTCACAACAGCACCATCAATTAGAATCCACACTTTGTGCACACTTTGTTTCCCTTCGAAAGATCGCCAGGCTTTGTCTCGTCAAACCTGTGTGTTTACATTAAGACAACACAGACTTGAATGTAGTTTTTTGGGGAAATTTGTTTTTTGTATTGTGTAGTTCAAATAAAAAATACTGGCATTATCAGTTATATTATCATTGTTTTTTTCTTTTTTACTTAACTGAAGTCTGCAATCACAGCAGTGTTGCATAAAATTTGTTACTAATGAAAATTGATGTTGGTCATTCAGCAGCATTAATTATCATCTATTTTACTTTTTAGAGCTAGGTGCCATTAACTTACATTTTGTAATACATTTTGATTTGTATTTGGCAAGGTAGCAATAATAAGCATACCATTCCCCTTCAGTACCCTTCCATCAGGGCACAAACACAGCACTCCACACTGTGGAGCATAACAGCACAGTTTGTTGACTGGTCAACAAAAAACTACATGCCAAGTCATCTTTTATCAAATTTGAAACATTTATACAATTTTCATTAAACTGAAATGACCCTATCAACAGCTGGTTCTGCCTTAGGTAGATAGGGTCTAATGAAATTCTCCTAATTTTATAAAAAAAATAGTTTGCACACCTGACCCATTTAAAATAATAAGATATCACATCAACCTTGTCCCTTTGAATTTTGAGAATTGTGATTCTGCAATATCTCCATCATTTTAGTACCTGCCAATAATGATAAGCATTTCACTGTTCTGCCTCTTTTTCAGGTTTTCTTTTTTGCTTTATTTTGCTATGCTCATAGTGCTCATTGTCAGCTCTGAAATAGACACTTTCCCAGGATTTGCCATTAAATCAATGTTGACAGGCCTTGTAGAAGAAACACAAACACTCACTTTTATATGAGCATATGATTTGCCAAATTTCACAAGTTTTGTTTTAACAAGTTAGCATATTACAATAAGCTCTCATATGAGCAGTTTTCCTTAGTAAAATAAAAAGTGCAAACAAGGTAGGTGTTTTTTACCTCTGTATTTTGATGATCTATTCCATCTCACCAACAAAATACATTTCTGAGGCAAGTATGACTCAGACACTTCTTGAAAGCATATACAGTAGATTGAAATCTGCTAAGCTTTGTTTGACTTGTTTAGATGTCGTCCTTGATTGTGCGGCCACATAGGTAGACGTCTCACAACTGCACATGAAGTTTGCAGCATTATTTTTTCTCTCTATCTTCTTGTTAGTGCATGGCTCATGCTGTGCACAAGAGTATTACCCTCAAACAAGTCTGTCCTCTTTGTTTTGAGCTCTATGGGGACTCCCCCACCCCTGCAAAAAAATAATGTTTTGAAAGGCAAGCCAAAGCAACGTATGAGAGAGGGAGTGCGGAATCAATAGTGTCTTCTTTTCTGACTTGATTTAAATGAGGGCTACCATCTCTGAAGTTCCTTTCTTGCCATGTTCATCTTGAAAGAATGTGCGCCGGGTTGCACCGACTCCAAAGCCCAGCGCAGTTACCATTGGCATATTAATAATTTAATGCAAATAATCATTGAGTATGCAGTTTGTGTGAGTATTTGAGCTGAAAGACAAAAGTAGAAAGTGCGGCCTCACATTGCGTTGAGGAAAATAAAGTGAGATGTTACCAAGGCTTTTTGGAGCGTCTCCGCAGGCGAACGCTGAAATGAATCCCCCCAAGAGCCGCACCATCTCATCCAGCTTTCTCTGATTTAGATCCTATCAAGCCATCTTGTTTTCACGTTGCCGTAATGCGATGTGTCAAAGAGTAATTTGACAAGATTTCTCGAAGTAAACAGGCAAAATGTGTGTTTTTGCTGGTTCTTTAATTGTGCCGTTATAAGTTCAACATGAGGGGATTTATACAGTTGTATTTAAGGCCAGGTTTTTCACTGGAGGTGGTCATGGAAAGGTGAGGCCTTGTCTGTGGAGCTCAGTCGGTCTGCGGTGGGGGGGTGTTGGTGCGTCACAGAAATAGATATATTAACACTTCTCTTTGCCACAGTTGCTCTCGGGCTTCAGCCTCATTCCGTCTTTCCCATTAGACTGTCAATAATTCATGTCAGGCGTTTCAAGGGAATCAGCACATACTTTCGGCCCGTATTGACGACAAATTTCTTTTATTTACAGTGGGTCTGTAATGAAATCAGAAGCTGCATACAACTCAGACTGTAGGCTAATTTTAGAGGCGTTGGATGTGTTGTTGTTGTTGGAGGAAAGCCAGCGGGCTTTTGGTTTTAGCACGGGTCCCAGAGCTGCTCCACTCAGAGGCTCAGATTATTCATCTCATTACCGGTCACTCACAATTCTTCACCACTGCCCACACGTCTAACCGTAGCTTTTTATGGTGTTTTGTATTTATATTACAGAGATTTTCAGCTTTAAGCAAGTCACAAACATTTTGGTAAAATATAAAAATTGTATATAAATTGTGTTGGAACACTAATGAGTACCATTTGTCCGACTACTTAATGCTTACCTTTTACAGGTTGTGGAGTATGCTGTGGGTTTGAGTGTGACTTGCAGGGTTAACACTTAGAGACACAAAATTCACTAAAAATAAGTCTATATTATCCACTTAAATTAGTTTGTATGTAATAGAATATAAATGTTTGTATGTGAAGCTCTACTGAATCACTTCTGAGGCCAATGATAACATACTGTATGTCAGTGCTTCTCAAAGTGTGGGGCGCACCCGTTTGGGGGGACGCAGACAGTATGAAACCTTGAAAGATAAGAAGGCACATAGAAACAGTGCATCCCTCTCATGACAACACAACACTTAGGAGAATATAACAAACAAGCAAAGTACTTTTACAAAGGTGGTTACCATAAACAACACAGCATTCATAGCATAAGTGGCATTCAGAAATGATGTCTGCAAAAAAACAAATACGATCACCAAAGATCTTATTTGTTTTTTTGTTTTTTTGCAGTCTAATGACAGGGGAATTGGGGCTTGGATTCTTTTTTCTATCCAAAAGGGGAGCATGGCGAAAAAAGTTTGAGAAGCACTGCTGTATATTGTTATTGCTTTTCATCAACATTGAGTTAGTTTCTATGATAGGCTCTTCCGATTATCTGACCAGGGATAGTTCTGTTGAACATGAGATTCGTGACATCTGTCGCTTTGATTGACCACATTTGTTGGAGAGTTCATTGATTGTAGCAGTTGTTGAGCTGAATGTGTGAATACATTGTGAAATCCTGGAGAGAAATGTCGATGCACTTTTAAGCATATCAAGTATGTGAATGATAGACACTTGTTTGTATCATTCCTTCAAGTTAATATCAGAATCAAAAGTGGCCAGACAGTAAACAGTATAATTATTTTTGATTTTAAAATATAACAAAAGATAGTGATCCTGTAAAAAGTATGCATATAAAAACAATTATTTTTCCTCAGGTAACAGCAAACTCCATTTAAACCCCTCTGACGTCACACAAAAGTTAATTTGCTTCAAAGCAATAATGAAAAATGCACATTTTGTCATTTCACATTTTGTCTTTGTGACATTACATTACAGATTTACAGTTTTATATAATAATGCTGCCGTTTCAAAACCAACAACAAAGTGTTCAATGATCTCAATGTCCTAATGGCCCCAGTCCTGAACAGGATGCTACAGAGCTCCATTAATTCCTTCAGACTCCAGATTCATGTGTGGCATCTTTCCACTATTACAAATAATTAAAATGTAAATGTATAGGCTCTCGTAAGTCCAAATGATCAAGAGGTGCTTCAACCAAGCACAAAAACACTCATAAAGCGCTTTCATCACCTGCTATAACAATCAATTAAAATACAATATGCAAAGACAGTCTATGTGTACGAGGCTGCGGAATGAATCAGCGAGTGCCCGTGGACATTGTCATACGGACATATTAGCACCAGCCCTGGATTCCTTCATGCTTTATGTGTATAATTTCCCCTTGATAGTGCTGCTGTGTGTGAGAAAAGGCAGAGAGATGATGTGGAGGGATGAGGGAGGCTGAGACAGGAGAGCTGCCCCCAGTAATGAGGCCCTTTTATGGGCTTTAATTTGTCCCACTCCCCCGGGAGACTGATGGATGGCTCTCTTTATGCTCACACTCTTTCTTTCCCCCATCTGTGATACGCAGGATTTATTTATACCCTCATATTACTTCTCTAACAAGTGCTGCCCTGCCATTACCACCACACACACACACACACAGATGCAAAGGTACACTGTATACACCAGGTTACAAAAACAAGCTTTAATTTGATCTTTTTTAAAACAGCTGGACACAGTTATTAGCAGAGGTGTCTTGTGTGATATTCAATGTTTATGAGTTTTGTAAGCATTTATTACTTTTCTAATGTGTGTGTGCTATTAAATGGAAAACCAAACTCTCAATCTATTATCATCATTTTAAAGGGCTAATATGTAGGGAATCCAGAGATTGTTAGTAAACAAAGTACTAACAATCTATGAAGGTTTACAATACTAATTTGTAAGTGCTTTGAAAACTTATCATTTAGTTTCACTGTCACTTCTTTTCTTCAGCACTTTACCTTTACCTTTAGCTTTACCTTCTGATCTCTGCGCTGTGATTGGCTAAGGGGAAGTCAAAACAATCTTTGTTTGAGTATGTGCTACCATCATTGTGAAAGTATTGGAATTTGTACAACATTGATATCTTAAAAGTATGCTCTGGAGCTGCTGAAAAGCATAATGAGAACTTGTGCTAAATAATTTTAATTGTATATATTATATTACAAACGCTAACTATCAAGACAAGTTGTTGTCGATTTTTTTTTACACAAAAATGATATATGCTTTTAGGTTACATTCTACTCACCATTCCACCTAGTGTCAACCTGCTAAAGTCCTAGAGCCTTATCAAACTATGGGAGTATATTCTAACCTCTGTCCTAACTTCTTTCCTTATTCTTTGACTTGACTTTGTTTCTTCTCCGTGTGAGTAGGTATAATGAAAAAAAAAAAAAAAAAAACACACACACACACAAAACATTTTGCCCCTGGGCAATTCATTGCAAATTCTGGCTGACTCCTGTTCTGCTTTGACTCTAGGGAAATGAAATTTAAAAACGAACTTAAAAGTTTATCACCGGTTGGCAGTTTTGGCAAGTGATAAAAATGACCAGTGGGAGAGGCTGATGTAGTTTGACAGGCACGCCGGGATGAAAATAGCTTGCTGCATACGTTTACCTTGCTGTTTTCAAAGGAGCTGGGCACCACGCTGGCACGGCTGCCCAGGCCCATGTTCATCCATTCATCCACTGCTCAGGGGCCTGTCACCACACTCACTTCAAAGCACACTTTATCAGTCACTACAGCCATTCTGCATCAACAAACACTTAGGGAATTTAAATATGTTTATTTTAGAATAGTGGTCATAAGTTGGTGCTGAAAGAATGTGGTAAAAAGTTAGAAAAGTTTAACACAGAACGCAGTATGTGTTTGTTTGAGTTTATATAAATATTTAGGTACCTATTACAGTTATGTGGGGTCTTCATTATGTTGATCCGGCATCTCATAGCATTTATTGTCTCTCATCATTATGAGGTAGGCAGTAGCGCGAAGGACCCACACTGAATAGCACCCCGAGGGGGATTCGAACCTGGGTCCCCCGTGTGAAAGGTCATGTCCTTACCAGCTGAGCTAACTAATATATTTAAAAGCATGTCATAAAATATGTTTTACAAGTTATTTGCCACTTTGTAATGATAAGAGTTTTTACATGAAATTGTCCTTGATGAACATAGTTATCAACAACCATATAAAATGTTACTAATTATGCATTAATACATATTATTTGAGTTAGAAACATTAAATAAAATGGTGAGTTTCTTCCAGCCATCCTTTTTTTAAGACAGTGCTTGCTTGTAAGTGTAAACATGGAAGTGCTTTTCATATGTTAGTGCAAAGTTGAAAGAATACTTATTTACTCCTACTGTAGCAGTCGAACGTGAGGATCAAATAGCCACTGGCAATCCCCACTACTCTATCTGTGAACACTTTTTTAGTCCCAGCCGTTTTCTTGAAGATGAAGTGCTGCTTTTTACCTGCTTCTATCCATCTCTTCATCCTCCTGCCTTCAGCTCACATAACTGAAACGCAGCTCGGATAAGAAGAGGCACACTCCAAGTAAACAGAAAAAAATATATATATCAGTTTGCCTTGTCTCTCCTCTCTCTCCGCCTCTGGATATGTGATCATGAACATCTTCTGCATGTACAGAGGGCTGGGCGCTGGTTTGGCTCGCAGTTTGTTAAATCACACCTCTGAGTGCCGTCTCTTGGCTCAGGGCCCCTCCAGCTTACATAATCCTCTGATGTGAGTGCGTCTGGAGCGGGGCCAGCCGAGGATTGAGGAACACTAACAGGACTGAAGGACTGAAGGGAGAGAGCAGTGATGACAGGCACAGTGAGTGCTAACATTGTTGACAAGGCTGTCTGTCGGATCCTAAAATCCCACAGCATCAGGAACTGCTAGGTCAAAGATACAGAAGTTCTCCTTCATGGCCTAAAAATGTTTGTCAATGTCAGCCAATGACTAATAATATGAATTTGTTTTGATCTGGTATTTTGATCTGAAATGTCCATCAGCATCTTCATGAGACTTAATATTATCCATTTCATCTGAGATGTTTAAAGCTCATATGTGACAATGCCATTTATGGACTAAGATATTAGCCTGGTCACCCATTTCCGTCTTTCAGTTCTATACAAAGAATTTGGCTTGTCTCGGTGGAGTTCCAGAAATTTACCAATGAACACACAACAAACTCTGAACGCGTTTGTATAAAGCATGTGACAAAGGCTGAGTGACAGACTAGTATCCAAGGATGAGGCAACCTTCAGTTAAGTTTCTTTGCCAACTGTGGCAAAAAAAATTGGAAAGTTGTTTCAAAGAGCTCATTGCATAAAGACCATTTTAGAAAAAAACACTGGATTTCTACTGAATGGAAATCACTGTGAAGGAAAGTGAGCCTAGACCCATTTCATGAAAATTATTTGTATCTGGCTGACCAGGCTGTCAATACAAGTCTGCTTTGAAGCGGCATGTAACAACCACCTTGAATCAAATATTTTCTGTTGATTACCAAAATAACATTGCATATTGTAGCAAAGACATACTGTTATAGTGATGTTGGGCGCTCATGTGGAAGCCATATGTATAAAAACTGGGAGTGCATCGTAATTTGGCACCAGGACCGATGAGTCAAAGGCCCAAAACAACAGCTTAGTACAGACAGCTATGAAGTCAATGAACTTTTCAGTTTTTACAATGTCTTTTGACACATCACAAACACGTCATATCATTGTCATAACTTGTCATAACTATAAACGTACGTTGTCCAATTGACCCTACTACCACTAAACAACATCTCTACATACATTGACAGGACCAACTATAGACAACTTTCTACCCTGTAACACCTTTTTGTATGGTGATTAATAAAGTAACCATGGTGGTCTCTTTTGAATACCTCACCCCAGTCACCCCCACACCTTCTCTTTTTATCCCCAATCTGACCCTCAGTCCGTTTGGCTGGTGAGAAGGGAAGCCCACCGCGGTGCCCCTTTGGCAGTTCTTTTCAACTTCACAGTGTCCCGCAGTTGAGCTTGGATCAGCTACAGAAAGCCATCTGCCCACTGTGATTGCTCGCTAAAGTGTCTTAATTAGGCCTCATTGCCTTTGTGTGATATGCCCTATCAAAGGAAGATCCACTAAAGCCACCAGGAAAAGGAAAAAATGTGGTGTCATAGACTTCCTATTTGTACTGATTTCATATATCTCCCTGGCAGATATTGCTCCTTTTAAATGATCAGATTTGCTGTTGAATGGCCTTACTAATGGCCATTATCATTTGCATTTTGACCTTGATGTTGCCTGGCTTCACAACGTGCCACAAATACAAAGTCAATTGAGCCGAAAAGTACAGATTTTGCTCACACAGGACTGTCTCTGACATCCACTTTTCTGTTCTAAAGCCCTTATTTGGTGGCCTCTGCCGAGACACAGCAAATATTTTAGTGCTCTTAGGACTTACAGATCGGTCTTTTGTCCCTTCTTATGTAATTCACAGTAAAACAGGCCAAATTGCACACAAATAAAACTTTTATACTAGTGCAGACATGTCTAAATTCAGTTGTGGCACAAGGTGAGGTTTTATGTGGCCCTTTTGTTATAAAATGTATTGTTTGTTTCTTCAGCATTATGACGAAAATTCAATTTCTGATTGAATCCATCTAAAACCTGTTCAAATCCATCTAAAACCTGTTCAAATCCATTTAAAATATGATCAGATCCATCTTAAACCTGATCAAATCCAAACCTTCAAACCTGTTTATATTTATCTAAAACCTGTTCAGATCCATCTAAAATCTATTCAGATCCATCTAAAACCTGATCAAATCCAACTAAAACTTGTTCAGATCCATCTAAAAGCTATTCAGATACAGTAAGTATACATGTTAAAATGTAATTATGTCAAGATATGAATATATAAAAGAAGTGAAAGAGTTGGTAGTACACACAGGTGTTTTTCCCTCTCCTACACTATGTATAAGTTAATACATTATGTATAAGTTAATAAAATGATGGTCTATTATAATTAGTGTTACACAGACAGTATGTCACCACTGTTCCTACTATTGATTGTTTTGGACTGCCTTATTCTGCCATGTACGTTTTGGAGAGCAAACATAAAATAGAAATTCCATTGGCAACAACATCCATCAGTGGGTTTCACCATCTCTGGCCCAAAAAATATATATAAATATTATAATGTAGTAAAACCTTCTCCAAGTGCAGCTACAAGAAAGTCCAACTCTGTCAGCAGTCACCAGTTTTGTAAAAGATCTTTAGAAAGTCAAATGAGAACAGAGTAAAATCAAATATGGACGCCGGGAAAAACATGCTTCCAATCACAAAATATTATAAATTTAATGTCATGTGTTGAGTGTTTGTGAATTGTTATTTTTCTTGTTAAAAATGCTAAATTAGTGTGTGTGCGTGTGTGTGTGTGTGTGTGTGTGTGTGTGTGTGTGTGTGTGTGTGCGCATGCATGTGTGTGTGTGTGTGTGTGTGTGTGTGTGTGTGTGTGTGTGCGCATGCGTGTGTGTGTGTGTGTGTGTGTGTGTGTATTTTGAATCTGCAAGTTGGTCAGTTGATTTCGATTGCATTTGTTTTCATTATATTGTTGCATCAGATAATCCAGAAATTCAAATTGTATCATAAATAAACTTACAAATAAAAGTAACACTAGGACAAGACATGAATATTTATCATGGACTTAATTTATGTTTGGACCCCTCTTTCATTTTGCTGTGTTGTTTACGCGACAGATGCACCACGATCCTCTAATTTCAGACGTCTTTAGGGCTGATTGATCCTTCATTTGTCACCGTCACTGGACAAAAAAGAAATCCAAAAGTACCTCTAAGTGTTCTTTTTCTCCACTTCCTCCCCCCGTCTCTTTCTCCGCACTCTTTCTTTCATCATCCATTACGAGCGGGTGACAGCTTCCAGACGGCTTGAGAGGGGAGAACAATGTGTTGTGACCCTCCGTACCGCCCTCCAGCTCAGCGCCTGGCTCAAGCTCTTTCTCCCAGCAGGCCGTGGGGCGGTAGACAACCCCTCCTTCTCCTGCGTTCAAATCCCCCCCCAAACCTCCTCCGCATCCACCAGCAGCTCCCTTGAATCAATCGCTCTGCCAGGCCATATAAACGATCTGCTGAAGTCCATGCATCACGACACACAGCACCACCTACAATGACCAACGCTGTGGCTCCGCTCTGAGACAGACTTATGAGGGTAAATACAAAGGTGTCAGAAGGAGTCAGAAGGAGGAGGTCGGAGAAACTGAACAGAAATGGACTAATATTGTGCATTCTAGCATCTTACACCACGCAAAAGTAGACAGTCTTAGCTTGTCAAATCTGTATATGGTGATGCATTATATCGATTGATATTCTACGTCAAAAGTCATTCAAAAGTTAAAAAAAGAAACACTAGTGTCCTATGTAGGAAAAGAGGCATTGACCATCATAATTTCATAGTCCATTAAAGCATCTGTACAGCAGCAGGGCTTATATACCAATTTAAAGGTCAGGCAGCTAATCTTAACATCATATACACATATTTAAATTCATTATTGGAGTTCAACGCATTGAACTGAAGACCCAGATCATTGGTAAACTACTATTCTTACAACAATCAATACAAGAACTGGGACAGACCGGAACATGCTTTTACTTTTCAAACACTTTCCAGGTCATTTTCTGCAGTCAGAGGTGGCAGAGCTGAAGATGTTGAAGCTGTCTTTGGGAGCAAAAAGGATGAATTGGATTAGGAATGAGTACATCAGAGGGACAGCTTAGTCTAGATGTTTTGGGGATGAAGTTAGAAAGGCCAGGTGGGGATGGTTTGGACATGTTCAGAGGAGGGAGAGTGAATTTATCAGTTGAAGGATGTTGAAGTAGGAGCTGCCAGGCAGGAGGCCGAGAGGAAGACCAAAGAGTAGGTTTATGGATGTAGTGAAGGATGACATAAAAGTAGTTGGTGTAAGAGAAGAGGATGCAGACGATAGGGATAGATGGAGGCAGAGGATTGACTGTGACGACCCCTGAAAGGAACAGCTCGGAGGAGATAAAGAAGTTATGATATAATAGTTGGCTATGTCGTAAATCTGAATAAATAACACTTTAATCCATGTCAAGCTGATTAACCCACTCATACAGTGGTCATTTACCAATAATAATAAATGAAATAAATCTTTGATAAACAGGGTGAATAAAAGTGACAATAAATAATTGTAGCTACTGTAGTAATTTGGTCAGTAACTCCTGTTTTAACAGTTGCACAGTTGGCATTTACTATGGTCACATGTGAAAGAAACAAACCTGAGGCACTCGATGACATTGTTTTGTTGAACCAATCAAGACAGTGATACAGTGGTTGTGGATCTTTTAAAAGGCTACAGCTACATTTGTGAGTGGCTTTATTGATACACATGCACATACTGTTTAGTACTTTATGTAATTAACTACTATATACTTTCAATCATAACAGCATAAAATTCAGTAAAAAATATATGTTATGTTATGAACAACTATTATTTTTATAATGTTCTAATATTATAGTTATTCATTCATTCATTCATTTTCTACCGCTTAGTCCCGTTAGGGGTCGCGGGTGACTGGAGCCTATCCCAGCAGCTTTGGGCCTGAGGCGGGGTACACCCTGGACAGTGGCCAGTTAGTCGCAGGACTGACATTTAGACATAGACAGTGACAGACAACCATTCACTCTCACATTCATTCACTAGGGACACTTTAGAGTTGCCAATTGACCTGTACATGCATGTCTTTGGACAGTGGGAGGAAGAGAAGTACCCAGAGAGAACCCACGGTAACACATGGAGGACATGCAGACTCCTCACAGAAAGACCGGAGTCGGCCGAGAATGTTTGAGTCGGCCGGGTTTTGAACTCACGACCTTCTTGCTTTGAGGCAGGAGTGCTAACCACTCTGCCACGTGCACCCAGGTGTTATAATTGTCCTTAACCGTATTATATTTAAATGTTTAGTGTGCAGTACTATAAAGGCATTATTAGGCATTATACATCAAGCATGTTACCAGTGTTGAATATGTTTTATTAAGTTTGAATGTTTATCAAATGTTTTTGGTATTTTTTTTATAAGGTCAGGCGGTTATATGGTAAATGTCTTTAGAACATACTCAGTCAAGTCAAAATAATCTATTCATGAACTATCATTTATTGGCTTTGCACACGCATTTAACGCCAAACACCATATTCACTCCCAATGTTTACCCAACCCACTATAACCATTGTATGTTAGAGCCCTGCCAATATGTCCGTCCTTTAATTGTATCCTGCCCCATTCACTGTGTGCATCTGAGGTCCTCTCTGGTCAGACGCTGCTATTGTTTATTTCAAGTGTTGTGATCCCAGATATCCCCTGGGATCTCCATGGCCCTCTTTCTCAACACCCCTCGACCCCCATCACCGCCACCAGCAGCAGTCTCACACCCAGGCACTGCGACACACACTCACACTCACACTACTATTGTGAAATTGTGTTAATTTAGCCAGCCACTAGTATTAACCATATTATATCAAATAACTGCCACAGACAATTGGGCAGCCGGCTCGGTGACTTCATTTTAATTGATTTTCTTACATGCTCTCAGCTGTGGATGATTTGGTTTTCCTCTGACACTATGTTTATTAAAGGCATATTGCATAAAGGAATAAATAGATATTGTTGGTTGGATTTATATGAGCTTTAAGGGAATGCTGAGATTCGCCGCTCGTTTTAATATCACTTTAGTTTGATTAAAGTCGATATGTTGGTTTAACCTCAGGGCCAAAGGGACATCTTGAATAGACCCCTCCACAGTTGACATCATCAAAAAAATGGAACAAATAATAGCAATAGTATTTCATTTATATAAGTGTAAAGTTAGAAAATAGAAATTCTACCAATGACTGCTGTGTTGTTTACAATTAGATGAGGAAGGAACCATGCTGTGAAGCTACGTATGTCCGTTACTTATTTTTGTATAGCCTTTATGTGTGCTACTAACTTAATATGCATAATATAAGGATAAGGAATAGGTGAATAATGGTGCAGTCTTTGGTCTTTTTAATTTTACTGAAATTTTTATTCCACATGCCACACACCTCCTTTTCAGAACATAGCTATGGTGGCCCTGGAGGGACACGTAGTTCACTATAGACAAACCAAGTGACACTAGATGTGTTGGTGATTCTATTTTAGTCATAAATGCTCTAAACGTTCAGCAACTGTGCTTCTCCTGCACCAGTACACATTTTGGCTGAATTGTTACATGCATCTTTAATCAGTCTAGGTTTTTCTGAATTAGCTTAAAAGCCTTTGATGGGGAGGCATAGGTCCTAAAACCTGAAATGTAGAAAGTATAACTCTGGGTCCTATAAATTGTGTTAGTTGGCATTCTGTCATGTCTAGTCCTTAGCATTTAGTCTTGGTTACACTTTATTTTACACTACACTTGATACATTGTATTTACCTCCTTGTGTAACAAACTGTAATAACATGTAACTACATAGTACATACATAATGGACTTATGTATTAGGTAGGGTTAGGGTATATGTGTACAATGTAGTTACATGTTAATACAGTTACTTGTACTTAATGAGGTACATACAATGTGTAAGTGTAGTGTAAAATAAAGTGTTATCTTAGTCTTTAGCTAGTGAAGCCTAAATGCTAATATAAATAGAGAAAGTAGCAAAATTTCAAGGCACTTGCTAATGTTCTATACCCTCTAACTTACATCACACATATGTAGTCAGTCAGTTCCAATACCATTTTGTTTATGCTGAATTTGTAATTGTTGGTGGCTAATTGGCCTTTTGCACAGGCAGGTCAGGTTGTTCACAAAAAGGGTTCATGGAAGTGCAGAAAACGTATTGGGGGATGTTTACATTTGCACAAACCTGTCCATCATCCGATACCTGGGTGAAACTCCCTTCGTTGGAATACATGAATAACGCCATGTGCTGTGATGGCCAGTTTAAATTTTGCATCTTTTCTCCAATGTCTGCAAGGAAACCCCAGGACCATTTCATCTCGAACATCCTTTACCAGCTGTCTCGGTCTTAAAGGCATGCTGTTCAGCCTGCCGAAAATCCCACTAATCATCTTTTTGTGTTTGGGGGCACAATATGCTGAAAAAGGCAGGGTGCACACAGACACACACACAGACAGTGCCAGCCTGCTGCTCTCTTGTCCCCATGCCCTGAGGCGAGAGAAAGCAGGAGAGCAGAGGGAGGGGGATCGGTATAATCACTTGTTAGAGGTCTGCCTGCTTCCCCCCACTCTCTCTGAGACTCTCACTAACCTCCGCTTGAGTCTGTCCTGCAGTCTCGGTGTTTACTTCGGGATTGTGCCTCTGTCGGCTGCTGTTCCTTGATGGTCTGGCTTAAAAAAGTACAACTTGTGCATCAAAAACTTAAAAATGGTCATTGTAGTATCAATTGAAACTGTCTTTTTGTGAAACAATTCTACATTATGGAACATTGATGTAGGAAAAAGGGACAAAGACATTTACTAAAATACACTCAGCTGTTGAAAAATATTGACTGCCAGGCCACTAGGAGTGCTGTGAACCCCACTGCTACACAATGCAAAAATACAGTGATTATAAAGAAATAATAATGGAGGTAAAATAGTACCGGAGGTAAAATAGGAAAAGTATTAAATCATGCATTTTATGGAACAACGATAAACTTACTAGCTTCTGTATCAATGTATACATTTACCACTAAGAAATATTGTCATAAAAGAAACAAAAGCACTATCTTTTGCTGTGGTTGTTCTACTTGCTATGAGAAGCCAGCAGCCAAAAGCATTCTGGGACCCAGCTGGGACTCAGTTGTTTTCACTAAAAGAGTTGTATTAACTGTTGACATAACAACACAGTGGGAGAGCTGTCCAGGTTCCTCGGCCTCAGCATCCCGCTCTCCATATCTGTAGCCCTACTAGGTGACCTGGCCACACTCCAAAGTCCCAAACAGAAAAATGTATCTTAATTACACTAACCATTGCCACAAAAAACATACTGTTAAACTGAAAAGACAAATGAAAACTGGTTACACCTTCTTCGCTTGGCACAGCCTGACGTGAGCTCTCTGTATATTCTATAAACAAGAACTCAGTCTGGCCAAGCTCCATAAGCCAGTTCCTCAGATATGTTCAGTACCGACCATTTGAATGCCGCTAGAGTGTTGCCTTGCGTCACACTCAGGCTTACGTCTTTGTTCAAAACAGTCAAGATGGCACGTGGGACAGCCGAGAGTTTGTTTGTCTCTGCTCTTGAATCAGTTTTAAATAATCCTCAGGTTACAACAGAAGTAATTTACAGCCGCTCTGCCGCACGCCATGTTTGTTTGTTTACTTCTTCGTAGATTGTTGCCCAGCTAACATCATGTCAGTAGCAATTCCGATTGGCATCGAGTAGCTTTGCCCTGCTAGAACCCAGCCATACCCCGCCAAGCCCCGCCTTGAGGAAAACAAGCTGGCCTTGAGCTTTTCAGGCTAACACCTTCTTACAGATCACTCAACCCTAAGTATATAGTGGACATCCAAAACACTGTTTTGGCCAAATTCAAAAGTTTGCAGTTTTGTGGACTAACAATTAACAAACAGACACACAGGAATTTTTGCCTCTGTGCCATGTTACTTGCAAACGGTGTGCCACAAATCCCATGATGGATGCGTTAAAGACACAGATTTTCACAATGGCTATACAAAAATGAGAGCTTTCAGTGACAACAATACAGACACTGAAAAACGCTGCTCATAACCACAGGAAGTTACCTTGACAGAAAGTCAAAATAATCTCTCTCATGTGTCAGTTAGCTAAGATCTCTGATTGTGTGGTAAGTTTCACTTTATTTGTACTTGAGTTTTGGACATGTACCTTATTGTACATTACAAACCAATGTGTGACATGACTAAAAAGTTGTTAATAGGCCATTGAAGCTACAGAAGTTAACCAACAGATATTATAGAGTGATTATGGTGCCTAGAATTATTGGGAAAAGGTCACAGTTAAAGAATAACAAGGTCTTAGCCGAAGAGAGACAACCTCCACAGAATAGTGAGCAGCAAAAAACATAATTATCTACTGCCTTCTCTGCAGGACATTTACAACCAGAGCTGTATTTACAGAGTTTCTACACACCCCTTTTATTTCCTGTTTAGCCTTATAGGAAAAGATACAGAAACTTTACATATAACGTCTTCCAGGACCACACAGAAAGACATAAGGCACACAACTCTAACAAACAATAAGTCCTTTCTCTAAATTCCTTCAATGACTTTATGAACAGGTGATACATCATCCTTCTTCCTGACTAATGTCCCAGCTCATTTTGTCCTTTCCGATTGGCCGTCGCCCGCCGTGCAACGCTGATTAATGCCTTCACACAAATGAGATAGCCACGGAACAACATGTTTATCATTTTCCAGCATTAACAAAAGTACTTCCCAGGTTCATTTTCTGCTGTGCGTTCAAAGCACTGGGCACTTCAAGGTGATGTATGTCCTCTTTATGGAGAGGGGGGGGGGCTGTTAATTGTTCCGATGAAGGATAAGAGGCAGAGGACAAGACTCGCTGTGAGGTCAACGTTTGAGTCAAATAGATGCAGACTGAGAAATTGTTAGAACTGTAGAATACAGGGATGTGCACGCCCAGTATTTATGGACTGCTAAGGAGGTGGAGACAGGGTTAGACTGCAGGAAGTTAAAATCTAATTTGTGGATGGATATGTCAACAGTGACCAGGGTCAACAAGTCAAATGTAGCAATAGCAGCTATCATGGCTTTTGTCAAAATGAAGCAGAGACAGGCCTGTACTTTTGTATATCATTATGTAAACTAAGTAAACAAATGCTAAAGAGCCACAATGTGGTTTGGTGTGTGTGTATTGGTGTCCTTTCTTTAGTTAAGTCCAATTGGGAAGTTGGAACAAAAAGAGAACCCTGATAGGCCAGGGCTACAGTAGCAGCCTCAGGTATTGACAGAAAGAGAGCAGGCGCTCAGATATTCTCATACCATTTTTATCCTCATATCATGCTGAGAACGTAGCCTGGCATTGGCATGTTCTTACCCAATGTTCCCTCTCCCAGGCTGTATATCACATCATAAAGAATACATAAACCCCTTCTCCCCCCAAAAAAAAACCTACCCAGTCTCCAAGGCATCAGCGCCTGGCCCTGTTCTCCAAGTCTGAACAGAAAAGAGCTGAAACAAAGAACTTTCCTTCGAAAGAAAAGAAAAACAACATCGCTCAAACAGAAAAACCCAGAGACAATGCTAATAACTGTAAAATATGAATGGTGACTTGACATATTTACAAATGCGCTGAGAGGCGTCCCACTAAATGCGTTGAAATGGGAAACCAAATGGCTTGGAAGCTAGCGGTTGCATGGCCCATCTCTTGCCATTAGATGTTCAGTAGAAGCTGTCAACAGAAGGCACATTTGCCTGCCAAGCTCCCGGTCTGACTGTGCTCTGCCTGAAGCCTTCATTTCGGCCTCATTCGCATGTGTGTGTGTATGTATGTGTGTGTGTGTGTGTGTGTATGTGTATGTATGTGTGTGTGTGTGTGTGTGTGTGTGTGTGTGTGTGTGTGTGTGTGTGTGTGTGTGTGTGTGTGTGTGTGAAAGACTCTTTTACATTATATGTGTGTGTGTGTGTGTGTGTGTGTGTGTGTGTGTGTGTGTGTGTGTGTGTGTGTGTGTGTGTGTGTGTGTGTGTGTGTGTGTGTGTGAAAGACTCTTTTACATTATATGTGCTGTGTGTGTGTGTGTGTGTGTGTGTGTGTGTGTGTGTGTGTGTGTGTGTGTGTGTGTGTGTGTGTGTGTGTGTGTGTGTGTGTGTGTGTGTGTGTGTGTGTGTGTGTGTGTGTGTGTGTGTGTGTGAAAGACTCTTTTACATTATATGTGCTGTGTGTTTGTGTGTGTGTGTGTATGTGTGTGTGTGTGTGTGTGTGTGTGTGTGTGTGTGTGTGTGTGTGTGTGTATGAAAGACTGTGTATGTGTGTGTGTGTGTGTGTGTGTGTGTGTGTGTGTGTGTGTGTGTGTGTGTGTGTGTGTGTGTGTGCGTGCGTGCGTGCGTGCGTGTGTGTGTGTGTGTGTGTGTGTGTGTGAAAGACTCTTTTACATTATATGTGCTGTGTGTGCATCACAGCTGATGACCAAAAGAAGACCAGAGGCAAAAGTGAACCAGTATCATTATACTGTATGTTTATTACTGCAACCGTAACTGTGGGAGTCAATGGGCACTACTAAACATTGAGCCAGTATGGATTTACTATAATCTGTTTCACCTCACGAAGCTTTAAGAATATCCACTTTTCTGACAGTACTATGCTTTCAACAAGCAGTACAGTTTAGTACAGAATCTTTTTGTAATTGAATGAAATGTATTGAGACCTTTGCACTGCAGACATATTTTCCTTGAGTGTTCCATGTCCTTTCAGTGCGGTTGTCCTTCTGGCCAGTGTGTTTGCTTGCAGCCCAAGGGTTGGCCCAGTGGAGTGGAAGTAGAAGAGGGCTGTTTGAACATAATCGGTTTTGACTGGCATGTGTTACGCGCTTCACTGCACCATTGATTGAGCGCTTGTTTGCTAAATCACTGCTGGTTTTCCTGCGTCTGTTAGGCCTGCGACACATGTGGAGTGGTCATTTTAACTCAGAGATAGCCGGGTGCAGCATTGATGACCATAAAAATTACCAAGCCTGAATTACGCAATGTTTTTTTGATGGGTACTGTTCTGTTTTTTTATTCACAAATCTTAGCACTTAACTGCTTCCCTGGACATAACACCCCACCCCTCACCCCCACCCACTCTCCATCTCAGTGTCCCCCGCCCTACGTGTTTCAGATATGCTTTTTGCAGCTTGCAGGACTTGGAAGAGGAGAAGGGGACTGGTGTCATGGGTCAGTGTCACTCATCTGGAAACAGACCTCCCAGCACTCGACCATGGCCTTGCCCCTTTCTCTTTAGTAATATAATGTTACATATTATATATATTGTTTTATAACTTACATATTATGCAACATTAATTAATGGACAAAAGTACTATACATATTGGAAATGGCTGTATACGTCATGTCCAGGGGTCACATATTTTTATTAGACATTCAGAATTTTCAGTTTAAACACTACACTACAATTGTCCTGTGAGTTCTGGGCCCTGTACAATGAAGCAGGATAACTAGGTTACAGAGGCAGCTTAGGGGTTAACCCTGAGTTTTCAGTGCCAGGAATCGCTGGAGATCACTATGGAAAGTTATGCTTGATAAAAACAGCCCACTGACCAATCAGAGATGACAAACAAGCTCTTGGTGTGTTGGAGTGGGACATTTGAACATGAATTCTTATCAAATTGTAAGTTGTATGTGTATATACTGTAGAATGGTATTTTTCTCATAATGGTTTTAATTTTAGTGGTTAGCACTCCTACCTCACAGCAAGAAGGTCTTGAGTTCAAAACCCGGCCGACTCAAAACATTCTCGGGCAACCCCGGACTTTCTGTGAGGAGTCTGCATGTCCTCCACATGTTACCGTGGGTTCTCTCCGGGTACTCCGGCTTCCTCCCACCGTCCAAAGACATGCATGTACAGGTTAATTGGCAAATCTAAAGTGTCCCTAGTGAATGAATGTGAGAGTGAATGGTTGTTTGTCACTGTCTGTCTCTAAATGTTAGCCCTGTGACTAACTGGCCACTGTCCAGGGTGTACCCCGCCTCAGGCCCAAAGCTGCTGGGATAGGCTCCAGTCACCTGCGACCCCTAATGGGACTAAGCGGTAGAAAATGAATGAATGAATGAAAAAACGTTTAAGAAAAACACCTTCTTCCTAACTGTACATTCAGATGAAGTCTGATCAACTCATTTTAAGAGACTAAACAACAGAATTTCTCCTTTAGGATAATAAACTGAGTTCAAATTTTAAAATTAAAAAAATGTTTGATTTTAATTTAAACGCTCCACACTTCTGTCTGGTTGGTAGTCTTTACTTGGTTTGTTTATTTAGATGAGATTAGTGTTGTTTTTTCATCTTAGCATACTCTGGCTTATCTGACTGTTTGTCTCTGCCTATTTCAGGGTAAACTGAACAAGTTGATAACCTGCTCTCTGACACTCATGACCCAGACCACATTTGTTAGGTTTTGTCCAACCTGGTAGAAGAGACAAAACCAGTGTAGGATTCAGAGTATAGGGTCCTGGGAACACTGACATTAAACATAACCAAGCTATGCCAACTGGAGCATTAAAATTAGAGTTAGCTTCTACCAATAGAGATGCCACCTACAGTATATCTGACAATGACATTACATAAACTTTACACTATGACTCAAACCAGTCAGTAGTTTTTTTTTTAAACATCAGCCTATACCTGCTAAAATGACTGACAGTTGTTAAACATTATGAATAAGGGTCTTTGGTAAAATGTGTGCCTGAGGTAACAGGTGCTCGCACACAGTCCTGTTGCCACATAATATCCCTCATCAGCTCTAAACTGAACTCATGAGTGCTGTTAATAAAGTCTGTGAAGGTTCAATCGCTGCTCAAGGCTTCGAGTGGACTTTACAACTGTTCCATGTTCTCTGAAGGACTCTCATTGGGATCCACCTGGAGCTAGTGCTGAACTTATTACTCTTCCAGACCTCCACCAAACCAACTATATGCACATGGTACAGCCTCATAATACTGTGTGTGAACGTGTACAATGCATTTCAAAATATTCCATATAAATAAGCAAACAAAGGCACAATTGCTGGACAGATTAATAGTTAATAGTTTTTGATGGTAAACTAAGTGAGTATTTTAGAAGAGTGTACCCAAAAGTACCCAACCAATAAATAGAGGATGGGAGTGATTGCATTGTTAGCAATATTCTAATAAAACTACAAGAAATTGAGCAGTGTAACAAGAAAAATAAAACTAATAAATCCATTTATTAGGTAACACAATATTAGCAAAAACGTACAATGTTCAAAAATCATGTTGAACACTGCAATAACAATAATGCCTCCTTTTGCAGAGTAAAAGCTGTATGTAATTGAAAATATATAATTATTGTTTATATAATAAAGAAAGGCCTATGGACTTTGAACTTTCATTTGCACTAGTCAAACTTTCACAAACATGTTTATTATTTCCAACTGTAGTATGATTTAAGGGTTTTAACTGGACAATTATTATAACTGTGTCTCATGGCTTGCCATAAAATGATTGCAACATCATGTATACAATATATTTCCATTTATCATATTGTGATAATGATGAATTATTAATATTAAAAAAAAACTCCTCCATTTGAGTTTATGTGTGTGTAAATACTGGGCCTCTCTCTTCAGCCAAATGTGAGCTCCAACACTTTGATCTGTTATTGATTGTCTCCCTCTTCCTCCTCCTCGTGCCTCCTCCTTCTTTCCTCACTGCTGCTAAAACACAGGGCAGTGGCCTGAGGCTTGGAGACATAAACCAATGGCACACAGTGATCACCAGGTTAATTGACGTCCTGTCTCTGCTGTAAAATATATTATTATGACTAACAAACAGTTGGGCATTCTCAGTGTTGGTTTATTTATAGTATAAAAAGAAATAACCTTATAGTCTAGGATACATATAAACATATAGGTTCAGGTGGAGTCCTATATAGTATATAATTATTTAACAGGACAAAAAGTCAGTTAATATTTGTTTTAATATCACTTTAATACTAAAAATTCCCAGGTGCCAGTTCTGTATAAATGTATTATGCAATGCCACCCTCAACAGCTGCAACAGTGTGTAGAGATCTAGGGCTTGTGCGAAGATAGACTTGTTATTACTTGTTAGATGGACTTGTTAGTGAGGAGATGGGTGTTTATTTGGTTTTTCATTTACTTTTGTCTGTTAGAAGAGGTCTGCATTGCTGTCCTGCTTAGTATTCTTAGTATTCGCCAAACTGTAGCCACACTGACAAGAATCTAATGTTGAATTTATCAGGTCCTTGGATGGTTTGTGTTTCTGAGATAGAAAGTTCAGTTCAGGAAGTTTTTTAACCTGTTCATATATTTTCATCTCCAAATTTCAGAATATTCACTGATTGATACTTGTTTGTGAAGGTTCTCAGTCATCCAGGTCATCTTGAAGAAAAGGTTAAAGCAAAGGCATCTGGACTCAGTTTTTATTGTGAAGACATTTTGTCTCTAATTTAAAGAGATTTTATCAATTCTGAGATCAACTGTTAAATAAGCTGAGCTTTATCTTTAGAGGGAAGGGTTTGACCTAAAACTAACTCTGATTGGACCAGGCTATTCTGGTCTCATAGTCGTTAGCTATGAAAGGGCAGTGTGACTCCTGATGTGAGAGTCATTAAAGACTCAGGTGAGTCGTTAGTGACACTGTTCCATTCAGGTGTTGTTGTTGTTCTAGAGTGAAACTGTTTTGGTTTAGGTTTAGGTTTCAAAACACTGTTATAAATACTAGGTAACATGAATCTGAGGCCTCCTCCTCTGTTCAAAGAGGGCTTTTGCATTTTGACAAAAATGGCTTCCTTCACACGTCTTTCAAACCATCTGGCCTCTCTGGACAAAATTTGGACATTGCTGTCCTTGAAGGATTACTTTTCCTTTCATTTCCTTTTCATGGTAACAACTATGAGATCAGAACAGCCTTGTCTTATTAGGTTTAGTTTCAGGTCAAACCCCTCCCACTAGAGATATAAGCTCAGCTCTCTTTCCAGTTGATCTCAGAATTGATAAAGTCTCTTGGAATTAGAGACAAAACATCTTCACCTTAAAAACTGAGTCCAGATGTTTTTACTTTAACCTTTTCTTCACTGATCGATGCTGATAGAACTCAGATTTAACGTTAGCAATTTTTGCCATTTGCTAAGCTAATTTGCTGAGAGACATTTAGCTAACGCAGCTGACAACGTAGGGTTAAATACTGTTGATAATGAGTAGCTTTCCAAACAAGTTAAGACCACTCTAAAGCAACTCATTGTAATCACACAATGGAAAATGGAAAAAATAAAACCATAAATTGCAAAAGTACACAGAAAACATTACAGCTCACAAGCCTTATGTTCTTTCAGCTGTTTCTGAGCAGATATGTTTTTAGCTTTCAAATGAGTACCCAAATAGAACCATGTCGACTTCTTGTTGAAAAGTATTTGCTTATTTGTAGTGGGGACGTATGGGACGTGCCATGATTTGTGCAGTGTGTGCAGTGGAAAGGCTGAAGCCCCACAGGAGCCAGGGGCCAGATGAAGGAATTGTAGAATCAATCAAAGCTCCGGTGGCAATGAGCTGAAGCTGCGATCTCTCCAATATTTGGGTTCAGTTTGACACCAGAGAGTGATTAAGTGCTTCGAGAGTGCTAAGTGTCATGTTCCCACACTCTCCTGTCCTTAATGAGAAAGTGTGAGAAGGAGTTGGTCTGTTTTCATTTTTTTCTTTTCTGTTTCATTTCTCTCTCTCTCTCAGCTGTTGGAGTGAGAGCCGCTGCAGCTGTGAGATGATGAAGTTTCAGGGAAAGGTGGAGGTGCCATCCATTACTGGAGGTGGAAAGGTGCGGATAAATCACCTTATCAGGCCTGCCTTTCCCCACTGAGCTGAGGGAGCGGAGCAACGGGGAAATCCATCAAGCTCCACAAATGGGACATGACTCAGAGATCACAGAGCCTCTGTACAGGCTCTGTACATACCTTCTGCAGGCCTTAACATTGGATTACAACCACACGACAACTTTTGCCCACACAACTGAAAACAGCATGTCACAGGATGCAAAAATATCCAGTGAACAGGTCACACTCCTGTATCCTGTTTCGACAAACCTGCAAAAGTCTTCTACAATCTAGGGACTAGTGTGGCAGTACAATAAAGATGGGTCTTTTAGGATGGATGACAAAGCTCACTATGTTGTTAGTAGTCTGTATGTCATTTATTTAGGAGCTTTAACTCTTCTGTTTTAATGTATTGTATATCTTATGGCCTTTTATTACTGCTTTGAATTGCTTACATAATCCAAAAAGTGCTGTTTCTCTGGCTATGTCTACACTTTGTATTTAAATTGATTATGTCTGCTGTGATTTATCATTGTGCCCATACTGTTTTGGAATTGAGGGTCTAAAGCAAGTTTCAGAATTCAAACAGAGACATGCATAGTTTTCTTGAATTTGTTGCGCCAGAGGAAAGCAATATGGTGTCCTTGACAAGGTTTATTCTAACTTATATGATAAATGTATCAAATGTGGCCTTATTAGGTTTTATTGACAGAATTTCTCCTTCCCTGTTTTAAATTGATCACATTTGTGAGGACCTGTTTGCCGTATTTGGTGAACCATTTTGCCTTTTCATCCGTACAGTCTACACCTATGGCTCCACATACAATGTTGCTTAGCAACAATAATGACAGTGACCTTTTGGAAACCAGTGGGGTATAATCCACCAGTGGCAGGACTGGAGCTCACTTGTGAGGTCTGAGTGTTTATCTCAGCTCAGAGATTGAAAAGACAGACTTCTATGCAGCAGAAGCACCAACACAAACAGCACGTACAGGCTTTAAGTATATTGGTGCCCTTGAGGAATTTGGAGGAGTTAGCATTTCCCTGCTAGCACTTGCCACCACCCCCTTAATGTACGTAACACAAGTCTATTGGTATTCAGCTGCTCAGGTATCTAAGAAAGCACTGCCTTTTAAACATCTTAACTGCTGTTTGTTCTGTCTCTAGAGGGCATGTGCAGTACACAGGGGTTTGGGAATAGACAAGGAGAATTGCAAATTTGTTTTGCCAGCTACATGTGCACTGTAATTCTGTGCCTGCTGCATTGTAGCTGAGCGCCTTAGATTTCGACATAAACATGTACAAAGGTGGGATGTTTTGTTTAATTCTTAGAAGATTTGGGATGTTAAGTTATGATTAATGACATCGCTACGGGAGAAAGATTATGCAGCATGTATTTGTGTTGTGTTGTTTTCTCGGGGCATGCTTAAGAAGTTACATCTGTAAAAAGTGTTACCTTGACAGTGTTACCTAGATAGTGTAGTTGAATGCAGTAGTGTCATTTATTATTTACAAATTACAATCAGATTAGATTATCACATTTGTGACTTAGTAGTCACTTGTGTGTAGTACAGTGCAAATATAGTTTTAGTAAGGTAAAGGCATAAATACTTGTACTGGCGATGCACTTGTGTGATGTTTAACAAGATGGAAATAATTGTGGGATCACATCGGTCTAACACAGAACTCAAAGCTAGAAAGTAAGCTCTAAACTTTGGTTTACTGTAATGTAAGAGTATTTTGTTTTTGCAAATTGGTTCAGTTTTACTTTTTCAATCAAGTAAGTCGCTATGTTGTTGTGAAGGTGGGGGTCCTAAATGTTATCTGGAATTATTTTATAGATATATTAAATATATTGCTAATGCCTATATTTAACAGTCTAGCATCTAGGCTTATATAGTATCAACTCAATATACTGTACACATCTGTGATGGGAAATACCTGAAACATATTAATGAAACTTCTCACAGACTGGATTGAGTTAGTACAGTTGTCATAGACCTGTTGTACTGTGATACCTCACTTTAGTGGAACCCAACAGGGAACAGGGCTAAATGAAAGCAGAAGAAAGTTCCCCAGGCGGGAAGTGTAAGAGAACAGGAAACCCTCGCAGTGTGGCTCTCTTAAGTCCTGGGCATGCATCTGAATGACAAACCTGTGTGTCTGTCCCCCTTTTAAGAAATCCTTTACAAGTGCTGAGACACCAGGGCCCGGGCTGTGGAGGCTGTATATTTCTATTCATAATTGATGACCGGGACCCAGACAGACAGCACACTACACATGTAATATGGATTCACTCCTGGTTTCAGATGCATGCCCTCGTCTGGACTTGACTCTGAGCCATCATTGTGTGTGGATGGGGAATGCACTGTGTGTGTGATATCACTCTTGCAGCCAAGAATGTAATAGACCGACCTTGTGTTTCCCACCATAGCTTTGGCTGATGCTTTGACTCCTAATCTTCACTTTGGTTAACCCAATGTCTTGCCTTTTGAAACACTTGTTCGACGGAGTTAGCAGCTGATTGGTTGGTTTCTTCACACCTCAGACTTAACACAGTGGGTTAAGGCTCCTGTCGACTAATTGATCAGGTCCAGTCCTGGCGTGTGTGTTTGGTTCTCCCTTATCCATGACTGCACATGGGTTATTAGCTATTTGGCCTTGCTATTCAAAAGTCAGAAAAGATTATGTTAATAGTGGCAGAAGGTATCGGTGAATAAGAAACCAGAGCCTTGCGTTTTCACTGTGGTGGATCCAGAAAAGCAGCATCTTCTACATAACTAGTGATGTCACAGTGCAACAACAGGTTGTGTTTTTGAGATATAAATTGTATTTGAAGCAGACTTTGACCTTGACGCCAATAATAAATGAAAAGTTGCAATAGAAATAGTTTTATGCAGCTTTCTGAACATTAAATTAAAACTAGTTTTGCCAATTTTGTATAATTTAGAGACTCAATATTTAATTGTCACAAATTCTGCTCATGTTTAATGTCATATAGACAATAAATACAATGTATTAAAAAAAGTGTGAAATAACTCTAAACATGTTATACATTTTAGATTCCACAAAGTGAGCACACTTTGCTTTGTTGACAGCGCTGCAAACTCTTGGCCATCTCTCAATAAGCTTCATGATGTAGTCACCTAAAATGGTTGTCACTACACAGGTGTGCCTTGTCAGGATTCATTCATTTTTTATTTGCCTTCTTAAAGAGGTTGGGACCATCAGTTGTGTTGTGCAGAGGTCAGGTTGGTACACAGCTGACAGCCCTATTCGACAACTGTTAGAATTCATATTATGGCAAGAACCAATCAGCTAAGTACAGAGAAACAACAGTCCATCATTACTTTAAGAACTATAGGTCAGTTAGTCTGGAAAATTGCAAAAACTTTGAATACGTTCCCAACTACAGTTGCAAAAACCTTCAAGCGCTACAATGATACTGGCTCACAAGTGGACCGCTCAAGGAAGACCAAGAGTCACCTCTGCTGCTGAGGGTAAGTTCATCCGAGTCACCATCCTCAAATATCACAACAGCAACAGCACCTCAGATTAGAGCTTAGCCACACAGAGTCCTAGTAGCAGACACAGCTCTACATCAACTGTTCAGAGGAGACTACACGAATCAGGCCTTTATGGTCAAATAGCTGCTAAAAAAACACTACTAAGGAAAAGCAACAAGCAGAGGAAATTTGTATAGGCCTGGAAACACAAGGAATGGACATTAGACCAGTGGAAATCTGTGTTTTGGTCTGATGAGTCCAAATTTGAGATCTTTGGTTCCACCCACTGTGTCTTTGTTCAACGCAGAAAAGGTGAACGGATGGTCTCTATATGGTAACCACCATGAAGCCTGGAGGATTAATTTAAGGTACACTGACCCAGAATGAATACTACAGTGACATGCCATCCAATCCGGTTTGCGTTTAGTTGGATCATCATTTATTTTTTAACAGGAAAATGACCCCAAACACACCTCCAGGCTGTGTAAGGGCTATTTGACCAAGAAGGAGAGTGATAGAGTGCTGCGCCAGATGACCTGGCATCCACAGTCACCTGACCTATACCCAATCGAGATAGTTTGGGATAAGATGGACCGCAGTGTGAAGGCAAAAGGGCCAACAAGTGGTCAGCATTCCTGGAAACTCCTTCAAGACTGTATCTCATGAAGCTCATAGAGAAAATGTCAAGAGTGGTCAAAGCTCATCAAAGCAAAGGGAGGCAATTTTTAAGAATCTAAAATATAAAACATGTTTTGAGTTTTTTAAACGTTTTTGTTTACTGCATAATTCCATATATGTTCATTCATAGTTTTGATGTCTCCTAAGAAGGTGTGTACAATCTTTTATATATATATAACTTTGTCCTCCACCCTCCGTGGGTGGTCTCATCCTTCAAGCTCAGGTCCTCTGGGAGCTCCGCCTGGGACCGTGAGGGTTCTGCGCAGTATCTTTGCTGTTCCTAGTACTGCACTTTTCTGGACCGAGATGTCTGGTGTTCTTCCAGGGATCTGCTGTAGCCACTCTTCCAGTTTGGGGGTTACTGGCCCAAGTGCTCCGATGACCACAGGCACCACTGTCGCCTTCACCTTCCAAGCCTTTTCCAGCTCTTCTCTGAGCCCTTGGTATTTCTCTAGTTTCTCATGTTCCTTTTTCCTGATGTTGCCATCACTTGGTATTGCCACTGTCAACCACAACGGCCTTCCTCTGCTGTTTGTCCACCACCACAATGTCTGGTTGGTTCGTCATTACCATTCTGTCAGTCTGAATCTGGAAGTCCCACAGGATCTTGGCCTAGTCATTCTCTACCACCTTTGGAGTAGATTTGGTAGTTTGCGGTTTCCAGTCCACACTCCGTACAGATGTTCCTGTACACTATGCCAGCCACTTGGTTATGGCCAGGGCCGTTTGAAGGAATTTGGGGGCCCCAAGCAAAATGGACATGGAGGCCCCCCCCCCCAACCCCCCGCACATACGCAAAGCCTACAGGAACCACAGCATAGCCATACAGTTTGAGTTCACCCACACTTTATATAAATAAAAAAGGTTCACAGTGCAAATACTGCTGTTGCATATACTGTGCATAAATAAAAAAAGGTTTACAGTGCAAATACTGCTGTTGCATATACTCTACATAAATAAAAAATGTTTACAAAGCAAACACTGCTTGAAAAAATATTTGAAATTTGAGCATTTTCAACCATTGAACATTTGCAAAAAACACCACTGTACCATAAATCTAACACACACACACACACACTTACACACACACACACACACACACACACACACACACACACACACACACACACACACACACACACACACACACACACACACACACACACACACATTAACATTTTTCAGTTCTCACAAACATGTGCAAATTATCTAAAACTGTTGTTTGCGAGCCTTGTTTTCTGCAAAGGCAATCACAATGTCCTCCATGTCCAAAGACTGGCGAACATCACGCTCAATTGACATAAGTGCCAATCCTGTGAGCCTTTCTTGGCCCATGGTGGACCTCATGTAATTTTTTATCAGCTTCAAAGCTGAAAAGCTCCTCTCACCAGAGGCCACTGACACAGGGAGAGTCAGGAGTAGATGCAAAGCAATGCTTAAATTACTGTACAAATCCAGTAGCTTCTCACTGTATATGTAATTAAGCATGTCAAAGGGGGAAGTGGCTACATGGTCTGGAAAAGTGTAGAGAGATGAATTGATCTCAAGTGCAGGCAAAACAGAACACAGAGTCTGTGCTCATGGAATATAACATCCATGATCGAAGAATTTTTTCACCATTTTTCATGCTTCTCATGTAATTGTCATTTGTGAATCTTCGAGGTGGAATCTCAGAATTTTGGGGGAAAACAATGTTTGTGACTTGTACTGGTCCTTTTTTAACAATTTGACAGCGCACACAATCAGTCAGGACTGCTGGCCACTGCGCAGGGTCATCTGCTATAATGACAGTGCTTGTGGTACCTTGAGCTGTAGAGCAAACCTCAGTGTTTGGAAGTGGTGCAGACTTTCTGTTCTGGATGCAGTGTCTTCCACTGTGAGAGATGGTATTGACGGTGTAGCTGGGGAAAAATAATGTTTTTATTAATATAATCCATATGTTCAGGTACAGAACGCATCAGTGAGTGTCTGACACCTAGATATTTGACAAGCACTACTGTATATTAAAAATTCTGAACTGTCCATGGGCAAAAGTGACTGGTATTTACACAGTTTGGTGGGAATTCAATAGTGATTTGCACTGGTTTTTTTTCTAATAATATGACAGCATACTTATCAGTTTAAACTCTGGGCTGTGCAAGATATCAACTATAATTATAGAGCTTGTGGTACCTTGTGCTATAGAGAAGACATCAGCACTAAGAAGTGATGCATCTGTTGATGTTGATGTTGAAGATGAAGTTGATGGTGTAGCTGGGAAAATAATTGGAAAAAAATCTGAAATTACCGGTGGAGTACGTTTTACCATTTCACTGTTAGCATATTGAAAGAGGTCACTTTTAACAGCTCAGTGAGAGAAATTCACTCTACCTTCATCAGTGGAGGTATCCTTAGGAAGAGCCTGAGGGCTGAGAAATTTAAGCAAAGCACCTTGAGGGAGAAAGAAAACATGGTAACACTTTATAATAACAATCATTAATAGATGGTAAATTGATAGTTAATTAATCTTTAGTTAATTGTCATTTAATTGTTAGCAAACAGTATTATTACTTATTATAAAGTTTACCGTTAGCAATGATAGCATTCCCATAATTTGGTATTAGAAGGGAAGGGATGCAGGCAGCTGCTTACCATTGCTTAAAAATATCCCAAGCTAATGTTTTATGCACGGAATTTATTGTGTGGTTTTCCTTTCCTAACCCCCATTTGGTAAATAGATTATCACGGTGGAAAAGTATAGCATGCTATATTTGCTATGTCACTTTCATCAAAACCTATTACAAAGCTACAGCAATGTCATGTCATTAAATACAATAAACAGTGATTCTGGAACAGATCTGCATCTTCTTTATCCCGTTAAAAACATATTACAGTAACCATATTCCGTCTATTCGAAACAAGCAGTTTCTGTTCGTTACAAGCAGCATTTGCCGTCAGGCAGGTAACGTTAGCTAACATAAACATATTTTTGCTAGCCTAACCTGCTGCATAATTACACCATTTGTACAAGACTGACAAGTAGAGCTATTTTATCCACTTACCACTTATCTTACCACTATCTTGTTTTTTCTTATTCTCCTCTTCCTTTCTCTTCTTTCTCTTCTGGCTTCCTGAAGCATAATTCCTCTTCATGACTGCCGAGGAGGTTTTGTATTTTGCCGGCTGCAGAGATCACGTTGGCAGGCTGCTGTCAGCGACTACTGAGAGGGACCCCTTGAGGGGGATCCCGATAACAGTGTCATTGCACTTTACAGCATTGACGATCAAAGGGGCGCTCACACAATGTCGTTGCATTTATTCTTAACCGGTCGTTGTCCTGGGGCCCCAGACCAGCTCGGGGCCCCAAGCAATTGCTTGGTTTGCTTGCCTTGTCGCGACGGGCCTGGTTATGGCGCTCCATGTATGCTTTCCCTGCCAACATCTTACACCCTGCAGTTAAGTGTTGGATAGTCTCAGGGGCCTCTTTGCACAGCCTACACCTTGGGTCTTGTCTGGTGTGGTAGATTTGGGCCTCTATTGCTCTGGTGTTCAGGGCCTGCTCCTGTGCAGCCATGATGAGTGCCTCTGTGCTCTCCTTCAGCCCGGCCCATTCTCACCATGCATGGAACCCTCCATGTATGGTGGGGTGCTTTTGTGTCTTAACGTCTGTGGTCTGTATCTCTTCCTTTGGCCACCTCATTATTCCCGCAGGGTATCTGATCACTGGCAGGGCATAGCTGTTTATTGCCCGTGCCTTGTTCTTGCCATTGAGCTGACTTCTTAAGACTTGCCGTTCTCGTTGGAAGTATTTGGCAGTTGCTGTTTTCCTTGTTACCTCTTCGAGGTTGCCATTTGCCTGTGGTATTCCAAGGTACTTGTAACAATCCTCAATGTACAATTTGATATATATATACTATATAACCATATAACTATATGGTGCACTATTAAAGTTTTGCTATTTAAGTGCATTATAGTCCTAAAAATACACTTAAAACCTGATATTTATCAACATTGTGATTTTTAAAACTGTAGAATTACAAATTTTGTATCCATCCCAAAAAGATTTACAGTGATCCACCTGAGCACTGTTTCGAAAGCACTGTCCTACTGACTCAAAAAGACCAGAGAACATGAGTTAAGAATACATTATTTGAAACACAATGAGCATCAATGCACTCTTTGTTTATTTTTGCCCAGCTGTTCAGTAATGAGTTATTTGTTCCATCACTCTTCTCGCGTCTCCATTGATTGCTGCCTTTAATGGACTCCTGTCTTAGCCTCCGAGTCTCACTTTCTCCTCCGGTCTTAGCTGAAGTTCACAGAGGGCAGAGTTCACACCCCACGTTCCCATAGTAACGCCTGACATGTCACCATCAAACCCAAACGCCCTCTCAATCCTCAGAAATGGATTTGACCTCTGAACTGTGTCCCCTCGCTGCCTCTTGAGCTGACACACAGCGGAGTGCTGTGTTCTGGCAGCTCCGGAGTGTTAGACCTCACATCCTGGATGCTCAAGGGTTAATGACGGGCTGTGAGCTGGCACATGTACCATCACTACTACAACCTAGTCTTTTTGTTGGTATGTTACACTTTTAATTCATAGGGACTACTGGAAATGTGAGTGTAGAAAAAAGGTTAAACATCATACATTTGAAAAAACATGCATAGTTCATTTCTAGATTTATCTGTTCTGGTGAACAAGAAGCTTTGTGAATAGGTTTCCATGACTTCACCACTGGGGTGTGTACCCAGTTTCAGACTTACTATACTTCAGTGTGGTTGAGTTAAAGTTTTTAGAGCTTCTTTGGTTATGTTACGGAAAGTGGTTAACTTTGGCAAATAAAAGTTCACTGAGGTGTCACTGTCTTTTGGTTTTTGAGGTGAATAATTATTTAAGCCAGGAAAATGTTTGTAAAGGCAGGTAAGGTTTCAAATACGTGCTAGATGATTGGATGAACCATGCCAGTAACGGTCTAAGATATTAGTAACAATAATGGTTGCTTTGTCGTCCAACCTAAAACAAGCCCATAACTGTCAGTCATCGTCGGTCCTCACCATCAGTGATCCAGTGGAAATCACAATGTAACATGCTTGTTGTACATTCTCTCCCAAAATAATACCAGTTCTGTTTTTGCTGAAATATCCATCTTTCCATACCACTAAAGATTGTCTGTCATCCAAGTGTTGTGTTTCATAAAATACTGTGTATGTTAATGTATTATATTGAAATCTGTCTGTCTTGTTTTATATTGATGCAGTGGCTGGTCTACAGTTTGTATACAAGTGTGGAGGGTCATCTAACATAGTATTATATGTAAGCTAAATAAGGCTAACTACATTCTTTTTCTAACCATAACTAAACATGTTCTTAATGCCTCATCTGAACCATTTTGAGTAAAAAAAATAATAAAACTGCTTGTTTGTCAACTGGAAGCTTGGGTCTCCAGAGTCCACTTTTTTTTTTTTTTTTTTAATTTGATTATAATTGTTTCTAGTAATAATAATTTGATGTAGTAAACCAGTTTGCACTACAGATGACACAGATGCCACACAGTAAAGGCTTCATCTGGCTGTGGCGGTTGTTGAATCATAAGCTGTACCAGCAGAGCCTGACTCACTGCGACCCCTCACTGGTCCCCTGTCATCGTTATGCAGCCTCACCTCTCCGCAGCCAATCCCGGCGTCCGAACTGGCCTCACTTACTGCATCATTTATGAGCACTAATCAGAAGCCAGCGCTGGTGTGCTAGCCACCCTACCGCTAACATCACTTCCCTGACCCGACCCTGCCTGTTTCCCCACAGCATTAACGTGTGTTTACGCTAACGCCTGCTCATTAGGCCTAACTACGCTAGGCCAGGGCCTGCTGCCTGAGCTGGGGCTGGGGGCCTTTTTAACATGCTCTAACCAGCCGAGGCGTCCCCCTAATGGGGTACACACAATGGCTACTTGCTAATCTCAGACAACAGGAAAAAGCAGCAGCGGTAGAGTGTGCATAGAGGTAGTTTACTGAGAGACGTGGCCTGCATGGACCTGCGATCAGGCTCCATTATTGTTGTAATTAGCGTGCCTCAGTGGAGCGGCGGCTCCCAGGCAGCGTGCCTCGACCTCCCTGCCTCGCAGTCTGTTTACAGCCAGCCAAGGCAACAGGGAGAGGGCAGGGGGCTTGCCATGCATCTCCCAGCCTCTGCTCAGCTCCAGCAGCAACACAGCTGTTTGTTCATTTGACATGTGGACGCAAGAGGATTCCCATTCCTCTGCTGTCCTGCACCATTCAAATGTTTATTCTACCTGAGCTATAGGCAAAGGCAAAACCACTGCCCAGGGGCTTTTGGAGGTCAGCTTAGATCATATGAAGTGTTATGATGTTGAAAATTACAGTTACAAGTAATACATGAGAAGTAAGGTAACCTTTAACTGTGAATTAAAACATGCAACCAATATATGAACAGGTTTTATAATGTGTATTTTTATAAAGTACAATTGATCTTAAGTTTTATGCCATTGTTTTGAATAGTCAGCATGATATACATATGACCATCAGAGATGCAGATATTAACAGTCTAGACAAGTTCATTCCAAAACCTAGCAACAAATGACTAGTTTATGAGAACTATTAACAGACCATGAAGAGAGACACAACTCAATCTCCCAAATCAACCAGCATGGCACTATGCCCTTGTACAGTATATGGTGTGCATTTACATTGTGCTTTTTTGCATCCACCCCATTAACACACATTTCTCTTATTTATTACTTACTATTGTTATTGAGACCACTCAGTGAGAACACATGCATTTACAGGGTTTTAAAATAAATAAATCATTTTCAATGAGAATGTTTAATTACACAGCTGTGTCCCACATCCATGGCATCAAGTGGAGTCATTACCATCTACACATAGTATTGTTATCCATGTTATGTTATGTTGTTATGTTATTGTATCACCAGCTGGATGACATACTCACTATACTCTTGATTGTCTGGCCCATCTCACCAGAAAAAGGTCTCACATTCTTGTAATCATGTACCGTACAACAGCTGCATTTATATCCAGTGCATTAGCATCATAGGTTAGCCATGATAGCCCTTATAGTCACATTAGCCTAATATGCTTCATGTTATCTGGTGGTATTTGGTGTAAATTTCAGTCAAGCACTGCTATTTCTTCAGTCATCACTATAACCATAGATGGTTACATAATACAGTGCAGCATATAGAACAATGTGACTTTATTAATCTCTGAAATGTTGATAACATATACATATCTAAAGCTTTACTGAACACACTTTTCAGCTTCTCACCATGAGTTCACCCGTGAAGTAGTGCACTGTCCTCCCCTCATCATTTCCATTCATCTTCAACCTTTCAGCCAACCGCCACATTTACCGAGCCCACCCTTTGGCCCATATCATCAAGAGGCCACCCCCTGGTGCGACACCCATCCCTGATCACCAATTAGCCGGCCCCGACCCGCTCCGCTGCTCTCTCTCCAGTGCCACCGTCGAGCAGGAGGCAGCCGGTGAGACTCTCAAGGCAGAGGAGCAGAGAGGCGCAACCGGGGCACAGCGAGGTGGAGGTCCCATGAAGGACACGACTCCCTGGGTGGCTCAGCAATGAGCAGGGGAGCGTGAAGGGCTCGGACAGGTCTTTCCCACAGACCAACACTGCTCCAATGCAGCACTGCAGCAGTCAGGGGTACAACGTCTACTGCTTTCATTTCACCTGTCTTCTCTGATTGAGTCACATCATATAGTGTTTTTGTATTGGCCAACACAAAATATTCATTAATCTCAAGGACACAGTATAACTATGTTTACAGCGCACAATACTGACTGGATATCTATATTTGTAGATCTTCAGATAAATGTGTTTTTAATTAATAGGTGGGATAAAGGTTGGGGCAGTTGATGGACCATAAACTGCAAGAACAACCCCAAACAGCTAAAATTTTTGTTCTCCTCTACTTATAATTCCCAGTACACACTGAATAAATGGACAAAAAATAACAATATCATCCAGTGCGTTACCACTGAAAATGAAACTTTGCATGCAACGCCAGCGCCACTTTTGACTCAGGTGATTAAGATAATGTAGAAAAACAGGTAAATGCTTTGGTCAAAATTGGAGAATTTCTTTCCTTGATTAAACTTAATAATTGCCTATAAACCAAAACTAATGCATAAGCTAAAATTTAAAATGCAAATTCACATTATATGCATATTAGGATTACATGTCTAATTACATGTTGTTACTATTTGCACAGGTGTAAAAAAGCTCATGGTTCATTCCAATAACACTTCAATGTTTAAAAACTGTCAGTACCTGTCAGTTGGAACCACGCCATTATGATAAAGTAGTTTAGAAGTAGTCATCTGGGCATAGTTAAAGTCTGAGGATGTTCACGCACAAATTCAATTCTGTTGCATTTTTAAAAAGAGGGACTCAGAGGTGCAGGCTTAGAAAATACAAACAATTGCATTTCTTTAACACTTCATTTAAAATATTTTAAACGCATAATTACAGTTTGATGAATTATAACATGATGTTGTAAGTTTGTGGCCTGAGGTTTAAATTGAGGGTAGTCAACTAAAAGTGTCATGCTTTAAAGTCATAATGTTGTTTTTTTGTGGGGAAACCCAAGTTTTATAGAAAGCGTGGGACATATTTAACCCGCATTCCCAAAATATGGACAGCTACAGTTTAGTTTTGCTTTCATTAGCTATTACCTTAAGTGGGGTTCTTACCCAAACTTAGCTAAAAGTTATTATTACAAAACATGACAGACTTTTATTAGATTGAGCCATATCACATAATGTATCTCCAAGTGTGTTACTTGGATAAGCCCATAGCTGCAGTGCGTTGAGTGGCCTTCCCCAGCGCTCATCCCGGTTGTCTCACTTCATCCCTGTCTTATTGTATGTGATAAGGGAGAGGCCGTGTTGGCTCGGCGTAATGAAGCTTGTGTTAGGAGAGCAGCACCGCAGGGCATTCCTGCCCCGTACACCTCACACAAGCAGAGAGGCGCGTGCATATTGATCTGATATTGTTTCCTTGAACTGCGCGGCTGCGTGCTTTGTGCTGTGAATACACCCAGCAGTCTTTGCTCTATAATGCTGTCATGAAGAAATTTAATTGTTGCTCACACCAACACTCATTTTCTATTTTCATTCTTTTTAATTCATTTTAACTACATATGATTTCTAAAAAACATCATCACATATTAACCACAAGGACTGTATTTACATTTTGATTTGACTAACAACATAATTAGTTAATGTTGCAGTCGTTTTGATTTCACACCAAACATAACAAGTCGGTGATAAATAAAGTATAGTGCTGAATATTTCACAAAATACCAATAATTGTAATGCATTCATTATCTGTTGAAGACATGCTTATAAATAAATGAATGGGAGGTCCAGTAACTGAGACACATCAGGCTGTTTACACGAGGCCTTTTTATTCACACAGCAGTGGATGAGTGGTAATAAGTTAGAGTTTTAAAGGGCTAAAGCGCCATCTGCTGGTCACCATGGTAACAGGCCTGTCTTGGAAACATAATCTAAAAGCATCCTCATCTAGTGCATAGAACTTTTTGAAGGGTCCTCAAACTTCAGATAAGTATTGTATTGTTCAATGATTGAACGCAATAAACTTCCAGCACTTAAACCTATTCTTCAACTGATATGCTTTTTCTTTACGTTTTTTTTTGTGTGTTATTTGTCCTTTACAATATTCTTTTAATAGTTTATTAGAAACAAATAAACAAAACTTAATTAATGGTATATTAATGAACACTAAAATAATAAATAAAATAAATCTAAAATGCATAATATGTACAGACATCAAGAAAATTTAGCCCACATTATGCCAATTGTCTTTTTTGATTTACATTTGAATAACTTAATTGCAATTGTAGCCTATAATATGGGGTGTGCACATGTGCCCTAATATTTAACACTTAAATATAAATTCATTCTTACTGCTTAAAAATATTATAAATTGACCAAAAAAATATAAAATATATTATTGTCCAGTGTATATTATTATTCTATGTAATTTTATTGTTTCAAGAATGCCTCTGTGCATACTAATGTGCATACATTATGTATAATATATGTACATTGAAATAAGAATTTAAAACTTAATACTTGTTTGCACTATTTATTTATTGAAAAAAGCCAATCATTTGGTTTTTGTGTTTTTTTGTTATGGCCTTTTTGCATTTATTTGATAGGACAGTAGACAGACAGGAAACAGGGTGAGAGAGAGGGGAATGACATCGGGCAAATGACCTGAGTGGGAATCAAACTTGGGTCTCCCGAGTATAAGGAACTTGCTCTACCAGGTGTGTGTAATAATGTAATAATGTACATTAGTGTAATAAGAATAATGTAATAAACAGTCATACATTTTAAACAAAATTATGCCCCACACCAAGGTTGATAACTTATTTTCTTTATTTATTTAGATGCTAAATATGACAATAATTGCCAAAGAATATTCTTCATGTTCTGTATTACAGTTAGGGCATTTAAATTGACTTATCTTTATGATTTCTGAAAGTGAACCGTTCATATTGAATCTTAAATTCTTCACACAAAATCCCTATTTGGAAAAGTGCTTGTATGGACTCTGCGTTCTGTCCTGCCTAATTGCCGCTGTCAGACGTCCTTTGACTCTCTTGTCCCGCAGTCGGATCAGACAACCCAGTCCACATGAAGCTCACTCTTAAAGAAAAGTCAGGTTGTTGGGAGGTGGCGAGCTGCTTAACAATGATCAAGTGCCAACCGCGTTCTGGTTTTCCACATAAATAGTTGTCTTTCACTCGGTATCTGCGCAAACAATGGCTGATCAGAGGTGTGTACGGCAGGTAGAGGGGGAGGGACCCTAATGCAACATGACACGAGTGCTACTTTGATATGGCTCGGATCGTTAGGAGGTAAATGCCACTGATAAGATAGAATGGGAAAATAGACATCAGGAGGCCTGCTTTTAAAATCAGGGGAGGGGAATGCAAACGCTCCTTTTTATTCCCCGATAAGTCGACATTTCAGCATCATTTATTCATCCAATTGCATGTTTTAATTCGTCTTATGGAATCATTATACCTTGCCTATAACTTTCTGCGTGTGACAGTGATACCAGTGTTTGAGTCTTAAAGGAAGTAACTTCAGAAAAAGGAGTGTACGTGTTGTCTTTGTGGTGACAACAGTGATTAATAATGGAAAACAGATGTTGGCATCTTGATTTGAAATTTTCATGAAACTTCGCTAACGTGATTAAAGTGTACGTCTTCCTCGAGTCACTCCCGAGTCTTTTAACTGCGTTCTCCGGGGAGTGGCAACAAATCACGCTTGAGACAACATGTCAAATTACGCGCCGTCTCAAGCACGTCACAAACTCTTTTACACAGCTTTTCCTCCGAATGTGAACTCGGCTGTGTTCTAAGTTTGCTTTAACACACTGTAAATGCTGTAATGACCTGACCTCAGTCAGCATTTGAAGGTATAAATGTCAATATTAAGTGCTTGAAGAAATCTTTAAGTTAGGGCAGCTGCCATTTTTGCATTAATGATGCATTTTCGAGCCACATGGTGATAGGCCACAAAGGTGTTTTTACTATACTCTCGATCAAAAATCCTCATTCAGCCATGTGCTAGAATTTTTGCAGCCAACTCAAACAATAATACAAATGTAATATTATAGATTTTTAGACAGAAACACAAATTGCCAACCCAACCTTTCAATTAAATAGTGGAATGGTCGTTGTGAGTTCTGGCAACAACTACATTCAATGACCTGACCTCAAACAATTAAAGAAGCATTAGGCATAACAGAGAGATATGGGTTTTGTTCAAAATTATAGTTGAAGCAAGTGCTATGTTATGCATTTTCAAACCACCTTTGGAAATGCATCTGTGACATTTTAATTAACATTTTAACATTTTTTACATTACATTTTTACTTGTCATCTCATTATAAATGTCTTGTTCTCATTTAAAAGCAGACTCTATGAGACTTCCTACTAATGACTGAAAGGGGGAAACAAAACTGATTTATTCAGCGGTTGTCAAATATTACTTTTCATTAAGTTGAAATAAAAATTTAGGAGGGCTCATGGTTTTGCCACGTGTGGGCAACCCGGGTTTGATTTATGCTCTTGTCATTTCATTTGCTCCGTGTCATCCTCCTTTCCCTCTCCCTGTTTCTTGTCTATCTACACTGACTCTATGAAATCCAGACTGAAAAGTCTACATTAAAAATATTTATTAATCGTCAAAGAGACAGTTCAAAAGTATAAAACTGGATTTCCACTACGACAGCACGTAGAGGATGGTCCAGGTTGTATTATATAGCATCCATCCTGCTCCACTTGCATTGTTCTAACACAAAACTCTAAATAAAATGAAACATGGCTTGTTTAATTAGAGAGAGTTTTCAGTAAATTATTTAACCCACAAATAATCAATTTTGAAAACAGACAAATAAAAGCTATTTTTATGATGTGTTAACTCCAATATCTAAATAATAATATTGTTAAGTCTCTGAAATTAGCATTACTTTCATAACATTTTTATCAGTTCTTCATCGTTTAAGCTGCATCAAATGTAAGTTTAACGCCCCATCAATATGTTTTTCCCATGTCCGTGACTACAGCCAGGCGTTTACAGACTCCTGACACAAACTGAAATCTGATCCATATTTCTGTGCGGTTCAATGACAGATCTGCCGTTCCCTCACAGTGAGACTGGTGGATCCTTATTCTGGATAAATGCATTTACAGTTCCCGCTCAGCAGACTGGACTTCTATCTTTGGCGCCGTTTAAAAGCCCCGGCTGCTGTCACTATAGATTGCGAGGTGCAAATGTATGAAAAGGGCTGGAGCGAGATTCACTGTGAAGTAGCCGCGAATGTTGTAGGGGCATCTTTTCATCCTTTCGTTTCCTTTCAGTTTTATTTTCAATCTTCTATTCTTGTTTTGTTTCTTATCATTGCTAAAATAGATGGAGAAATCTAGCCAACAGTCTGCTCTGTCAGTTAAAAATGATCTCTCTATGCTTTTTATTCCTCTCTTACATAATCAATCATATTTTATTCAACCATGAACTTAACTTTTGCTCTTTTGTTTAAATATTGTATGTTATAAGGAGATTGAAAGGCCCATCTGTCGCTATAAATATATCAAATCCATTCATGTGAGGCCTACTTTTAATGTGGCATTTTATTAACTGAGGAAATAAATGGATTGATTTTGGTGTTACCTTAACCTTGCAATAAAGCCTGGGTAGGCATTTATAAAATTGTCTTTGAGTAGGTTTCTAGAAAAACTAGTGTACAAAAAGACTAAACGCAAGCTTTTTAGAGTCTAAGTCATGCAAAATGAAGTAAGGACCACTTGAATGACTTTCAACTATCACTCACGCAACAACATGACAATTATACTCCCTATATTCAATTATATTTCAACAATATATGAGATGCGTTGAATGGGGCAGTTTTAATTTGCATTTAGTTACTGTTGTTTGGACTATTTTCATTGCTATTCTAAATTCTGATACCAAATGGTTCATAACAATGTGTTTTAAATATCAAGGCTGTGTAAACGTTGCCCCACTGACACTTACTTAATGTTTTTTTTATTGATATACAAAATATGACTTTTTGTTGAGCATTTGTTACTAAAGCTCAACTGATTTAGTGATTGAGGTTAAGTTAAGATTTTTTAATTGTCAAAAGATAAGCCATAACTTCATTTTAATGCCAACTTTTTTGATAAGTTTTGTGGAAGACCGCATGTTAGAGCTTAATCATTTTAAGCCTTGATCACATAAAGTTTTGTTTTTTGCTCATTATTACTTTTCATTTAATATATGATAATTTTGGTAGGTTTTTATGTCATTACGTCTTTCTAAACCCTGTTTAATAAGATGCACAGGGGTGGATGCAAAATATTAAAGACACAGTAAGCAAGAATACAAGTTACAATAGTTAGAAAACAAGAATAAAAATACTTAAATTATTACATTCTTGCATGAGGCATTTTGGGGTCAAAGAATGAAAGCTTTAAAAATCCCAAACATTAATCTTACAAAAAAAAAAACTACAATTGCTTGAATATTTTCTTGCTTGTGCTAAAATTTCTAAATACTACAATAAAAAAAAAGTGTTTCCTATTTGATTAGAAATCTTGCCCAATAATCCAAAAGTGCTTAAACCAGCTTTAGGGCACAGGTTGGATTCACATTTAAATACTCAATGACCTCATTTCAGGTTTGTCTGTGCTAAGGATCAATACAAAAACAACTTTTTGGTCGTTCCATCTTAAAGCTGAAATGGCGTTGACTGAATGTAATGTCCTGTCTCATTTAACTCTCCTATTTGAGCTTTGTTTGAGCTCTGAAATGAGAGCAGCACAAATAGCATAAAAGAATGTGTATAAATGAATATGAAAAGCAATGTTCATTTGGCCGATGATAGCTGTTTCAAATTCCATCCCTTTTTTGTGTTTTCTCTCCCACCTTTCCACGCTCTTCCCTCAGGCCATAAAACAGTACTTTTACATATATTACCTTTTGATTAATGGAGCTGTATTCATTATTCTGCCCTATTGCTAATTAGAAAACGCACCGTGCTAATGATATACAGTTGGAATAATACTTGCCCACAAGGCACGCTATCACATGAGGTTTGATACCGGCGCCGCTCCTGCTCCGAGCCGACCCCATAGATCCAGATCTGCTGGGTCCATTAGCAGCCGAGTCACGGCCGGCGCGCCTCTCATTGTTTTTGTTCTGGCATAATGAGGCCTGTTCTCTCCCGGGAGTTGTCGCTGAGGCTTGATGAGGTGTGAGCACTGAGTCACTCTTAATCAGAAGATATGTGAGAGCGCCCTGCATGTGTGTGGGGTCTTGATTGATTCGGTGTTGTGCATTTGGATATCTTCATTCTGCAACTCAGTCTGCCACAATTTTGGTAACTATTTGGGGGATTTCACTCAAACAAGTCAAATTCAAAACTCTAGATTTACATGGAAGAAATAACATGACATTCAGTCCTTTTTTACGTAAATCATGGTTATTTATGCTGTCAGCTGTTTCTCAATTATTCCGGATGTACTGTATGTTGAGGTGGTGGATGGGACATAAAACCAGCCCTTTACCATTAGAGAACAAAGTTCAGGTCCTAAGTTGACACTTAGCATTTTTAAAATAAAATGGTTTAAACTCCAAATAGTATATTGTAAAAGCAATCATTTGTAGGAAAAAAAAGACTTTATGATGCCACTACAAAGTATTTTTATAGATAAGAACCTGTTACTCAGGAACGGAAAACCTTGGCCAATCACATGCTCTAAAAAGGATTCCGACTGGTCAAGACCAGCTTGTCCTTTTAACATCCTCAGAAAGTTTAATAGCTGCCGATAAAGTGTATATTCAGTGTTGAATAACTTTAACTCAGAGAAACAGAGAAAATGTAAAATTGCTGATAAACACTGTCAATTAAATCATGTAATGCTTCTTCGAGGTGGAGATGATTGCTCTTGGTTTAGAATTAAACATTATGCTCTAAAATTCAGTTTGGTGTAATGTATTAGTGTTTTGTTCCGGTTTTGTTTTTAATAGAAAAGAAGCAGGAGAGGTCCCTAGGCAGCTTTTGGTAGAAAGTGGAGTCTGAGACAGGTACGGCAAAAAGAAAATCAGGTAGTGGAGCTTTAAGGCATAATATTTTGACTTACCACATACCAAATACCCAATATCTTGCGTCATTAAATCTCCAAAAAAAAGACAAGATCGATTAGACAAGGCTCCAAACCAATTCACACTCACAATATGGAAACGGTTCACATCGTTAAAAGTGCAGTGCTTATGTTTTGTGATTCATACTTATTGTTGCAGAAGCGATAATACATTTCTTGTAAATATTTCTCTGAGCTAGTGGGACTTTGTAGCTTCTAACTAACAATAATGGGAAAGATGGCTGGAGAGGTCAGGACCATTGTTTTTCCATAGGAGGCCAAAGTTAAGGTTTCAAGAAAAAAATGTACTGCTCTTCAGTTCCATAATATGTTATTTTCATAATTGACAACTTGATTTTTCTTTCTCTTTTAACTTATTTAAATGTCACAAATCTAAGACTCACATGACATGATTCAGACACATATCCGTATATGTACAGTATATCTGATTTTTCATCCACATTTTTACATACGTACATTATTGAATATACATCAGGGTCTTTACCAACAATCGCCGTAAATCCAGCCTCATAATATTTGACGCTGTACTAATAGACACTCAATACAGTCTTCCAAACCGATTCTCCAGTGTTCTTGAAGTGTTCCAGTGTGGCTCTCCGGTCACAACAACCAGTGGCAGTGACAACCATCAATATCACACCAGCAACTTGTCCGGACTAATGCAGCGTATTCCCCAGGCCGGCCCTCGCTGTGTTAATGGCTGCAGGGCTCACGTCGAGGTGCACAGGGAGCCAGCCCTCGCCGATTGGTGACAAGTCACACCAAGTTTTCACATGGCATCTGTCATTTGTCCTTCTAAGCTACAAGCCTACTAACACTTTGTACCTGGATCATTCAAAAAGCCATGGGGCCTTTATGTGTAGGGTTTTAATAGTTCTGCTATGTTGTCTCATTTTACATATTCGTACCTTATTTGGGTGTACTGTCAAACCTTAAATACATAGTTTTAGATATAATAACAACAGTTAAAAGTTATAAGGTAAAAGGTCTGTAACAATTGATTAAATCAGATCATCTGAGTCGATTTGATGCACTAAGTTTGCCCTAGACTGTTGTATTAACCCTGGTTGCATGTTTTGGCAGAAAAAAAAAAAAGTTAATTTTAGATGCTTTGCTATTTTTTTCTACTCTTACAGATATTGTTTAGTATTCCCCTAAGATTTTTAAAGAGATAAATAAAAAAACTAAATAATTTAAGGGTGACCCTACTTCTTGAACTGTTTTTTTTTTTTGTGTCTTTGGTCATTTGGTCTATCTTTGGTCATTTTTTTCAGTAGGCAAAAGACTAACATTTTTTTGAATTTCCACTGCATTCTTTTTTTTTATGCATTTATATTGTCCTTTTTTGTACCCCTTTGTACCACAGCGCTTTAGGCAAGGCAAGGCAATTTTATTTATATAGCACAATTCCTACACTGGGTAACTCAAAGTGCTTTACAGGAATAAAAGACAATTTACAAGATTTATATTAAGAAACATAAGAAAAAATTAAAAACATTTTAAAAAAGAAGAGTGCAGATAAAAAAAAAGAAAAGAAAAAAACACTTTAGGTTGTTTCCATTCACACCATCATTGTTGGAGCTAAAGGGCACCATCGGCCTCAGGGTATGGGTCAGTGATCAAATGTGGTCTGCAATGAATATGATGGCAAATAAATAGAACTTAGCTTTTATCACCTTTATGTTTTTTTGTCATCATTTTTGGATATGTCAAGATTTTTCTAACAATTGTTGTTTTTCATGTAACAGGTCTTTGTTGTAATCAGAGCAGCTTTAAAAAACAAAAAAAATCAACACATGTTTATTGGTTCTCATCTGATCTGGTTCATTCTGCAGGAGGAAAACAATAACATGTTTGTTATTGTTTATGGGTTTTAGCCTTATTAGTATGTGCTGTGAATTCAACTGTTTCACTCTTAAATTACGTTAAAGGCGAGGTGTGTTGTTTTTGGCCTTTTTGGTGACATTTGTTGGCAAAAGTGCAGATTGCATTTCTACTCTTTACACTCTTTTATAGAGCATGTGAACAGCTATGGTAGCCCTTATTACCTGTGAACTAACACACTGGAAAGAGGTCTGATGGTGTTCTATAAATTAGTTTGTAAATGCACAGAGCTTTTATCCAATAATGTGTGCCCAAAAACAAATATTAGTGTGCTTCTCACTCATCAGTGCTCAGTTTGTCCACTCTCTCAGGACATATCCTCTTTCCAAGATTGACAAATGCAGGTTTTAATTTTTTTATGTGATTGTAAACATTCTGAAAATGTACATGTTCCATTTTGTTCAACTTTATACTTTATCCACAATGCACATTCATACTATATAAGCAACTGTTTATTTTGTGAACAGTTCTTCAAAGCATCTCCCGAACCAAATTGACTCTAAAAAGCTTTTTGTTCAAATATAAAAGCCAAGTTGGCCCTATAATAACTGCAGGAAGGGCTCTCTCCAGTGTATGCGCTGAGAACAGGCCAAAGGTCACAAAGCAAACCTCGGTGCAGCGCCAGAAAGCCGTTAACACTTCTCACCTACCTTTTTGCAGCTCAGAGGTCAGCATTTTCTGAGATTACCTCTTCTTATTACCTTCTCCCCACTCTGTGTGAGCACCATTACAGCAGCACATGGCCCATTACAGATCAACAGTCCATCCAGAGCTAATAGAAGCTGTGCATGGCTCTAGGGCCTACTAACCTCTCGCCTCTCAGTTCTCAGTGTAAGTCCTGACTCGGGTCAAGTAGCGCATAACAGAGCTCAGTGTGCACCAACGCTGTGCACAGTCTGTCTGAGCTGAAATAATAATGATGATGTGATGCGATGTTATTGATCCCCATGGGGAGTTCATGTATTCCTCTTGAGGGAGTTCAAAGTGCATACTCAGCAGTACAGTAGTATACAACCGGGAAAGTTTGCTCAAGGGCCCTGCAGCAGGTGGGATTCTGTTCAAACAAGCTGAGTTGAATTTTTTTTTATCGATTACTTCTGTGAAAATATTACCAGAGTAATAGCCCTGTCTCCTTCTCTGTTGGTTGCTATAAGTGAATGGAGTTTTTATGTCAAATTGTCATGTCAAAAAATAAATTAATCTAATGTTGTATTACTTCAATCATTTTATTTCATCCATCTCCAAACAGACTTGTGAAAGGCAGCGGTCACAATGACTTAAATAGTCACCTGACTCATCATCCCAAGGCCCACAGGTGTGCCAGGACCCCACAGAAACCTGACAACACCCACTCGGGGCATCACAACCTTGATTAAATTCACACAATTCCACACTCTAGCCCTAGGTGTAAATAGGTAATGGAACAAAAACATTAATGCATGTACTACACTCGCACCCATCATGCAACTAATGTAGGTCAACATTTACCAGAGACACTTCCCATGTTTTAGTTGCTTCATTTTCTTGAGTTTTCTGTTACTTAGGTCGTTAAAAGTTTCAACAGATCACATCAATTGCAAAGAGTCTTCTAACTCTATATTTGTTTCTTAAACACTGACTTTTAAACGTGCACCATTTTAAACTGTCTTTAGTTGTATCTTTGCTTTGCCCTACTTCTTCAACATTTTTCTCACTTAACTTGTTAACTTGTTTTATCTGCCCAGGGACTGCAGATGGAAACTAGCTGTAGCTAAATCTGGTGTAAAGCCACTTTTCTTTTCTAAGATTAATGTATTTGCACATGGTCCCTGTCAAATGAATAATAAACTAATCTAAACTTAACTGTAGATAAAAGTTGCCAACTGACAGGTGATAATGAGCCACAATGACAGACTGGAAACAGCTTGGGCATTTGCCACTGCAAACTGTAACAAAGGGGTAAATGGGCAGGCAAACTAAAATTGTTTTTGCACAAAGCAGGAGATAAAAATGTAGCTGGTGTGTCCCTCTTTTGTCATTTTTGTAAATCATCTGTTTTGATATAGTCACAGATACTCACCCTGGCCTCCAGGGGCACTGTCTGTCACTGTCATTGAAGAGAATGGAATTGGAACGCGTGCACAATGTCGGTATTCTCGGTTTAATTATCAGAAATGTCAGTGTAATGGCCGTCACACAATATCTCACTGATTTGGAATAGGAGCAAAATTGTAGAATACATTAAAGCTAAATGGAACATTAGTCAAAAACAGTTTTAGTAAAGTCTTTGTCTATTTCTGTGTGTTGGTTATAGGTCAGTTGTGTGCATGTTGTTTTTGCAGTCAATATGATTCATTTTATTCCATGGATATAGCACATTGGAAGCAGTATGTATTATACTGCTGTGACTAAAAATATTATTTAGGCCAGCAAGCCGTAACATTTCAAAGAGGTGTTGTAAAGTGAAAAGTAGCGACACAAGCAAAAACATTGCTGAGCCCACACACTGTACAGTTGCAGCTGGTGGGTACTTTTTAATTTCTGTAACGTGTGTTGCAGAAGTAAAGTCACATATCAGTAGCAAATGTGTGGAAAGGCAAGAAAATATAACATTTAAGTACAAGTAAAGCAGAGAGACTGGAATTGTAGCTTTTCTTCTGGGTGGGGAAAAGTCACATGACATGGTTTTGACTCTAAGGCTATATTCACCCGTAGACAGAACTGTTATGTTTCAAAAACATTTTCTGTAAACATGGTACCTTTCCAGAAAACGTATCCACACAAAACCACTGAAAACACTGTAGTATGTATATATGCCAGACCTGTTAGTGGCGCTGTAATGTTGCAACTTCAACACTGTAAGTGCCACTGTTGTTGTTTAGAGTTTAGGATTAAGGGCGTTATGTGCAGAAAACATGTGCAATGTGAACAAAAAAACAGTGGATCTAAAACATATGGCGTATGACATAAATATGACGTAAATATGGAAACATCATTTCAAAATCTTTCCACTCTGGGACCCGGTTTAAATAAATATTGTTTTCAGGCTCCCAAAAGGGGCATTGTTACTTTGTCCATTATTTTTTCATCTGAACAGACCATTGGAAAGGGTCTGTATCTACAATCTAAAGCCTGTAAATTGTTTGTCTTCACAAAAATCAATATTAAAGTTTGAATGCAAGAAAACTTTTTGTCAGTTGTTTCCTTCTTAATTTCTTTCTTCCTACATTATGTAGATGTGTGTTTAATATTAGATTGATGTTTAACTTTGAACAGAAATTGATCAAAGACAACCTTTTTGCTGTCTGGCATTAAGACAACAGTGGCATACAGTCATTTTGGGCCAGACTTTGAGCTGAATAATTAACTATTTAGTAAATTAGATAAGGTAGTACTCTTTGTAGCTCTGGTCTTAAGGCATAAACTTATAATGCAGTGAAGTTTTCAAAGTAATAATGTAGGGTCATGAAAGATCAACATTTGTTATGGTTAGTATAAAGCCCAGGTGGTTGGGATTAGAGGAAAAAAATGATGGTTAGTCGGTCAAATCTAGTATGTACCACAACAAATGCATGATTATGAACCATCTATAACACTCAGCTTTGGAGATTTAATTGTCCAGTGAGTGCCCGAGACTGTGCATAGTGAATCTTTGTAGCCTGAAATCATTATAATTTTTAAGAAAAGGTCAGGGAGTGCAAAACATTTATAAGGTCTGAGAGGATTTAACAAACCTTTTTTGTGGAATACCTGATCCGGTCCAGCCTCACCCAGACTCTGCCTCCTGAGTTTGAGACCCCTGCTCTAAACTGTTAACGTGCTTCTCTTGGTATATGTTGCCTGCTTGGCTAATAGGCTGCTCAGCTGTTTAAAATGCCCTGTTGTTTTGTAATATACATAAACATTTTTTTAAACAATGCCATGTGTTTCTATTTTTTAAAGTAGGCTATTCCAAAATAACATTGCACTGTTCCAAAGCACTGTTGAACTATTATGTCTCAATACACCCTGCGGTCTTCCACAAAGGGTGTACATGGTGGAAGTGCACTTTGTTGGAAGTGTGCAGGGAACTAAGTGTCCAGAATTAGCAAATTGGGACAGCAATGTTTACGTCATCAACATGGGTTTGTGCGTCATAATTGCAACGGCACTGATCGCACTTCTCACAATATTATTATAAAAAATTATGATAAATCTACACCAAATCTATATTAGACTCTAACAGCAAATTTTGTCAGACTTTAAAACAAGTAAGATGTCTAAATGTCTAAATAATGTAAAGTGTATTGGTTCTCAGTTCAGTGGGTAGAGTGGTCGTCTTTCAACCGGAAGGTAGGCAGTTCGATTCCCACTCCCCACAGTTCATACTGTCGTTGTGTCCTTGGGCAAGACACTTAACCCACCTTACCTCCAGTGACTGTAACACTGGTAATTACATTAGAACAATGTAAGTCACTTTGGATAAAAGCGTCAGCTAAATGTATAAATGTAAATGTAAATGTAAAAATGTCCCATCACATTTTAAATACATAACAAAATATAAAAGCAAACTTTAGATAAAATCAGACATGTAACTCATTTTAAAGCACTCGATCGGACTAGTTCGCCGCCTTTTTGGTTGAAACGGCACAAAAACGGATGCAGACAAATTATGGGTAATACCCTTCAGCGACGTCCACTTCCATGCACGCTTACCGAGAGTATGCATCAAGGGCACAAAAGGGGCGTGGCGTCAAGAACGCACAACTGAGGGGCACGAGGGCATAAGTGTGGGTAAGTGTGGGCCTTATACAAGGTCTGACAGAAAAGGACCCCTTTTAAGATGTGCTCATACTCTTTCGTACTTGAGCACATCTTAAAAGTTGATACTGGTCTTTTATTTGAGGCATGAGGTGCAAATAGTACAAGTTTCTTCATAAATAATAATTATCTGACTCCATAGTCCATAAAGACTAATATGATCGCAGCATTTGCTCATCGTCAGAACAAGTCTTAAAACAACCTTTCAAAGAGTTGACTTGAAGGTGTCTGCAAGAGTTCTGGCATGGAACCTGGAGACAGACGGCCAATTATAAAATTATGAGTGAAGACTTCCTGTGGATCCCTTATGGCCCTGAAGAACCCCATTACCCACAAGCCTTGGCTTTGAAACACCTCGTCCCACTCGGAAAGATGACACAAACTCCGGTGCTGCCTCCTGTCAGGCAAAAGTTCAGTAACAGCAACCTCTTTTTTTTTTCTTCCTTCCAATTCGCCCCAAGTGTTTTAAAGCTATACACTACCACATTTCCTCCCAGTGTCGGCTTAAAGGCAGCGCTGGCAAAGTGACAGCCAGAAGAAACAGTGAGTGCCACAATTGACATATCCCCCATCCTTTTGGCATGTCATCTCCCTTTTTCTGGACACCTGATTGATTTTGACAGCCTATATTGGGTATTTCATATGAAAGAGAATTTTGTGATTAAATCTTAATGAGTTGGAATTTCTCTCAGTGCTTTTATTACAGGCCGCCAGTTTTGAACATTTTTCAAAGTAACACACACACCCAAATTCCACTGTTTGCAATGAATTAATAATACACTCTTGTCACTGAAGTATCATGCATTCTTTAATCAGGCTCCGGGTCGGAAACAGAAGCTTCTTGAAAGGTATTGTTTTGTGATTAGAACAATTAGAAACTTAGCGGCGCTCATAAAAGACAGTATGTCTATATATTTTTCAGAAGAAGAAGGATCCCTGGGGTGGACTCAGTCTTGTATGTTGGATTATGTGTCTTGACTGGCTCACATCAGTCATGGATAGCGATTTGAGAAGGCCAAAGACTTTTGTGAACTACGGGCACAAAAGAGCAGAAGCATGTGCTTTGTTCCGTACTGTCAAAGTACTAAAATAAACATCTCGCTGTTAATTTTAATCTGGCTTTTAGCCTTCTTCCTCTAGACAAGCCCGGAACCCTTTCTTTGTTTGGCCCTATTTCTAATTCTACTTACTTTATTACATTTGTGCTCCATTCTGAGCTTAGTCAGACTATGCTCATAGCTTGATTGAGCCATCTAACTAGATTCCTCTCTTTGCTTGAGTTTAGAAGAGAATCGAACTTTCGTGTTGCCAGCCCTCCGCTCAGACTGATGCTGCAAATAGAAAATAAGTTAAATCTGACTCTTTTGTAGCACATGAACACAATATAAAGTACGGTAGACAAGCTTTATCTTTTTAAATAAGAGTAAGAGAATGCATGCAAAATGGCATCTCTTAATTTTTCCCACTTTTTCCAAATTTTATTTTATTTTTTTTTATTTTTTTGTGTCATTATTTAACCAGTAAGTTCCCATTCATTTCTTTTGCAAGTGGGTCCAGGCTCCGTAGAAACCTATTGTTCATGTTGTTGGGTGGAAAAGTGGAGTGGCTGGAGAAGTCCTTGAGAAACACAGGAAACACAAAAAGAAAAGATCAGAACAATTTTGCTTTGTTTGAAATAACCCCTACTTTGTTTTATCTAACCTCCTTCCGCTGCCAACTCTGGAATCCAGAATTCTATTCTTGTTTTTGAGGACAAGACACAAGTTTGTTAGTAGTTTGTGGTGTTTGGTCTCCTTTGTGTAGAAGTGTATGGGAGCTGACACATCTCTTATGTCTGTGTCTGCCTCCCACCTGAAATCCTCTGCAGCTTTTCAACAACTGCCAGCGCTGGAGAGACACAGGCAACTGTTTTATTTCATCATCTGAGATTATGAGAGTGCCTTGACTCACCCACATTGTCTCTGTAACTCTTAACCAGCCACTGTGCCACTGGTGTCTAACTCTGCACTGGAATGGCAATAAAGAAAAATGTTTAGGATTGTCAATGATTGTGGTAATCAAAGTCAAACTGTAAACTTTACAGTAAATCTACATTCAGACACAAGCTAAAATTTCCCTTTTACAACCGCCTCCGATGCTCCCAGACTCAGACTCATACCCGCCTTTATAACGTCACATCGGGACTATATGGAGTTCTGTCTGGGATCACCCCGAAGCTGCTGGGCAGGCTCCAATACATACAAAACTCAGCAGCCTGGGTTCTCACACACACCAGGCCAATAGATCACCCCCACACTCTCCCATTATCACCCCCCATTGGCTTCCCATTAAATATAACATCCAGTACAAGACCCTCTTCACATCTAAAAAGATGATGTGCTGGAAAATGTCATTTTCGTTTAAAATATTGGTAATTTTATTGTTTTAACTGAACAAAACACATGCAAATGGCATTATAGACACACATTTCCAACTAAGCTACAGTCAGTTGAACGTAGCTAAGTGTTTTTATTTAAAACAAAACATTACATAGCAAATCAATTAAGTGACAAAAGTCTGTAGATAATTGTTCAGAGGTTTTCTGCAGTGATAGGTATTTGATCAAATTGGGACATGGTCTGTTTAAAACTGTGTTTGTGACCTATAATTTATAGCCCTCAAAGGTATAGCCTACAATAACGTAAAAAAAAAAAAAAAAAAAGGTCATAGGTTCAAACCTTGGTCGACTCTGGCCTGTTATACTGGGTTCTCTCCGGGTACTCCAGGTTCCTCCCACCGCCCAAAGACTTGCATGAATAGGTCAATTGGTAACTAGTAACCTAATCCATGAATGTGAGAGTGAATGGTTGTCTCTAAGTGTGACCAACTGGCCATTGTCCAGGGTGTACTCAGGCCCAAAGCTGCTGGGATAGGCTCCAGTCACCTGTGTGGAAGAAAATGAATGAGTGATACAATCTAGTCTGTTAACTGTTGCCTACATTTTGTGCCAGAAGAATGGCCTCAACTTTTTAAAATAAGTAAAATTTGGTCGTGACAGTAAAGGGCACACATTGATGAAAGACTTGTGCAAGATTTTCTGGTTCTTTTCATGTCATGTTAGAATAGGGGTCTCCAACCTTTTTTCCTCAGTCAGCTCCGTGGCAGAGCTACTCCTGTTTGTAAAAGTTATTCTCATAGCTTTTATTTCAACATAAGTAAAATAAACTTTGTTATGCCAGAACATTGACCCTAAAGTTTTACAAAATGTTGGTGTCTGCAACTCACATTATGCATTAAAACATGAAAAATAAAAAACATTTGCTTCATCTACATGTGCACTTTGTATATGTAAATGCATTTCTTTCCTGTGTACCTTACACTATAAAATGAAAACATGAATGCTGTCAAAACTTAATGCAATTACAAATGCACAGATACTTGTGTATTAAGTAAGACGACTGTCTCTGCATGGAGTCAACAAGAGAGGTGTATTGTGGAGTGTAGCCAGCCACTCAGGTTTACTCTTATGGACTAAATGTTCATCTGGTTACTTTTATTGTTGTCTTAATCTTCTGTATTCCACATGTGCATGTGGTATTTAATATAATCACAAAAAGGTAAGAGATGGACAGACAAATTATTACTCAAGTGCTTTAACCCTTTAAGGAATGGATTTGGAACATTGTTTGCCCTGGATTGTGGACTGGATTGGCCTTAAAAACTAAAAACACTGAAGGGTAAGTGTTGAAACAACAGAAATATTAACATACAGTAGATTTATGTTTTTTCATTCAAATGTCATTTTCATTCTACTCATTTGCATATCACATCCATGGCTATGTGACAGTATTCTATTCTAGAATTACTCTGGCTTTTTGAAGTAAGGATTGCACAAGGAGTTTAGTTTCAGACAGCAGTTAGACAGTGCACACGCATATCTGCAGTTTAGGAAGAAATTTCAAAATTCAACTCACAACTATGTTCCGAAGGATCACAGGTCGTAGAACGGTAGGTTATCTCTAGTTTACCTGTGTATTCTGTGCATTTTGTGTCATTTAGGTAAAGTGTTGGACTTCACACTTTGACCTGGTTTGGTGTTATTAATATTATTTCGGTTCACTTTTATGTTTACCTTCATGTATATCATTTCCCGGTGATATTTATGGTTTTTTGTGTTCTGTTTGAACAGAAAAAACGAAATCCACGTCAGGATGTTCGAACAGAGAGCAAAACCTGCAATTGTTCTTTCTGGATGACGAGGCTCTTTGGATGTGTTGTGGTATGTCTCACACAAAATCTACCTCCTTCTATTGATTTGATTTTTACATTTAAGATGAATTCTGACTGTTTTTTTCCTCCACATAAAAAGGACAAGGCTTCAGCTCCACAGAAAAAGGACAATGCAGAGTCCTCACCACAAAGAGACTTCTTTTGTTGTCTCAAGTGCTGGAGAGTAAGTACCACACAGAGTGTCAGCTTTATTTTGCTTCTTGATGAAAAAATATTAGGTTTTATCTGAATGTTAAATGAACAACATGCAACTCACAAAAGCACACTAGTGGACCTCTAGACAAATATTATATTTACTGGTGTACTGAGTTTTTGTATTTTTCAACAGAGAGGAAATAAAGTTGCTCCCACTCCCCTGAAAGAAACGGACCAGCCTAAACCGAAGCAGAAAAAGTAAAGACTAATTGACAAACTTTTTATTCACTATTGTGAACAAGCTTGCTCATTTAAAACACATTCTATGCTCAACAGTTCAGTTGTAATCATTCTTTGCTCTGTCTCTGCAGCTGTTGCACCTGCAAGCCCAAGCCTAAGAAGAAAAAGCTTCCCTTGGCACGCATTGGGTGAGTTCGTGAACACAATCAGTCTGATCACACTTGCTTTGTAATTGCCCAGATGTCAGATTATAAATGTATTTGATTTGCAGACTTCCAAACATTGGTAACTCCTGCTACATTAATGCATGCCTCCAAGGACTTATGAGCCTAGAACACTTTATGGCTAAGGTCAGGGTTCAGGAGAAGGTGTGGAGAGAGAGTAAAGAGGCAGGGCTGTTGAGGTAGGAAAGACTTTAGGCAGTTTTTAACAAACCTATGTCTATGTTTTAGCATGTATTCTGCTTTTGTCTTAGTCAGTTGTTTAGCAAGACCTTTATTATTAAGAACTATTTTAGCTTATGTATAGCAATTGTTTTCCATATTGTGACACCAACGCTAAGATTTACCATATTATGTGCCATGGGCTTGTTTTTAAAATGATTTTTTTGGGCTGTATTTAGTTTATACGGCTTTGCCTTTAGCAAAAAAAAAAAAAATTAATTCAATTAGTGAAAATAATTGGTAATGTCTTTTGCCCAGCACTACTTAACAGCCACGACATTACACAATCAATCACATGGATTCTATGGTTATCATGACACCTGTCAGTGGGGGCATGTGTAACCAAGTTAGTCTATACACAGATAAAACAATCAACTGACAGAGTGTGTCTTTCTTAGGAACCTTCAGGCCATCATAGATGCCCGCTTCTCACCTGAAGGAAATGACGATAGGCTCAGTCTGCTTTCAAACTTTAAGCTAATTGTTGCATCCAAAGCACCAGAGTTCCAAGGGCTTGAACAGAAAGTAAGTTGCTAGTCTCCTGTTCATGGTTATTATGTTAATCCACAGAGTAAACCTCACTTTATATTGTTTTTTCAGGATGCTCATGAGTTCCTCATTAGTGTGATGGACCAAATCCAGAGCCTGGCACCTTCACTGCAAGGCTGTGCCTCCAACCTGGGCACCACATACACCTGCCCAGTGGAGGAGCAGATGATTTTCAAAATGGAGAAGACCAGGACCTGCAGAAGGTACAGCCACACACCAACCACTTTCAAAGAATCTTCTATAAAGTGACTTATGTGACTCAAGTATAATGTGTTTATCGCTGCAGATGTAGTATAATGTCAACTAGAGAGGAGTTCTTTACAAACCTCTCACTGGACCTGTTTCCTGGCTGGTCAATTGAGAACCTCCTGAATTATTATTTAAAGGTAAGTCATCGGAGCAGTTTCTGTGTTTTTCCTGACTGTGTTTTTGGAGCGGGTTAGTTTATTCTGCAGACCGTAGTGTTTTGATGTATCTCTGTTTGCAATATTGGCATACACATTCATTTTAGTCCATTTTAAATGTTTAGTATATACTATATTTCAGTGACACAGTCAAACCCCCTTCTCTTTTGCAGGAGACAGAGCTGGAGTACAGTTGTGAGTGCGGAGGCACAATCTCCAGTCTGGCAGAAACATTTGCTTCTCTGCCAGGGTAAGTGACGTCAACCATCATTTGAATAGAATTCACTTGAATCTTTTAAATTCACTTTTTTTTTTTTTGCTTGTGTCTCTTCATGCAGCATCCTCATTCTTCACCTCAAGAGGTTTAGGTTCACTTCAAAATACATGCTGGAGAAGGTCAACCATAAAGTCCATCTTCAGAGGGACATAACTGTGTCTACGAATAAGGAAGCTGGCTGCTACAGTTTAGTTAGTATCATCTCTCATTTGGGAGAGTCGTCCGAATCGGGTGAGATAATCTGTGAACTGTACTAATCACATATATTTTAGCAAAGATCCTTTTATGTTGCTTTTGAACCAATAACTTACTGTAGTTTATCGATGCTGTTAGGACACTACATTTGCGACGGGCTCCATCCACATGACAACCCACAGGAGCTCACCGACAACTGGCTTACTTACAGCGATCTGCGGCGTATGTGAGTCAACTGGAGCCAAGATCTGCAAGAACAGAGAGAAGTCCGCTTACATCTTGTTCTATCAGAGAAACATGTAAGAACGGAAGTCATCATAAAATAACCGGGACCAAGACGAGAGTCATCTTCAAATAACCTGGACCAAGACTAACGTCTCGGGTTATGTATATAACCCTTGTTCCCTGAGAGGGAACGACACACTGCGTTGTGAAACGACACTTTGGGGAACGCCCTCAGCGTGACGGCCCTGAAGCATGAATGAAACTTAGACCAATCTTGATTGGTACTACGTCACAACGTAGTGAGTGCCGGCCTACCCGAAGTATAAAGGGGCGCGTATCACGCACACGCCAGCCCTTCGCGATGAAGCAAATCGCCCCTCAGGCAGGGTAGGCGTGGCGGGCGGCGACAGTGTCTCGTTCCCTCTCAGGGAACAAGGGTTATATACATAACCCGAGACGTTCCCTTCTCGAGGAAACTCAACACTGCGTCGTGAAAGCGACACTTTGAACGAATACCCACTATGCCACGACGATGCCGCCCTAGTGTGAACCTGGAAATTCAGGCACACTTAGGACGAGCACCCTAGCGCCAGGCGCAGGGAGATGTAGACTATAGAACCTAATGAAAGTGTGTGGAGTAGCCCAGTCGGCTGCCTCACCGATCTCCTGAAGCGGGACCCCCATTTGAAGGGCCCGAGAAGAGGCCATGCCCCTGGTGGAATGCGCCCTTAAGGCCAAAGGTGAATGCAATCCGCGCACCTGATAAGCCAAGGCAATAGCCTGGACGATCCAATTACTGATCATCTGCTTGGTCGCTGGCCGACCTCTCCTAGGAGACCCGAAACACACTAACAACTGTTTTGACTTTCTCCACTGCGAAGACTTCTGTATATAGATCCGCAGTGCCCTAACGGGGCAGAGCAGATGAAGTCTCCCTTCTTCGGCCGACACATGAGGTGGAGGATGAAATGCCTGCAATACCGTCGGCCGTGCCACGTTAGATGGCACCTTAGGTACATAACCTGGCCTCGGACGTAAAATGGCCTTAACCCCACCGGGGGCAAACTCCAGGCAAGTTGGTGTTATAGCCAGTGCCTGGAGGTCCCCCACCCTTTTAAGTGAGGTGTTAGCCATGAGCAGCGCAACTTTGAACGACAGAACTCGATCTGTCGCCGACTCGAGTGGTTCGAAGGGAGCCTCAGCCAATCCTTCAAGCCCCACCACAGATCCCAAGTTGGAACCCCAGGGCGCGTTGCAGGCCTCAGCCTCCAGGTGCCACGGAGGAAAACGTACGACCAATGGGGTGCCTCCCCAGAGGCCCCTCACTTACAGGAGCGTGGAACGCCACAGTGGCAGCCACGTACACCTTAAGAGTGGACGGGGTAAGCCCCGCAGTGAGGCGCTCTTGGCAGATCACACACGAGTGCGTGTCCCTACCCGAGATATAGCGAGGGCAGGGGTACACACACTTCTTAGAATGTTCCGCCATACTTTTCATTCAAAGTCTTTCAAACAAGTCTCTCGTTCACACACACTGGGCATTTGCTGAAGAGCGAAAAGCTGGCGTGTGCGTGATACGGCGTCCCTTTATACTTCCGGGTAGGCCGGCACTCACTACGTTGTGACGTAGTACCAATCAAGATTGGTCTAAGTTTCATTCATGCTTCAGGGCCATCACGCTGAGGGCGTTCCCCAAAGTGTCGTTTCACGACGCAGTGTTGAGTTCCCTCGAGAAGGGAACTACATTAAGGACAACAAGGACCCAAGTCACAGGGCCATTGTTTTTAATAGTGTGCAATAAACGCAACAGTACTGTGCAGATTTTTTTTTATGTTTGTTTTTAATCAAGCATGCAAATATAAAATGATCCACACATACTACTATGGTATTATTGGTGTATATGGTATAAACTGCAACGCTCAGGATCTGTGAATGTGTTACATCCAATATCACAAAAGCAGTTGCCTCAAAGGGTTTTTTAGAATAAATAAGAAAAATAATAAGCAGACTTTTAAGACAACACTCACTGTCCTTTGACTCTCTATCAGGTTGTTGTTGTTTTATAATAAGAAACAATTTTTATAACTTTTCTATGTTATTTGCACACTTTGTATGCTACACAGCCCCCTAGATTAGGACACTTAATAGCTCAACTGTTGAAACCAGTTAGAACCTGTGGGTCACCCCTGGATGGACACATAGTGGAAAAATACTGATACTGAGGCAGGACGTGCCCCCTCCTGTGTGAGGTGTGGCCAAAGGTTAGGACTTTTAGGGTTTTGAGTTAAACAGAGGCACAACTCGTGATCTGACCCCATTTTAACTGCGAGTTGTGTACCAGCGCTGTCCTTATATATACTTGAAATTAAACAGACAAACTTTACATTGGTTTTATAGTTTTTAATTCTAATAGTGTTAACTCCAACACTCGTACCAAAAGAGCCGGGCTCCAATTTCAATCACTTATTGACTCCCCTGGCCCGAACACATATATATGGCAATATTGTCAATGGGCTCGACAGCGCCCCCTAGAGTTTCACAATAGAATCCATATGGAACAAACATTTAGTTTGTTGAAAATGCACAAAATCTGGCACACACATGACATGATGTCATAACAGCAAAAAATGTCTCTTGGACCCAGGCCCTAAATTTAGTCATGTTGCTGTGGCAACAACCCACCAATTAAGTTTGTTGTACATGGGTGGGATTTGACACATACAATTCTTATGTGTCCTTGACCAAAAAACTCCACAGGGACCATGAGCTAAGTAAAACTGTATTTCCATGGCAATGCACCAAATTATGAAAAACATTGACCTGTGGGACGCTAAACCTTGTTGTAAAGATACATTTGGTAAAACACATTCACATTTAGAGATAAATGCAACTGTCTCTAGTAATCATTAGCTCTGTATTACACAAACTATTCAGATAATAATTATTAGTTGGTTCACAATAACCCACTTAGAATAATCCATAAATTATTGTTCCGTTGTATGTATTTTGTGTATGTAAAGCGTCTTTGCGTCCCCTGAAAAGTGCTATATAAATTTGATGTATTATTATTATTATTATTATTATTATTATAAAGTGGGTTATTATGAACCAACTAATAATTTGTTTAAACAATGTTAAGCATTAAAATGAAATGATATTATAAACATAAAACTGTTTGAGATTCTCAAGAGAGTGAAAAGTGAAATTAAGAGCTGGTCACTATAATGTTTTATAGTTTTTATATTTTTGAATGTGCCAAAGCTAGAACAAATATAAAATGTAGATGTGTTTCAGTTCTGTGTATAAAATTATGCAATGAACTAAATGACAAATTTAAACAGTGCACTTCTTTAGCAAAGTTCAAAAAATGTTTGAAACATAAAAGGATTCATGATTATAGCTAGGTTACGCAAAACAATGTACATTTGTCTTTAAAAAATTAATTTATGACCAAAATAAACTATTCATTTAATTTTATAAAGGGTGTGAAAGCGCCCCCTATAAAAACAAAACAAACAAATAAATTTGTAACAATGAGACCTTTTAAAAATGGCTAACATTTATTTCCTAACAATTTTATTTGGTGCAACTATGCAACAAATGATCAATAAAAAAGTCTGTAAGAACAATTACAAGTCTCACATAGAAAAGGCTGAAAAGAGGTGCGACAGCCCCCATCAGAGAAAAAAATGTATTCATAACGTTGTGACCAGATCTTCAAAGATTTAATTCCTGACATTTTTGTGATCCTTTTTTAACGGCCTCTCTTTGAGATTGTAGCACCAGGGAGCGACCGCTGAGGGCTGATCATCGCTGCTTGCATTAATTATTGTTATTATTATTTTTCATAAAGGACTCGATGGCAATTGTCAATCAATTTTTCCATGTATTTTCTACATATTTTTGATTTAAGGTAAGTCACTGTATTTTCTAATGTGATTTTCAATGTTTGATTTTACGGGTATTTACTGTTGTTTGTTGTTACAGTTGCCAACTATAGCATCACTAACACAAGACAGTCGTGTTTTTTGTTTGTACATTCTGTGTTAATAAACAGGAGGTTGTTGGCCATTGTTGAGAAATTAAGAATTTACCGTTAAAATATAAAAATAGACATGTGTTTTGTCATTCTGTGTAGTTCTGACATGACATATTCAAGACTGACTTTTCCTCTCAGGCAGAACAAGAAACAGTGACACAAGGGTTCAGTTTTATCAAAAGAGCGAAAGGTCTTTGTAGTTGAATTGACTCAGAGTCTCGTTGGACCTTGTTTTTAAGAGTCTGGAGTTCTGCTCAGAGTACAATGTGAGTCTAACAGACCTCTGCGCTCCCCCTCTGTTCCACCGCACAACTTTCCAACAGTTGGTGCCCCTCAATAAGTTATAGGACCATCATCCCAGCTAAGGAACACGCAACAGTCTGGAAGAATTTCAGGTAAAAAGGCCTGTCTAATTAGTTCCCATCAAAAATGTAATTCTTTTCTGGAATTCCGCCGCGAGGCTTGAGTAGCCAAAAGCGAAGCTACCTGGTGGGAGAGAAAAATAATGAATGAAAAAAGATATTCTAACCTCGAGGCTTAAGTACATTTATATGCTTGACATGACTCTGCCATCAATGTTGGGTCGAATTCTAATTTAATTTCTGAGATGTATGTGTAATTTTGCCATTAATATGAATGCTACCACGCTAAATATTTTACACTTTTCATAGATATTGTGAGCCTCTCATATATCCTTCAAGGGTGTATTAATTAATAAACTCTTTTCTGATACCTTTTTTAGGAAACTTATAATAAGCAGGTGGATGATATAGAGCCAAGATGGAGTCGTCTGGTGGCTCATTAACACGCTCCGTTCATTAGGAAGCTTTTTCTTTATTTTTTTGTATAATTTTTTTTAACAGTGCCAATGTTGTGTGGCCTTTGAGCAAATTAATAATGAATTCATTAAGCAAATTAATTTGTGGGTTAGAGACGCTGTTCAGTAGTGGGGCCAGTCAGTTTGGATTCGGGCCCTGATGGGTGAGGCCCTTTACAATCCAATGTTGTTCATGTTTCTGACAGTGCCAGCCCCTCGTCTAAAAGCCCTAGCAAGTGCCATTTGTCTCTGGGTTAACAGAAAGACGAGATATAGGGCGGTCTAAATTATTCAAGCTCCCACAACACATGCACTTTTGCTTTTCAAGCATGAGTTATAATTTAATTAGAAACTTCTGGTGCGTTGCTGGCTATTTAAATATTAAAATCTTCCGCTGATCACGTTGGATTAGCCGTGGCGGTAAAATTCCCCGAGATGTCAGTTGTTGTCTTTCTGTCTCTCCTCTCACTCGAGCTGTTCCGATTGTTTGTCGACTCTTCCATTACATTTTCAATTTAGAATCAATTCAGAAATCAAACAAGGGAAAAAAGAATTGTGATACAAAAGACGCAATCAATACCAGACTGAAAGGAAATTAAAGGAATTGTCATTCGCAAATTTGTTGGAGGTATAAATGCTTACAGAGATGCTGCTTATATGATGTTTGTGAGCAGTGGTCCGTCTGGTCCAAACCTCTGCACCAGTTCTCTCACTTTCATAGTATAAACATTATCATTATAAACATTAGCACAGTAATCGGTGAAGGATAAAGCTCTTTTGTCCATTAGCCCCCTGCTTTTACCTTCCTCCGCTTCTCAGTAAAAGCACCCGGGGGCCCAAAACTAAGCCCTACTATGCTTTAGTAACATGGACAAAATTATATAGGGGGCCTCTAGCCATGGGGTTTGTCCAGGGCCCCATCAATTCTGTCAGCGGCCCTGAACACAAATAATGTGCACATTCCACAAACTTAATCTGCATTTGTGAACAAATTAGAGGAGCGTCCGGGTGGAAAAAGCCTGATTTCACTTGGGGAACATGAATGACAAGTGTCATACTGTTACTTATTCTATGTTCAGTATGTATGACTTTATACAAACATGAGCTGCAACTAACTGGCTGACTTGTGCAAATATCCCAATAGTTACATTGTCCAAATAAATGTGTGTACAACATATACAAGAATTAAATTATAAATCTGTTTGTAAGAGTTAATAATCAACACTTATATACAGTACATTGCAGTATCTGTCGTTGTCTTTTGAAGCTCTTTGTAAAATCAAACATGCCATCCCTCATTAATCTTTCTGTCCCCACAGTACCTCGTGTAAACTAACAACAAACAATAAAAGAGCATTACTAACTTCAGTCAACTCTTACAAAGTCTGGGCTTGTCTTTATTCTTTCCAGAGGTTGCCGTTCGATGTCATCACTCGTCTACAATTCACCGCACAGTGTCACTGGAGACTGTTATTGACTGAATTCAGTAGCTGCTGCTTCCCTCAGAAGCTCACAGCACAAATACATAACACAGGTTACAATGAGCTCCTTAGTGAAATGGTTTCTCGCTACAAAGTACATAGCAACTGATTTACTTCGAGCTTTTAAAGTGACCATAACTGGTTAACTCCTGTCATAATGTTCTGTTTTAACCACTACAAAATGGAGTAACAGTGCAGTGTGTAATAATTAGTGTGTGGATTTGGACACAGCCTTATACTTGTGGATAATGGCTGACTAAACAAAACAATTTAACCTCATTTTAGGTCAAGTTGTTTTATATAAATTATGACAATGGCAAAAAACATTAAAGCAGAACTAAGTAAGATTTGCACAGCTCCCCACAGCTTCCTTCAGTGACTCAAACTGTTAATAATACTCCTACTCTGGACAACAACGACTGATGATGAAATAAAGTGTATGCCATTTTGGTAGGATCTTAGCAAGATCCTACCAAAATGTTTTAAGTCATTTAAGTAAATTTTAAGTAATACAATCAGAGGCTACTTGTGGAAGTGCAGAAATACCCATGAACGCTGACAGGCATTCCTTGTAAATATGCAACGGAGTGGAGAGAACCATCCTGGAAACAAGGCTTAGCAAATCTCTGTAATATAAAAAGGGATAAATAACAGACTATGGGAGAGAAATCAAGGAAATGCTGGATTATAATTAGCTTCTGGCCCACAGCTAGAAGTCACTAGTACATCTCTGCCACTGGTGATAAGTGTGTGTGTCACAGGGTTGACCAGGCAAAGGATGGAACAACCTGTCAGCCATAATTCACACATAAACTGTACAATGAGCTGCACATGCTCTGTGCTCAGCCTCTGGTATAGGATTCAGATATTTTTACAAATTATTATTTTTGTTACATGTAAAAGAGAATTTAATAAAAAATAGCAAAGCCCCAAATTTACAGCTCAACAGCTAAAAATGTTTTAGTGTTTAGTTCCCCTTCAAGCCTTTCTCATTGGAGAACAGTTCCATTCACTTGTAATTTTCTCAATTACTTTACTTTGTAACATACTCTGTTACCACTATCGCAATAGCGTGCCAAATTCAATCTCCAGTAGCACCCAGTAGTAGTTAATTTGGCTTAACCTTTTTTTGTGCACTAAAGTAACTCAATAACTGAGCAGTGGTACAACCATCGAAGGAACAGTATTTATTTTTATTTATTTAGTGGAGCCTGCATGTCCAAACAAAGTCCAAACATGGCCCTGGGCCTTCAAACACAAGAATGTGTAGGTAAATTGTTTAATCAAAGTAGTAAGTGTATATTGTTTTGGACACAGTCTATGTTGCTGTCTATGACTGCAGTTGCTGCTGTCATGTGCAGAGTGTAAACAGGTGTATGTGTCTGCTCACAGTGGGTGTGTATGATACAGAGGTTCTTTACTCTCAGGGAGGAATTTGGGCAGATACGCTGCTGTGGAGTGTCAATCAGACAGCACCGCAGACGGCCTCTCAGGCCCTGTATTGTTGTGGGGTCCTCTTCTTCTCCTGTCTCGTCCTGTCAACCCACATTTCTTTCATCTTCCCCCGTTTCTCTACAGGCCCTCAATCAGCAGCATCATTTATTCTCAAAAGCACTACTCCGCATCCGAAAAAGTCCACTACGGCCACATCATCATAAAATCTGGTTGTTGTAAAAAATGTTATGATTAAATGTGTTTTTGTAGAAATCACAAGAAAAACATGCAATATTATAGGGTTTAGTTGGTAAAATATTCACATTTTAAATTTTAGTCAATGCAACTACATTCAATTCTATATTTAATTTGATTTATTTCTTTGACTTGAACAGCTGAATGAAATGAACCACATTGCTTATAACAGCTGAAGACACACATTTTATATTCAGGATTCAAGTTAATCCGGTCTAAATTGTTTCAAGCCTGTTTTATGATCCCATAAACAGATGTGTCACATCTGTATTGTACATGTGACTGCACCATATGTAGTATCAAATATTTTTTTCTTATTAAAGAAAGCTCTTGCATACAAATAAGCAACATAAAAAAAACATAGGTAAATTTTAGATTAATTTAACTGTGAGTGAAATTATACATTTTTTTTCCACAAGTACTCATTTCTGCAAACAAATATTATTGCCCAGCAGGTGTCCCTCCTTGATCACTGTATTGATACTAATCAATAACTCTCATCTCCACAGATTGAATGAGACTTCTATTGGCTTTAAGAACTAGATGCATATTTTTCTGTTGTGGGCCAAACTATAAAAAAGTGGACACAGCGAAATAAAGTGATTTCATCGACCTGTGATAGTGTCTCTATCTCCATTAGTTCAGTGTTGGAGTACCCTTGGAGTCAAAGGCTATTATTTGGCTGATAGTTCTGACAATATATATTGTGGCGAACGGGCCGTGTTAATAATTAAGCGTGCGTTACATTTGAAGAATGCTCAGCCGACGTGAGATTTAAAAGAGGCTAATGTTTCACTATCAAACCATTTCATCCAATCTTCATAACAGATGTGTGTGCTGGGGAGGGATGAAAATATGCTGCTTTTCTCATCAGGAAGAAGTCATAGTTTGTCTTAAGGGGCTAAGTGTCTTCTTGTGACTGGCCATTGGTTTTAAGTGGCTTGTGCATTTTTCATGGGACAGTGGGAATGTCTTGTCACTCTATTAAGGCGTATTCAAATGGCAGGGGCCATAAAACGGAGCAGCCGCTAAAATATTAATTTGATATTGCAACACACCACGGCGAGTGTTAATTAAGAGAAGAGCTATATGCTTTAGATGGGACGAGGCTTTTAACATGCTCATAATAGCAGCAGATGAGTTAAATCAAAGTGACATTTGGATGTCCCAGCTCTGGACTGATTGGGTCGGTGGGTTGATTTTAGAAGGTGCTGAATGTTCACACTGTGAGGTACAGAAGTGAAAGAAGAGAGCGACCTCGCACTGCTGTTGACATCAATTACCTCTGATCATCTGCTAAGTGTTTTTTCATTAAGACTGACCCAGGAGTATCGTACTGTTAATGGGGGGCTTTAAACAGGAGCGACATTTAATTAAGCACTTGCCTCTGATGAACCATTATCAGATACTTAGCATGAAGCGGTACTTCACATTTGAAATATTTTAATAATAATAAACAATCTTTAACATCTATAGACTCTTAATGATATTCTCAGATGATATTTTTAAATGTGAAGATGTTAGAAGTTTTTGCATGTACAAAGCATGAAGGTCTTGTTTCTCTTTTCGTGCAGTGGGCAATCAGGTTCAGCTTTGTGAGTTTACAAACTTACCAAAAAATCCATCTTAAACTGGTCCAAAGAAAGAAAAAAACAGCTTGTTAAGGGCATGTTTTAGGTTTGAAGATGTAGCGCTGCTCTGATTGGGTAAAACTGTGGTTACTCACAGATGATAAAGCCAGTCCTTCACCACATATTCCTTTAAAGAACATGCCCTTTGCAAACGCTTTCTATGGAAGCCCTGTGGTACATTTGTAAACATTTTCACCTTCAAACCTAGTTCAAATGCCTTTTTATTTATTTTTTCATAACCATTTCTTGATTTAAAGGAATGATACAAAACAACACAAAAATGTATTCTAGACTCCAATAAGGCAAGACCAATTCTTTTGTCAAAGAGTGCAGCACCGAGTACATTTACTGGTCTAATTCAATAACAAGTAAATATGCTGAATTGACAAATTAAAACACAGTGACTATGTACATAAAGTTGATTAGAGTATATTTTTGTCTTACAGTGCAGTAAAATGATCTGCTTTCTTCATCTTAGGCCTTTATTAGTGCTCCCTCATTCTCCTGCTCTCCGTAGGACAGAGCAGCGATTATATACCCTATCCTCCATCTTCAAGCTTATTAACCTTTTTGTTGGAATATCTGGAGCATAAAGACCTCATTAAATATTTACATATGCACTAACCACTATGAAAAATTAAGAAAGCCAAAGTTTTATTAACCTGTAGTAATATAATGTCTACTCTTGGCTAACAAAAAATTTCTTTTTTGCACATTAAAGCCTTCTGTAGTGCATAATAATGTATGGTAAGAAGGCTCCCCTGCATTGATTAACTCAGCTTTAATATAACATTAGGTTTCCCTAAACTAGCTTTATCATAGAATTATGCTTTTAATACAAGGTGTGTGACTCGGAGTGGGGGAGAGATGTTTAGCCTGCAGAAATATAGCATTATAACAATCCTCTAATTATCCGCCGCTTGAGTGTGAGTGTGTGTGTGTGTGTGTGTGTGTGTGTGTGTGTGTGTGTGTGTGTGTGTGTGTGTGTGTGTGTGTGTGTGTGTGTGTGTGTGTGTGACATACATGGGCCTTTACAGATTCATACACTCACATTTCATAAATATATTAGGCGCTGTAGCATAAATACTGATCCCTGATAGCCACGCCGACCCTGGCCCTCCATAGGTGTAGTTGATCCCCAACACTCAGCCATTCAAATGGGACTAAGTGCCGTTCAATTATTCAAACATATATTCATAAAGGCCTAGATAATGCTATCACCTGCTTCTGGTGCTGCTCTGCTCAGAGATCCACACTCACCTGACTTCTATATTATGCATTTACAATGTTTTTTTTTTTTCAAGGTTCAATTTATTTTCAAATAAGAGCCACTAACCCAACTTGCAATTATACTGTTAAATTATACTGTCACAAATGAGGAAAAAGACAAAGGCAGTCATGGCTTAAGCAAGACCCATGTGGTTTTGAACTGAAAAAAGAGAGCTTTGTTTTGGTCACTCATCTGTCATAAAAACAGTCAAGAGGAAAGGTCCACAAAGAGTCAATAGTTTGATTCTCTACAGTGCACGCAGACAGAGACTGTAGATTAGTTAAACTGGTTTTAAAGCAGAACTAAGTAACTAAGGCCTTACAATGATTAAATTAGTTGTAGTGGTGTGTTTGAGGCTTTCTGGCACATCTAAGTCAAAAACAACACCACGAGCTGCCACGACCCAACGCAAGTCTTGGGTCATGTTCACATTCACACAAGAGTGACAAATTGCTTTACGGTAATTCAATATACAGTACACATAGCAACCTTCCACAGTGGCTCAGTGGTAGTGTGGTTGTCCCTCAACCAGAAGGTTGGCGGTTTGATTCCCGCTCTCTCCTCAGTTCATACTGTCGTTGTGTCCTTGGGCAAGACACTTAACACTTGCCTCCAGTGATGTTCCAGCTGTAACACTGGTGAATAGAACCTTGATGTAAGTCACTTTATTTCATCATCAGTCATGGTGGAGCCACCAAAAAGACAAAAATGTCCCTCGAGACGTAGCTACTGTTATGTGACATTTCTTTAGCTTTGCAGAGATACAAGCATGCTGTGTTACTTTGCAGTGAGGAGTGTTTGTTTCATTTACGGGCTTTATGTGAGACAACGGCAATTCAAACTGTAGTTTCAATATTATATTAAATGCCTCGAATACTGTTTACATAGCGTCTGGCTTCCCTTTTAGACCTAATGTAAAATTTCACAAAGCCAAGGCTACTCAGAGAGAAAATAATATTTCAGATGTAATTTTTTTTTTACATATAAAATGTTTTGGTTGACAGTGAATAAAACAATGAAACAATGTATATTTATTATGACTTTATAAGACAATTTCTAAAATTACCCACCTCCATCAAGGTTTTCATTACTTGTACTGTTTTTGCCCTTTCTTTTTGCAAAACTAGTGCGCTGGTGAGCTGGTGATACTACGAGTATTTACAACAGTGTGATTCACTGATGGAATAAGCAGGGGGAGCTGCACAAATATTACTTAGATCTGCTTTAAGCCGCCATAAGATATCTCTACAAAGATAGAAAATGAGTCAAATCAGAAGAGTAAAAAAAGTAGCCACAAATGCATGTGTCAGTCCGCACACAAATTCTGACAGAGTTGCACACTTTATTATTTTCAAAATGCAAGATTAAAGAAAGGTTGAAGGAAAAGCATCTGGACTCTGATGACTAAGAACCTTTACAGAAATGCAAGTTTAGTTTGGCATCTGTTTGCTATTCATTTGAATTATGTGATCTAGCAATATCTTTTGCATGTTACCTTTAAAGCCTCATATCTGTGTTCAAAGACATATTAGCACTGAATATACAATTTTAGATTTCTCGTCATACTATGGTCAATTATTGGTGAATTATTAAGTAGTTCCCAGTTCACATGAGTTCCTAGTGGTTACATGGATTTAAGAGCTATAGGCGTGGTGGAAGAGTAGTTAGCACTCCTGCTTCACAGCAGAAGGTCCTGGGTTTGATTCCCATCTAGGGCAGGGCCTTTCTGTGTGGAGTTTCCTCCGGGTACTCTGGTTTCCCCGACCTCCAAAAACATGTACAATATAGAGCAGATGGAATTTAGGTGTTAAGCTATACAGGTGCTGGTACAAGCATCTCTGCTTCGGCTTAATGTATGCTTTTTTGTCAAAAAAAATTTTTTTGGACAATTTTATCAAATTAAAAATCGTTTAGCTAAACATAATTATTACATAGTTTTCTATATTATTATGATAAAATATAGGAAATAATATAATATAAAGTCCAACCCACTTTTTTTGTTTTATAAGCAGTTATTAAACCTTCTGCTGACAGCTGTGTGGACCAATGGGAGCACACTTTTTTCCGGAAGTGAGCTGTGATTGACCAAACTCCACCAACCCGGGCTGTAAATAATTAACATCCTCTATAATAAACAGTAGATAAAGCCTGTTTTTTTAATATTAGGTACAGTTTGTTTGTTTAATTAATTAAATAACTTGAGCGTACGTTTATACAGTTTGTAAGATGTACAATTGCTCTACCTCTGTGTATGGATCGAAGCACGCATTTACAAAACTCATAACCATGGAAACAATTCCATGTATAAATCTGATTATATACAAATCGTTACAAAACATAATATTAAATAGTTTTAAATGAATTTCTCTTCATATATATATATATATATCCATTCCAATATTTTACACTCTTTCTGCCAAAATAGCAGAGCATTTGGAACCAGGCAGCCAAATCTTAAGGAAAGTTTATCCAAGAATCAATGCTGTGTTTTCTGGAGTGTCATAAGCAGGTGCCTGTGATCAACCAGGGTCGACAAAAAACATTATGTGCACCCCCTTGAGCAACTAATGTCGACAGTCAGACATAAAAGTATGAGCAAGAAAGTTCCTGTAAGTTATGGTTCAAGAGAAAGTACGTCACATTGTGAAGAATCCATATGAAACTGTAATAGGGAAAAGCTGGTTTAATAGGAGTTAGAAATAAGACTTGTTCCTAGAAAGTGTTCTGCATATACAGTAACTTTCAAAAAAAAAAAGTTAAAAAAAAAAGCCAATTGCGTCCGAATTGCATCTTGCATCAATTCAAAGGCAGAGCAGAGACTGGGACAGAAGAACACGCTAAGAAACAGATTAGAGCGCATGATGAAAAGCGCTGAGAAACAATCCCAGACGAAACATGGAAATGCAACATGAAGTGAGTGGAAGATGAGAAGTGACTGAGGGCTGTAAGTCGTGGGCGTTAAACTTTGATGCCTCTGGTGAGCCGAGCGGTAAGTACAGTGTGGTCCGCCAGTGGTCATAATAGAGAGAGGATAGGAGGGTATTGTAGCAGTCAGAGAAAGAGGAGTGGAGCTATACATAGTGATAGTTAGAGAAACGAGAGGGTTATCTATGATTTAACACCTGTGGGGCCCAGAGACAAGCCGTGCTGGTTCAGGCTGCTGTGATTGCTGCCTGGTGCTGGGGCTTTTCAGCTCATTTCATCATGGACCTCCTAATGAGGCCCAGGCCGGATCCCTGAGCGTGGGGGCGTCCAGACACACCCCTGACTGAGGTACAGACTCGAGATGGAGTTCCACAAAAAGTATGGCTAGGTCTTGGTTTCACAAGGGGAACCAACAAGGGAGGGGGCAACTCAGAGTCTGAAAAAGTTGTTGTGTTTCGATGTTGCTCAGAAAAATAACTTTTCCAAATACACAGGACATTGCAAAAGTTTCATTGTTTTACCACCCATTAATAACTAATTTCTAAACTGTTTACAAAGTCTTTATGAGGGAGCAGGTGGACAGGAACCAGGTTTGGATGGGACTTTTGGACCGGAAACATATACCATGTAAGGTGTATTCTTCTATGGAATGTTTTATATTGTGTCGAACATAAAACCGGACATTTCCCCTAGAGACCAGATTGTGTGTCCTGAATCAAAGGCTGGAAACTCTTTTTATATTTCAGGCTGACATTATCTTCCTATGCATACTCTACAGCAGGGGTGAGCAAACTAAGGCCCGGGGGCCACATGCGGCCTGGGTTGGACTGTTCAATGTGGCCCGCCAAGCATTTACTAATATTTTTTTGATGATTAAACACTGCATATATTTTCCCTTTTCCTTCAATATTTTGCAGCAATCAGTTGATTCGACATGCTCCAAACGGTAAATACCTTTCCTATAGGCAAAATAAACGTGTTTTTATTGAGTTCCCTGTGTTGGCCCGGCCCTCCACAAGAGTTCCATGTTCTAATGTGGCCCTTGGGGAAAAATAATTGCCCACCCCTGTTCTACAGGATACACCGTAGAAATGAACCCAGGTACAACAGCAACAATTGTATACAGTGGAATCAAATAGAACATATAAGTCAAAACTATTTTTTATTATTTTTTATTTTTATTATAAAGTAGGGATATAAATTAAAAATGACTGCTTTTCTACTGAACCACTGAAAATGTCTTATTTTCTTATTAAGACTCATTATTGTTATCTTTTACTGTATCGCACAAATAATAATAAACATACATTTTTCTTTTAAAAACCTTCACCCAAATCTAAAATCAAAAGCCACTTCTTGAGTACAAACGGAACAGTGCACATATTTTTTGATGGACACGCTCTTCTTAACCTGCCACTTCCTGTTTGAACAAAAACAAGTCTCCCTCCAGACGCCCCGCAGCGGCGGCCTGTGGGCTAGCCTCACGGGCACTGACCTTTTCACACTGCCTCAGGACAAAGTGGGTCTTGGCGCTCACCCTGGAGCGACACCCCATCCCCCCAACCCCTCCTCTCATGCTCCCCTCTACCCTTTTTCAAATCAAGGGAGTTTACTGTATAAGACACATTTAATGTTTAACATATAGTGTCCCAGAAGAAAATGTTTAGCTTATGTAATTAATTTTTAAAAAGTACAACACAACTTTATCTCTAAGCAAAGCCCGAACATATCTGGTACAACTGCACCAAATAGATGAGATGTGTATATACAGTCAGGTGTTTGTTTCATTTTCAAATCCATTGTGGTGGTGTATAGATCCAAAAAGATTAGGATTGTGTTGATGTCACAGTATTTATGGACCTGACTGTATTTAACTTGCTACTCAGTGGAAATGGGACTGAGTTACAGTACATTGCTCAACAGCTGGATTCCAGCAAGGAATGTGTAAACCTGAACTGAAATTCCTGTTGTGCCCCTCAAACCTATGTGATTTCCCCCAAACCATGGTAGGTTTAGACCAATGGTGAAGCACTAATGCCAGTTAGGATGTGTTAGATAAGCTAGATAAGCTTTAGAAAATGATTATGATTTTGGAAAACACATAATATTGTGGACCGTGTTCATTGGGCGTCAAAGATGTCATGGCAGTTTGGTAACTTTGGTAACTTTGGTGTTCTTTTAAAAATGGGTCCAATTAAACACAAAGTTTAACTTCAGTTATGTTTATGAGCACTACTTGTGAGTTAAACCTAGCATCAACTTTTTGTGGTATGTTTTAAAGGTATGTTACAAGCCTTTCTCATATACTTCATTCAAAATGATTAATACGTGTAATCGTGTCCAAAAAGTAGCACTATGCACCTTTAGGCCATGAGCAGGGGGAATAAGGGTTGTGTGGGTGGCTCCCTAATGAGTGTGGCTTTGGGGAATATGAAAGGCAGTGAGCGGGGCGGTGGGTGGCAGGGGTTGGGGCAGCAGGCGGCTGGTGGAGCGACCTGTCTGCTCACCCCGGCTCTGGCCTTTGTGCAGAGTTAATGATGCCACTAATATGTTCTTTAAAGACCACAGTGTGATTCATGACTTTCATTAGCCCCGTGTGCCAGCGTGTCTCTCCACTTCACTCTCTTCCTCTCTTCTGTCGCCCTCTTAATGATGGCCTGGAGACGAGGTGGCACGCTTGACCCTTAATCATACAAGTGAGCGGGGGGTGGCGTGAGCGTGAACCTGTGATGAGATGGGAGGTTTTGGGGGATGGCAGGGGTTTGGAGGAGGAGGACTGGAGGAATCAGATGGTGGTTCTTCATAATCCTGGTCCCTGGGGCTAGTGGTCCACTCTCTGCTCGGACAGAAGAGTGTATGACCCTGTGTAGGCTTTAAGAAACAAAGAGCACATTATCCATAAAAATGCATTGTACTTTGTAGACTGTGAAACATGTAAGTTATACATTGCCATGGCATTTTAAATATATATTTTGTATATCAACAGTTACCAGCATGTGTTTCCAGGTATCATAGTAAGTATTTCATTTTATTAAGATGTTCTCAGATCTGTAACAGGAAAAAAGGTGCTCACAATGAGGAACTGCATAATTCTTTGTTGTAGCAATATATCCTTAAATCATTTAGATTCCTTCAGTAAGTAACAATGTTATTGCTTTTTATTCTAATCATAACATCTTTCTCCCACTTATTTTACCCAAGCACCAACCAAGTCTCACTTGCAAAGTTTTTGAAAGATCATTTTGGCCTTTCACAAAAGTCCTCGGTGATGCAGCTGGTCCATCAACACACATTAGGTTCAAATTGGACGCATTGTTCAATTGGAACAGGTCTCTCACAGCATTGGTATAACATTAAATAGGACAGTAATAATATATGTCCTACTATGCCTTAGGATGTAAATCTTTTTTATTGTGTAAAACTGTCTATGAGTGACAAATGGAAATCCCTAGATGATGAGTTTGTTTAGTTTCCGTTTAGTTTATACATTTCCCAATCCTTCATGTGGGATGTTTAAAAAAGAAATATCAATGCGCTTCACCTCCATCAGTGCTCAGTTTGTATGCTGTAGGCTCAGTTTGTATGTTCAGGGTTAAGAAACAGTAAGTTTTCTGAAGCTTTTATATCTATTTTTCTACTTTTCACTTGGTTTACACAAGGCATAAATAACTTTATTCTAAAAAAAAAAAAATGTTTTTCTGATATCAGAAGACTGCCATTGATTTATTAAAAATGTTGTGACACTTTATTTATCATTATCTTAAATATCTGTACAAATCAGTCAGCTCTGCACTGATCTGCCAGTCCATAATAAAATGTTAAATCTACTTTTTTTCATTGTAAATAAGTGATGGTTGGAGAAAGTTTTGTCGAGTCCGGAGAAGTCTTAACTTTCAACATTGTGTTGACAGTGTATTTGTCCTGAGTGTGTATATCGGCAGAAGGGTAAAAACTTTTTCTCACCTCCAGCCGCCTGTTGGGATTGGGGTAAATAAATGATAAATAAATTACACTCAGACACAGTGTAGCGCTGCTTGCTTTGGAGGGAATTACAGTTGTTTACAAGTGCATGGGGCAGGTATAGAGCCACATCATGTCAGAGAATCATGTTGTGCTGTCTTAGACCACCGACGCATTGGGATAATTTCAATAATTTACAATGTGTGTGATTGCAGGAAGACGCCTCGTGTATTGCTTTTTAAAAATGTAAAGCAGGACATGTTCGCCCCAGCCCACCGACCACAACCTCCGAGACAAACACTGGAACATAATAAAGAGCACATGTTCTCCCCACTTGGGCCATGCTCCTAATGCTTCTATACACCTATACATCTATAAACAGGCTTCCCACATCTGTTAGAAAAACTGAAATAGTTGGCTAGATTTCTTGTCATGGCAAGCTCAGGAACGTGGGAGACAATAAATTAACACTCCTAGAAAATGTTGTGATAGTAATTCCCCTAAACTAACTGATATGCAGCTGTCATGTACAGTACTTCTGATGCAAAAAATGCATCAGATGTGTATCAATTTTAGTCTATTTAGACTAGTATTATCTATACTAGTATGTCTATATAATATTTTTGTTAGTCCAGGAAAAAAAAAATCTCTAGAAAAACTGAGGGAACCCTTACACCTGCTCTTCTCCTACCCTTATTCTGCTTTGGTCTCTATCCAAGCCATCTATCTTTTTGCAGAGTTAAGGCAGATAAGGGCCTAAGCTCACAGCAATTTGGGTCATGGCCTTTTGTGTGCAGCAGACAGCCAACAGGATGCCACATGTTTGGGCCCCCATTTGCCAGAGATCGGGGGGTTAGGCCATCCAGTGATTGAAGAGGAAGCCCACAGTAATGCTATGTTTAGAAAAAATAATAAGATTGAATTAACACAGAGTCTATGTTGGGGGTCTGTGAGAGAAGAGAAGAGATGGAGAGTCACAGGCAGGGTACATCCCAGTCTGAACTACAACAACAAACATGACTCTCAGTTATTGGACAACCACTTTGCCATGGATTTGATTCCATCACTCCCATAGACAGACAATTATCCTGGCTGCATTACTACTAGTGGAGACATTTGAATTATTGCCTTATATTATCTAACCATAACATCTACCGAAAGCTTTCTTTGTTCAAATCCTTCAAGTGATGTTCACTATGGTGTCTTAATTTCAGCTATGAGCATGGTCCAACTGTGCATGTGAACTTGGTGAGTGAGGGCATGTGATCAGAGGCAGCGGGTATATTCATTTAATGAACTACAATTGGGATTTATTTCTTTACTTGATACTGTATATATTTTATCATGTGGATATTTTAGACAGATTGGAGAAACACTACAGCAAAAAGTTTATTTCTGATAAAAACATCTGCAGAAGTATCCTTAGCTAAAAAGTTCCATGAGGATAAATTTTGGGATCACAACTTTTTTACAATGCAGTTGTCACAAATTTAATTTTAATTTAGATATTTGCTGGCAACAAAAAACTTTATTGTTCAAAATAGTTTGAAATAATTCAGGAAAATGACATACTGTATTAAAAGCTGGGTATTTTTAAGTAACATTTCCGCCTGTTGTTGCATCGAGAATGCACTATGACTACACTTTGTCAGTTGAACAAATTGTCTGAATTTTCACACTTTCAAATTGCCTTTATTATCATTTTAACTGTTGATACTGTATAGTTGAGATGATAAACATTTTAAAAACACATTATTTAATTTGAATACATGGATTTCTCTGGATTTCCAGACATTTCAGCTTAAAATGCAGGTTGTTGTAGGTTTACCCGCAGCTAAAAGCACTTTTCCTGAAAAACTGCACAAAAACAGGAAACACCACAAGAAAGAACGCACCCGTTGCAACAATCCCATCGTGGATCTCACTCCATAAAGTGAGTTTGGTCTGTATTACCATCTCACAGCGAGTTCAAAGCAGCCTGATGTTAATGAAGGTTCCCATGTACAAAGAGAAGCTTATGTAAATGTTACCTCTCCAGATGTTCTATAGCTCTCAGAGCAACCACTCCTACCAGCCTCAAGCCACGTACAAGCAGTTAGACAAACCTTTGTACCTTCACTTGCCTATAGGGGCTATCAGAATGTTGGCGGCTGAAAATCAATATCTGCTGCTAATGAAGTTTAGCCACACATTTTAATGAAGGAGCACATTTGCATTTAAAAGTAACAAGATGGGAAATGGGTTCATTTCGCTCCATATCTTATTCAGTATGTACATTGGAACAGAAAGCAATGCACTGGTTGGCATTTGTCTATTTGTGAGTTTTGTTTTAATTGAATAGTGTACATACTTTGGTTACTACATGTCTAAAGAATCTTGGTATTTCCCTTTTCTGTAAGTGCATGTCCCACCATAACCTCTCCATTCAACTAGGCCCATCAACCATTACACCGTCCAGCACTGCCAGAAATCTGGGAGTGGTAATTGATGATCAGCTAAACTTCACAAGTCATGTCGCCAGCACCACCAGGTCCTGTAGATTCATCCACTACAACATTAGGAAAATTAGACCTTTCCTATCAGAGCACTCTACGCAAATTCTAGTCCAGGCTCTTGTCTTGTCCAAACTGGATTATTGCAATGCTCTACTGGCTGGACTCCCCGCCTGCACAACCAAACCTCTGCAGCTGATCCAGAATGCAGCGGCAAGAGTGGTCTTTAATGAACCAAAGAGAGCGCACGTAACTCCTCTATTCATTAGGTTACACTGGCTCCCGGTTGACGCCCGCATCAAGTTCAAAGCTATGCTCTTGGCCTACAAGACCACCACTGGTTCTGCACCCTCATATCTCCACTCACTTATACAGACCTACGTTCCTACCAGATCCCTGCGCTCTGCAAATGAACAACGTCTGGTGGTACCGTCCCAAAAAGGTAAAAAATCACTCTCACGTACCTTCTCTGGCTCTGTTCCACATTGGTGGAATGATCTACCTGCTGCTACAAGATCAGCAGATTCTGTAGCCATCTTTAAAAAACGCCTGAAAACACATCTCTTCCGTCAACACCTGACTGACAAACAATGAGTTCTACTTCCTTTCTATCGATTCCTTTCTTCAAAAAAAAAAAATTCTCTTATCCTTAGCTTTGTATACTGTGCTGGGTTTAAACTGACTAGTTTTTTGTGCACTTATGCTTTTTGTACCTTGTGTTGTTAAAATTGCTTCCATTGTTTTCCTCACTTGTAAGTCGCTTTGGATAAAAGCATCTGCTAAATGACTAAATGTAAATGCATCTACTGGACTGTGTTGAAATGTGTTGTAGTACAAAAATAAGGACAAAGTAAATACTGAATTCAAGACAATTCAGTCAGTATTACAGAGACATTCAAGATTTATAAGATTTATAGTATTCCCTGTACATGCTGACAGCATGTATGGCGTCATGTGGGTGAGTGGCTTTCTGATGTTAACGTTGTAGATCAAGTGGCCCATGGTGGCAGTGGGGTATGGGCGGGCGTATGGTATGGACAACGAACACAGGTGCATTTTATTGATGGTATTTTAAATGCACAGAGATACTGTGACAAGATCCTGAGGCCATGTTGTGCCACTCTTCCACAACCATCACCTCATGCTGCAGTATAATAATGCATACTACATGTTGCAAGGATCTGTACACAATTCTTGGAAGCTCAAAAAACATCCCAGTTCTTGCACGGCCAGCATACTCACCAGACATGTCACCCACTGAGCATGTTTGGGATGCTCTGTATCGGCGTATATGACAGCGTGTTCCAGTTCCTGCCAACATCCAGCAACTTTACACAGCAATTGAAGCGGTGTGTAACCCTAACCCTTATACTTTAGTTCTGTGTATTTGTTAATCACAGCAGAACATAAACAACAGTTGAAACTGAATCATTTTAACATTTCATGAAAAATAATTGTAATCAATGGCAGCAACACATCTCAAAAAAGTGGCAACTTAAGACTGGAAAAGTAAGTGTTACAGTCTGTATATGGTGAGAAATATTGCCTGCTAAATCTTTTTGATATGTACTCAACATTTTTCAATGGTGCCTTTACAGTTATTCAGTAAATAAGTGGCTTAATTGACACTTACTAGCTTTACTACATTGTCCTATGTTTGTATGTTCCATAACAGCTGTAAAGCACATCTTCATAACACCACGGTATCTCCCGGCTGTACATGCACCACACACCCATGTGTCTTGTTAAAGTTCAATTACTACAGTACAATTGCTCAAGGCCTGTTTTCGGCTTTATTTAAGAGAAACTTAAATCCCACATTTGAGAGAGATAAATGTCAGTTATGCCTCCAGTCTTTATGCTATGATTCAGGTAAACACAGTGTATACCTCAGACTGCCATGTTTTTGATAATGCTCTCTTGTAAGAGGTGCTTTGATATGGGCTTTTGTGGATTACTCTCTTCTGGACCTGGTAAAACATTAAAGCCTTGTTTTTAAAACCTTAGGCAGTTTGTTTTCTGTTGTTGCTATAAAATGGTATTAAATGTGCAAAAGAAATATGCCAAGAAAGTTAGTGCATCTCATTAAGCCACATCCTCTGGTTCAGCATGATTGTTACAAAAAGAAGAAGGGCTCAAGATTTTTTAAATTTAATTAAATCAATAGTAAAGATATCAGGAAGTAAGTCAGTGTGATTGCATATTGTTAGCATGTATATGAAGAAAAGAATAGATAAACAAAAGATTTGCCAGCAGCCAGGGGCGTGGTCAATGCTCCAATGATTGGGCCACCACTTTCTAGAAGACAGGAGTACCCAGACCACTACAAAATAAGTTTGTGTTAAAATGTGTTCGTCCAGGGCAATGCACAATGTTTCTGTCAAAAATGGCAGTAAAGAATTGGATGTTGGGATGGGGAGTTATTTTGTTAAAGGTGGACCAGCCGCCACATTATTCAATGTGACACTGACGGACGCCATGCCTCCCGAAAGAAAAAAGAAATAGAAAACTTTTACAATAAAAGCCCATTGGTGTGGATCAGTCCCGCAACTTTCTTATTTTGTTGGAGAAGTTCTAACAACAATGAAAATATTATGCAGTTATGGAATGTGGATAGTATGTCAGTGTGTATATTAGAAGTGCAAACATACATGACCTGTTCATTTTTCTTTTCTTTTTTTTATTAGATGTTAGTAGATGTGTGCAGTCCCTGATAGGCTTTTTAGTCCTGCCTCTATATTAAAAATTCTTCTTGAACAAAGAAGAGTGATAGATCTAAACCATGACAGAGTCACAGAGACCTTATAGAGTACAGCTCTATAATTTCAGTCATTTTAAATTGAGACTCAGAGTCTTCTCTTGAGACACTCTTGAGACACTGACCTCATGACCTCTAGGAGTTTTACAGTTCAGTCCCATTGTCTGTGGATGTTATCAGAGAAACATTAACGAGCAACGAGTAAACCTCTGGAGATCAATATTAAGCGATTAACATCCAAAGGTTAATGTCAAACCATTAACAAAGTAATGGATTAGACCTATACTTTTTTATATTGGTTTATGATAATATTGATAATTATTTAGTAGATGACCAATCAGATACCTAAAGTAAAAGTTATTTGAAAATGTTGGATAGTTTCTATCTATCTTGAATGGATTCCCGGAATGTTTCACTTCACTTCACATCTGTACAAAACAGATTTTGATGGTTAATTCTATCCTTTTTTTTTTTTTTTACTGTGCACATACAAGTGTTGTGACGGACCACTTCACGTCCATTTCAACTCTGTACATACACCTCCAAATTTCTAAGAACGTAATTGATGTCAGTAATTGGTTTGTTTATCCAGGACAGTAAACTTTAGTCAGACAGCTGAATACTTCTTAAACGGAGCGTCCCATTTCTGACAGTAACGGTTACAGTTGGTGTCGCGCTGCTGCCGCCGATCCTCTCTGTCTCTGTTCATGAAAGCCAACCTGTCTGTTTTATGTAAATAACAACAAGGCAGTGTCTCTGGAGTGCCGTGCTTGGTGAGAATACCGCCAGATCTTTGCAACAATTTTGCGTGCTCTCCCCTGCCGGCAAAGTGTGCCACAATAGCAGCTGCGGCAGGAAGGCAACTTAGCCTCCAGCAAGACTAAAGTGTGCATCAGAGCAAAACAGTTGTTTACTTTGTTTGAACTGTGGTATGTGCACCCAAGGGAGACGGCACACACTTGAAGTTTTGAATCTTTCACTAGCTACTTGGGACAAAGACTCGGATGAATAACAATGTCATTTCGTCTACCTTCTCTGTCCCATCTACTCCTTTTACCGCCCTTCTTCCCTTTTGAGTCTTTGAAAGTAAATTGATGGTGACATACAAACTACATTATGTTTTTTCGCTCCTTTTTTACATAAACTAACAGCACGGCTCATCTCTCTTTAATTGCGTGGCAGTTGGGGACGCAGATGTGCACAGATGCGAGGAGGGGAAGTGTGGATAAAAGGAGATGCATACGATTGTGTAACTTAGTTAAAGTGATGAGGCAGAGCTCCTAAGTGACCCGGCTCAGTGAGAGTGGTGTATGTGCACTGATGTGGATACAAGAGCACCAAACAGAACAGTCTCATACGCTGGAAATCTAAGCCAGAGCACTCCTTGAGAATAGGCTCTTCTTTACTTCTGGAAAGTTCCTAAAGTTTTTACCATGTGGGTTTAAGCTGCTGCTTTTAATGTCGCATATTATGTCCACATGTAAAAGAAAGTAACAGAAAGTGCCTTTAGCCCAAAAATAACCAACTGCAAACCAAATGGGTGCAAAACAGATGCAAAGCTTGCCATTTTAATACTATAAAAATGGGCAAACGGAGTCTAAAATTTTACACATATTTCTTTGACTGATGAATACTTAACATAATGCTGCCATCAGTCACAGAAATATGTGCTTTTGTATCAATCATGAGTCTGTAGATCGGCTAAAAGTTTCACAGAGTTGGATTTGGAAAAAAAAACAATGTGCAATAGGAAACACTGACTTGCAAATGTTAATGTATATTTAAAACGTGTTTTGTTGTCCACAATGAGAAATGTAGAGTTAACAGGTTTTACTTTCTAATAATTTGTCTAAAGATTGCACTTCATACATTCTGAAATAAAAATGTGATATAATATTGACTCTTATTGTAACTTTTTATTTATTCTTATTGGTATTTTTTTTTAAAGGTAAATGTTATACAACATTTATGAATGACCTTATGGTTATGTTCAGGCATAAAACACCAGTCTCAGACATGTAGCATAGAAGTACAGATTAAAGAAAGGTATTGATTAGAAACACATTGAAGATCATAGTTCATGATTGCCATGTTATCAGCTATCCAAAGTCTCACTTACAGTATGTAAGGAAAGGAGCTTCAATGCTACCATTACTTACCTCCATTAGCATAGGAGCCCTTAGAAGGAGCTTACTGGTATACCACAATCTAGTGCAAAACCACCCTAGCTTTTCTGAAGACAACATGATCTTGTTGGCTTTAGTGAAATTCAAAAAAGACAAATACATTTTACTGATGTGGACCAACTCAAGTTTTTTCTCTTAATTGATCTTTTTGTGAGCATTGTGAAACTTAGTGCTCGATGGAGGAAAAGGTGCGCTTGTTGAAGTCCATGGTTGTAATGTGTAGTTGTTATCATATTGCTGTGCTTAGTATAAAGCTCCTGTTACGGTTAAAGTGATCAAGAAGAGGCAAAAAGCATCATTGAGCAATGCCCTTCCTGTGTCCACAGAAAAGAAATGTAGAGTTGACAGAAAAGGGCATAAATAAAACCTTTGAATTCCCGTTGAGGTATACAGAGAGAATTTACATGTTTTCAATCAAACTTTGCAAAAAGCAAGAAAAATATTTTTCTCAGAGATCATCAACAACAGCAGAAAACAACTTGCGTGTCCTGTTTGCTACAGTGAACAGATTAACAAACCCTCCAGCTCCATTTCCTCCAGAATTAGTTTCCACTAAATGCAATGAGTTTGCATTGTTTTTTAACGACAAAGTTCAAGGCATTAAACATGCGATACAGTCCAAAGGGCATAAAACAACACTGCAGCCACCTAGGAGACACTTGGATGGGTTAACACATTTTACACCCATTAATGACAAACTGTTGAAAAAACTGTCTCCAGCCTGAGTTCATCCACCTGCTTTTGCCTGAAGATGATCTTGTTACACTAGATTTCTAAAATCAGTACTAAGCAGTTTGTACTACCACAACTCAAGTTTTTAGTCAATAATATCCTTACAGTCTGGAACATTTCCAAGGGCCTTAAAAACCTGCTGTTATTAAGCCTCTCCTAAAGAAGAGCAGTCTTGATGCTACAGTGCTCAACAACTATCGGCCCATATCAAACCTGCCATTTTTAGGAAAAGTGAATATAAAAGTTATATATCAGCAACTTAATGACTTTCTATTACTTAACAACTGCTTTGATCCTTTTCAGTCAGGATTCAGGCCCCATCACAGACTGAGACTGCACTTATCAAAGTCACAAATGACATCCATCTGAACACTGACGCGGGAAAAGACTCTGTCTTAGTTCTGTTGGACTTGAGTGCTGCGTTTGATACAGTGGACCATGAAATCCTGACACAATGATTAGAGGAATGGATAGGTATCACTGGAACTGCCCTTAAATGGTTTCAGTCCTATCTTGAAGACAGGAAGTACTTCAGTTGGTAACTGTGGACCTCTTTTATTCAATCTCTACATGCTTCCTTTAGGCCAGTTAATATGCAGCTGTGGCGTATCCTACCATAATTATGCAGATGACACTCAGATTTACATTTCACTCACAGCAGGTGAAAATGGACCAATCCATTCACTGTGTCACTGCATCGAACAGATTGACATGTGGATGCAAAATTATTTCCTCCAACTGAACAGAGACAAGACTGAACTAATCATCTTTGGGCCACAGAAACAAAGAGAAAGTGTCAGCAGTCACCTCAAGTCTCTTTCTCTAAAATCTAAAACCAGACTCAGACTTGAATTTCCACAGTCACATTCATCAATTACATCATCTGCATTTTATCACCTTAAAAACATTTCCAAAGTCAGGGATGATGTCTCAACCAGACTTAGAGAAACTTATCCATGCTTTTGTCTCCAGCAGGTTAGATTACTGTAACGGCCTGCTCACTGGTCTCTCAAAACGAGGGTTAAGACAGCTGCAGCTTATTCAGGGTTCTCACCAAAACCAGGAAGTACAACCACATCACGCCAGTTTTAAAGTCTCTGCATATACTGAGCAAACAAGTTAATTATCATAAGATAGTTATCTGGTGCATACAAGCAAAAAAATAATTACCCGGTTTGCATCAAACAAGTCCATTGTCTTGAGCAAACAAATTATATCTTAATAGAACAAGTTAATTATCATGAGCCAACAAGTAAATAATCTTGACCAAACAAGATAATCATCTAGGGCAAACAAATTAAATGTTGCGAGTGAACAACTTTTATCCTAATAGAACATGTTATATCTTAAGTGATCAAGGTAGATATCTGGTGCACACACGTTTTATCTTGAGAGGATGTGAAATTGAGCATGGACATTGGGAACATGCCTAAGACTTTCCTGAATTCCCAAACTGACTTAAAAGATATTAAAAGATACACACTTCTGGCTTGTGAAACACAATTTAGCTTTTGCAAGTTTTTACTAAATCCTGCTGTCCATTGTTATATCTATGGGAGCAAGATGCATTTAGTAGCAGGCAGTGAAACCAGTGTGACTTAAAACATGTTAATATTTTTCTCCACAGTAGTTTTTTACTTACTTCTATTCCCTCTAGTGACTAGACTTGATACATATACACATTCTATCTATTCTGCTTATTACACCCTCAACCAACATCAATAGTATAAGATTAGGTCTGTCATGTGATAAAATGTCACATCTTCACTAATAGAAAAGTAAAATAGTGATTCAGATCAAAGTGACTAAATGTGTTGGCTTCATGCATGTTTGGTTGTTTGTTTTTTGTTTGTACATTTCACAGCATTCCTAATCCATGTTGCTTCCTCTTTTTCTCAACCTCTACACTTCTGCGACAGAAAATAAATAAGTAATCGTTAATATGGTCACATGTGATTGAAGGAGCTGGGTTATGGACGAGCAAAGCGTGGCACTAGATGAAGTGAAGTGTTGAAAAGACTGATTATTTGTGCTTCAGCAGGTCTTATTTTTCAAAGTGCCACTAAAAGCATGAGAGACTAGTGTCACTCGGCGCTCGGAGCAGAAAAAGGTTTCATTTGATAAGAGATGAAAGAAAGGTAGTGACACCCCATCCTCCAATTTTTGGAACACCTTTGCTCAAAACCCTGATACTTGCTCCAATCAGATTTCCTGCGAGTCTGTGCGATATTTATGGCCCAGTGCCCACAGCTAAAGCTAATATTATGAGCTTCAGAGCTATCCATATTGTTCTACCTCACAATGCCTGCAGTGAGGAATAAATAAAGGGATATACAGTGGCATCGGCTTGGGACTGGGCGATAGGGGACAAAATGATATCTTGATATTTTTAGCTGAGTGGTGATATATGATGTCTTTTGATACATTTTCAGCATTGCTATCTTAGCCAAGTCAATTTGTCAGTTACTGCCAGGAGTGTAATGGTACACTTAACAGATCATTTTAATGCAAGACTTTCGGTTTAAATAGTAAGTCCAACATTTTTTCACTGGAAGACTTTTTTGTGCAATGGAGAAAATTGTCCAGACTTACCATAGAGCAGTTTATTTATAATAGTAATAGAACCTACTTCTTAATGCTAATTGAGGAGTGATTGGGGTTTTTACAAGGCCTGTTTTGACTGGTGCCTGTGTCTTTTATATGTACTAATTTATGCAGGGTTGGACATTAAACAAAGTAGACTGCAAATAATGGCTCTTATGGCTAAGCTACTCTCATTCTGTTTGTAAGAGCCACCTACACCAACACAATTCTCACCTTAATCCTTAATGGGTAGTATTTGGTGCACTGGGTACAGATTTATAAACATATTGATGAGAAAAGCGCTTATTGCCAAGTAAACTTTTCTGAGTAGTTTACTCTTACTTTATTTTTAGGTGTTTACTATGAAACAATGCATTCCAATCCCTCTGTAGTACCCAGAGAAAACTCACAGTAGGTTGGCCTGGAGAGTGAACCCACAGCCTTTTTAACAGCACACTGTTTTACTATAAAGCCAACAGCATTTTGGAAATCATAAAACACCCAGTAAACTAACAGGACTATATTCTTGCTATCCCCACTGTCTGTTTGTTTTGGGCTGTAGTTCTAGAAAGAACAGCCATGACAAGGAAAATAATGCACTGTTTTACATCTCTATGTGGTGAACTTCTCGACAGTTACTCTTTTTTTAGTGAGTTTCTACATCATTACTCAGCAATCAGCAGCATACTATGTATCCCCAACCATCCCATCACAGCATTACTTCAAAAATCCAAAACCTTATTCTTGCATACTTTAAACGTTTATAAGCAACCAATGTCAAGACTAGGTTTTGCTTTCAATCAAGATGTCAAAAGTCTTTAAAACAGGGCAATTTAGCTTTAAAATAGTAGACACTTGGCTTCCCAATGGAATCAATCCAATGTTTGGCGCTATATCTTTGTGAAGAAATAATCAGAAAAACATTGAATAAACATGTCATTTGAATGTGTCGTAAACAAACCTTGTCTCTTCTTAAACCTTACCACTAATCTTTACAGCTCAACATATCGTCTGGAGTTACTCTACACCAGCCCACTCCGAAGCCTGGCTACACACAGGAGTGGGGTGGAGGGGGAGAAGAGAGTGCTGTCACTTTGGCTTGGGTAATTCTTGACGTGCACGTCACTGTCCTGACAGGAGGACTGCGGCCGGCTCGTACATTAGAGCAGGCTCCAAGGCAGAGCAGCACTGGGGACAGCTCGTAATGCAGTCCCAGAGAGTGGCGCTCATCTGCTTGCACTATGTACTTGTCTGGTGCCACATAAGGATGGCCCCCTGTCACCCCCAACCCCCCATCCCTCTGCACAAATGACTTTAGTCAGTGAGGAAAGAATCCATTTACAATGTGTGCTTTATAACATCTCCTTGACAATGCAGTAGTGGATTAGAGACTATTGTGATGAATCTTTTATAAGACTTTTTCCCCCTCCATCTTTCTCTTCTCCTTCCATGTGCAAGGGCCCTCTCCGGGTCCTGGTGCGCCACATGCACACATGTCTGTTTGGATGTCATCGCAGGAGAGGAGATGGCAATGGGTACTCGAGCACAAAAAGCCCAAAAAGAATGAAGAAGGAAGGAAGGGTGACACAGAATCGACAGCATTAAAATTTATCCACAATGGCTGCCATGATAGCAGCGTGAAACTTCCCTTTTGAAAATCACTTGTCCTCTCAGTCATGCAACCAAGACAAGCGCGCTCTGTCCTCATCAATTCTTCACCACCATCTTGACATGGGTTGGGTTCATTTGCATAATCTCTTGTTTCCACTCCGGCGCCTCATTCCCTTTTCCTCAACTTTAAAATGAATGCAGGCCCAAAGAAATATATAAATGTCAAAATATGACATGATGTTGTTCTACATTATTCCCTTTGAAAAGCAGTTTTGTTCATATTTTAAGGTAGAGTGCGGTGGGTGTACGGCTAACAAACACACTGCAGCTTGTCTGGCCTCGGCTGCTTATCCGTCTGTCTACTCGGCGGTGTTAACATATGCATAGTGAATGTTATGGGCCTTGGATATATCTTGGCGCATGAGGCCTCCAGCGCTCAAACTGAACTTTTGGATTTTGGTTTGAGAGTTCAAGGCTGTAGATCTTTGAGAAAAGTGGAAAGTTTGAATATCACTATATAATAAAGTTCTTTTATAAATAATTTGTAATTAGGCTAATAATCAAGTCATAAATGGGTGAAACAAATTGCAAGTGCAAACCATTTTGGATCACTATTTGGCAGGATGATGTGTATTTTTTTGTAATCTGTTGTGTAAATTCTTTCAAACATCTTGGCGCACGTCTTGCAAATGTAGTTATGACTTCTGACATTCATAATTGGCCCAACTGATTATTTAGTTGTATGCTTTTTTGTATATATTATTCTGACATGTTGATTATTACGTAATTGAAGTTACTCTTGAGTGATAACCATTTATTAACAGGTTAAGGCCAAACTATGCCAGTGCAGTATTTGGCCAAAGGCAGGTCACACTGGCCTTTCTTATTAAAATATTCTTATATTGAACTTTCTATATGTAAGCTGTGTTTATAAGATTAGATAAGAAAACCTTTATTTGTCCCACAGTGGGGAACTTGCATTTTGCAGTAGAGCAACAAAGTACACAGGAACAAAAATTTAATAAAATGAAAAACTATTCTAGACAAGATAATCTAAACTAGACTATACATATGTAAAATTAAACTATGCTAAAACAAAATAAACTAAAATAGATTTTACATGAGCCTCTTGCTCAGTTGGGACATTTACTCAGTGTCATCCCCCTGTCTCGCCCTGTTTCCTGTCAACCTATACTGTCAATCTATCAATAAAGGCAAAAGGCCAAAAAAATCTTTAAAAACAAAATAATGCATATGCATATGTACAATTTGATGGTCCACAGCTCTCAAATGATTCGACCTGTTGCTTTTGGGCTTAAGTTCAAACATTAATGCATTCATTCATTTTCTACCGCTTAGTCCTGGTAGGGGTCACGAGTGACTGGAGCCTATCCCAGCAGCTTTGGGCCTGAGTCGGGGTACACCCTGGACAGTGGCAGTCCACAATTGTGCAATCAATACTGTTTAGAGACAGTTTGAGAAAGTTTATCAAAATGCAGATAAAGCAATGAATGTTTTCTTTAAGTTGTCCATCTTTTTTAAAAGCCAAAGCTGTTTAAAGCAACTTGCTTGCAATGCTCTGCAGCCCAGTATTAGTCAAATGTAGATCTATATTTTATTAGTATTATTAGTATTCATTTTTATGATTAGATTTAGAATGAGACTTTTAAATGTATTTATTGGGCCCGAGCCAGTGATGACCAGGAGGACCTATTGTTTTTGCTAGGGTTATTTTTTATTTTATTTTTTTCTGCAAAATGATCCTCAATTTGACCCAGTAAACATGCACAAAAAGTAATTTTTATTGGTCCCAACATTCAAGCCCGGCGAAAAATTTATGTATTTGAAGTTCACGAAAAAAAATATGAAAAATGACTCAGTGGCGACCCTAGAAAAGTCAAAATACATTGGCCCTATGGAAAGTGAAAGTAAATTTTTCCAATGTAGAAATACAGAACTTGGTACATCCATAGGACACCTCAGGGCAAATAGAAAAGTTTATAACAGTCACACCCTAAACTCAACAGGAAGTCCGCCATGTGGGCTGAAACACACGACCACCTAAATCTCACCCCTTGTGTCTAAAGGCTTTTCATCTAAACAGCTCCAAATTTGGTGCGTATCATCTAGACACGTGTGCCAAAAAAGTTATCAATTTGTTTTTTGATACATTTGTGGCTGTGGTCGTAATGAGTCTGTGAAGAGGCAGCCATTTCTTTGGGAAATAAATGCCATTTCCCAATTGCCAGGATCCTTCCTTTAGAGGAGGCCCCTCCAGAGCCAAGACTAGAGTCTTAGAAAACTCCTCAGAATCCTTTGGAACTTGTAAACTTGTACTTTTAGAAAAGTAATATTTACATTTTGCCTTTTTAAACAGGGGGGTGCAGTAATTCCTGAGTCATCTCAAATATCCAGCCAGTACTTTGTTTTTCTCGCCTTAGCCCAAGCATAATCTATTATTTTCCAAAGTTCATACAGCTCCCATGAAAACCAGGGATTGTGGAGACCTTTAACTCTAAATTACAAGGTGGTGTAGCAGGCCCCAGCAGTAGCACAGGCCCGAGGTGATGAAGCAGGCTCCAGCCAGAAGAAGATTCAAGCAGTAGCACAGGCCCGGTTATTTGACATTACCGTAAAGTTTACGCTTTAAAGCATGAAATGCAATTCTCCGAGTGCATGTGTCTCCGCGGTCTCAAGGGAGGCGAGGGCCTTTATCGCCGCTTGCAGCTTTAATTTAGATTATATTTCTGATGTGGGATGGATTTCTTATTTTATTTTGTGCATTCTAACATGGTTATTTTTGTGTATGCAATAAATCCAAAGTACTGGAGCAGGCAAAAGACTTTGTTAATTCTAAGTAATAATTTAGATTAGGCTATTACTTTTGCTCTTTTGACTCTGTTCACTCTGTTTTAGTAGTTTGACTTGAGTACAGTCTTGGGCCACTCTCCCCACTTGTGTTTGTTTCTGCCTGACTTGTTCGTGTCCAGTTCGCTGGTGCTTTTCTCTCCCTTTTCCCACCTCAGCCTCACCTGTCTGCCCCCATTGTCCGTTCGAAAAGAGAAGAGGAAGAAGCGTCAGAAACACTGAGCGACTCGATGCAAATGCTGCATGAAAAAAAGGCAGTATTAAAAATTGATCACCTTTCCATTTGAATTCAAGGTAGGCATCAGTCTCCATAAGCAGCGCTGTCTCTTTAAATCAGACGCCGTGTCGCTTGTGTGACTGCCTGTTTACCAACTATGAGGCTGAAAACGAGACCTGCTCCCTGCGGACCGTCTCCTTGTATAAATATAAATAATGAATATTAGATAAATTATTTCTGCCCTTTAATAATGCACACCAAATTCACTTACACTGTGAAACTGGAGAATCTAACTCAAAAGGAGATAATGCAGTGGTACAATAGGGTCGCAGTGTTGTGTGTGGGCCAGGACAGGGACCAGCAGGGGGCCGCAGTGACCCTGTGGTTACCTCCAGAAAATCACAGTGATGTAGTGGACAGCACTGGGGCAGATGAACTGTCACTGAGTCTCACTGTAGACGTACATACACTGTGACGGCTGTGACAGACTGAGAATGTACCATACACTCATATATTAGTGCATGACAAGGTGCTCATATTAAACCTTAATATAGCGCTATAAAAGCTTAAAGCAGCACCATGTAACCTTTTATCTCCAAATGTGGTGCCCAAAAATCATTAAAAAGGACAGATTCATTTGGATAAAGGAACCCTGTGGGACTTTGAGCCAGCAGATCCTTCTCTGTGCAACCAATGGATATATTACTGTCAGACGGGTTCCATGTTTGTTTACCACTAGAGGCGTTTAAGACGGCAAGTTTGAAAGAAAAAACATGTCTTCTATAACGGTCAGGTCATTTAGGTGTATTTGTACAACTGCTAGGGTCCAGTGTATCGTCCTATTTTAGATGCGTTGTGTGGTAGAGTGCCCAGGACAGGAACGAATATCTGTGTCAGTGAGATAGGCATAATTCTACTAATCTCATGACAAAGAACCATTAGAATAATTTTGACAATATATATGTTAGGGCTAAAAGTTATTTGGTGCTACCATCTTATGACAACACATATTTTGCCAGAAGCAGTCACATCAACACTTTGACACCACATGAACCACAGTAAAGCTGGTTTCTACCTGCTAAAAGCATTAAAGCAGATGAGAATAGTGTTTTTTTTTTTTTTTAAATGAACTAAAACAGGAAAAGCTTTATTGACCCTGGAAGGCATATCTCAATAGAAATCCAAGGCTCAGAAAATGAACTGCTAAAGAAATTAGCTGTTTAGGAAAGTTAGCTTTTAGTGTAATCTACCATACCTGCCCGTATCCCTCTTTAAAGTCAAACTCAAGCCTAAACAACCAGAAATGAAGCAGTACAAACTTTAAATAAGCCATAAATATTACTAAAATTCTAAGGGTCTTGCCTTTTATCTTATCTCTCATTATTTGTCCTTGGTTGTCCAGGTTTTCCAGGACACATGGGAACCCTGACTCTAACCCTACCAGCCCCCACAGTAAACACTTGTGCTTATATTCAATTACAGACATTACATTTTAAAAAGGTCAAATTGAGTGTATTTACACACTTCCTCGTAATAAAAGCACTGTGCTGTATTGTGGGCCGGGGCCAGGGTCCCAGCGGAGATCGGGTCTCACAGCAGCCATCAGTGAGCCGTAAGCTGCTCGGCTGCCTGGGACTCACAGAGAGGAGGGCGGAGATGTGATAAATGGATCATTATGAAAAGCCTTGTGCCAAAGCTTAAAGTGTAATTAGCTTTAATCGGCTAATTGGATAGAATTGGTGGATGGCATAAGCTTAATTGGGCCCTTTTTAAAGCATTTAGTGGGAAGCTAGCTCTGGTGAATGAAAGTAAAAATGACTTTGTTACTGATATTGAAAGTGTTTTCAGTGAATAACTTGTTGTCATGGCAATCAAAGGTTTAGTTTTGGCACATTTATGTGAATGGAGCATTAATGCCAAAACTGAACTTTGGTTTATTTGTTATTAAATAATCTGATTGCATTTGATAAAGAAATCTAAGGTGAAGAGTTTCTAAATAATATTAAATATGAGTTAAAAGAGTCTAAAAAAATACTATGCCTGTAAAAATAAAAATAAATAGTTTACATTGCGGAGATGTCGCCATTTTCCACAGCAATAACTTCTATTAAATTATGTTTCTTATAGATAATATAATTTTAATAGAATTGTTACTATGTCCTTGGAAATATAATTATAGAATAAACATAACATAAACATGTACAAAAATACTTTATTTTTTGATTTGTATGTGTCGGTTGGGGTGAGGGGTTAGGTTTTGGCAAAGTTACTTTCAAAATGAAGTCAAATTCTATAAAAAATTTGTGAAAGTTTGCTAGATTGTGTCTATTAATGTATCTGCAATGGCTTTTCTGTTTGTTTGTTTTTTTACTTTTTGCTATCTCTTACTATTTTTAATCAAGTGTTGCTCTTGCATGACCATAACGTTAAAAGTCATTATTATTATTGCTATAACAACATTTTCATAGCCTGGTATATCAGACCATTTTCCTTTTTTTAAAAGCAGGACGGTCTGGTCCCTTTCTCATAGTGAACACCTTCTCTCGCAATTTTGCAGATGGACCAATCACAAGCTGTTTGTCTGCAGCAGGGTGTGGTTTGCTGGCTACGTCAGACACAAGTAACTGGGCTCGCACAGCTAGTCCAAAACATTCAACATGGAGGATACTGCTACCGAGAGGCCATTTATTTGTGCTCTTGCCTTGGATTTGGAGAACCAGCAAAGTATAAAAATGATAAAACCGCTCTGCTGTCTGCTCTGCTGCTGGCCATGTTAACTAGCGGCACTCAAGTGGCTTCCTTGTGACTGTGTAGTGTGGCCTTTTTTTGTGTCACGGTCGGCGTTCTCTGATTGGTTAACATTACGCCCATAAACCCTGCCCTTGAACAGACTAACTTCTTTGTATAGAATAGGAAAAGGCACGGCTGGACAGGCTATCATTTTTATAAAACCCTCGACTAATTAAAAATGCTAACATGACAACATTGCAACATGCAAAGATGCATGTGTGTTGTGTTGATGACGTCAACATTTCAGACAGGACACCAGAGGCTTGTTGAAAGAACCCAGTTTAAGTTTAGATTCAGGTAAATTCAGGTTTAGTTTAAGCAAACTTTGAGTTTTCAGTCTCCAGAGAGTGGTTTGGTTGGCTACCCTGCTCTGGAGTAGGTTTAGTTTTGGTTTAGAGTCCGCAAAACTAGAGTGGACCATTTAGATGTGAGCAAAGTTGCATGGATCTGACGTCAAATCTTTTGTTCTTGAACTTTTTTTTCCTTTGGTTCAGAGAATATAGGCTACTTTATTAAACTGTGCGTAGAGGACATCAGTTTCACAAATTTGGGTCACACCTGAGTTTTATTACAAAAATGTGAAAATTGTTTTTAATTTTTTAGTAATCTTTTCTACGGTTTTATATGTTTTAATTGAAAGCATCACGAAATATGTCAAGGCCATTTTTAAGTTGATCAATAATCAGAGTGAGCCAATTAAAATGTTTTAAAACTTATACAATCAGCCTTTTCCTCCTTCTCCTGTTTTTGGCTGTGACCATGTTGCTTCCTGTTTCTCTACAGAAATAGCCCCACCCCCTTTTTCCTCCAGGTTGATACAGGCTCAGACACGCCCAGTGATCATTGGTTAAGGGTTTGAACATGAGTTGAGAGTGAAAGTTGATAACCAGTGTCATGCAACAGATGAACCCATAGTTTTCCAGTGCAGATTTGTTTGGTTTTATCAACTCAGAACTTACTCTGCAACGCTGAGTTTGTTCAACAGCAACAGCCCTCAGCTTCACAGTTTACTCAAGAGAAGAGCAGCAGCCGTAACAAAACAAAAACACCTCCTCTCTCGGATTGAAAAGTTTGCAGTTTCGTGAAGTGAAGACAGCATCACTCTGTGTTAGGGAAATAATCAGACATCAGATGATAGGTTGTTGCTGGTAAGTTGTTTCCGGACAGATCACTGGAGGCAGAACAATACACTTAAACTAACAAGAGCACATGACAATAGATGAAGCAGTCATAATCACACATACTGTATGTGTACCTCTCCACAGAAATCCAGTCTCCAGACAGTCAGCGCCATGTTTTGTATATTATATTAACATCTCTAACGATGGATGAGAAGGTAAAACATCTGGAGGTTATTGTGGATTTCAAGAGGATTGAACATTGATACCCAATGCTCACACATGCTATTTAAAACGTTACTATATATTTAAAACAATTTGATTAGTACAAAAGTCAACGTAAAGTATTTTCATCTTGTTTTTCTCACCCAACTATCAGTGCACAGTCACAGCTCTGCTCCGACCGCTGCCAAAAGCCTAATAAACCATAGATGAGGGAAACAGAACATCGCGGCTCATTCACTTGTATGATATGGATCGAGCTTGAGCCTCTAGTGCAGCGTTTGTCATAGTCCTCTTTACCTCCTTCTCCTTTCACCAACACAAATACCACCTCACAGCAGCTTAAGGTGCTCCTACACGCTGCTAATAACACCATCTCGAATTCACGCCCTCCAAATAGGTTAATGTGTTTTTGCCCAGAGGGCTCTATCTACCTCAATAGCACCAGTCTCTGTGCACTTCCATTAAGCAACAACGCGGATGACTATTAGCTGCTTTGGTGAGTGTGTACAGCCTGTGTGTGCTTGTGTATGTGAGTTTTTGGAGCATAAACTCATAGTGCAGGGCTCTGATGGTGCCACTAGCTGCAGTGGTCGGCGCGCTGACGAGAACAATGTTTTGGCCCCTGACAGCTTGTTAAAGACTCCACAACATTTGAGCCAACTCCCTCCACATTCTGTTTGTTGCCGAAGAAACTACTTCACTTCTGGAGTGTGACTACTTTACTTTGTGTAAAAGTTGTCTGGGAGGAATTATATCGAATTCCAACATTTCACTTTTTGTGAGAACAGGGTAATATTAATGTTATATTTGATGTATTTAAATGATGTGATGAAAGTGTGTTCATTCTTGTGTATTCTCATGCGACCTCTGGGTACTAAGTTGCGGCAAAATGTTGAAGTCTTGACAGTTTTGCAATGACACTTTAAGCTGAAATATTTTGGTTTGTGCATGTGGTCTAATTAATGCATTGGTTGGTAAAGTTTGAGTTGCTACTTTGGATTTATAGAATTTTAAGAATTCACTTCAAATCGTCATTATTTTAAGCATTTGAATAGCATGTTACAATACATTTTTTTTATTTCAACCTTGTTTTTATTAGCTGAGTCATTTATTTGTTATTTGTTGGTTTTACTATGTTGTATTTTATATTGTTATTTACATTTTTTGGTATTCTTGACTTTTCTGACTTGATTAGACATCTTCATATGTAACTTAATAGGCATCTCCATATTCTTAAGTGGCTAAAAACAATTCAGAAGTTTTTTTTTTACAATACACAGTACAACACCGTGACTGATTCCAAATATTATCATAATTGTAAACTATTAAGTTATGATTCTTCCATTCTGATAAATTGATTATCAAACTAGATTGTCCACAAATCTAGGGTTTATTTGGGTTTATGTTAGATATTTGAGTTCAAAAACAATCTCACATTTATTCCACAAAAGTGATCTTTCAGGCCAGTTATGTTTTAATGTTCATTTCTATACTGTCCATGCTCATATAGTTTCCTCAAACTAAACATATTTTCATCATCACTGTGGCAGTGTCTGAGCCTGTGAAGGTATTTCAGCTCAGAGCAGCAGATGAATATGTTTAATGTCAGCCTGACCCCTAGTGGACATGTGCTTAATGAAAAATACACAATCCAATGACGACAGGTCATTCAGAATTGTGCTCTAATCATGTGTTTAAAGATTTACTCAGATATATAAAAAAAAAATCTGAATATCACATTATCTGTGTTAATTATACAACAAATATGACAAAATGTTGAAGCCAAAGACAGTGGACATCAAATATGTGTGTGCCACATACGTGCAGTACTTCTATAGTCTCTGTATTTGATTTAGGGCTGAAAATGGCATTGCATGTGGACAATTCTTTAAGCGTCTGGCTGAGCTCATATTTTTAACAGTGAATACATTTGACCAACTAATTAAGTAAATAACAGACACATCTGGCCTTCAGGTTGTAAGCCAGAGAAATCACATGTTTCATTAATGCACTGAGCAACTTCTAAAGTGGAATGCCTTGATCTCACTAAAAGGTCATTTTTCTTTCACTATTTTTATTATCACAATAATTAGCTATTTTTCTGGCTGTGTATTATATCTATTGTAATCTAGTGTAATGTCCTTAGCATTGTACATGACCTAAGTACAAATACATTCACTTATTACATGCAAGTGCATAGATAACATAATATGTGGAAAAACAACCAATTGAGACTGATACTGTAGAAAAATAGAGTTTGTCATGACATTGACCTTCCTTCTCCCTCAGCAGCAGCTCGTCTTATTCTGGGACATGTCCTCACTGACCCACTTTGACTTTCAGTGTCATCACTTAGACTTACATCCAAACTCGTCCCTGTCACCAGTGGGATACTGCATGGAGCCAGCATGGCTTCAGAAAATGGGCATCTTTCATCTTTCATTTTGTTGCTTATCGTTCACATGTATTTGATATTATTATTAAAAAAAAGTCTACGGGGTGTGTAAATAATCTTTTTTTTTTTCTTTGACTATTATTTAAGCAGATAAAAAAAAAAATTATAATCCTTGAGATTGAGAATCTACAGCGGTAGCTCCAGTCTTTCTATAGGCCTACTTACTATACATTTTACCATTACACTATACTTTTTACTATATTATACTTCTATATACTGTATTTTTTTATTTTTATACCTGATGACATGCCGGAGTCAATGCAATCATTGTGTTGTGTTTGTGTCTTTATGAGAATGCATCGTAATGAGTTACACAGTAAAAGATGTTGTTGTAGCGAGTGTACAATGACAATAAAGACATTCTGTTTTTTTCTGCACTTCTAATAGACTGTGGAAAGAAAACAAATAATCTAAGCCTAATGTATCCATAGTAACTTTCAGTTTGGAGAAGCAGACAGGAGCAACACCAGAGAGACTAACTTTGTGCTGCTGTAAATAGAGTCAGTCTATGACAATGACAGTAAGCTGTGCATTGTAATTACTGAGTGTTCATAGATAAATAAATTTGATCAATAGTAGGATTAACGTTTCCATTCCTCAAAATGACATTCTCAGAAAAATACAGAAAACCATTCTATAACAATAATATATTATATTATATATCCTTAGCATATAAATGAATATGGTTCCATTAGATGATGATTCTGGATAGCTAATTTTTTCCCTGCATTAGATAGTTGTTGGCAAACTCCCAGTTTGGAGAAGCACACAAACCATGAATTACTGGAAATGGGGCCAGTAAAAATGCATTTTGAACAGTTAACATTTCAAACTACCCCAATGTCCTTTTGTTTATTTTTATGATGAAGTGTATTTATGTGATGCTGAAAAATGACCCATATTTTGGTTCAGACGGCCACTCAGGAGTGCTTGTACTGGGTATGGGTTTTGGGGTTGATTGAAAAACCGCCAGTAAATACTGTGTGTATTACCTACTCTTGCACTGGTTATTGTTTTGTTTCTCCAAAATGAAAGTGCACTGACAATTACCTGCAATAGGTAATACATTATCTATCCCTGGAGTATTCCACTTTTTCAATTGCACTTAAATGTGCTTTTGTCACAAAAGTTCAATGGTTTATCAAAACTCCTTAGCTGGATTGCAAATGGAAGTTAATAGAGTTTTAGTTTTCTTTTTTTTTCAGCTGTTATTAATTGAGCTACAGTGGGCATTATATAGAAGGACACATTTCATTGTTATTGTCACACATTGTAGTTCAAATGTACAAATTAATGAAGCCTTTTGCCTTGTGGGGTTAAAATGATGATGCAATGGCAATAGGTTTCAGATTAGAATAATAATGGATTGAATTTATATAGCACTTTCCAAGGCTCTCAAAGCGCTTTACAGAGTCCATTATTCATTCACTCCACAGTCACACACTGGTGGTGGAGACGTGGCAGCCATTTTACAAATGGCTAAACATACTCACACATTCATACACAAGTGCCACTGGAGTCAAGTTGGGTTTAGTGTCTTGCCCAAGAACACAATGACAGTATAAACTGGGGAGAGCGGAAATCAAACCACCAACCTTCCAGCTATAGGACAACCGCTCTACCACCTGAGCCACTGCACCCCAAGTTGTTTAGATTACAATAAGAATTAAGTGATCAGCTTTGTTCAGCGAGTCTTTAACAATTGTACCTATTCTTTTGAGGAAATGTCACAAAACAATATATTTTATCTAAATAATGAAAAACACAAAACTGCTCCATTGTTTACTGTTTGGAGATTTGAGATAAATGTTCTGAGTAATGCTTTTCTAATTGAAGTATTGAGCCAAGGCGAATGAGTAAAAATGCACTCTGGTGTATTTGCATTGAGCAGAAGTAACCAGCAGAGGGAGTGAGACACAAAAGTGGCTGCACAGATCTCGGAGGATGCCGGGGCGTGCCAACTCGCCTGGCCTTGACCATGCTCTTGGGAAGACATCATTTATTTTTGGAGCCTTAGGCCTTGCGGCAGCTGTGTGAGCGACAGAGCAAGAGAGGGAGAGGGAGGGGGTTGCTGTGCTGAGGTCGATCCGGGAAAGGAGATGCAAGGAGAAGGAGGGGAAGGAGGGCAAACTTCTGCCAGCGCCAGTGACACAAAAAGCATTGTCCTGATTTAATGGCTGTGAAGTCTTGCCTCCCCTTGGTCCAAGAAGCTGCTAATGCTTAATTAGGATGAGCATTCATTCAAACACACAACAAATGCCAAGAACACACACTCTTTTACACACACACACACACCTAAGCCCTTGTCTTGCCAGGCTTTCTGCTCTCGAGCCCCGAAGCGAAGATGATTCAATCCAGCCCCTGCCATCACAGTGCATGAGTTATGAAGACAGAGGATTGTGTTGCAACGCACCCCGACACATCGGGTCCCGTTCTGCCACAGAAGCCGTAAAATTGTCACCGGGCTTTAATGTGACGAGTTAAACCTCTGATGAGTCATCAAGTGTAAAATCAAACAGGCCCATAGTCTATGATTCATGCGTACACTGGGAGTTGTAAGCTCCGCTCTGTAATGACATGAGAAAAAAAAAAGACAATGAGCAGCCGGGGAGAAGTCATCTTTAGATATGCTTTTATACACCGTGGTTAAAACCCTGTTAGCCAGAGAGTCTGACAGGTACCACTCACTGCGTTCTGATCATTTATGTATTTGGGAAGTATCTTTTTTTTATGGCAGTGGGTCTTTATTGAAATTGGACAGTTTTTCTCTGAGCACTTTGTCGTAGACCATTCCATAAAAGTCCAACACTGTTTAACTTAAATCACAGTGTCAGTGTTCTGATTTACTTCAAACTTATACACAATTCAATTCTACAATTCTACAACTTCCCAGAACAGACAAACTAAGCATTACTGAAGAAGAACCATGCTCATTTAGGACATAAACTAATTATATTTTATGTAAAACCTTTTGAAATAACATGTCCATGCTGGGCTACCATACCTGCACACATACTGTAAAAAAGAGTGTGTGGTTTTGCAATCTGCACTTTGGCCAATAAATGTCACAAAAAAGGCATCAGACAACACACAGCACCTTTAAATCACACCTCATTGGAAACAACACTAATAAGTTTTTGAGCTTAGAGCTTTCACCACACACTGCATATCAACTGTCACCCAACCTGAACACTTGTAACCAAAGTTTTTAACTTGACTCTGCCAGATAGAACTGCTCCACAGTACAATCTGAAAGAGCGTTTGCAAAAGGGCAGGTACTTTAAATGAATACCTTGTTGGTGATTGGATTTATCAACTGCAGTTTTATCCAATCAGAGCAGTGTCATGTTGTTCATGTTTGTAACGGTAAAACGGTCACTACATCTTCAAACCAAAAACACGGCAGACTTGTCAGAGCTGTCACATCATTGGGCACACCGAGCCAATAAGGCAAGGGTTTGGACTATACTTTGCTTGGAGCAGGTCAAGATTGATCTCAGCGTGTTTGTAAACAAATCTCACGAGAATCAAGCAGCAGCACAAGGTTACTAGTTTGTAACAGACCAGAGGGCCAGGCCAACAAGAGAGGCCTTTAACCTTGGATTCTCAGTTTTCAGATGCTGCCTTTATGCTTCCAATACAGTTTAATCACACCACAAAGCTCTGTGAGGCATATCCTACTGTTTGCAATTATGAACGCAGTTGTGTATTTAGTTATTGAATTAACATAAGAATCCAGTGCATTTCTTATGTTTTTTATGTTAAGAGCCATTAGATGACTGTAAATTGCTGCTGCAAAGCATAGATAAATTAAATATATATTAAATAAAATTAGTACAAGAATGGTTTACAGGTGATACCAACAAAAAACCTTTACCTTTAAATTATCATTAAAAAAAACATTCTATTCCATAAAAATCTAATCAGATATCACATTTTGAACTCTTTCCTGAATCTCTCTCTTATTTCATGCAACATTGTGCACTTCACTGACTTTGTTCATGCTCAATATTGATCGCCTTGTATTGATAATATAAGGCTCTTCAGCAGTGAATAGGCAGCATTCATTTGTATTATTCTCAGATTTCTTTAGTGCATGGCCCAAATGAGCACAGACTTATTTGTACAGGTTTCTGTTTTTTTTAAAGTCATTATATGTTTATTATGGACTTGGTGCTGGATGAATATTTACACAAAGAAATCAGGCTACAAGACAAACCCATGTACAAGCTCAACACAAATATATTCCAAATTGTTTCTTCAATCTCTTTACATCCCATTGTATTAAAATTCTCTTCTCCATTATCTGGAAATGCATATTTCTTAATTATTCATCGGAAGGCATTGAAGCACCCAGGTCTTTTAAATTTTTTATTTCTGCACAGCTTCAAACAGTAGATCTTGTAAAGGGGACCCAGTTTTGTGGTGTGGGAATTGCTGCAGGGCGAAGCTGACAGGATTTTCAGTCTCGAGGCACCTCTCGCTTTTTCATTACAGCAAAGCAAAGGAACAAATTCAGGTCAATTAAAATAAGGAACAGGAGGCTTGAGTGGCTGGCTCTGAATAGAGCACTCCTGGTACCGGCCACTGGAGGGCACAAGGGGCTCACATTTGTCTTAATCATAGAACCAATGGAGAGCAATAGAAGAATCAAAACTTATAATTTGACCAAAGATCATAGAAAGCTTTTCTTCAGGATCAATTTGCAGTACACCAACTATAGTTCAAAGATATCTTAAAAGGCTCATATTTAGTATTTTATTTATGTGTGTATATAAATAAGCTGCATGTTATATCACTTTGCACCAGTAGAGGATTCTTGAGCTATTACAGAGCTTGATTTGTCAATGCTACCAATCAAAATAACCAAAACAATGCAAACTCTTTTGCATTGGTTAACTCTTGTGTTCAAACTTGAATAAAAATCATTTTAAAACTATACATAATACTGTGTTTAGGAACCATACATATTCACTGCTTTTAAGGTAAATAATAACAAATTATAAAAATTGAAGATTTGATCAAATTTAAAACTTAAAACTTTAAATATATTTTATAATAAAGTGTGACACAAATTGCCTCTAAACAATATTCAATAAATGTTCTGTAACAGGGATTTAAAATATAACTTGCGAGGTAAAATGAACCTAAAGTGTGTCCATACCACTTATGTACATTTATAAATGAAAACTGGGGGTATAGGGTTACTTATTTCTTTTTTCGGCTTTGTGTGATTTTAATGCATAACTAGTGTACTGTGTGGTATTTACTGCTCAAATAAACACATGAAAAAAAATCTGTACTTTTAAATAACGTTAACACTCATGCCACGTGGTTAAAATTAAGAGGCCATTGAGGCTGTCTCTGGTCAGACCATTGTGGCTACCAGACTACAAGTAGTCACACGTTGTAGTGATGGGTACTTTACTGCCCTCTACTCCCCCTACTGTTAGTTAACAGAAGTTCATTTGAATGTCAAGACCACGTCAAAACCACGTCTGACCCTTTTAAGAATGCATTTTGTCTGATCAGCACTGTCTCTGGCCAGTTCATAAAAGTCCATCAGAATTGTTTTCTTCTAATTTGCGTCTCCTCTATAAAAACCCAGACCCACTCTGCTGGGTGGATGAGGCAGAGAGAGCATCGACTCTCCACTCTTTCCCTGATGGTCGTTAAAACTCTCAAATTGACACGCCCACGTAAAAAGCATCAGCGTCTAACCTGGGCAGTGTCACATTGAATTTAATGGCCTCTTGTTTCTGTTCTTATGCCGTACAGAAAATCATTTCATGATGTGAAAGGTGCTCTCCCTCGTCTGGCTTTTAATACGCAGCGACGTTCACATGCATTCCCATATCACGCGCACAGGCATAACCTAGCTCCGGCCGAGACTGAAAGGCTGTAATTGTGTTTATGACTGTGCCTTGACACTGATGCTGGCCCCGGTCCAGCATGTAAGAATGTGTCTGTGTGTGGAGACTCGGCAACGGCCCTTGTGTGTTAGGTAAAGGCATGCAGAGCTGCCTTTGAGACTGTAGCCTCCTTACGACCTCCCTGATGGCTAGAGATGGGCTCGAGTCATAACTCTTGTGTCTTACATTACCCTTGAGCAATATTACAGGCACTCTGAGCGCAGCCAGTCAAAGCACAGCACTGAGGACACGCAAACCCCCTCCACAGCCACAACCCGCCGGAATAGCACACTTGTTGAACAAAGAAAACTAAACATTTTATTCAATAATGAAACAATTTTGCTGACCATTAAATCTAGAGAGTCACAATATAAAGATGTTCTTATTCAATCAGGGCAAGTTTGAAGTACACTTTTATGTATTACTTATGGCTCAGAGATGGTTCAGACTAGGGGCGACACCAGCCTTTGTTTTAAGTTGAGCCTCTGGATGGGGGGCCGGATGGCAAGCTGTGGAGGGCCAGATATGGCCCGCGGGCCGCCAGTTGTTAGACACTGGTTTAGAGAAAGATAGCATTAGGACAACATTGTGTTTTGCAATATTAGTACATGATAATTCCCAGTTAGCCTTTAGATATACTTGCTGTTAAGCTAGGTTGACCATATTTCCAGACTTTTAAACTGGGACACTTTCTTCCCAAACCCCCACTGGTTGAAAAAAAATGATGTCACAAAATCTGTTTTAATGGTAGTCCTATTGTTTTATGTCAACACAAAATTAGAATTGCACTGGTGCATTTCATGATAAGTAACTAAAAAAAACTCCAAAGATCCATGACCTTTTTAGAACATAACCTTAGTACACTATGGGTACAGACATTCCCAATGAACCCTGAAGGTTGAATGTACTAGTCGTTTAAAAGTAAATAAAACATGGCAGGGACAATGAATGAACAAAAGACAAAAGTCTATTGATAATTGTTTTGAAGTGTCAGCAGTGAATGGTGTTTCTAAAAATGGGGACAATAGGGACATGGTCTGTATTTAAAACTGGGAGATTTTGGGTTTTTTACAGATATTTGTTGGGACATGGGACAAGGTGTTTGAAAGTGGTACTGTCCCCATTAAAAAGGGACACATGGTTACCCTATTTTAAGCCACACGTACACATACGTACATGTTTCTTGTACACATTAATGCCTATGTACATCTGCGTACAAAGCATGTTACTCATTCACTCTTCAAAGGGAACAGCACAGATGCAACACAATGCACAATATCTTAATCATACATTGGGATGGGGCTGTCAATCATTAGTCATCAGTGAACACTGCAAATTGTGAGATTTGTGTATCTGTTCTATCTTTTTAAAGCAGAATGTAAATGTGCTCTGGTGTTGCCATATTTGACCTCTACACCACACCTACAATCCAGGCAGTGATAGACATAGTGCAACTGTATTTTGCTGTATCTTAGTCAAAGAAATAAGCTTTTATGTTGGTCCTGAGTGATCAGTAGACATGCTATCTGAAAATGACATGGCTACCCCTTTTATCTATTAATTTAGCATTTGTTTTTCACTTTAAAAACTTGATGTCAGCTTGTATGGCTTCTTTATAAGGAGTTGTAATCAGAACCCAACAAACCAACAGACTGCAGCACATGTTATTGTAGGTCAAAGGTTCATGTCACCATTCCAGTCCGCCGTGCAAACATTTCCACTTCCTCAACATTTCATCCACTGACACAACAGTGGCTTGTGGCCCTCAGTGTAAGAGGAAACCACAACAAAAGACTCAATGCAATACTGTTATTACCATCTTGGGTGCATGCCAGCAAACATTCTGCTTTACCTTGCATGGCAGACAAATTGGCAAAAGGAACAAAGGAACAATGGAGGTAATTGTCCGAGTTCAGAGATTGGTTTGTGTTGCATGCAAATCTCCAGAGCGTTGTAGTGATGCTCGGCTTTACAAATAGGACAAGCAATAGCCATTTTGGAGCAAAAAGACGATTGGTAATAGCTCCATGACACGCGCTGTTTACCTCATAGCCTCTAATTACTGCTCACAAGCACTGATGACCTCATTATTAAATATAGTTCAGTGCCATGCTATCCCAAACCAGCGAGTGCTTTTCCACAGCTTTACATTTGATTGTTCATGGTAGAGTTTTATGAGAAAATGCAAAGAATCAAGTTTAATGCTTTGACTTTTGTTACAATTTCACAGCATCCACATACATGTTAAATGCGTGTTTTTTAGTTGCAGAAAATGGAAACACCTAGGTTTATCCATAATTTTTTCCCACTGACTACAAATCGTTTTTGCAGGGGAGTCCTGGCCTGTATTACCATTTTCACCTATAGAAGGAGGATGAGATACCAACTTGAACCAAAACCTTTTTATGAGCATTGTTGGCGCACATTTTGTGTTAGCATGTTGACAAATGAATAAAGAAAAAATGATAAACAATGGACATACAGTATATCCAAGCTTACAGTTGCCGAAATTCCCATTTGTACTGTCAAAACTTTCTCTGGCTCCATATGACTCTGAATGACGTAACCTTTGCCTACAGCACCCTCTAATGGCTCCACCAAGCACCACAAAGCATTTGATGGGTCTTTCTCATCCTATTGCTCCTTTTTTTATATCTGCAGTTCATTTTTTAATGCCAGAATAATAAATCATACCAACGCCAAACCAATATTAAAACCAGTTAATATTAATCGAAAGAAACAAAACCAGATTTCATAAAGTCTGGAAGTCAAGCGCCCAAGTGTTAGTTTACAAGTTGTTGCTATTCTTGCACAATGTATTGTCATAATTTTGTAAAAGCTGATGACAATGGCTTTAAGCTTGTTTTTCTGCAATGCCATTTAAAATACAAATCTATTACAATGGACAATGCCTAATTCAAGACAAAATGACTTCATTACATTAAACAAGAACTGTCATGAAAAGCATGTGACGGAGCATTTATAAGTTGTCTGGGACACAATCAAATATATGCTATATCCGCCACACTATTCCAGGCTTACCAAGTATAATAAGTACTGTGTTTCCAACTGAACTGACATTGTGGAGCATGTGGGTCAACAAGAGTGCAAAGGGTTACTAATAGAATCTGGAGAACATGCAGTAAGTACACTTTCCAGACAGTTCCCTAAAATAGACCGTGCGCTGTGTGTCCAGAGTTCAAGGACTCACATGGACTGTATTACCGTATGGTCACTTACTGCATATAGAATTAAGACCTGTGCGACTCATTTACCGCCGCTGCTCAGCCCGGTGCAACAGCGCTGCTCCCTGCCCCGTCAAAAGGGTACCTAGTTACGCTCCGCTAACCCTACCATCTGCATCACGCTGCCATTTGTAGCCGAGATAAATCACAGAAGCCCCCGTCCATGCTGGGAACAGCTTCTTCCAGATAAAAAGGTCAGGGGTCACATTTCTGGCCAAGGTTGACCATCCTCTGGGCTAAATAAAGAGCCACGGGGTTACAGAGCAGTGCAGGCCCTCGCTCTTGATTAGGATCAAAATAGACATCAAACTCCAAAATGCTGGGAAAGACAGACGAGATAGATAGACAAAGCACAGATTCATACAGTTGTTTGAAGGAATTCTGCCACGGAATTTAGGTTTTAAAAGTTAGTGTCACACCCATCTGAAAGGAAGTAGCTGTAATTGATTGTTGGATAAACATACAAACAAGAACTGTATTAATCAGTGGCAGCTGTTCTTGGCAATAGTCCGCCATTGTCCCGCTGTTGCCAAGGTGTTTGTTGATTCTGCACTAACCTAATGTGACCTTTGACCCCGCTGCTGGAATGTGAGCGCAGAGACAGCACTGTGTGCAAGGTCAGCGGCGTCATTTACATCCTAAACACATGACAGTCTGTCAGAGGGAGGTTGGAGCTGGTCAAGTTCACACAGTTCCCACTGACCACAGAAACAAACCAATACTGACATCTACATTTGTATTACATCTATAAGTTTGATGTTCTTGATTTGTACTAAGTTTAATTACTTTCATTTACTTTTGCTATTTCCTCTTCTGTTTTCCTCCATCCAAGCTTGAAAGTCTGGGTAGATTGTTGATCACTTTTCCTGTGAAACACATGGATAAAGAGATGAAATAAAAGTTGAAAAATGAATGAAGTAACCGGATATCATTGTATTTTTAAAATGATGTTTGATGATTATAGTGATGGTCAAACAAGAGCCACAATTTTGTTGTTGTGGAGTATCTAGAAAGAGTCTTCGAGATTTAAAAGTTTCACTCCTCATCCTGTAAAAGGAGCTTAAGTAAATTTATGTATGTTTTTTTTTACAGACAATATTCATACTGGATTCTATTTATTTGAATATCAATTATTAATTGCCTTGACAATGGATACTCTTGGGGGACCACACAATAGTCATAATCATTCTACAGACAAAGTAATCTTAGTATCACTAATACAAAATAATCAATCAAATACACATACAATGTTTAGTGCATTACCTGTCTCTCATTCCAAGTAGATTTCTAAAGTCCTGTAAAAGTCTTGGCTAACTTCAAGGCCTCATTCCTGAGTATGTTCAAAAAAATATAACTGGGAAAAAAACAATTCTGGAAGAACAAATCCCAAGAACAGGAAGAAGCTCTCTTACACATACTTCAATCCTGAAAATAACAGTTTTATTTTATAGTTCTCAACTTACTACAAAACAAATGATACAATTATAACTGAAGGCTACAGGCTTTTCTTGACTTTTTAGTTAGTTCCTGCAGCTCATATGAACGGTCTGGCTTTGCTGACTTGAGTCGGTTTGCACAAAGACCTTCAGTAAGTTCCGGTCGTATCTCCATATAGGGACATTATATATAAATGCTATATGTTTGTGCTTTAATCATTCTGTGTTTAAGCTTTGTTAATGTACGTTCAATGCCGTTACACACGCAGCAGAGAAGAATGTTCAAAAAAACTGAATCCCATGTAAAGATTCTCTTAGGAGATTTCTGTGGCTTTGTACAAAAATATTTGTGAATGAAGCTCAAAGGTTTTGTTTGTTTGTATGTTTTTTAATTTACCACCATTCAAAAAATAGCATTCTGGACCATGGGCTTCCTGAGGACAGCACTTATGAGAATCGTGCTGTTGAAGAGATGTTACTAATATTACTAAATCAAGAATGCTAACATTTTAATAAAACTGCTTCGATCTTCTTTTACTGAATAGAAACAGGATTAGGCATAGACAAATTCTTTTTGAGTGTGCAGCTTCTGGACATTACATTCTGTACTTAGACTAATGTGCAGTGTTAATTCACAAGAAACCTCCAACACAATGCAAGAAATTAGTTGGTTTATAATGTCACTCTGCACATTTCTTGACTTTTAACCTGTATCGAAGGTGAATTAAAACCCACTTTTTATTCAAAGCTGGATTATGTGATGATTGCGTTACACTGCCAGGTATTTCTATTGATTCAAGATTTAAACTTGCCCACTTTTAATTCATCGCCGCGCGTGATGCAGTTATTGACCATGTGGCGATTCACCTTGATACATCTGACCGTTTGATGAAACGGGGATCAAAAGCCGACGAATGTGCCCGACCTGTGCAACACTGGCACAACTATTCAGATGAAAAGATGAATCCCGCTGAATACATTTGCATAGAAGAAGACAGAAATTTGTCCTTGTCCAAATGAGAACATGGCAGAGCAAAACACACACAAGAAAAACACAGATTTTTCTGCTTGTCCTTGTCATTCTTTTATCCCTTGTGAAAAGGCTAGACAGTCATGCTGCAGTGATCACTCAGGGTCATAGTCATACTCCTCTTTCCCTCCCTCCTCCTCCTCCTCACGCACAGATCTCCTGCTGTAGTTTGAATACTCCGGCAGCTGGTGGTGCTGTAAGACTTGAGTGTCTCTCCCTTTCCCTCTTGCACATAACAAGGCTGTCACCTAGTCTATCCTCCTTTGTCCTCTCCCCTCCATCACTCACCTCTGTACGTCAAACGCCAAGCCACTGCAGCATCCTTTCCACAACCCTATCTGAGCCGGGCCGCTGTTGATGGAGGTGACCAGGGGCAATGGCCTGTACAAACACATCCGCGTAACATCTGGAAAACAAACAACATCAAATTAAGAGGGTTGTATTTTGCATGCAATTGTGATTCAAAATGCTTTTTTGTGTGAGGCTAAAATCAATACTGATATGCACATGAAGTGATATAGTGTTTTAATAGTCTGGCGGTAGGTCATGCATTTGAATGGTATTAATTGGGTTCCCTGTGAGGCCACACAGCCAGCGGCTCGGTTATGATTCCAGTGGGTAAATATTTGCCTGTACTAACCCTCGCTAGGTGCCATAATGATTCTTTGTGTGTTGTGTACAATGCTGTTGCTGTGTACACATCCCTTTCACCGCAGCTTATGTCTGCCTGTGCGTCTGCCGCCCAGTGTCTGTTTTGCAGCTCAATCCCCCTCCTGACGTTTCCTCCCCTTCTCTCTTCTTACAGCTGCAGCTCGGCCCGAGTTTGATCAATAACGCGTCCTTCATTCTCAAGTCAGGCCTGACCTTGGCAGCCTTTTGTCTCCTTCCAGGGGCCAGAGTGCGCATGTACAGGTTGGAAAACAAGGTTCGCAAAAAAAATCCACCCTTGGATGAAAAAACAACAAAAAAAAAACAAAAAGCCCCCTCACTGCTTTCTTCACTACAGCATTCTTATTAACGGCCTAAGGAATCACATATTTATAGCGTCCTTATCTTAGCGTAATGAGGTAGGGCCACTTTTGAACTCATTTGCTAAATTACCACAGGCCACAATGAAAAAGGATAAACTTCCAATTCCTGGTTTATGCCTCTAACATTTATTTCCACAAGGCCACGTCAAGTCAAAGTGGTCTATACTTCTACGCTTGTGAACAAAATCTGTATTTAAGCAGCCACAGATGACCGACGGATGGCTGTGAGTCTGGTAAATGCGCTAAAAACGCAGAAGACTGCAACAGAGGGCAGTGGGAGTTGATCTAATAAATCTGTTTACATGGTAATCCTGCTCAACGTAACCTGCAAGTGGCACCATGCATAGATTATTCCAAGCACTGCCTCAGTAAGACTATTGTGGGTTTGAGGTGCATTGAGGTGCTTGTAGTGGGAAATCCTAAATTTAGGGGTTGTATAAATAAAATAAAACCAACTAAAAAGCAGTCAAATAGTATTCTTGTATTTAGTAGCCTGTGCCATTGCTCCTGACTGCTTCTCCAAAGTGGGAGAATGCAGTAGGAGATTTGTTACATATCCCTAAGTGACCACCTTTTACAAAATACAGGACTACTCATTTACCCACTCATTATATAGTCATTTTTAAAACCAAAGGTTCTTCTGGGTCATAACTACAAGTTTTGATATAAGGCTACAATTTATTTTGTTCTAAATATACATCTCAAGAACTATTATGTTAAGGCCTTCTGTACCGAACTATTTGCAGTCTCTCAGCACTGTTTCAAATGCATTTTTCACTGGTCCCATTTACAACAGTTTAGTCCCATGGTCATTTAAAGCTATCCAGCCTGTGCATTTGTACACAGGCTGTTCAGTAATGGGATTCTTCCGAGGAAGTCCTATCAAGATCAATTACAGAATTAGCCCGTTAGTGCTGACAAATTGTACTTTTATGTCCTAATCTTTCTGCAGCCTTGTGGTGAATTAAGGGGTAGATTTGGATTCTTGGTTTGCTCTAGGGTTGGCTGAATGAATGATACACTATGTGACCAAAAATATGTAGCAGTTAAAATGGCACCTGGCAGGATTATGACTGAAGATGAAGGATCTAATGGAATACAAATGAGACACTGGGTAAGTACATGTCATTCAAATACTAAAAACCAAAAGTGGTAAGAGTGCAGACGTTTTAAATTAGTACAACAAAATCAATCATTTCTCTTCTTTTCAGAGCATGTGAACAGCTATGGGCTCTGAAGGGACAATCTGTTGTCCATAAACAAACACAGAAGGGACTGCTCTAATGGTAATTTAACTTTAACAGAGTCAAGATTATTTTAGTTCCAAAATGCCCCCAGTGTAATAGTGCAGTCATGTGGTCCACACAAACTCTATTAGAGTTAGGAAGTTGTTCTTCGGACTTTGATGTGTTCCCGTGTTTCAGGCTCAGAAAGTCAGAACATTGTTGTTCACATACGTTTTCTTGCCACTGTACCTTTTTACTTTAAAACAGTTTAAAATATCTTAAATGTTTGCTTTCCTCTGCACTGCTGATAATGCAAATAACATCAACATGGAATGTTGGGCAATGTTATATGTTGTTTTTTTTATTTCTGTCACACACGTTACTTCCACCATCATAGGTTTGCAGAGAAAACAAATCTAAATCCTCATTTGTTACCTTTTATTAAATAAAATTTGAATAGTTCTTTGAATAGTATATTTTGCCACTTTCCAAAATATATTTAATTTTCTAACTTTGCAATAAATCAATGGAAAGTGGTATTTTTACGAGATTTAGCTATATACTAGACATTTTACACTGTGTAAAAATATGTCATTTGAAATGAATTAATATTGTAAAGCAAAAATGTTTTAAACACTCTATAAGTCTATTATTGAAATTAACATGACCAAGGATACAGAAGGGTTTGCCTGTGACAACAGGTCATCAATTTTCTTATAGTTAAATGCATCTGCATTGTGTTTCTATATTATTTGAATAGTGTGGACACTACACTGGGCGCAGTGGCTCAGTGGTAGCGTGGCAATCCTTCAACCAGAAAGTAGGTGGTTCTATTCCCGCTCTCCACAGTTCATACTGTTGTTGTGTCCTTGGGCAAGACACATAACCCACCTTGCCTCCATTGTTCTTCCAGCTGTAACACTGGTAATTAGAAGCTTATTGTAAGTTACTTTGGAAAAAAAGCGTCAGCTAAAAAAATAAATGTACTACATGAAAATGCATTTGTCTGGACATTAACTTCTTGTGACTAAGAATTGAATACAGAAAACACAATAAAAGAATCATGTAAGTGAAAACTTAAGATTTATTTCCCAATTCCACATTTACAAAAAACAAAAATGTAGACTTCACAGAAACAAAAACATACTTGTATAACTGTCTACAAATGCAATAATTACAGCAAACATAAAAAACTGAAAAATACAACAACTTTGTTAAACTTTCCTCTTCTGGGTGCTGATGTAGAGAACTGTAAAAAAAGAGATAAAAAACTGGTTAAAACATCAAATCTCAATCCAATAAAGACACATTCAGGCTAACTCTAGAATTCTCATCCAAGTGTGACGTTCTGATGAGGACTGTACAGTAACAGGATCGAGTGCAATTACTGTCAGTAAAAACTGTCATTTTCAAATCACATTTTGCCTCACGTCTACTTTTAGCCACCTGCTCATTTTCAGACTGAAATAGAACTATATGGGGTAGAGCTTTTATCACACTCAGCACTCCAGCTGCCAGCGTGACTCACTGCGCTGAAGAGGACTGGAGTTATAATACATGGCTGGTGTGAGTAGACCATTAGACTATAGAAGGGTCAGAGGTCAGGGAAGGATTGATTAAGAAGAGTTTTTGTGGTGAATGCAGCTTTGCAATAATATAGGCAAGCAGAGACTGATTACTGTGTTGCCTTGTTTAGCCCAAAGATGGCTGACTAAAGCAATACGTTTTAAATATTTGACAGGATAAATAGAACTTAATTGAGAGCTGTTAAGCCCTTATTAATACAATTTATTTTAGAATATATAACTTTGCTGCATTATATGCATCACTACTGACAATATTTGATTTACTGAAGTTTTACAGAACTTTCATAAAAGACTTTTGACAACCCGTTTTAGTTTTACTACTTCAGAAACTGTGTGACTTTTAGTAACGTGACTCATAAGTTCATCCAAATTCTAAAAAATTTGTGCGGACCAAGATCCTTTTTGCCTGTAACTTCTGTATAATAATGTGCATTATTTAGGACATCTATTTGAATTTCTTTGGTTGCTGTTACATCACTACACTATAATACAAACACTTACTAATAAAATTTACTATATTATATTTATTATAAACATACTGGCACAATGATTTAGAAATGACTAAGTATAAAAAAACTGAACTCTGATGGCACATGCTTTTAAGTATTTAAAATACAAATTTTAGGGGGAAGCAGGAGTAAGTTACAGATATAGTGTGAAAACTTACTACTTTGCCATTTTGAAGTTGGTTGTGCAATTATATACTATGCATAAAGCTTGATTTTAATGCACAAGCCCAGTAGCTGCTTAACGTGTAGAGAAAAATCAAGTCCAAATAACTCACCATTGTTTCCTCTTAGAAAGGCATCTCCATATTTGTTTTTGAGCTGCCCGTTTACATACTCCTCTGTCTGCTCTATGGCGATGTTCATGTACCCGTCCAGACAGGCCAGGACACCTGCGGAGAGGCAAGCAGTTCATTAAAATGTAAAATTAAAAAAATATATATTTATACTAATATTAGGAAACAAACATGAGGAATGTAGCAAATGAAACGTTACCTCTGTAATCCACGCCAGAGTTCAGTTTAACTACCACAGGTCTTCCGATGATCTGCTTCAAAAAGTCGCTTGGTGTCTGCTTTCTGAGACTCATGATGACTGTAGAAAAGGCTGTAAGATAGTTGCAAGGCAAGCAGGTGTTAACTAACATGCTACGTTAGCCTCTAAGATGCTAACAACAACCACCATCACAACGTGACGAATAATTACGTAGTGAAGTTTGTGTGCAGTGTGTTCATAATTGTATAAAACTACTAAGGCCTAAAGTTGAGTTATAATCACAAACCCGCAATTATTAGCGTTAGCCTAACGCTAGCCTGCTATGTTGCTAGTTGCTAACGCTTCATAAAATGTATGCACCGAAAAACATGAACTTGTTTTATGGAGTCAAATAGTACGCTCTGTTAAGTAAAAAAAGAAAGAAGGATGTCACAGAGACACCAGAATGTACTTAACCAGCGTATCTTTTGTTTGAAATGGCTTTCACTCACCTGCAGGACGTTCACTGAACGATTGTATTTGGCATGGACCTCCGATCGACCAATCAGAGTCTTGTTCTTTACGGCAACAGACAGGGGTCAAAATGAAAACCATTACTTGGATCTCTAAAACGTGCCAGTTCATTCAATCTAACAATACAATTCATTAAAAAGAAAGACAAGGCTTACATTGTTGTTATTTTACATACACATATATATATATATATATATATATATATATATATATATATATATATATATATATATATATATATATATATATATATATATATATATATATATATATATATATATATATATAATATTTTTTATTATATATATATTTTTATTTTTATTATATATATATAATATATTTTATTATATATATATATTATATATATATATATATATATATATATATATATATTATATATTTTTTATGATATATATTTTTTTTTCTAAATAAGATTCCAAACGTAAGTACTTAAATGGCCGATATTATAAATAAAAAGAAAGAAAATGAGCTGAAGATGTATTAGGTTATTTGTTTATTTAAAAAATGACTGCATGGTTTACTTTTTTATTATTATTATTGTTATTAAACACCAATAGTATAAATTTACACTGTGCAAGTATAACCATTATTACATAAAATAAAAAACAACAAAAAAAAGTGAAAGAAACAAAAACTGAGGGAAAGTGCGTGGATGTTTGCTAAGTTCGTGTTTTCAATTTTCCATATTGTGTGTAAAATCAGTGGGATCAGTTCTCCAAAAAGTGTATGAAATGTGCCCATCTTTTGTTGTAGTCAGATTTATGTGTTAGTTTTGCATTTTGGAATTTGGAGTGTAGACAGGTCACCTAGTAGAGGTATGGATGGGGAGAGTGGGATGCCGAGGCCGAGGATCCTGGACAACTCTCCCTTGACCCCCGTCCAGAAGTTTTTTACTGGTGTACAGAACCAGAGTACGTGGAGATGGTTGTCAATTTCTGTGGGGCAGTGTGTGCAGATGTTAGAGTTTGAAAATCCCATGTGGTGCATGATGTTGTAAGTGATTATGGCTCCTGTGGATTATCTTCTTTTGGATTAACTGTATTTTATTGTTGTTTGACATAGAAAATGTGTTATTGCAGATGGTGTGCCAATTGAGTGATGGATATTTAGGTCTAGTGTCCATTTGTCTGTTGGTATTGATGCGTTGGTATTGTAATAAATTAATAATTTATAGATTTGTGATAACAGTTTTGTGGGTTTGAATGAGTAGTGGGGTGTAAAGTTATTAATGTCTAATTGCTGTTTTAGGTTTGTAACTGTAGATAATGGCAGTTCTGTGGTAGGTTGTATGATTGTTTGAGGAGGTAAAGGTCATGAGAGAGCTGCCATTGAACAGGTTGGGCACCTCAGTCTTCAGTCTGAATAGTGCAAAGTATAATGGAGATAATAGGGAACCTTGCCAAGTTCCTCTGTTTAAAGTAAAAGATGTAGATATTTTACCGTTTGTCGTTATTGATGTATAGGGGGAGTTATAGAAGGTTTTGATACAGTTGATAAATTGTGGGCCAAAGCCAAAGTGGTTTAAGGAGGCCAAGAGAAAAGGCCACCCCACCCTGTCAAACGCCCTTTCTGTATTCAAAAATAAATACAATAGTAATTATTTTGATCCATTTTGTTCCTATTTAGGTTGATTATGTTGGAAAATTCTTCTTTATTGATATTTATTCATTGATAATTAGCCTTTTGGTATTTATTTTTTATTTGACAAAAAGAGTGCATCTGTGTGATCATCTGTGGGATAAATAAAGATTTCTGAATCTGAATCAAATACAATGTGTTAATAATAATTGTAATGATATAAAGGTGTGTGCTTGTCATAAACTTTATAAACATGTGTCAGTGTGAATGTGGTTTATTCTCAAGCTAAACTCTGTTGCCATAGAATTGTACAATACTGTATTTGTAAATCCTAATAAGATTTGAAAATGTTTGTATCATTTCAGAAGAATAACGGTTCTTGTTTTCCAAAAACAATACAAACCTTGATGTGGACTTGGATGATACTGGACAGCAACACTATAGCTGCTCACCAGATGTGGATGTGGTTTGATGTGGCAACAAGAACAGAGCAAGAGTCCATTATCCAGAGCACCTTCTGTGGTGCATTATTTTCAAAATTAAAAACATTTTCCAGTAGAAAACATAAAAGTATGAGTTTATGTGGCTTAAAAATCTGATCTGATCCTTTTGTTTTTGAAAACAATGTAACTTTAATTTAACATTCAGGCTGTAAAAATTGCTCATTTAGTTTAGTTTAGTTACAAAATATAGCTATTATAGCAGTATTAGGCTATGTTTCCTGGGGACAGATTTATTAAGCAATTTTCTTTCTTCCTGTTAGAGAGTTTGTTGAGTAACTGATCACAAATGACTTGCTTTACTGCTGGATGTGTCAATGATAACACACTTGTGTGGCATTCTGTGACAATCAAACCTTTTTTTTTTATTGAGTCACAAACCTTAGTAAATCTGGCAGCACTTTAATTTAATTACTCTCCTCCCCGGTGTTTCAGCTGGGAAACGGAAACTTCCTCAAACGCACGGAGAGCAGTTGTAACATTACCTGTATCCCTGCTTTTTACTGCTGCATCCTTAGTAAATCTTAAAGGCTTCTTTTTTTGTTTTGAAAATGTGTTTTGCAATATCGCACCACCTTAGTAAATCTGACCCAAAATCTCTTCAAGACAGCTTATTATGTTTTACCAGTATTATGAATATAGTATCAATTTGCCAAGACATTTGAAGTCTAATAAAACATTTTTTGTACCAATCATTAAAAATTCCCTAAAACTTTTCTTTATGTTCTTATATCAAGGGCAGATTTTATTAAGTATAAGATAGAGTGCCCTATTTGATGCCACTCTAAGTGCTCCGGGTGCCTGACCCAAACTGTGCACAGCTGCAGAGGTACATGAAAAAGATTGTGGGGGTAAAATTGTCGATGAGATGTTTTGCGGTGGAATACAGAAGAGGGTGGAGAGAGGTGGGATGTGCCAGTACATGTTAACGCAGACAGATCGCTTGAGAGGAGAGCGCGTGTGAGAGCTGGAATCATAAAGTACTTCTTGTGTGTCTAGACAGGTTGCTTGTTAGCAGGGCATGGCTAGCCCTGTGGAGGCTAGAGGTTAATTTGGTATCTGCTGCCGTGTTAAACTAAGGTCAGTACTACAAGTCCTTAAGTCATAAACAAGAGTGGTTAAGAGCCATGTATACACCTAGGCACCGGTTAATGAATATTCAATGAAGGTTTTTTTCCCCATGTCCCTTGTTCCCTGCGCTGTTGCACTCTTTGAAGGAAATTTTGGAAAGAAGAAAACAACAGTTTATCTCCGTGGCCTTGAACGAATGACCTCTGTGCACTCTCATTTATGTCTGCTTTGTTATCATGATGCACAGCCTCCATTGAAAGCGCCGTTTATGCTATTTGAAATGTATTGCTCTCATTATGCACTTTTATCCCTGAACTGGTTTCCCCAAAACGTTATTGCCTAACACAATAAAGAATGATAATGTCATAATGGGATAATGTTTTTGGGGTCGTAAAGTTTGTGGCCTAAATAAAACTTGACATTACGACTGCTTCCGCGTATGCTAACTGCCTTTGTGTGCGCTTTGGACAGGCAGTGTGAGAATACGCTTAACTGAACCGACGGATTTACACTGTACTCATGTCCAAAGGGTCGAGGATAAGTGTTTTTCATTCAACCTACAGATTTTAAACCTGGTTTTATTCCAAATACAGTTCTGCTGAAATGAGGTTAATTGTAAGCAGCACATCCCATTATAGTACAGATGACATGTCAACACATTCTGCAGCCTATGCAATATTTTAAATTAGAGTGTGTAGGTGTACATAGCTGGAATACCAAGACTCTAGCAGAGACGTAGTACCTGTCTATTATATACAGATAAAAAGTTAGAATTGTGGCTGTATATTTGCAAAAATGAACCACTTTATAAAGCAATTTAAAATCAGTGACTTTTTCTTAGATTTTCCCACCAATTGCACTATAGCCTATATATCACACAACACACCCAAATCCAACCATTTCACACAATGAGCCCATCTCGACACAGTTTTTAGTAGATTTGTGAAAACTTGTCACACCAAAAGGGGTCCAGAGCAATAAGACAATTATTGTGAGCTTTAATTCAGCAAATTGTTTCAGGAAAAACAGCCAACCAGTGACTAGTGTGCTTTCTTTTTTATTATTATTAGAGGCAAATATTTACGGTATATATACTGTCAGTCTGTAGCCTATAAGATCACACAACAGAAAGTCATAATATAATGTATCAAAAAAAAAAGACACAAGGTTTTTTAGCATAGGTCTGTACAGCAAACATGGCGTATTAGACACCATTTGTGCTAAACATAAAGCTAAAAAAAAGTAATATCTCTTCCTCCTGTCACATTGTAGATAGTTTTTAGACAGAGGCTTCAAAAATCAGACTCATTTTACTGTGTTGCTAAATGCTTGGATTTCAGATGACGATCCATAGTGTTCATATCTGTTCATTGTACATTCATAAAGCGACATGACTTTACACACCTTGCTGCTTTAGTGACTCTAATGGTTTATGGTAGCTACAAGTTAAAGTGCTGGCCAGAGCTAATAGTTAGTGCCTGTGTAGAATATGATTGGCCTCTGACCTTTAATAAACATATGCCTGGTGATATTTTAAGGTGTAACAGTCCAATATCTGGGGACAAAGTCTCATGACATGCAGCGCTCTATACACAAATTCTATAGGCACTATTTATGGCAGTTTCACATTTTTACACAAGCTGTGTAACCCCTTCTGTTTTCTTGATGTGGCGTGTAAAGAAATGCCCATATTGTTAGCACAGATTTAATGTTTTCTTTATTTTTCAAGGTTCACCACTAGCCTATCAGGTTTTAATAATAGTATTGGACTGTGTCTAAAACAGAGTAAGATCTTTTCTTCGACCATGCCATACTTTATGCCTCACACTGTTATATTTGAGTGCCATGTAGTTAACATTTTGACATTACTATATTAATGTTAGCCACTAAAGATAATCCCTGGAAAAACAGCATCTTTACCGTATATCTTAAATGTTCTGACCGTCTGATATAAAAACGCTCCGCCAGAAATCACAACAGCACTGCTGTCAATTGGCAGACAAATCCTGTCTCCATCTCCAGACCTCTTAACCCTGAGGGGCGGGCCAGTGAAATAGAAAGATTATGGCGACGCTCAGTGCTATTGTAGGTGGGAAATGGGGGACTGGACCAACGCAGACAGGCAGGCTTAAGGCAAGTGGGAATGAGCAGGCGAGAGCCCTCCCTGCTGTATCCCAAAGCAATATGCAGGTCGAGGGTGTAGGTGGGGGTCAGTGGGGGCAGGATGAGCAGAAAGTCTAGACTGCATTGACCTCTCAGAAGCCAGGTTTTCTCTTCAGGCAAAGCTTGATGTGGAGAAGATAATGGAGAAGCTTGGGGGAGTTTTCAAATATGAAAACAGATTGGTAGACAGTGCATCTATGTTCTCGGTCCAGTGTAATCCCCAACTGAACTGAAGTAATAGGACAGAAGAGAAGGGGAAGCTCTCTATCAACATCAGGGATACCTCAGCCGACTGGTTTAAGGCTCAAGTGGCTGTTGTTTTAAGTAAAAGCAGTTGTTTGTGTGCGTTAATCAGAGCTTGTTAATATTTCAGTGCAAAGCAGTGACAATTATGTACCAATGGAACAGTATCATTAAGTTTGTAGTGAATAACCTCTTGCAGAAGTACAGATTGGATTATTAAAGACTGTGATTTTTAGTTTGCATCTGCAGTTTACCAGTCTCTCTGTATACACCACTCGCAAGTAGTCACCGAGTGTGAACATTTCTAAAGAGGACCTTCCAAGGCTATCACTTTTTTCCTTTGTCAACATAGTTGACATAAACGTTGTCATAGACAGTAACTAAATATAAGGCAGTAGTGAATAATTGTCCCTGTGCTCTGGGTTTGGTCCTCATTATTCCATGCCAATGACACATCAGTCAGCATCCACTTAATGACTCAGCTGTGAGCACTGACAGTTAACAGCGACTGGCTGGCCCGGGGGCCCGTTCTGAGAGAAGGGGGTGCGGCAGACGAGGTGGGATGTAATCACTCCCTGTAATTTGGAGGAAATCCACTGAGCGGCTCACTGCTGAAGATGAAAGCCCTGCTCTTGTTCCGTCTCTGCACAGTTACCAAGCTCCACTGCTCGCAAAAGCCCGAAAAGAGAGGTTCAGAGAAGCAATTCTGCCTGGCTTACATCCCCCAGGGGTTAGTCCTGGGACCATCTCAAATCAGCTACAGCCCTGGAGCCATGTTCACTCCCCAAGGAGTGGCTCCACAGACAGACAGGCAGGCTGGCCGTCCTGTGCTGTAGAGCCCAGACGCAGCCAGGCAGCACACAGGTCTCCTGAGATCCTCCTCAGAGAAAGAGAGCTCAGCGGAGCTTATGCTGAGGGCTCTGCTTGTCTGTCTTTCTGTTGGACACCCTCGCTGTCACTTTATCTTCCACTACGCTTTAATATCTCAATCTGAGGAAAGAAGGAAGCACCTTTTAAATCCCACCAAGTCTTCCTTTTGTCCCATTTTGGGAGAGTAAAGTGCTGTTAATGCAGTTTCTCAAGCACTTGCAATGGCAATTTATACAGAACCTGCTCCCCAGTGTCTTAGTTTTTTTAGGAAAATGTTTTGTTTTGCATGTTCCTTAGAAGGAAAATTAACTCAAAGGTACAAGCAGGGAGAGGTATCACATCCTTTTGTAATATTCAGCAGTATTTTGAAATGTTAATATGTCTACTGCTGTCCTGTCCTCTGTCTTTTTGTAATGATGTTTTATAAAGGCATTAAAGGTTTTATTTAAGAATAACCTTTACCACACAAAGTAAGCACGCTTTCTACAATTGACAAATAATAATTTATCACAATATTAATATTTTATTATTATGCACGTTAATGATTAATTCTACTGCATTTTCAAGTCTTGTTGTAAATCACACAATGCTATCTGTCATAACCAGATGTGTTTCTTGCCTAAACATAATCCGTCATGCAGCCTATTTTGACACGTCTTGCAGAAAACAGTGCCTTTACGTAGAGTCAGTAATACAATTTATAAAAACTGCACAACAGGTTTTCTAGAAAAATATTTCCACAAGAAAATACGTCTCGGTCCACCGCAGATCGCTCAGTTTGATGGCTTTGTCACAGTGCACTGTGCTACCAAGTTGTCAGAGAGCCACTGTAGTGCTTTTGCTTGATAGATGGTGAATGGTGCTTATACAAGGAGCCACTCCAGCGCGCCCATAAATATGCATCGTGACATTTGGAACAAAGCCGCTCGTCCCCTCTTTCCTGATGAGCTCCGCCTGCATACTATAACATATTGCCATACTGTCACACCTTGTGTTTCATAGCCAATCGCTCTGTTCATCAAGTTGGCAGATAACCTCTAGATGCTGACAGATGATATGGGCAATGGCATTAGGGCTCTATTGTATGCAAAAGGAGCTAGTGATTTTCAGGGCTGCTTACTTAAGCCATTAATAATAAATCATATGTAATTTAAAGGAGAAGAAAGTGATATATTTTTGATCAAATAAATGTTAAATTATTCTTATTATCATATTTAAACAGACATAAGTGTCATTTTTATTGGAGTCAGGTCAGGTCAGGTTCTACTGTCAGCAGAGGTACAAAGCATCCAGAAAATCATATGTACCGTAGTAACCCCTCGGCCCTTGGTGAGACAGAGAATCCTCATTTGGGCGAAAGTGAAAAAACAGTAAAGAATGTTATTGTTTCTCAACTGAAGCTTGTCTTGTCCAATATTCTATTGCAAATTCCAAAAAGACAGAATGAAAATGTTATAAATCTAGCGTTTTAGCGGTGGTGGCTCAGGACGTAAACCAGGTTGTCCAATAACCGGAAGGTTGGTGGTTCGATTCTAGCTCTCCCCAGTTCATACTGTTGCTGTGTCCTTGGGCAAGACACTTCACCCACCTTGCCTCCAGTGACACAGCTCTGGTGTGTGAATGTGAGTGTGTTTAGTGGGGTCGTGGAGGACGTAGGCGCAGTATGGCTGCCACGTCTTTGTCAGTCTGCCCCAGGGCAGCTGTGGCTACAGACGTAGCTCATCAACATCCGTGTGTGACTATGAAAAGCACTTTTGAGTCCCTTGGGAAAATGTGCTATACTGTATAAATCAAATGCATAATAATAATAAATTATTGTTTATTAGCAAAAGCTGTTTTTATTTTGAGACAGCTCTTGCACAACAAAAGTGAGGTTCAGCTCTGTATTCATGTATTCATATTCAGAAAGCTGGAAAAAAAAAGAACGCAGAAAATAGGCGTCTATTCACTGATAGCCACCAAAAATGACAGAGAAGTTGGAAACTAGTAGCAGGTGAGTAATGTTTGATTCCACCTAAGACATGTGGATGTTTGTTAGCTCAGTAGTAGGTTTGTTGTCAGTGTTAGATGTTTGCTTAAGTCAAATGAGCATACTCTAGAGTATTGCGTTGGCTAATAGTAAATAATTTTTTAAAAATTAGAAATAGAAAAGGTTGCCCAAATGACTCCCCATGAGTAGCCTATTTCTACGTAGTTACCTGAATGTTTGTCAGCTCAGTATGTTAGGATTGTCACATATATTTGTTTGAGTTAAAATTATGGATTTCCTTGCTACTCCTCAGGGATTCTGTTACTCTGGGTTTCTGTTCAGTGCGGAAAGAGCATGGGTAAGTCGTTAGCATATGTTTATTTACATAGCCATCTAGCTAACCACTGTACTATACTACAATCATAGCAGGATTGGCTATGAATGTCCTAGATTTCTGCCACTGCCAGATATTTTTTGTAGGGTTCTTGGGTCATACAACTTGGATATCTCGTCTTTGAACCTATCACACTATGCAACCTACGACCACCTTTCTAAAACAACGTACAATTTTGTCATTACTAATTAGCCATTTGTCACTGGGGCTTTATGGTGTCCTTACTTTGGATTGTTTGTTAGCTCAACAGGTTTGTCATTAGTGTTTAGTTATTGGAAGAAATTTCAATACATTTGGGGGTGACACTTTTTTTTCACTTGTACTTTTCAAGGAAGACCCCTTCATGACTATTCTAGTGGGCACCCAAATGTTCTTGAATTAATGCAATTTTTTTAATGCAATTTTTACACCAAAAAAAACTTTAAAAAGTTATGGTTGTAACTGTGCTTCTTATTCCAACTTCCAACAAGTCAATCAAGTGTCTCCACTGATCCCCAGCAGGTCAAAGGCCCTATTCTCTCCATTACAGACCACAGTGTCTTGTGCAGAAGAATGCTTTACGTTCTCACTGTAGCTGGCCTCCTTCTCCAAACACCTTATCGCTTTGGAGAGGAATAAATATCCAAGACAGCCAGCAGCAGTTCCTTTCAAATCCCACACACGCAGATCTCGCTCTCATCCACGTCTTTCTCTCCTTCTCCCTCCCTCTCTCGCTGTCATTTGACCAGCAGTGCTTCCTGCCACCGAGGACCTGTGACTCAACAAGCAGAATACAGCACCGTTCTCTAGCCCACCCTTTTGAATATTCATAGAAACGAGAGCACTGTAGCGCAGGCCCATCCATCTTGTATGCATTTGTGTAAAAGAAAAAAACAAAACCAGTGCTGTAAATGCTGGTACATAAACGGGCGCTGGGGTAAAAGAGGGCTGTGGGGTCTGTTTTACACTAATTTCTTTATCCCTTTCACAGGAGTGCCATGTTACAAGAGAATTCCTGAGGCGAGCCAATGGGCCGATAAATCTGCCGGAGCCTCTCTCTCAATTTGTCTCCGTGGAATGTCAGCTGGCAAGCGCCCAGACACTGAGAACCTCTTTTCACAATGCGCCAATCTAACAGACGAGATCCCATGTTGGAGCTCAAGCACAAGGACTGGCGTGGATAAATTGCCACGTGCCTTATCTTGGTCTCTGCTACGTCTAACTTGTCCCAGGTCTTGCTCCGGAGGCACTTCCACCTAGACCTGGCTGTTAACCTAAGCGGCTAAGTGGGTGACATTGACAAAATGCAGGTGTCACCGAAAAGAGTACACCCGGTGATATGACACAGACGCGGCGAGTGGAGCCGTCAGACTCCATCTGACCCGCCGTGTGAACAGGAACGCTCCTGTTTGGTGTCGTTTTATCGCTGTGTGGTGCAGTCTCCCACATAGCTCGGGCCAGGTGGTGGAATGGCAGAGTGGGAGAACAGACCATGTTTGTGTGAAGATGCAACAACTATCTCTCGCTCTGTCTTTTTTTTCTTCCTTCCTTCCTTCCCTCTCTCCTTTCCTTTCTCCCTCTGCCTTCCCCTCTTTAAACAGACTGCTCAGGCACTCTTTGTATTGTATTTAAAGGTTGTAGGTTAGCAAACAACAAGATGCCTTCCCACCTGTATGCCCAAATGAGTCATGAATGAATTCAGCCTTTTCTGTCTTACAGTATTTGCAAGAAGCATATTGATAGGAGCAGGAGATGTTTTTAAATGTCAGGATATCATCTAGTTATTTCTATTATATGTATTTCCTTTGTCCAGCCATTGTATTAATGCATATGCCATTTAGAAAGTATTGGTATAAAAAATAAATGTTACAGTTATCAGATATATTTATCAATCATAAAAAGAGTAAGCCCTTTACCTTTCAGTGAATTTGAGGGCCCAACATATCATTTGGAGCCAAAAACTGGAAGTACAAAGTCAAAGCAGCTATATTTGAAAGAATGTACCTTCACTTTAAGTGAAAAGTGAAAGTCTCATTTGATAAAACAGGGAGGTGGGGCTTATGTGTACACAGTCAGTTTAAGCTAGAATTGTTTAATTGTTTAATCTTCCAGACCAGACACAGAGTCCACTTTTAATATATGGAGGAGACTATAGTTGTTATGCACATAATTGACAAAATGCATGCATCATTTATTCATCAAATTGCAACAAAAGAAATGGCAGTTTGCCATGTAATACATTTGATAAAATCTGAAATGCAGTCATGTGAAGATATTCTATTTTGTAAAACATGCACTCTCAAATGCTGCAGTGCAAAATAAAAGCCTAGATCAATACCACTCTATCCTCTCCAACACTGAAATTTCAACACAGCCAAGTACACAGGCGTATTTAAGAGGTTCATGTTACTGCATGACAGTTGGCATCAGTGTAAAACAGGCATGTGCCAAGTGGAGCTGCCAATGCTCAGCATGGCTGGTTTTAATATTTTAATGTGTTTCATTACAACAGTATGGGCCAGATAGCCTTTCTGACGTCCAGACAATTGTCTGCAAATGAACAAGATTACATGACAAGCCCTGAATGACAGAGCTACCCACAGTTGCCTACCCTAGCCACTTATCTGATGGTAGCCTAGCAACAGATCCCTGACCTGGCTTTGACCTCCACCCGATAAGGTCAACACCTGAAGGCTCTCCCATTGGAGGGCTGTCGGAGAGAGAGGTGGAGCTTGGGGATGTGGGGAGACAAAGGACTCACAGAGCAAGGGCAGCTCCTCTGCATACAGCTCTGCTCCCTGCTGACAAAAAGTGTTCGTACAAAAGCACACCAGACCCTCGGAGCAGGATTTATCATACCTTGTGTGTGTGTTATTTGTGCAGTATGCAGTGGATAAGAAAGAGTGCACTTGCTGATACAAAACCCATCGTAGCATATTTAGGTAGTGGCTTATTTTACACAAGGTTATGTACATCTCCCCTCTCTACGCCACATCAATAAGAGAACAACAACTATAGCTATGAGTGTTTATAATGAACTCTTTTGTTGTGGCAAAACAGAGCAGACGCATTTCGAAGGAGGTGCTGAATGTGAAATTAATCGACCAGAGCAGCCCACCCCGACAGACACTTCCTCTCTATCACGCCGCATACAAAGCTCACTTGATTTAACAGCAGTGATATGCAAGTGAATCCAAATTGTGATAGTGGCAGTATCCTATTAGAGCATGGCAATAAAATCAAGCTGGGACTGGTAACACATTACTGATATCAGAACATGTTGAGCACGCTCCATTACAATATGAAGTGACATTAATCAGTAGGGGTCCGCTTACACACAATGGGGCATAAAACAAACATGCAAATCATACACAGGGAGAAGCCGGACGTACTGCTCAAAAGAACACACAGCAGAGTGCTGGAGTGCTCTCGGAGTTGATACAGATTTAACAGTAAAAAAAAAAAAGGATTTCATGACTGGCCTTCTGCTAAATAAAATAAGACATATTGTAAAGCAAAAAATAGTCAAGCAGCCAAGGGCAGAGAGGTGCACAAATGAATAGCTGTTCATAGCACTTTTTAGAATTATTTTTGCTCACCCATATTTTGAAATTAAATGGGATTTTAGAGACAGGTGGCAGAGTGTGTGAGCGTTGTGACTTGTGAAAAACACACTGTAATTTAATTGCTATCACGGTTGAGTCAATACCTTATTGTGAACTATTTCATTACGTTTTTTAGGTCTGTTGAAAATAACTGCTGTCCCAGAAAAGAAGGACAGGCTTCCTCTAGTTTTTTTTTATTATTTGTTTTTTTTTTTAACAAGACCTCTGCCCCAGTTTACCCAGGGCAACCTAGGCTCCTCCTCTGTCTGTGTGTGTATAGAGTACATGCACTGGTTCCTTTACTGCAAGAAACTGCTGAAGGTCATAGGGCAGGAAGTTGGCCACCTGCCTCTGTCACACTATAAGTAGTGTAATGCACAGAGAGGAAGTGGTGGCAGAGTAAAGTAGGGTATACTGTCTGTGCATGATTTTGACCAGCCTTAAGTCCTACATCAAATGTAACCTAATGGAACTCTGTGTGTGTTGAATGTCAAAAGCCTAAGAAATGATACAGCAGTATAAAATGACCTTTTACAGTTTCGTTAGGGTAAAACTTCCCCCTAAATATGTTTGGGAAAAGTTATCAGGAAATTGACACTGGAAAAAATATATGTTGCAGACGACCACTGTAAACACTACTTACTTAATACTTATTTTTTACTATTACTATTAACTATTTTGACAACAAAAATGTACATAAAAACACAAATCCATCAACTTAGATGGACAATAAGCATTTTTTTCTTGTTTTGGGGGAAAATAATTATATTAGCTTATAATTTGTGAAAAAACGATTCCATCAACAACAGTCAAGCTGAATTTAAAGTTTGGAGTTTGAGGTAAGTGGAGTAAAACGGTCACTACTTAAATTTGACCTATCTGGTTGGCACCATAACGGGAAAAAATGTTTTTGGTCAAAGCTAATGCTTTGAACATTTAAACTGCGCTTCACCGAGTAAGCCACCAACGCGTCCCTTTACTTCCTTTTTTGTGTTTCCAGACCAGTGTGACTTCATAGCTTGCTGTAACCCTGGTACCAGGAAACGTCCTGACAAAAAAAGGAACTGTACTGTACATCTCTTTTTAATTATTTATTCTACATAAATTAGGATGAGTGACACTAGAAAAGTCCATTAGGCAATAACCTTTTAAACACATCCAGACAACTTTTTGTAGTATTTTGCACCAAGCCCTATGTAAAAGTCTGAAAATATCTTAACTTTTGTATCTGATGTGCAGATTTCATGCCTGATTAAAGCGAATGACTGCTGGCTTATGAGTTTTTTTCAGTGGACCACCACTGAACAACCCAGTTACATGGATCTCTCCGCTGGTATTTGCTGGAGGCGACAACCCTTCTCGCTCCCTGCATAAATGTGCCAACCGAGGACAAGAGCATAGAAGGCCAGAGGGCAAAAAGGGAGTGAACCACCTGCTTCTGTCACACTGTCAGGATGAAGGCGAACGAGTGCAAATAGGGTGACGCCAGAGTGTATGCATCGGCCGGCTATATTGTGTAGGAGGAGGACAGGTGGTAAGCCGGACAGCACTGGCACAAGCCTCCCCAGAATTTATCACTCAGCGACAGTCACGGCTGGGCAGGGGACAGATGTTTCTGTTTACCCCAGGGCAACATCTGACTGGCCGAGCCTAGTGTTAGCCCAATGAGCCTCGCTCGCACAGGACAGGGCCTTGGAGAATACGGCGAGGAACTAGGAATGAGACAAAGAAGACAGGAGAAGGGAGAAAGAATCTGGAGGATGTTCAGTTCGCCCCAAGGCACAAGCGAGGTAGCTCATTTCTCTCCAGTCTGTTCCAGCATCCACCTGAAACTCATTTAGCCCCAACTAACTGTCGAGCCACTATAGGGAACCATTTTAATAAGTAGTAATAATGCTGTGTGACAAGATGAGCTGTTTTCAAAGCTGGGAGGCTGCAGCAGTTATTAGACACTCACATTTACATTTTTCTTTTTGGCAAGTTTGAGTTAATTAAGTCTCTCAATAAGTCGTCTCTATGTGCTTCTGTACATTTACACTTAAATTAATAAGAAAGCAAAATGGACATTCAGTGTGAGCTGTGAGCAGTCCAGTATTTGTCATGTGTGACATATAATTTACACATGACAAGGTTCTAGAATGAATAAACCAAATTGGCCAAAGGGGATCTACGTTGCACCGAGAGCAAGAAAAAAAGACAGATATTAGCATAACATCAGTACAGGACTGCACATAATAGCCGCATAAATTAAAAACAGAGCAGCTGTGATAGGCTCCAGTCCCATAGAAAAAGAATAAAACAAATACACATACTGTAGTGAGAACATGTACAGTATGTATGTAATAATTGAAGCTCAAAATCCAATAGACCACATAAAGTTCATCTTCTTTCACAGCTGAATACTTCCTGGGACAAACAATATAATGCATTTCCTTTTGTATCTGCATTCTGCACCGAGGTCATCCTAAACCTAAGCCTTGAACTTTGGAGTACGCACTTAAACAAAAGAAATGCTGTACGAGAATATAGGACTAAAGACCAAAAGGTAATGGTTAATTTGCACACTTAAAAACATTTTATTAAAATGTACTTTGCATATTCCACATACACTATGTGGGTTAGCATCCCCATGCTGCTGTTACACATCACATCGAGGCTTTGCTGTAAGATTATGCAGGCTTACAATGCACCCTAATACTTGTTTTTTTTTTTTCTTCTATTTGAGATAGAAACTGTTTATTCATCTTATTATAGCATATTGTAATCGTAATCATTGGTGGGAAAAAATTTGACCTTACAAAGTCATCTAGTTTTAATAGTTGAGAATGTGTAGCCTATACCTGAAGCTTTGGCCAATTACCTTCTCACATTTCATTGGTTTGCACCACTTGTAAACAAGGACGTAATGGCTTCCAAAAATACAGAGAAAGTGTCAATTGCAGCACCGGATGTGCCTGCATACACAGAGTGAAATGGTGCCAAAAAAGAACATTAAAAAAGTGACGCAAGAAATATACAGTATATTCACAAGAAACAAGGCGGAGATAACTGCATTTTCTTTTTTTTAAATAAAATCGCAGCAAGAAATGTTGCAATGCTGTAGTGGTGATGGGACACCAACAATATTTATATGAATAAAGGTTGAGACTGGTGACTTTGTAACAAGATTGTTGTCAATACATTTATTTCAAAAGATAATGAATTAAATTGATGGCAAACATTTTTGTAAATGTGCTTTGTCTTTCAATGCTGTTGCTGGCATTTTACAACTGCCCGAAATACAGATACAGATTCTGCAGTGATTACTTAGATTGGCATAAAACAAGTCACTCTGCCCCCTTTGAATTTGATTGCATAGTCACACAGCCACAGTTTCAGCTCTGTCTTGCCTCTTTTAACCAGCACTTTATGCGGGACAAGGCTGGAATGACATTAGATGAGGATTAGATGACATGACAGGTGTAAAAAAAAGAAATACCCTGCAATAAAATGCAGTGTATCAGTGTGTAATGACAAGTTGAACATAACAAGCTTAAAGGACCTCAAGATATCCTGCATCTTCTCTTACTTTGAAAAGCAAATGCAGAGTGCTCATTGTAGTTATTTAAGGGCTTTTTAGTGACAGCCTTTCGCATTAGTGTACAGTATGTGTGCTCCAGCTGAGGAAATTTGAGCGCTGTCACCGGTAATATAGCCCGGCGCACTCATCCCAGGAGCAATGAGGAATGACCTTTAGGTTCAACCCCAAGTGAGGTCATGTCAGCGTTGCCATGACTACTATCAGCAGAGTGTACCGCTGCCAGCATTACCTCAGCTGCCTGGTATTGTCGGGGTCAGGGAACAGGCTGTGACCTCGCCATGGCGACCAAACTCTACTGGGAACAAAAACACCACCGAGTCAAACACAGATAGAGTTGGAAGAGAAGTGTATTACTAGAAATGACAAGTTTGAACTAGAAATGATGGCTTTGATGATTGGCCTGGCACAGTACGGTTTAACAAGCTTTGTACAGATATCAAGTGTGGTTATTATAGACTGAGAATGATATTGTGAGAAGGCAAAGTTATTAATTGATATAATATCAATATTTATTTTCTGAAGGTGGGGTAGTATGTACTTTTTGGAGACATTTGATAAAACTTCAGTTTGCAATTCTACATCTCACAACCTGCAAAAAGAAACATTGCTTCTTGTCCGGTTAATTTTGGGCGATTATGTATGGAGACATACTTTTGACCATTGTGTTCCATTTTTATACTATACACTGCACCTATGAGAGAGTGAATTAATTACTGCTGTGACTTCAAGTGCCTTTAATCAGAATCAGAATCCTCAAAGGAAATAGTTCAGTTACTGTGATTCGGTGTAAAGATGGAAGTAGAAGTCAAAAGTTAAAAATAACTTACCAAATTCTGGCTTCATGAACTCAGTCCGTTGACTTCTGCGGCTTCACAGATTCATTGTGAAGCTGTCCATGTACACTAAGTTAACCCTAAACAATTGATTTAAACACATCACATTTCACATCAACCAGTTCATACATCTCCATATCCTGCACGTACGCAACCATTGTATATATCCTGCACTTTACTGCTATTGCACTTCTGGTTAGACCTAAACTGCATTTCGTTGCCTTGTACCTGTACTTGTGTAATGACAATAAAGTTGAATCTAATCTAATCTAATCTAATCATATTTACTGCAGTGATTAAATATACTGTATATCTCTTGCAGTGATTGTTTTTTAAACAAAACCAAAGCTGACAAAAGTCTCTATTTACAACTTTACTGTAAGTTATTAGTTGACTGGCACAACTTCACAGACATAGGAGGAACTCTAATTTATAACTGTGCCCGAGAATGTTTCCAAACACAACTATAGTTTTTCTGACCCGAGGTAAAAAATAAGTAGATATGGGAGTGCTGAAATTTCCACCCTGGGCTAGTTCAAGAAAATATCAAGAGGTCTTGCCATTTGCATATTTTCTGCTCTGCGGAATCATGTAGACAATGAGAAAAGGCATAGATTTAACTATTGCAGTACCCTATCTCCCTATGTGCAGTCAAGGCACCAGGCCATGCACGCCTCGATTTGCGAGTGCAGGTGAGAGACACACCTGACACACCATTAAAACTGTAATAACAGCCATTGTATTATTCAGAATTACACTGGCCATTATCCTCTCAAATAAAAAAGCTAATGGGGTGTGTTAATCATTCATCGTGCAGGGGATGCAATAATATAGAAGTCTTTTCTATTTGTGGAGCATGTTTGTCCACTCTCCTCCTGATAGGCCCCATTTAATCATGTTGTTCTGTTTCCTAATTAGCAGAAATGCAAAGTGTCTTTGTCACCTGTGGACAGCCAAGAGGGCTAATTTGGGCTTTTCACTAATTGCCACGGTAACGAGCCTCCTGCGCCTCCACTGGGGGGTGGGTGGACGGCATGGCAGGAAGAGGACTGGAGGATGGAAGGATGGAGGGATGAAGACACAGCTCCTCTCACATGCGGCCGAGGTGTGAAAGAACGCGGCAGGCCAACAGAACGCAGCCTGGAGGAGTCCAACTGCAGGGAGTGGGGGACAGGCTGCGCTGTGAAAAAAGCCCCAACACCCAGCTGAGAGGGAGGAGGATTCAGCTCTGGCCAGTTCTGCTCTCGCAACTTTCATGAGAAGATGGCTCGGATAATTACTGGACATTTCTCTGACACCTGTTATTCCCCCCACCTGGGTTTATATTGGTTCATTCACAATGTATCTTTTGTTGTTTTTTTAATAGAGAGATTCTCAGTGGGTAATTAGTGGCTGGACATGTATGAAGCATGAGGGCTGGCAGGAAGAGAAGGTGGAGATAAAAATACAACAGACTCATATATAAGCTGTTTTATTGTCTGATTATAACGCTATTGCATTGTACTGTATATCAGCAGCAGCTATTCTGAGTGCAAGTCTAAATTTGCCTAAACACTAATAAAATGTGGATAAGACAACCTTTATTTAAACAACAAATGTCAAATATATTGTATTACATTTTAATTGTTTTTCTATGCTTGCGATCAATATTAATTCATTAGTCTTTATAAATTCATATATAACTGTTTAAGCCATTTTTATAAATTTATTTTAAACTAATTGATGCTGATGTGCTGCCAACAAATTTCCCTATAATAATTTACATGTCTATTTTTCACCTGTGCATTTGCATATGTTTTAAATTGTACGCGTCAGAGTAGTACTGTTTCCGCAGACAAATAAATCAGCCGGGCTTTATGTAATTTGACTCCGTCAATATGGTCTCTGTGCTGAATTACGCTTTTTCAAATCCATTTTCTTTTCAGCAATACACCCTGAAAGCTTGGGGGCACCTTGTCCGTACGCCGCTCTCGGGGGCGAGCTCCCCCGCGTGCGTGCGTCCGCGCAGGAGTGTGTGAGAGCGTGTGGCTGTGAGTATGTGTGAGTGTGTGTGTGTGTGTGTGTGTGCGTGCGCGCGTGTGTCTGCTCTGCTGTTGCTGCCCTTTGATCCCTGCATTAGTGTTAGTTAGGGGCTCGGAGACACACTTGCACCGAGAGCAGCCATAGTCAAGACACGGCAACAACAACAGCGGCACCTCCTCCGCTGTGTTCCCATTCCCCAACAATACACTTTAAACCGAGCAAAGCCAGGTGCACGACCAAGTCCCTGCCATCACTGGCGCCTCCAGTCTCAATGGGGAAAACCTTTTTTCTTCTTATCCCTAAACAAGGACGAGAATGTGATTAAAAACGGGGGAAAATGCCAAGGAGGAAGCAGGAGCAACCCAAGCGCCTGCCTTCACGTAAGTCCTTCAGTCGATTTGTGCAATTTTTACCGCTCTCCGTGTGTTTTGCGCAGTAGTTTAGGGTTAAAGAGGTGAAACAGACAAAAGACTCGGCGTAGGTTATTTCTCCCTTTTTAGGTCCGAGCGAGGCAGCCATGTTGTTGGCGATGGGTAACGTTAGCGAGGCAGTGAGTGGATAAATGATACATGGCTTTATTAAGAGTAGAATCGGTAGAGGTCCGGTTCCGCTAAAAGGTTGTGGTCAGTGGGCATATGTGTCGGTCGTGTGTGAGAGGAACCACAGCCGAGCGTTTTCGGTAATGTGCTTCCCTCTACTCGGTCGCTTTCGGGTAGAAAGGGGAGGTTCTGGGAGTCTGGCCGCAATAAAATGAAGGGTCAGTCGGATCAGACAAGCCAGAGTCTGGCTACCCATATACCCTAGTGTTCCTAGTTAGCAATAGCGCTATCTAGCAACGCTCGCTAAACTTCATTTCCTCTGCTTTATACGTCTAACTTTGGTCTCATAGTTTTGGTGCTCCTATTCACGGAAACGCATTTGTGCGCGCTTGTTTTTCGTCGACTTTTAAAAGTGGGGAAGGCTTTTTTCCCCCCAGCCTGTGTATTTTTTCTACCCCTCCCCGTCTGCATGCAGGCTGTGTCAGAGCCATGGTCGGTCACCTGAAGTTCAGGGTTTTTCCCCCTTCCCCTTTGCAGCCATTCATTGCAGACAGACTACGATCAATAATCACGGTTGGAAAAGGGAAATAATAGTAACACTCCGCTACTTCACTGCAAATAACGCCATTCCTCTTCATATTGTTATGTCTATTACCGTGTAGTTGTTTTTCGTCGGGGGTTACTTTACTTTTGTACATTTGACCCTCCGTACCTTCGTATTGTGCCTTTATCAGTCCTCAAAATGAACCGGAGCAGTTACAGTTACCCGCCACTAGAGGATTCCTGCTTTAGATGCTAGTGGGCAATGACAAGTGATTATTAAAGGAATTATCTGAGTGACATTTTTTTTTTTTTTGCTCTTGATATTCTCTTTGCCCGATACATGCGTTAGCACACCACTCCATTAGTCATATTGGTATGCAAATGCTTTGAATAATTAAACGGAATGATTCATCTTAAAATAAACGACGGCTTGATACATTTATCTTATGACACTGTCTTCTGCGTTTCTTAAATGTCACAGCAGAGCATGCCAGCTGTTCAAGAGAACCTAGGCTTGATCAAAAAAAGACTTTAGGCTGTGCTCTCTTTACTGACACATATTTTTATTCCGGTGTCAAAGGGTGTCTAAAGGAATGAATGCACTCCCTTACCTATTTTAAATTAACATTTCTGACAGATCAATCTAAGTGTGTTATTCCTGTATTTTCAAATGTAGTATAGAGTTCTATAATTTGTAGTGTTAATTGTTACTGTTTAGGGGTTTGACCTAGGGATTGAATTTGGGAAATTGCCTCGTTTGCCAGGGTGACAGTGGGTGCAATGACTGGCTGTTAGTACATCTTTGTGAGTGCGACAGAGAGAGATATTTGGACAGTGAGCCTTTGCTGATACGCTGCATAAAGAGTATGGGTGCTACATGGTTGTTCATCTCAGAGAGGATGTACAGTAACTCTATTGCAACCTTTTTTAGCATTGTACCTAGATTACTAATTCAGCAACCTTGTTTCTTCATTGTATTGATTCAAATTAATGTCCTATAGTATTTTACAAAGCAGGGAACACATTTGTTTATGTATTGTGCATATTTAATTTCACTTAGAAAGTGGCATTATTTAGATGTTTTCAAGTTTGTATGGTTATGGGGGCATAAGTATTTAGATCAATTTGACTCTCAAATAAACATTGTGTTGTTTTGGTCATTTGATGTGACTCACTGTAGGATATGATGACAAGAGGGACACATGCGTATAAATACCATTTGAATGTTCTGCTGTGACTCACTATTAACCCAAGTTGAAAAAGTGTAGTGTACATTAAAAACCTCTAGCACCTAGCTGACCGATAAATAATCATCCTTCAAAGTTAAAATTTTAAATTGCCAATTTTTTAAATGTGTAATGTTTTCTTTTTTAAAGAGAAGTGCTAGAAAGAAATGTTAGACATACTGATATGAATCAGTTTATTAGTTTATGATTATCTTGATTTTGAGAATGCAGTTTTTGGGTGAAATATTTGACTAGTTGTGCCGTCTGTATCAGTTCAATACTAATTCAGTTCTTTTCTTCTTTACACTATACAGACCACAGTTAGCCACCGTCAATATTTCAATTAAACACCTCCATAATTGGTCTATAACAAACTCCTCTTCAGCCATTGTGAAAGCATGTAGGCACTGCACAGAAGCACTGCTGCGCCTCTGTTCCCGGTTTAAACGAAAGCCTTTTCTGATTTGGACTTGTTTCCGTCCTCAGTCAACAAACTGTCACCGAAAGTATGAATTTGTCAGAAGCTTTTTCGCGCTTTGTTTTGGATCTTCCCACTCTAGAATGGAAGTGTCACCTCATGCCATTCGCTGTCAGTCTGCGTGTTTTTATTATGCAGCCAACAACACCCAAGTAGTGTTCCAGCCAAAAAGCGCAATATCGAGCTTCAAATCTCTTCATCTGTGGTGAGAAAGGCCAAGCTAATACACTGGCTTTAATGCTAGAGGTGCTCTATCTTAGCACAGACCCAGATATATGGGTTGTGTAGCCCAGTGTGCACTTTCCTATTGTTTGTGGCACAGCTTGTGGATTGAGGACCGTATCCTTAAGTGTGTGCACATGTGTAGAGAACAAGCAACCTGTGGGCATGTGTGTGTAAAGAGTGAGTGTGTGTGTCTGTGGGTACATAAGCTGGCTATGGAGGTCACAGTACAGTATGGCGCCTTCACTCTGACAAGTAAACATGACCTTTGGTGCCACAATGAAAACTGCCATTCTTTATGACCTTGCAGTGTGTTACTGTTTGTTTAATACTGTGGTCTTATTACTTTGACTTAAGATAGAGAATGTTAAAAAGTGATAATTTCGTATTTTGTCTCTGAAGTACTTATAGGGATCAGTGAGATAAGTTAGTGTACAGACATCCATTTTGTATGAAATTATTACCCATTGTCATTAGAAATAAGAGTCTGTGGTTTGCTAATGATGTATGCGTGTTGTATTAAAGAGAGAGAGAACAGAAGACTCAAAGTGCTGTCCTGGGATGCCAGCAGTTTCACTGTAGAGTAGAGTTATGAGTTACTGCAGCACTCACTGACAACCAAATGGAAAAAAGTTAAATTGTAATTTTAATGTTGACTTCATAACTGGACATATTAACACATGGTATTTTGTCTTTCTTGCGGTTAGTAGTCTAACCTAGCTCCTCTGCTGTTTGCCAAGTCTGCTGTCTGGTTTGGCTAGTGGTGAATAAAACAGAGTGACAGTCAGTTAATAAAATAGAGCAATTGTCTAAATTTAAAATTTTAGTTTTGTTTGAAAGAGAAAATCCAATGACCCCAAACCGATATTTACTCTTTTGCTGTTTCCTGGGATTTCTTTCTGCATTGGCTGCTTGATATAAAACAGAGTGATTATAAGAGAATAATAGTAACCTGACACTGCCAGATAGAACTGCTCCACAGACTATGTTCTGTGGAGGGCTCTCGTTGAAAATGTTTGCAAAAGGGCAGGTACTTTCAATGAATACCTAGCTTGTGATTGGATTAATCACCACAGTTTTGTTTGCAATGTATATACTAGGCCTGGGCGAAAAATCGATTGAATGAATAAAATTTTTGTGGCGGGCGATTTAAAAAATAAGTAAATCGAGTTTTTGTGTAACGGCGCATTTTAGGCTCCCCGGAGCTTCCGTAGCGTTAGTTTCACATAGCAGAGCAGTACGGCAAGCGACAACAACAACATCATAGCACACACAAAATGGCAACAGAAAGCGACAACATGGCTACCGGTGAAAGTAGGAAGTTTGTTTCCCAAGAAAGGAATAAAATCATCTGTTGTTTGGAACTGGTTTGGGTTTGCTGCGACAGACATGGATCAAGAGACCCCACGCTGCAACATTTGCCTAAAGCCCATCGCAGTCAAAGGCAGCAGCACCACAAACCTATTCCAACACATGAAACAGAGACATCCAGCCGAATATGAAAAATGCCAGTCTCTCCAAGACGAACAAACACGCAGTGACCAACAAGCCTTAGCTAAAAAACAGCTAACTGTAGCCGAATCCTTTTCACACGGCACCACATATGACAGGAAAGGGGCACGGTGGAGAACAATCAACATTTGTCTTGCTTTTAAATAAAAGCAAAATTTGCTTTAAGTTGTCTGCAGTTTGTACTTATTGCTTATCTTAATAAGTAGGGGGGGAAATCGAATTTAAAAAAATAAAATCGGAGATTTTAGGTCATATCGCCCAGCCCTAGTATATACATTCGTAACGGTAAAATAATCGCTACATCTTCAGACCTAAAACACACCCAGATCTGTTATGTACTGTTACATCATTGTAGCCCGTACCATGTTAGGCCATGGTACGGGCTGAAAAATACTTTGCTAGCATCATTTTAAGATGGATTTTTGTGAGTTTGTAAACTCACAAATCTAGCGAAAATCCAGCTGCTGTGCAACGTTAATAAAACAAAGCAATTGACAGATTATATGTTTGAAAGAGAATGCTCAGGATTGGGGAATAAAACAGAGCAATTGTCGAACTCTTTGAGCCAACAATACATTTACTTGTAATTAAAAGCATGACATTTTCTATTTTGAGTAATTGGCTCTTCTTCTATTGATTTTAGATAACTTTCTGTAGAGTTGTGCCCCTGCTGTCCAGTGAGTCAAAGCTGTTTTTTTAAAGCAGACTTGATGTGTTCAGCAAACGAAAGACTTCTCTACTGTTCTCAACTAACCTTCATTTTCGTCCTCCAGATTTGTAGGTGTAAGTATGGGATAAATGTATCCATATTGAGATAATAAAGACCGCAACCTTTGAATGTATTGGGGATACTAGTGGTCCATTCACCCCTCCCACAATTATCTACATTTGAAATTGAGCAATGAAGTAAAATGTCATTTTGAACATTTGCGCACATTTTCTTCCCCATCTTCATCAGCCAATAGCCATACAGAAACTGGGTGGCTCTCTACCTTACTGTAATGGCGGGTCACTGGCTCCCTTCCACTTGCTATGATTATAATGACCTTGGTGAGGCTGGGGCCTGAAAACATTGGATCAAGAGGAAAGGAAAATGAGAAGAGGTTTCCATTTCACTCCTGGCATAAAAATTGCGGGGACTTTCTGCCAAGAATCCCTCACCTCACCGCCGCCGTCATAGAACCCTTAAGTTGATGGGGCTCGGGTGCTCTGGCGGTGTTGGCCGAGTGGAGCTCAAGCGAATAATGATACACAGGCTTTAACTTAGAAATGAATTAAAGGGCAGGGCGACGAGGTGGTGGGCGCTTTGCTCACCATGCGCTGTCATGGAGAGCACAGGAAAAGAGCTTTCAGTGAATTTACATTTAGGGGTTAAACTCAACCTGGGCTATTTCATTTAACTTGATACCTACTGTAAATACGGTGACTCACTCCAGTGTGCTTTAATGGGCCTAATTTCAAAGAAAGCCTCTAGATCTGGATCAACTTAAAGAGGAAGGTTAATCTTATTTGCTTCTTAACAGAATTGATAGTTAAGTTTAGCTTTTTGTCCGCTGTATATTTAGGAGACAAACTGGAGAGACAAATACAACCTGTAACACTATCCTGTGGCTGTGCGCTCAGTAATGATTATAGTATCAGGTCAGTGCCTCGAGACTGATGCTTGTGTCTTAACAGTGAAGATAAAGATGCTCAAGTGTACTTTGGCTCTCTCTAGATGGTATTAAATGTTCAGGTGTATCAGGTCCTACGACATTCTCTAGGAGTGTTTTAGATTCAAATTTGAGATTGATTAGAAGTATACATTTTGATTTTGTTTTAACCTGTCAATATCTAACCCCAACCTGACCCATAATAATCTTTAACATACACAAAGCTGGTTTTCTAATATCATTTATTATTAGTTTTACAATAATTGATATTGCAATGGCAAAGTAGAGTTGCTGGTCACAAAATAAAAAGAACCACAGGACATATAGCATTGGCAAGTATTGACATTTTAGAAGATTATTATAAATCCTTTTGCAATTAAGTTCAATAGGCCATTTTTGATATCCATAAATATCTGTTTTCTTTCTATTTTATGTTGAGATCACAGTCATGGTAAATACATGACATATCATACATGTCTATTGGTATATTTTGAGCTTCAAATAGTTTTTAATTGATTGATTGAAGAAGAAAAAGAATATTTTCAAATTCTTGCTTTACACCTTTATTTCACCATGTAATGAGCCGTACACAGAAATTAGCCATTTCAATTACAGCAACCAGACAAAAAGACGAACATTCTTCTTGTTCTTGGGTCTGTCAAGATTTTTGAAGCTTTTCCTCTCCACTCTTAAAGCATGTTGAGTATTTGTTCTGTTTTGCCTCATGATAACCTTTGTTGTAAATCGACGCAATCTTACCAGTTGCCTAGATTTATTTAATCCGTTTACACCCTTGACACACAAGGTCATGGCCAACTTTTCAAAAGTTGAAAATCTTGGAAACAGAAACTTGCTATTTAAATAATTGTATTAAGTATCAATAATTCATTTGAGTTTTCTGTTATAGCCCAGTTTTAAAAGTGCGACACAATATCAGCCATCAGGAGTGGTCCCTCTACCTCTGGTACAGTACCTGCCTGTCTGCCTGGTCTCAATCAGAACCCCCTCTGTGTGCAATGGAAGTGCCTGTGCCTTGGTAACGATTTTTCCCGTGTTGACAAGTCACAACATGGAGATCTACAGCTCGGAGAGCAGCCCTTTGGCTACGCAGAGTCCTGCTTGCACTGAGTAATAGCAATCTCACAGGAGTAGCAGGCTTTCAGCTGGCAGCAGTTCATACGAAACAGCTCGCCGGTGCAGCTGGGAAAGACAGAGCAGAGTGGTGGTAGCAGTGGAGATGGAGGGAGGGAGGAAGTGGAGAGGAAGAGCTGTTAAGAGCTTTGGGCGGTTTCTCTGTTGTTGTACCACACAAGTGCATCCAGGCCCTGCAGGACAAGCCTTTAACAGGCAAGAGAGATGAGAGCATGAGAGGAGAGGAGGAGGCGGCAGCGCTGAAGGAGGAGGTGGTGGTCTGGGGAGCTGGAGCTGGCCAGTCGTGCCAGACGCCTGCTCTAAACAGGGATGTGATTTATTGTTGGACGCTGTCTTACACTTCACTCCTAGAAAGACATTGAAATCTCATTGTAGATATTTCAAGAACTTCCACAATTGTTTTTACAGGAGAGAGTGTGGGCTGTGAAGAAATTTAGAGCAGACTTAATAACTCTTGTGTACAATTGTGAAGGTTTAGTTCAAGGTAGCATGTGTTTTGTAGTTTTACATCTTTACAGTTTTGCCTTTACTATTTGACACATTTGGAATGTAACCACTGGAAATCAAGCCACCTTAACTATTTGTATGTTTAATGAAGGGGCTTAAAAGGGCTTGGAGCCAACACGTTGATCTTTGTCGCCCTCATTGAATGCAGTGCGGTGCAGTGCGATGAGATGACCTCACTTCCTGTGTGGGCAGAGGAGGGCAGGAGGCCTCTTACACATGCACACAGTCATTCCCTCTCACACACTGCCTGGCTCCAGTTAGCCTTTAGTGCACTAGCCAAGCTCCTGACCCGTCTCCTGTCCCGGTGTGGAAGTATTTCCACATTTAGGCAGTCAAAGCCAAAGCACAGGCTAATGTCTTTAACTAGCCAGGCTAACAGCTGCGTGTCTGAAGCTTTTGGGGGACACCGGATCAATTTTATAGGCAGATTAAAAGTACAGTGGAGGAGGGGGCTGTTACAGGCACGGGATAGTGGGACCATAAGGGTCTGACAGCTCTCTTAGGAACCAATATATCACCTCTAAAAGGCGGGTGGTGTGTGTTTGGCCGGGGGACAAAAATCCAGAGAAGTTAAAATCCCTGATGGCATGTCATCTCGGAGAAAGCCATTGTCAGTGCAGTGTGAAGTTATTTATGATGGCCAAGATGCAGGTGAGCATCTTGATTTGCTCAGTGGCTCGGCATCTCTTACGCTAACCGGTTAATGGACCGCAGCTACCCTACTATAAAAACACCCAAAGTGCTTTTCAGTCTGCCTCCTATTCACTCATTCACACATTCTCACACACCAGGGCCAGGGCAGTTGCAAACGGAGGGTGCTAGTCTGACCACTACTGATGCAGCTAGGGACTCTGGTTGCTTGAATATTCTCATAAGAGCTTGTTTTTACACAATCTTTCAATCTTTGTGAATGCTGTACCAGCGTGCCTCTCCCCCATTCTGTAATATTGTCATATTGAGACTAGTCCCAAGTCATGAATTCAAAAGCATTCTTTCTCAGTCTGACAAATCAGTCTCAAAATTGAGTTTGATGGACATTACAACAAAAGGCCCCAAAAAATGTTCTGAGTGCCGAGTGTATTTATGCATTATAAACTTAAACCCTTAAACAAGTTGCTACAAAGCAGTGGAGTTTGAAATTGGGCCCTTCTGCTTTATGAGATATTTGTCTGGAAACAGATTGGTTTGGCCAGACACACAACTGTTTATTGATAGACACAAAATTGTCTTTTGGGAATGGAATAAGGGGGAAAAAAATGCTAAATGGGCAGTGTAGAAATATAGAATGTGGATTGCAAATTAGAGAACTCTTACAGCTGCTTAATTGGAAATGATGACTGAAATCAGTGTTCTGTATTAGATAAATGCATACTTCAGCTTCAGAAGTTTCCTGTGCTGCTGCAGAAAATGGTAGATTAAAAAAACTGTATGTTTTGTCCACTTTGTTCTGCCTTTTACTTGTGTGTAGCGCTTGTAGCATTAGCAGTGGCACAAAGGCCATACAATGCACTGAAACTAGAAAACTTTTTTTTGTCAAACCCGATATGATGAAATTTTTTAACCTTGTTCAAAAATTAAAATTGTTGACCAAAGGCATTTGGTCATTTTTACCGTTAGTTTATAAGATTATAATAAGATCAGCTAACCCCCCAATTATTCTAAGTTAGGATTTCTGTAAGAACTCTAACCCTAAGTGTGAACAAATGAAGTTGGACAAATTACACGGAGCAGTAAAATAAATGACTTAATAGACCCTTGTAGGGAGCTGCTCAAAAATAAGTGAATCAAATAGCCTGGCTCATGATTGCCCGTATGTTCCTACTCCCCAAGAGTGTTTTGAACGGGGGCCATGTTAGTTCAGATTGCCATGTCATTAATCCCTCATACTCTACAGGGGAGTGGTCAGCAGCAGATGTATTTGCACTTCCTCCAGAAGGTTTTCTAGATTAGCACAAATCCTCCCAGAAAAAACATTTAAAAACCTCATTTGGCATGCACAGCTAGACTTTGTGCCGGCCAAAGACAACCATCCCTCACACTCTGACACCCCCATTTTTTTTTTTCCTTTTTAAATCCCTTACCTTGTGTTGTTCAGTAGTCAATTTGGACCGGGCAGTGTAATTGTTTGGAAACGGGCTTCTGTCGTTTGCATGTAGCAAGCAGCCACTTTTCCAGTTTCAGTGGTTTGACCTTGTTGTACCTGCCAGCCAGAAATGAGATCATCAGAAGAGTAGACGAGAAGCTGACATCTCTCCTCCACCTACCCGTGGCTTTAAGTGATGGTTGTCATAGCAATCATTATGCCACAGAACAGACTCAGTGGGTGAAGGATGGCTTTGAATGCGGCAGCCTCAGGTCATAACCTGGCTATGACAGAACAGATAGACCTGTGAGGCTTGGTTGCAGTACACAATCTGCACAAAGTAAACAGCCACATACATTCAACATTGGGTTCATATAAATTTCAGGTCGAGATTGAAATTACTGAGGTGATATCTTTTTTTATTTTCTTAAAAAAAGCCGGGCAGGTATTGGTAAAACGCAGAGGAAAAGAGCAGCATGGGGCGAACAATGCCTCTCATTCCCATCAGCTGCCCTGGCCAGCATTTAACATGGAGATTGGAAATGGAATAAGCTCTCCCCCCATTCTCCCTGGACCTGCATGTAAATGAGGTTAGCGGTTAGCATTTCCTGCTGTGCCACAGCAATTCTTCTCTCACTCTCTCCTCTCCTCTTTTTTTTTTTCACGTTTTTTTTTTTATAATAGCCTGAAAGTGCTCCCCCTTTTCCCGAGGTAGGGACCGGGACAAATCCTGATTAGTGTCCCTGTCCTAAGTGACAGACTAAAATGCAAGCAGGCATTGCCTTGGGCATCTCTGCCAAACAGCCATCAAGCCAATACTGCCATAAAAAAGGCATCCTGAAGATTCCCTCCCCTTTCACTCAAGTCCTTTCAGTGTGGCTCTAATACACTTTGCCTGCGTCGCTCTTCCCTTACATGCATGCACATATATAGAATCATCTCTCTCTTCACTCTGCCCCCACCTCCCACTGGACCCCGCTTTTTGAATCCACTGCTGGACTGTCGGCTATAGAGCACAGTGTCCCCTTTGCCAGTAGGCCGATTTACAAACAATACATGGACGCCACACACACACCCACCTTCCACCCTCCTACTCGCTCTCACTTCTCTTCCACAAACACACAATCACCTCTGTGAGGAGCTCCGGCACGCCAGAAAACGAACGCAGCAGGGCAATGGCCTGTTCTTTTTCGCACTTGTTCCAAAGAATGTACCCTGTCTCCCTGTGAACACTTATACGACATCCACGTCTCGTTACTTTGCCAACTGAAATAATTTTTTAAAATTAAGAGAATATACAATTTGATTGCTATGTCAGGTTGTTGATAATTACTAGCAGCTATCCCCTTGAAATTGTAATTGGAGCTGTATTCATGACAGTTTTGCCTGACATGTGTGAGGGAGTATAAGTCAGTAGAGCAGTGGGGGGTGAATGCTAATTGCTCAGTGTCTGAGAAGAGGGGAAATGTGAAAATAACTAGTCACTATAGAACATTACTAATATTTTAAGAAGAAGATAATGTATAAATGAACCAGTGCACAGCAAAGTGATCTGGTTGCGTCAGTCAAAATATAATGGTCATTACGTGTTTAGTAGCATACTAGCATTTATAAAAGGAGTTCTAGAAAAATAGAAAATCTTGCTTCTGTCATCATAAATATGTCAGGTCTTATTCCCCACTTTTCTTCTGTATGTTGCCTTTTAGAGCATGCTGTGTGTTGTGCTTTGCATCTCACTTTACAAAGATGGATGCCACCCACATACCCTTAATGCTATTGGCTTTTTAACATTATGAATCTTCCTCTATCTTGAGGTGACATCTTGTTTTACATATTGGATTTTTGTATAGCTATTCTCCAGATTATTTTAAAGGGATTTTAAAGATAAAAAAAAATACCAGTCTATATGAGATTATAGACAATAGATCTCAAAATGATGAGTTTTACCTTGACATTTACACTGTGTCATTTCACACCAATGTCAAGACGCCCTAATAGGTCCTGTAGCTCACTACTCAATCTAATGGTACAGAGTGGTACAACAGGCACTGAGTTTGATTTTTGCTGTAGTATGGACTTCTTTATATATATTTATACTGATACAGTTCAGTGAAGGTAGAGCAGCACATGTTGTTAAGCTGTGAATGCTGGGATTAGATTCAGGCTACTGGTCTAATACCTCTCTAATACTTGGCTGTGAACATTATGCTGATCTGTTTTGACTCTTTCCCATAGATTTATAAAGTTCATGGAACACTCAGTAATTGACTTACTTTATGTGTAGCTAACCTTTTGCATGATGTGCATACAACATGTGACTTTTGACATCTGCACCAGTCTGTTTGTTGCTTTGTTGAATGAACTCTCCCCAGTTTATACTGTTGTTGTGTCCTTGGGCAAGACACTTCACCCACTTTGCCTCCAATGTCTGTTGCACTGATGTATAAACGTGCAAGAATGTATTGAGGTTGGAGAGTCTGTAGGCGCAAAATGGCTGCCATGTCTCCACCACCAGTGTGTGACTGTGGAGTGAATGAATAATGGACTCTGTAAAGCACTTTGAGAGCCTTGAAAAGCGCTATATAAATCCAATTAATAATAATAATGTTATTATTAAACATACAGTATGCCATAACAATTTTACATCTTATACCAACAATATGAGCTCTTGTATCTGAATGCTCTTTGACATTGTAAAAAGTTAAACTAATTTAAAATGTATAAAGAAATACAAGGCTCTGGATTAACTTTCACTTATCAAAACATGGGTTAAATTAATATTAAAGACTGACCAAGGCCTAAACCCTGACTATTCTAGGACTAAATGTAGGAATGAACCAGGTCTAAACCTTTTATTTGACACTATATTTGATACATTGTATCTACCTCATTAGGTACACTGTAACACACAGTGTAACAAACTGTAATAACATGTAATTACATAGTACATACATACCTTGACCCTAACTCTCATCCTACCCTATCTACAGTACACATAATTCCATTATGTATGTACTATGCAGTTGCTTGTTATCAGTAGGGATGGGCATTATCCAGAAATAAAAGATTTGAATAAATAAGCTAAACTTTTAATAATATTAAAATATTTGTTTATTTTAATTAGGTTTGAGAGAGGCGTTAATTTATTAATTAAAAATTAAACATTATGCTTTTGTGATATCTAAGTTTCATCTGACGAATTAATAGTAATTCCAATTTTCAGCAGATACTGTTCAGAGCAAGACTTGGGTCAAAATTCTCACAATAAACTGTTCATATGCTGTAAAATGATGACAGATGTATTATTACACCTTATTTTAATATTATAATATGTATAGAAATATACATTATAAACTACAGTATATGGTATGGTATAGTATGAGATTATACTATGTATATAGGTTAGCCTATATAATTAATAAGCTACTTGTATATGTTTTGTTATATGATATAATTATAAACCTTTTATTATTATCAATCTTATTATACATCTGTGCCCCTACAGGTGTGTTTCCCAATTCTTAGGGGTAGCCTATAATCTTAGCCCTACACCTTACCCCTTTTATTGGAGGGCCAAGGAAGGGGTAGGAGTAAGTTAGAGAATTGGGATTGGGCCTTAATAGGGATGTAACAATCAACCGTGAGCTGGTTGAAAATTGAATCACATGTGACGTTTCCAGTCGGTTGAGATGTTAATTCAATCGCGATTCATGTTTTGAACAACAGGGGCCACTCTGTTTACTACAAACAAGTTGTTGCAAATAGGTACTAGCATGGTGATGAGTGTGTGGATGTTGATATTGAGGATATCTCATTCTCATTTAAATCAGAGGTGTGGCAGCATAAAAAAATCCACTTTAGCAAAAGGCGTTCACTCGCTCACCATCATTAAGTCAGCTACGCGTGGACTTAACGAGCGCACAACAAAAATAAGTCTGAGGCTGTGCTTTACACTCTCCAAAACGGACAAAAAGTCACGTAAATGTCCCGTCACCAGTGGAGAATGTGAGCAGTAATCTGTTTTAGCAAAGAGGCTAAACACAGTCAGACCTGTCTTAAACTAAGTTTTCACCTGTTTGAGGCCCTTGTCAGAGAGATTTTCTGGATCATGTGCTGCATTCTGTGAGTCTCTGCTGCAGACACTGAGAGTAAAGACCAAGGGTCTCCAACTTAAGTTCCGTGGACCAAATCCGGTCCTTTGTGAAGTACTTCTGGTCCTCACATTAATTATTACTGTTAATACATTCTTGCTATTATTAAATAATGGGTGAAAATGCATAAAAGGTAACAGTTAAACAAATAAGAGTTGATTTGATAAAGTTCTACTGTTTTAGGGAAACACATGAGACCAGTGTTTTATATTGGGTTTGATCTAAAGAGGTTTTAGGTCTCAGCTAAAGTTAATAAGAACTAATTAATGAACACAAAGTAATTAACCAGGTCCAAATCTATCAGAGCCAGATTTATTGGGGATTTTAAGTTACTTTGTTAATATCCACTTCAAAGTACCTAGCCTTATAAGCAAATTAAATTGTATGTAAACACATGTAGAATTTGATTTTATTTATGTTTATTTATAAACCTACAAATGTACAAACATTAGCCTATATTTTAAATAAATATGGGAACATTTCACATTTACTTGGAGACTGTTAGAACTGGCTTTCGGGACGGTACTGAGACGCTTATAAAAAAAGTTAGTCTGGAGCCCTGATTTGTAAAATAATAAAAGGGCACTTGTTCACTTCTAATTTGTCTAAACTTATTTAAAAAAAGAAAATTGAAGTGTGAGATCAGAATCGTGAATCAAATGGTGAGTTGAGTGAATTGTTACATCTCTAGGCCTTAATGTACATGTGCTCCACATATTTAGGCCTGCAGTTGTTTCTTTTTACCAGTGTGTTCAAATCTAAGGGAACTTTCTCAGATTGTCTATTTTTGGCACAAATGTTGGCCTTCACACTCATGTTTAGCTTAATGTACAGATAACAGAAAAGCACAATAGTCTAAGGCATTTTGTTTTTTTACATTTCTGGCCATTATTTAGTGCCATAACTGGTGGATAGATAACAGTTGTAGAGATCCATCTGTAGATTTTTGTTCCATTGAAAAGGTTTTGACAGGCTAATCAAATGCCACATTCTCAAATTGGAAATGGACAACATTTTCCACCAACCAATTAAGGCTAGCTCTGTTAGTCTCTAACTAGCTAAGTTATGCTAATGGTAAAATGTGATCAAATTCCTTTATGAACTCTGACCTTTTACTAAAAATGTATTACATCTGGCTCCATTAAGTTGGTCAACCAACATGAAACACTTCACACAGGCACACAGTAAGTTTACACGGGTTACGTCACAGTCCTGCTATTTGTATATATTTCTGAATTTTTGTTTAGCCTTCTTTGACTTATTGGTCGAGGCTAAACCAGTGAGGCAGTGTTTCTGCTCTTTACTTTTGTAGTAGAGTTGCATCTGAATAACTTTCACAGATAAAAGAAAAGAGAGAAGTAATACCTTGTTGTGCAGAAGATCTACTATTCAAAAGGCTGCATGCATTATTTAACGGCACTTGTGAAGCAGATTAAAAGAAAAGGGATGATGGTAGCTTGTTCTTGGTCTGTCACATTGCGAATAGCCTTGGAACAACAGCTTAGCTCTGTGCAAAAAGCAGTGGGCCACTTATCTCTGTTGTGTTTGTACTCAGTATAATACACTATCATTTTCTTAATACTCAACTATAACTACATTTGGCTATACTCCTGGCTGTTCTTTCTATAGTGGATGAGCTCAATAATAAATATTTTTGTTTGTCTGCATGAAAATGGAGGAATAACAGTTTTTAGCGGTAGAAACAGATCTATTTTTGTCTGCTCATATTGTGTAAAAGGGAAACGCATAAAACCCTGTGATAGTTTGATGCACTGATCAGAAAGCACCGGTCTTTCATGTGCTTGTTTTGAAATGCGGATTTGTTGACAGTCTTGTGGGTACTACACATTTCAAACATTCTCATAGAGCTTCTGGGACAGTGGCAGCCAAACGTTGGCCTGTTTTCACTCACCAATTAGCGTCATTAGCTGGGTAATGCTGCTTTTTCTCAGGCCTCAGCGGCTAATTATTGCCAGAATGATAAACCTGATTACTTAGTGAGACTGTGTTAAACTGTAAAGATGGAGATGTAGGTGAAATGAAAGCATTGACTATAGATTTGGTTGATTAGCTATAGTTGTGCTAACCTATTTCAGAACATAAATTCTTCTTTTTTAAGTTCATTTGATGACAGATTCAGGGTTCCATTAGCTGGTAGAGGTATTTAATCATAGCTTCTTTTGTTACAGCTGGCAAATTCATATTCAGAGCATCCCATTTGAATTAAGAAAATAGCACTTTTCAGGATATAATGAGTTTAGTGGGTCCAACTGAATTCATCCATGTTTCCGTTTCCATTTCCATGAACATTATTAATTCACATTTTGGAACTTATTTTAAAAATACATAATTTGCACTCAAATCAAGTTTTCCCCCAAAAATATCTGCATGCTTGAGGTCTTTAGCTGTTTTTCTCCAGTTTTTGCAACCAAACATTTGTACAGGGCAACAAGACAAAACTATTCCATTGTTGAATTATCAGTGTTTTTAATGACATTACCTTTTGCTTTTTAATTATTTTATTTGACTTGTATGTTGACCATGGCTATTAGAAAAGCACCTCTACATTAAATATATTAATATTGAATAAAATACATAGGCCTAATAGCAAACAGAAAATGTTGGAGTTTTCTTTGCTGCATGAATTTAACCAGCCCATATTGTATTAGGTAAAATGCTTTAGATTTGGATTGACATTAATTTAGGCAAGGCAATTTTATTTATATAGCACAATTTGTACACTGGGTCATTTAAAGTGCTTTACAGAAATACAAGACAAATATAAATTACTAGACGAGATTTAAAATAAGAAGCATAATAAAAAAGTTTTTAAAGACAAATAGTGCAGATAGAAAAACACATTCAGTTGACTGAGTGTAGGCGGAGCTAAAGAGAAAGTTTTTTAACTTCCCTTTGAACATTGTTAAAGTTGTTTCACTTCATCTGGAAGACTGTTTCAGGTTTTTGATGCATGAAACTTAAACGCTGCTTGTTTAGTTCTAACTCTGGGCACGAGCAGAAGGCCTGTCCGACATGTTCTCAGTTCGAGAAGGTTCATAAGGAACTAGCATGTCAAAAATATATTTTGGTCCTAAACCATTAAAAGAGTTTTAAACCAGCAGTGCCGTTTTAAAGTCTATTCTCTGAGCAGCAGGAAGCCAGTGCAGAGATTTTAACACTGGGCTGATGTGGTTGTACTTCCTGATTTTAATTAGAACCCAAGCAGCAGCGTTCTGAAAACACTACAGCGGTCTTAAACATTGTTTCGAGAGACCAGTGAGTAGGCCGTTACAGTAATCTAACCTGCCGAAGATAATAGCTTGGTTAAGTTTCTCTAAGTCTGGTTGAGACATCATCCCTTTGACTCTGGAAATGTTTTTAAGGTGATAAAATGCTGATGATGTAATTGACTTAATGTGACTGTGAAAATTCAAGTCTGTGTCCATGATGACCCCTAGATTTCTAACCTGATTTTTTTTAGATTTTAGAAAAAGAGACTTGAGGTGACTGACACTTTCTCTTTGTTTCTGTGGCCCAAAGATGATTAGTTCAGTCTTGTCTTTGTTGAGTTGGAGAAAATAATTTTGCAGCCACACATCAATCTTTTCGATGCAGTGCCACATTGAATCAACTGGTCCATTTTCAACTGATGTGAGTGAAATGTAAATCCGAGTGTCATCTGCATAATTATGGTAGGATATGTCACAGCTATGTAATAACTGGCCTAAAGGAAGCATGGAGAGATTGAATAATAGAGGTCCCAAGATAGACCCCTGTGGAACCCCACATGTCAGGGCCATTTTGTCTGATACACAGTTACCAACCAAAACAAAGTACTTCCTGTCTTGAAGATAGGACCGATCTTTCTAGGGACGTGCAATATATTGCAGATTTATTGCATTATTACTGATCAGAATATTTGTGAGAATAAGAATAAGAATGACTTTGCAATAACACTATACTCTTCCATTTTATAGACTTTTTTATTCTTTTTTTTTCTGTCAAAATCATCCAAAATTGGATGTGTTTAATCTTTAATACTGATTTAGCTCTTGCTTTGATAAGTGTAATTTAGTCCACCGCCTTATATATTTTTTCACTGTAAATGAACATCCAAATATCACAGGTAATATTGTTATTGCAATTTAAATATAAAATAGTTATCTTTATCGCACATTTTCAGATTTTTGTGCTGCTATATCTTTCAAGTTTCTATAAAAATCTACATCTAAAGCCTAGCCTCTGACGTTACACATCTTTGCTTAAAACTTTATTGGAAAAGCACATTTTGCTTTTTTGTCCTTTTTCAGAATTTGCCCTAAATTGATCTTTTATTTTATGTAAATACGACTGTTGCCATGTTTTCAAATAATGTGGAGAAATATTAAAACTTTAGGTGCCCTTTTCCCATGCAAGTTTGTTAATCTCTGCTGTGAACGTGCAAAACAATTTTTGTTTACCTAAAAGGCAGAACATGATGTTAGGCAGAACATGATGTTAGGCAGAACACAATGCGTCATGGGCATCCTAAAATAATCCTCAACTAAAATGTCAAAATTTCTATATTGTCTATAGACGAGGTTCATCTAATCTAGCAAGAAGTACAATTCCAGCCTCATTTTTTTTGCCGTCTCAAACACAAACTGTCAAATCTCATTTAGTTGTTTTCTTGTGTAATCACAGTTCTGTAATGTGTCAGTTTATGTTGCAAAGATGCTTCAGACATACTTCTTCTTTGCCTCCAGCAGCTTAGGTCCATAGCTTTGATGACACATCTGAGCTCATGAGCAAGCCTTTTTTTTTTCTCTCTTTTTACATGAGATGCTAAAAATGGAAGGGAAAAATAAACCAAGGGGTAAAGTGCACTTCATCTGCAATGAGGAATTTCAGAGGTCCGGGGCTCTCAGTCGTCTCATTCTCTTCCAAGAACACTTCTCCTTCCTGTTTCACCTCTGGCATGCCGCCCAAAGTGCCCACAAACCACGAAGGCCAAGGCCAAAAATACACAGATGGTAATTTGCACTACATTTCAATACGACTGGACCGCCATTATATATAGCTTTGCTGCCTGAACCCTGATCTTCAGCCACAGTATCACCTCACCTCAGATTTCATCAAAAAAGATGGGCTCTTTATGTCTTTGTCACAGACGGGGAAGCAGTTTAATAGGGCAAAGCTCTTTCTGATTCTGATTCTGATTCTGAATAGGGCAAGACATGTCAAAGTGTGTGTGTGTTTAACGCCAGTCTTTTTTTGGAGGGTGATGATCTTAAAGAGATTGTTTAATTTAACTTTATTAATCTCCAAGGGGAAATTCAAGTGTTAGGTCTACAAATAAATTAAAAGGCAAATAAGTTGACTCTTTATCTGCAATAGACTTGTACAGTCTTCAGTCAATAATATGGAGTTCTTGTGGCGTTCTGTCCTGCAGATTTCAAATGTCAACTGGTGGTTCTCTGGTTGTTTAAAAGCCCAATGTAGGGGATTAACCATGTTGTTTAGAATAGCATTCATCCTGTTGTGTATCTGTTGCTTCTTCAACTAGAGTCTCCAAACTCTCTTATGTAGCATTATCATTCCATTTCTCAACATACTCAGGTATATCCTTGAAACTACAATTCATTCAGTGAAAAAAGTGTTGAGAGTTTTGTGAAAATATTTTATCCATGGCATTCACATCTGGTTTTGCAATTGTTACCTGTTTGTCACACCAATATCAAGCTGCTCTAATAAGTTCTGTGGGTTACTAGAAAAACCTTAGATTTAAGATGGACTGAGGGCAACTGGGACTGAAAGCTGCAGTAGAGCCGAACTCCAGCTAGTGGTACTAAGGCCACCTGTCTGCAGATAGCTCCACAAGAGAGAGCCGTATACTGCTGCAGTAAGCACTTACATGTTTCGGTTTTGTTCCTTTAATTTAGTGACGCTAATAAATGCAATGTTATAATTCACAAAGTGAGAGCCGTACAGCACTGAAACCGGAAACAGCTGTTGCAAATAAATGCTGCCTTTTATGTTTTTAAGTACATTCAGCAAGTTTTCTTTTGGAGTACTTCACAAGAAAGAGACATACAATTGAAAAAAATAATTTCTGTTTTATGTTTTTCCTTTTCAGTTCTTGTTTTCACTCAGGCATCTACCGTTCAATCAGCACACTGCAGCGTTAAAGTAACACTGCATAACGTTTAGCATTCCGTAATTTTAAATTCCAAAAATATATAATCTCTTATTGATTTAATTTTAATTTAAATTTAAAGTTCTTCTAAACTTGCCGATTTTGTGCGTCTTGGTAATCGCACGTCTTGTCCATTGTCTCGTTGGCTGTCATGTTTCATCAAAATTTGCAATGAAAATTAAAATTATGAATAAACTTTCAAGCCATAACCATAAGAACAACAGTAATGTGACAGACTGATGGCCACATAAATTTATTTGAAGAGGGAATTATATGTTGGCGAGCTCCTACATGTCCAGCTGGATGTATTCAGAGCATCTGTGTTATATTTATTTTTATTGTTCAGTGCTGCATTTCCAGTTCGACAGACCGAAGCAAGAGGGAAAGGGATAAAGCGGGGAAGAGAACGAGCATGTGGGTGTGAAGAAGATCAAGCAAGTGAGCGATTATGGAAAAGAGAAGGCAAGAGATCCTGATCCAAGTGTGTGTCCCAATTAATGGAATTACCTTCCTCCTCGGGAGTACTCTTAGTCATTTGCAGAGACGCGAGCCCGCCAGTAGAGCGTCGCTCCCACCATATTGTCTAGTACTCGCTAATAAGGCAGCTCTAACCGCCGGGCGTGCTCATTAGCATAGCCCGCGGCTGTGGCTACCCCCACCAGGGCTTGGCCGGACACTTAATTACCACCGCAGCTCCTTCTACACTACATCCATACTCTCTCCCCTCCTTTCCGTGTCCTCACCCCGTGGCCTACCTTCTTAACCCAGCCCGCAGATGCACACCGCTACGACCACCTCCTCCTCACAGCCCAAGCAGGAAGACACATGGAACACTAATCATTTTGGTGATGGCTTTAGTGTGTGACACTCTTTTTATGTTAGCTCACTTTTTATTCCTTAGCGGTCAGTGATTGGCGTGTTTTTAGTGATTGTCTGACCTGCACAAGCGCTCTCTATTTGGCGCACGCTTCCTCCTCTTCGTCTCTCATTGCTATATTAGCTCATGGCCATGACTCTCCCTTTGACATCGTCAGAGTATTGATGCACCTCCGTCCCAGCCTTAATCGGCTAATGGCTTCCTCTCCTTTCCCGCCCAACCAAATCAACCCCTCCCTTAACCATTCCTCTATCTGTCACTTTCTTCCTTCCCTGTCTCCACTCACCCCCCTCCCCTGCTCCTTTCAGGCCTGGGGTCAGCGAGGCCAATTTTCATGCCTGGCTAAGTCACAGAATAGCTTTGTGTTTGCGCGAGAGAGTGAGGCAGAGGGAGGGAATATGGGAGTCAGCAGCCCAGCACAAGTCATGTGCTGAGTGACCTTCTGACCTACCTTTACTCCAGTCCCTTGCTATTCTCTCCCTGCTCTAACTTGTTCCAATTCTGTGTGATGACGTTAGCCAAGATCTGAATCTGGATCTGGCTCTCGTTTCTAACTTGGCCATAAGTCACTCTACACTAGAAAGGCCAAAGCCATTCTGCCAAGTTCACAAATGGAGATTGTTGACGGCACAGTGAGCTAAAACAATGAGCAGGTCCACTACATGGTTTCTCTTTGGACTTAACCTCTGTTTTTAATATTAATAGCATTACTTGCTTGTGCTAGCTATAGACATTTGAAGAATAATTGGTGCAAACCTGCAATAAATCTGCACAAGTTGACTGGGTTACTTTAGTCAAAGTAATTTGTACTTGAGCATAACGGTACGAGGTATGAATTGTCCCGAAAAAAGATAACCCCTTACTATTTTGCTAACCCATCAGTCCCCATCTTTGGATCAGTGTGGTCCACTTTCAAAGAGATGATGGCTATTCTGAGAAAATAAAAAGCAAATACAAAAAGTTTGTCATGTTAAACCATAAGAAGAAGGAATTCTGAATGTTGGACTGTTGTTTGACTTTTGATTATTAGCAGATCCTGCAACAACACACAACAAAGTTGAGCCTCTCTTGATGTTACTTGTACCTACTGAGCTGCTCTTTGGTGTAGCATCAGCAGAAACTAGACTTGTAGAGACAGAAGTGCCGTAAGTGGAATAGGGTAAGTGTTCAGGATGTGTAAAGCAAAACATCACAAAATTAACAGTGGCTAGCTAGAGCTAATGGCCAGTGGCGTCACAAAGTTTGTAAAGAAACCAAACGGATACACGGCAAAGGAACCAAATTGTGCTTGTATTTTGAGATATTTTTGGTTGTAATAGGGTCCATGCTTTTTGTTAACCCTCAGTTCTACATGAGCTTCCTCACTGGCCATTGATCTACTTATTCTCCTGTATGCTTCCAGCTGTGCTACATTGTTATATTTTTAGCACCCTTTGTTCATCGTTGGCTAAGCTCAAGGCAGATTATTGTTGCTGGTTGTGGAACCTTTAGATTTTCTGTCTGTGTCTGCTTGCTCTGTCACTTCTTCTGCCTCGCTGTCTGTCAACAGTATGGTGGCGCTGTACATCTGTGTGGCCCAGAGAGAAACTGCTGCACCACTGAATCACTGGTGTGTGAGTGATAACAGATCCAGACTGCTGAGCACCCTGCAGCTGTTTGTCTCAACATGCAAGTCATCCCCGCCATTACACTGCTAAATGGTTCCCCTTCAGTGGCAGACACTCTTCGCCTCAGCCCGTGTTTCCAGGCTTCCATCACTCTAAGGCAAACGGGGGGGTGCTAACTGTCGCAGAGCCTCCCACTGTACTAAAGGCAAAGGAGGAGAATGTGTGTCAGGAATTATACAGTCTAGGAATGACTTTTGAAAGAAATTACGTTTAGTGCTTGCACATAAGCTTGTTCGCTTCATGTGGTGGGTATCTATCTAGTACAGAACTTAAATGAAGCCCTCTTAGAGTTTGGGCTGGAGACCATGACCTTGGGAAATGTTAATCAGCCAACGGGATAGCTCATGTGTTTCAAACAAAGCCATGCTTTTCAAGTGTTTCAGTGCGCCGTAGCGTTCTACAAGAAGCCCTGATGTAGTGTTGTGTTCAGTAACCCTGAGGTTTAGGAGTGAACGTAGGAAGCAGGAGAGTTCAGCCTCAAACCTGAGACCTCAGGTCAGCAATCTAGCGATTTCCCTCTAACCACATTACGGCCATTAGTGGCTCTTGCTGCTTTTTGCATGTCACATGGATCTGGGTCAAGCCCTGCCCTGCATGACTCACAGGCTCTTTCTTCCTCCCTCTTTCTCTTTTTCATTGCTGTTAACCCTGCTCAGGTGGCCAAATGGCTAGCATGACATGAGGAAGAAATATACAGTAATTTATGGTTAATGTTGTGTTGACATGACCCTTGATAAACATGGTAGCACTCCAGGTCCAGCGTCTTTCTCCCTGAATAGTGTTTCATCATCTTAACTACAATACAGGCACACCACAGATTTGCATCAAAATAGTCTTCACTCAGTTAATTATTTTTTTTTCCTTTCCGGAAAAAATATTGTGGAGGTCAACACTCTACTTGGATTGTAACTTTCTTTTAGGTTTTATTTACATGCATGCACAGGCACATTTTATGGTATGTAGCCCTCAGCCAATCACAGTTCACAGAGGAAAAAGAAACAAATGAAGTAAATTCAAAGCCATTGTAGACCTGGATTTGACTTCTACACACTGGTGAGCACTTGGTATTAATTACAAAAGTTGTACTTTTAATCACCTTTCCTGAATTCATACAGCAGAAGTGTGCCATGTTTTTCCACACGAGTTCAGGTCTACTCTCAGAGGTATGTGTCTGCACAACCCATTGGCCTGTGTGTGTGTGGCATTTGGCCCTTGCAGTCAGCGGTTGTGTGTAGCCGTAAAGCCCCGTGGTTGACATGTTGCTGCGTGTGATGTGTTGGATATCTGTTGCAGCAGGAGAGTAGCAGTCACACTGGGTTGTGATTGTGGTCACCTTCGTGGACCATGGTGAGCCACGCTGGCCAGATGTCAGCCAACTCTAATGATCCCAACAGGTTGCTGGGCTGGGTTGCTTGGCAACCGCTCTGCCTTGGCCTGTAAACAGAGAGCAGGCCCACCAGGCCTCTGTTAGGGTCACTAAGGGTGAAGACAGCTTTGGTGTGTGTGGATGTATACAGTATATTGGTGTGGGAAAAGATGTCAAATTACCTATTTTGATATTTGTATTTTGTTATTGTTTAGTAGCTGTATCATATGCATGCCCACTTTTCTCAGATATCTCCACCAACTCTGACTTATCTGCTCTTTTGTAAGCTTGTGTACAGTAGGTCAAAAAGAGAGAGGAAAAAAAAAGTCAGTTTTGACATTTTGTTTTGCCCAGGCTTGGTCCTTTTGACATATTCTTATGGAGGTTTGTTAATATGTATCAGGAATATTCACTTTTCTTTGTTCGCCCTTGTCTGGCAAGCTGTAATGTTTTGCTTATGAATATTGATACATGAAGTGTATATTAATGACCCTTGGTGACCTTAACCCTATCCTTATTGGCTCCCCGGTGGTATCCGCAGGCTCATGAATATTAATCTAGTTCTGTAACCTCCATTACCCTAATCTTTGCTGTCTAGCCTCCCAGAAGGACCCGTTGTCATGGTAACCCTTTTACTAGACTCTTCCAGACCAAGGGTGGGAAAAATATAGTTAAAAAAAGGACAGAAAATCTAAATTACTCACACATCTTGGATGCACTGTGTAGATGCCACATTCTAAAAGAACCACTCTCCATCTTGTTCTGAGCTCCTTCGTAGGCTTCTTAATTAGAGTTTGAGCAGCTAACTGTATCTCAAGTTCAGTAAGGCTTCAGCATCGTACAGATCCTACACAATCTCTAACATCCTAATATAAGAATAAAAATGTATTTTAAAGACAAAAATTGTTTACTGTCAGTCAAAGATAGGAAAGATGTGTATTTATCTTCTTAACACAAGCTGGCTATTCTCTAAAGATGTTTTTTTTTTTCTTCATTATTTTGGTCCCTGGCATTTTTACACTTAATCTTTCTCACTACACACCAAAATATCAGACATTCATGCCATAGTTACATGAGTTGTACACTACGATTTTGAAGAACAGAAAAGTCTGAAAGCAGTGGATGCTACAGGCGTGTAAGTGTCAGTTCTAACTCTGTGTCCTGTCTTGTGTTATAGATTTGGATGGTCATGAGGGAGGGCTTGACTGTGGTCCCGTGGAGGAGGAAGGCTGGTTTGGGAATGCTTCTGACACCCGCTCTGAGTCGTCATACGGAGACGCACAGGATGACCTTCTGTTGGCCCGGGGCTCTTCTCCAGATGAGGGGCCTGGAGCCAGCGCAGGGTCCACGGACCACGATACCTGCGGAGCTGAGAGCTCTCTGGGTTGCTCCACACCCGTCCATCGTGCCTCTTTGGAGCTCCTGGGGCTGGATGGGGGTGCATTCTCGACCCAGGACACTCTCTCATCTGTGGTGTCATCGCTGTACGGCGAGGCAGCGTCTCGAGCTTTGGGCAAACCCCTCAGCAGCAACCTGCGGCGCCTCTTAGAGGCGGGCTCACTCAAACTGGACTCTGGGGACCTCCTGGGCCGCTCCTCTCGGGGAGGGTCTCCTCCTATAGGTCTAGCCCCACCCTTGACCCTGTCCCCCTCCTCCCACCATGCCCAGCAGCTAAGTGCTCTCGCCCGAAAACTGGCAAATAACAGTGGCTCAGCGTCGCCAGCCTCCTTGGCACCCTCAGTTACCAACATAAAACAGGAGCCCCTTGATCCCTTTAACTCCTCCAGCAATGGCAGTGGTTTTGTTTGGGCAGGGGTTGCAGATAAGTGGCCCCCAGCCAGCTGCTCCACGCCCTGCGGCTCCAGCCTGTCCCCGGACTCTGCCATACAGAAGCTAAAAGCTGCCGCAAATGCTGTGCTTCAGGACAAGAACGCTGTGGCCTCCTCCTCGACCTCCTCTTCCTCGTCCAACTCCTCCGCTGTGCCTGCTCTGGGAGGAGCTGGTCGAGCAGACGACGTGGTACGCTTCGATGCCTTCAACTCTCCGTTTAGCCCGCAGTCGGCCAGCTCCACTCTCGCTGCGCTTTCCAAGAAAGTTAGTGAGCGGAACCAAGGCTCATCGGCCGGCGCTGCCACGGACCACCAAGCCTCATCCAGCTCCTTCCTTTCTCTCGTGTCCATGACCTCTTCTGCTGCCTTGCTCAAAGAGGTGGCAGCCAGGGCAGCGGGAAACCTGCTGGCAGAGAAGAAGGAAGGTTCCCCCTTAAGCACCTCTGGGGTCCTCCAAGAGGACATCAAGCCCCTCCTGGAAAAGAACCAGAAGGCATCCACACCGTCTACACCCACCCAAGGCCTGGAGCTGCTGCTGCCCTCCACCCCAAAGGGCAGGGGCAAACCCAACAGCCAAGCAGGTAATGAAATTAAAAAATATGAAGAAAAAAAAATAACACAGGTGAGGGGGCAGACATCTTCTAAGGCAGTCTACTTTGACCAAGATATAGAAATGAATGCTTCTCGTCCAGTGCTTTGTAGCAAATACAGTGGGTTTGTAGCTGATCCAAATAAGAGTTCAAGAGATGGAAGTGGTCCAAAAATGTATAGAGACGTCCTAACCAAATCAACCATAACATAACGTAATCAACATAACATAAAGTAGATTCATGAAATTTGGTTTGTGAACGACTGTTGGAAGTTAAGGTTGATAATGATGTAATTTAAGGGTCTTCTTTTAGGCAAATCTAATGAGCTCTGCACCAAAGGGTAACATTTTTGTTAAACTTCAAGTTAAAATTGCAGAAATTTTATTATTTGTGTTTTAGTGTGATTCTTGGCTTCCAAATTTAGTGCTACAAAGACAAAAGTTTCAAAGACTGTTGGTCCTTAAAATGTACTAGGTTACATTTTTGGTCTTTCAGACTTATTAAATACAGAAGAATGAAATCTGTAGTTCATGTTCCCTGAATGATTGAGACTCACAGGTATACCACGTATAGTTTAACTCAAACAATTAACTTTTGTTGGTTTCTGTAGAACTAAAAGCTCTTGAAGTGAGGTCCACTTATTTCTTTGTCCTCAAATTGTCCTCAGATCATATACAAATAGAATTACTTTTACCTGCTTGATCTTCACTGCATCGATATTTGTTCACACCCACATAATTTTAATGTCTTTGTTATGGTCAACATTTACCAAATATGTGAGTCCATTTGCAAATCATTGTCCAAAAGACAGAATCATTTTGCATAGACTGCAGATAGAGGAGTGGATTAACTTGTCACCAAGGCTTAAAAAAAAGAGGACAATTCAGGACTTCCATGACATGTTTTCTCCAGTTTGTAATGGCTTGGTTCTCACCTCAGTGCCACTGAAGTGAAAGTAGTGTAGCATCAGCTTAACTGTCAGCCGAGCATTGCGAGCACAGCTGAGAGAAAACAGCCCTGGCTGGCCTTGTAGTCTGGGAAATGGTCTGCGGGCCCGGCGGGGGGTTTTCGACTGAGACCTCACTGCCTTCCCAGACCAGCTCGTTTGTGCTCGGATGTGCGCGCTGCCAAAAGGGGGCCGTCAGTGTGCGCTCGGCACAGCGGGGAGCCCTGGAGTCCATATCCATCTCGGCAGCCTCCTCCCGGCTCCGACCCCCGCCAACCGGAGCCCTCTGCACAGACCAGCACAGCAGACTTGAGGCCAAACACATCATACTTTCCGCTGACTGGATACAGATGCGTGGCCAGACTTTTTTTCCTCTCTCCCTGTCTTGCTCGTACCCCCTCTTCTTGTTTGCTCACAAATGTCCATGCGGGCTTGTCTGGAAAGTGTGTAAGCAGACACAGGAGTGCACGCTGAGCTCTCCTCCTGGTGTGAAAGTGCAGCTTCTAACTAAGTAGCCTTTAGGGAGAACAGAATGTTTTCAGAGAGATGGATGGGCACTTTTCAGGGATTGTGTCGCAACCCCGCCAAATCTAAAATGGCTGGATCAAATTGACTCCAGACAGATGAGGCAGTCGATGTAATATTGTGTGATCTGCATGCTAAAGAGGGGGTCGGCTCTGATCCCGCAAGCCGTCAAGGTCGAGCTGCACTGTAAAAATGCAGGTAGTTGTTTGGTCGCCAGACTGAAAAATGTGACCTTGATTATTGACTGTCATGTCTTGTTTTATTGTCGTCCCTTGGCGGTTCCACTATAAAACTGTGTAGCACTACAGCACTCTGCATATATATGGGAAACTCGTTTCAGGAGGCAGACATGGTAAGTATGGGGATAAAAGCACAGCACTCATTTCCACTCTGCTGTTTGTGTCCGCTTCACTCGCCCCTAACTTTGTGTGAGCAAGTCGTTTCTGCATCATGATCGGGGCTCCGCTCGGAGAGGTTGGGCCGCAGATGGCGGTTTATTGTTGCAAATAGGCAGTCTCGAGGTTTTACACCTCAGGTCAATGAATGGCTGAGCACAGTAATTTCACCAAACACTGATTACCAGATGTTTTTCAAGGAACGGCGCTAGAATACTTATGAAGCCATCCTGACAGGCCCTTGTAGAATTTGTAATGCAATCATGCCTCTTTCTAATAAGACCAATTAAACAGTAATGGATGCCGGATATGAAGCCAACAACAATAATCGAGATACTAAAACATGCTCGAGCTTTCACTTCCATTGTTTCATTGCTTCCAGCTGGTAATTCCCCTGATAGTTCCCACTATTAGATGTGCACAAGTTGTCTCACACACATCTAAGAAAGCCCCGAGTTACTTCAGAATAGATCTTAAGGGCAGAATTTCATTTTTTTATTTCTTTTTTTTTTGTACCATGTGCTATAAAAGCGATGAGTGGTTTCTGACACCCCTCGAATGTTTTCTCCACATTGTAACGGTGACCTGTGCTCCTCTTCCAGGCTCTCCTGAGGATGGTGGCAAACCGTTCCAGTGTCCTGTGTGTGGACTGGTCATCAAGCGCAAGAGCTACTGGAAGAGACACATGGTTATCCACACAGGCTTGAAAAGCCACCAGTGTCCCCTGTGCCCCTTCCGCTGCGCTCGCAAAGACAATCTCAAGTCCCACATGAAGGTGAGGGAGACACACACATCATTAGCTGCTGGGTTTCGATAACATATGTCTCTTTAAATTACTTTGTCAACTTGTTTTTGTGGTGTTTCTAAAAGATTGATAGATATCACTGTCCCTGACCATTTAATTAGAATGAGGCAAAGCCACCATTTTCTGGGCTTAAAGGGGAATAAAAAGATCATGATAGATAGATAGATAGATAGATAGATAGATAGATAGATAGATAGATAGATAGATAGATAGATAGATAGATAGATAGATTCACTTTATTGCAGACTCAAGGTCCAAGATAAAATGACAAAGAAAATCAAGGTAACAAAAAGTATTAGTGTATATTAGTATATATTAGTCAACATTAGTCAACAATAATGTTAATTTCAGAACTATTCAGCCGACAGATAAATTTATACATCAAGTTTGTTAAAACAGACGACAGTGTGCTGATTCAGGATAACAATTCACTGGCACTTGACCATCTAGGCCTTTTAAATAATAGTCTTAAGCCATTGTCATAGACCATAGATGTGCAGTGTACAGGGAGGTACAGTAAACAAAGTAAATTTTACTACATCCGAGCCGAGCCAAATTTCCGTGCCAATACATGCACTGCCAATCATCAAGGAGTCGAGCATGAACCCAAAGATGTAAAGCATATGGCAAGAAGAGGGACCAACTTCATACTGGCAAATTTGAGATGTTCTGCAGAGATACAGTCCATCCCTATAGACTGGTTTTCAGACAGATTTTTTTATTGCTTGGAAAACTTCATCGGTTTTAATAATTTCTACAGAATCAACACTGCCTACGGAGATAACTTCACTTAACACAGTTAAATAAATCACAATAATGATGTCGCCAAAGCTCAATTACTTATTTGGCCCATCAATAGTATGGGGTAGAGAAGGTCTACAGTTATTGATAAATTTAACCTCTTTCCAAAATGATTTAGTATTATTGCCTGAGTTTTTTAGCCATAGAATCAACCTTCATTGTTTTCTCATTTTTGGTAATAAATCATAGCATATTTGTATTTTGCAAACGCTTTTTATGCTCAAATATAGGCCCATGTCTGGGTTTGCCAGCTAGAGCTCAGGAAGTTATTGCATCACGGGCTCTAGCCTGAAATTCAGCCACATAAGTGCTCCAACCAGGCATAAATGGTTCGAAACTATTTTAATCTAATATTATGCAAGGATAATGGAAAAGTATGGTGTTGAATATTGCAAGTCTCCATATGTTGCCCATATGTTGCCTCTTTATCTTAAAATACTTCATAGTAATGTTTCAGGTTTATTTATTTCAATGAATTTACATATTATTGTTATTATTATTATTATTTAAATATATATTTTTTTTGTCCTCTAGGTACATCAGCACCAGGACCGGGGAGAGACGTTCCAATGTGAACTATGCCCCTTCACCTCATCTCGACACTTCAGCCTGAAGCTCCACATGCGCTGCCACCAGCACTTCCCCCGCACAGACGTCAAGGTGAAAGAGGAACTCACCACCGACACAGAGGGCGAGGGCTCCCTGATGGGTGACAGCGGCCCGGCGGACCTGAGGGGGAGCGAGGTGTCCCCGCTGCACCCGGACCCTCAGTCACAGACATCCCCTCCGCTTGAGGCTTCTTCCAATCACGTTCACATAAAAGAAGAGCCACAGGAGCGGGACTTGTCCGTGCTCTCGCCCTTTAGCATGTGCCGGGAGCGTCCCAGCAGCAGTGCCAACTCCTCTGGACCTACCTGGAGTTGGGGTCCGGTCCAGTCCTAGTGGTCCAACCACAGCCTCAATCTTCAGCCCTGACATCACCACAAAGACAGCCACTGATCTGCTTATAAAGTTATCAGGTTTGTACCACCACAAAACCACACACTGTCAGCTGATTGGGTAATATGCTCAAATCTGGCCCATGTTCTCATATACTGAAGCTGAGGGAGCCCTTTGGTGATATGTAGACTCACTGTTTACCCACATGATTACCTTTCTCAAAGTGCTGATGTTTCTGAGTTAACTAATTTATATTGCTGAGGATTGACCATCAGCTTTAACCCTTTCTGTATCATTTGGCAAGGTCTAGCATAAAGTATAATGTACACGCCACACACAGTCTTAAAATATTGTAAAAGAGCTCTAAATTGAAGCACATGGCTAATTTGCATAAACCAAAAGGTACACCTTCATCATGCAGATGCTACGCTGTCTGTGTTTATGTGGTTTTCCTGTCACTTCTGAAAAACAAGGCCTTATCGAGGTAACATGACAACGTTTCTCTGGCCGTATATATAAAATGCACAACATTTTGCTGAAACTGTTTTCATTAAATTTGATTTTCAATATAGCTCTCTTTTGGACAGTTTTTGAAAGTAAAAAACTCTATTTTTTGTGTCCACTGCCAAGGTTTATAAAAATATTATCATTGTCAAATTATAGTTATTAATATTATTATTATTCATTAAATGGGACACTGCTTTTAGCATTTATTACAAAATTAAGCAATTTTCATGACACTTAACATCTTTTTTTGTATGTCTAATATTTTGGAGCCATTAACTGAAGCAGAGTCATGAGTTTACCATCTGATTAGTTTGTGTTCCAGAATCAAATTGCTTAATTTGGCTGTCAGTCACTTGTTTAACACAACCTAATAATAACTAAGCAGCAGACATTTTCCAATAAGACATACTAAACCATGTTTGAGGGGGACAAAAAGGTTTTAGACACACTCTCTATCGGTTATCAGCAATATACAGTAAATACAGTAATATTCAATACAGGTTTGAATATGAATTAATCAAGTCAGTCTGCACAAGTAGTGGACAGGATTGCACTATATTGAGTTTTAAGAAGAAGAATAGGTTTATGTAGCCCCTATGAGCTCAGGCGTAACACCCGTCTTGAGTCTGTGTAACTTTAGATCTATAAAAAGGTGTAGACACAATGAACGGTGTGTGCTGCAGGTACAAGTCATTATTGTTCAGATCCAGGACAGGCCCATCTGTGACGCACTACGTTTTTTGAAAAGAAACGCACACTCTGACTAAAAGACAGCACCTATTTGACCTCCGTAGCCCATAATTGTATTGTTACAGTATTTTTATCTCAGCTTGACTTTGTCATTTCAGTCACTTTAATGGAAACTTATTAGACTGCACCAAATCTGAATGCAAAGACAGTCGGCTCGATGTTGTCTCCCCTTTGGCCTATGTTTTATTTTGATTCCTCACTGTCACCAGAAATAACGCTCGTAAGAAGTGTAAACGGTTTTATATTTATCGTTCCGGGTCAAGGCTGCAGTATTTATCTGTAAGCTGTTTTTAACGGATTTCGACGCAATCCAATCATAGTTTAGAGCAACGCTGGAGTCAATAGACAGTGTTAGAGTTTGACAGTGACAAACACATCTTGTTTAGACTATTCATAGGCTTCTCATTTACATTATCTTATAAAACAATGATTAAAAAGTGGTTTACATAATAGGTGCCTGTGCATAATGCTTGTAGATAGTTAAGGGCACATAAACTGTTTTTTGTTTCTGACATAACTGTGTTGGGGTATTAGGCAAGAATTAAAGCTGGTTTGTTTACAGGATTGGCTCCAGTGTTACTCCCATAGCTATGGTTAAAAAAATTGGCCTTTTAGCCTTTACACAGGTTCCTTTTAAGTACTGCATACCTTTAGTTAGAGAGGGCATTACCCACAGCCTATGGAAACTTTTGTTAGAGGTTATTTATTCTGTAAGATAACTCAGAATAAAGAGTGGTAACTACCATTAAAGTGCTATGTGTATCTGTGTGGAAGGATCCATGTTTGATGTCAAGTCATTTTTGTAAAAATGAGAAGGACGTTAACTTTTTGAAAGGTGCTTCAAAGGTAGATACAAACATACAAACAAATACTTAGCTGAAAATGTATAAATAACAATATCTTTTTTTTTAAGGAACTTGTGTGGTAAAGTGAAAAGTTACATTTGAATTGCAATATTCAGAGAGAAAAAATATGGACACAAACATTTTTTTAACAATGGCGTACTCCATAGTTTATGTTGGTCTAAAGCAATGCAGTTGTGTAGAAGTTGCTGGAATAATGACTCGGGTGTCCATGAAGTATTGTTGAGCCATTTTGGGAACAGTCAATTTAAGAAATGGCCAGTGATCCATACTCAGTTTAAAGATGTACGGACTGATTAGCTCTACTTAAGGCTCAAACCAAATTATGTACTCAAGGGCACTTTGGAATAATTTTCTTCAGCCACATTTTGTCACTTTTGTCAGAGTAGTTAAAGATCTGTAACCACTGGACGTTCTTCTTCTGTCAATTTCACATATATTTGTCGGACATAGTTGTGTCTAATAACTTAATCTTGAGCCTAGGGCTGGGCAATTATATAGATTAATTCGAGTTTCTAATTTTGGACAAGCTCAAAAATAGCCATATTGCTGAATCAAATTTAACGGAATAAAAACAGAAAACAGATATAACAGATATAGAAATAAGTAGACGTAAGTAGAAATTTCAGTGCAACAATTTGTGTTTTATGTTTTCTGGGCTCAAGATATTTTTTTTACATAATGACAAACTCGAAGCTGTTGTGAGGAAAAATAGATGCTAAAGAAATTCAAATTATTATTTTAGTTCAAATAAAAATAGAATTTAAAAATAGACGCAACAGCTTGTCTGACCGGGATCGATATAATCCATATTTCTCTACATTTAGCTAATGCACATGGCTTGTGTCAAGCTGTGTGTACATGGCTTAGTCAGACTGGAGCTGGACCAAGCAACAGGAAAAAGTGCATTTTCTGGTGCATTTTGAACTGATTGGGGCCATAATTGCTACTACACCCCCGGCTAAATATACTAAATATATTCTGACCATATTAGGATGTAACAATTAAAGAAGAAGTTTTATTGCAGTTCAAGTTTGGGGCGCCAACACAGACCTAAAAGAAGAATTATTTGGTCATACAAGATGTAATTTGTACAGACCTAGTCTAGGGCTGGGCTATATGCAAAAAAAATTAAATAAAAATCAGTTTATGATTTAAAAATGTTTTTTTTTTTTTTTTTGCTCTTGCTGAATTTAATGTTAACACAAAACAACAGTACCAAAGCAGCAGCAAGTAATGTGATAATAAAGCTTGGGCGTGATGCGTTTTTGTTTTAGCCGTCTGTCTTCATAGACCAGGTCTAGAATAATTTATACTTCACAGACTTCTTGATTTTCAATGTTAAAAGCTCTATTTTAAATCGAAGCACATGGCTAATTTGTATACCATAAACACCGCTACCAATGTTTATTTTCCTGCCACTTGGCTAAACTAAAACTTTATAGCCCAGTGGTTTGGAAACAGGAATGTTTCTGTTTTATCACCAAACCTTTTATCTAGTTTTATTTTTCAGTAGTTTCCGTTTCCTGTTTTAGTTGCTTTGATGACCAAGTTCAAGTATATTTATTCTTTAAACCAAAGTAGAATACATTTGAAATTGTGTACATTTGTATAAGTAAATGGTTAAAATGCATTGTGTGTTTATTATAAGTGCAATGAACTACTAGTGTAATTTAGGCTTGAGGTTGACTCTAAAACATGACATTGCATTGTCTGAACAAACTTGTCCAAGATGATGCTGTAAGGTAAACTAGGACAGTGTTTGGATGCATTTCACCATGTTGCAAAATATGAAAGGCCGAGTGTCGAGACAATGGCAAGATTGATGGAAAAGGTTGACCAAGGTTGAGTGTTGGGGTCGAGGCCACTGCTGCCACTCTTCCACTTAATGCTGTGTAATTAGATTGAGATCTTGAGCACGGATGGGAGGAGAAAACCCTGGGAACATTAGATTAATTAAAAATTTATGCATAATTCATAATTAAAAAGGAGTTCATAATTTGAAATGATTAGCGCCCTCAGCGGCATCTTGTGACCCCGACAGGATGCACAGGGAATGGACCGGCTTAGTTAACTCCCCCTCTGTCGTGCACAACCAGGCTCCACACAGATGCCCCCTGGGTGCCAGTTCCACTTCACTTCCAGACTGCACAATGGAGCCCAGGCTACTCCCACAGGAGCCAAGATGGCTCCCCACAATGTCAGTCCAGTGTCAAGTGGCGGACATCTTAGTCAGGGCATCTTTCAAGGAGAATGAAGAGGAAATAAGAGACAAGTTGAGAGGATGTTTTCATTTGAATGTGTGATGCTGGGTTTTAATGGATGGTACAGCTTTAATCATAGTTTTGTTGAAGATGCAGGACTACTATCTTTATCAAAAACATTTTAAGCTCATTTCTGTAATATTTGTGGTTATTGGACCCACCAGTGTCTAATTATACACTTTGTTGAGTTTAGGTTGAGCAAGCAAGACTGCAAAAAGGTGAACTGTGACCTTTTAGCATAATTTTATTGGCAGGAGCCAGTAGACACAGATTAAACTACCTCCGAGCGCAAGAGCATACATAAACAATCATCAGAAATCCAACATACAGTGCCTTGTGAAAGTATTCGGCCCCCTTGAGCTTTGCGACCTTTTGACACATTTCAGGCTTCAAACATAAAGAAATGAAACTGTAATTTTTTGTGAAGAATCAACAACAAGTGGGACACAATCATGAAGTGGAACAAAATTTTTTGCAGTTTTCAGTTCTTTCCACAGATTCTCGATCGGATTCAGGTCTGGACTTTGACTTGGCCATTCTAACACCTGGATATGTTTATTTGTGAACCATTCCATTGTAGATTTTGCTTTATGTTTTGGATCATTGTCTTGTTGGAAGACAAATCTCCGTCCCAGTCTCAGGTCTTTTGCAGACTCCATCAGGTTTTCTTCCAGAATGGTCCTGTATTTGGCTCCATCCATCTTCCCATCAAATTTAACCATCTTCCCTGTCCCTGCTGAAGAAAAGCAGGCCCAAACTATGACGCTGCCACCACCATGTTTGACAGTGGGGATGGTGTGTTCAGGGTGATGTTGCGTTTACGCCAAACATAACGTTTTGTATTGTTGCCAAAAAGTTCGATTTTGGTTTCATCTGACCAGAGCACCTTCTTCCACATGTTTGGTGTGTCTCCCATTTCTTTAAGAAATGGCTTTCTTCTTGCCAATCTTCCATAAAGGCCAGATTTGTGCAGTATACGACTGATTGTTGTCCTATGGACAGAGTCTCCCACCTCAGCTGTAGATCTCTGCAGTTCATCCAGAGTAATCATGGGCCTCTTGGCTGCATCTCTGATCAGTCTTCTCCTTGTATGAGCTGAAAGTTTAGAGGGACTGCCAGGTCTTGGTAGATTTGCAGTTGTCTGATACTCCTTCAATTTCAATATTATCGCTTGCACAGTGCTCCTTGGGATGTTTAAAGCTTGGGAAATCTTTTTGTATCCAAATCCGGCTTTAAACTTCTCCACAACAGTGTCTCGGACCTGCCTGGTGTGTTCCCTGTTCTTCATGATGCTCACTGCGCTTTAAATGGACCTCTGAGACTATCACAGTGCATGTGTATTTATACGGAGACTTGATTACACACAGGTGGATTCCATTTATCATCATTAGTCATTTAGGTCAACATTGGATCATTCAGAGATCCTCACTGAACTTCTGGAGAGAGTTTGCCACAAGTAAAAGTAAAGGGGCTACAATTACTGAAAGTAAAGGGGCTAAATAATTTTGCACGCCTTCATGATTGTGTCCCACTTGTTGTTGATTCTTCATAAAAAATTACAGTTTCATATCTTTATGTTTGAAGCCTGGAATGTGGCAAAAGGTCGCAAAGTTCAAGGGGGCCGAATACTTTCGCGAGGCACTGTAAGAATAAAATGCCTCTGGAAAACCACCAGTCAGCCCCATTTTAGATAAACGGGTGCAATTATTCCAAAAGAATTTCTACTGGGGGAAACTGTTCAATCAAACAAATACCAGATTTCACTTGGTCAAGTAAAAAAGGCTTGAAAAAAGCAAAAAAAAGTGCTAATTTAAAGTAAAACCAAACCGCCCACAGTTAATTAGCACATGGATAGTGTGGCTTGTAGTAAAGCTGCACGTACATGGCATTGTCGGACTTGAGCTAGACCTAGCAACTCAAAACAATGCATTTTAAACTGGTGAGCAAACCTAGTTTATGCTACTTCTTTTTTGTCATTTTGGTCCTTCTTGACAAGAAATGGTGGAACTGTGATAACAGAGCAGAGTGTTCTGGATTCAGGCGCTAGTACAGTCAAGCTGTTAATGTAACTTAACTAAACTGTGCCTTTCTTTGTAACGCCAAGCTGACTGTTTTAAATGTGTGTCTGTTACTATTTACTTTTTGATGAATAAAAGGTGCAATAGCGTCCCACCCACTCCATGCCAGAGTGGTACATTTAGGTGAAGGTGGGTGTAAAAATTACAGAAATAATTTGCAATAAAAAAAAACTATGGAAAGGGGGCTGAAGACTTACCCCAGCCAAGGAGGAAGAGGTGAGCAAGTTCCCCCAAGGACCTTTAGACTTTCTTTCTTTTGACCTCCCTGCCAACTCAGATTGAGTGTGTACACCAGCAGCTCATTCCGTCTGCTTTTACACTGCTGTAAACTCAATCCCACTAGGCCCGAGAGATGAGGGGGGAAAAAGAGACAGATATAGTGACAGCAAGCAAGGGAGAAATTGGCAAAGAGGGAGTTACACTGAGTTCCCGAGGCATAAAGAACCAGCGCCCTCTCTGCGACCTCTGACATAATAAGCATATCATTTTTTGCGCTGTGCTGCTTCCCATTGAACGTGGCAGTGATCCTCTTTGATTTTTCACTCCTCGCACGCTGACACAACCGTTAGCCGTCCAGTGTGATCCACATTTTGATTTGCAGATGAAAGCCACCGAGACACTTTGAAATGCACAGGCCCTATCCCGTGCCCAGAGGACCCCGAGTTAATAATGACAGTGGGCACTGCAGCACCCCCCGCAGTAGTGACACAGGCACCACCAGCTTGACCCTGGCTGGGTGTGAATAATTGGTATGCAGGGGGCTGTGGGAGGTGTTGCATTTGTCATGACGCTTCTGCAGTTGTCTTATTTATCCTTTTCCTCAGAGACCACCATGCACTAGATGCTTTGCAAGTGTGAAATGCAGCCACTGCTGACATAGATTTATAAGGCCTCCAAATAAAATATTGCCTACTTTACCAATCTATAAGTGATGCATGCTAACATAGAAGAAAGACAAATTCAGTAGCTACTGTCTGAATCTTTTGTGTACTTACTCATCAAACGCTGTGAACAGCAAACAAATGGTGCTCACTTGATGGTCACATAAATAGATTTTAGTAATGATTAGTAGATTAGTAGATTTAGATTATAGCCCTTTCCTGTAGATTCATTCATTTTTTGGGGGTATGTACTGCATTTATTAGTTGACTCAAGCAAATGGTTATATTACCATTAGAAAGCGCAGTTGACACTGACTATGCGGGAGGCCTGTGTTTAGTTTCCATCTTTTCCAGGTTCAATCTGCATGTGCCTGTCCGCGCAGCCCCTGCATGAACAGACAATGGCAGGTCTTTTGTGTGTGACCTCCGGTCCATACATCCCCGCTGCAGCCATCAGTATCACTGTCCAGTGTCTAGCACACTGTCAGCTATTGTTGGGTTCTCAACCTGCCCCATGTAGCCTTGTGCCTTTTTTTTTTTTCTCGGGGAAAAAACAGCAGCCAATTGTCAGAGGGGGAGCAGGCTGGTGTGACAGAGGTGGAAAGCTAATGAAGTTATTTGACGGCAGCCCTGGCCATGGAGCGAGAGGTGAGGCGGAGTGGACAAGCGCCTGGCAGCGAGACGGATGAGGCGCGAGAGAGAAGCGTGGCGAGAGGAGGGGGGCAGGGAAAAAGGACGCAGATAGAAGTGGCATTGGTGGCAGGTGTCAGAAGGGTGTGATAACATGGAGACAAACTGATAGTATCGTCAACCGGGAGCTAGAACTGGCCTTAGAGCAGCATGTGCACACACCACTGACATCGACCCGACTGCGTACTTGTACAAGCAGGACAGACGAGAAGCCCAGTCACCCAGAGACGGCCAAGTCCTCTTCAGATCTGTGCTCACTTCACAAGATGATGTGTCACAGCCTGGATGCTCATGATTGTATTGTTATTGTGAAAATGTGACAGACAAAAGGCTAAAGTGTAAGCTTGGCATCGGAGGCTGAACTGTTCCTGTTGCTACTGTTCTACCCAGGCCTTTTTGTTATTGAGCCATCAGCCTGGAATAAAAAAAAAAACATGCCCATTGGATTAGGCTACTAAATAATTCATTGAGCCCTGTTACATGGATTCTGAGTGGAAATACACTCTATTTATAGTGGCAGCCCAAAAGGTCACGAGAGGGGTGCGAGCTGGAGCTGTTGTTTTTGTTCTCGTCGGACTGAAGAGGAGGTTTTGAAGTTTGGGTTGGGACTGGACAGTCTTTTTGAAGCATGCCAGAAGATGCTATCTGTATGTGGTGACATTCAAATTAATGTCATTGATCCTTTATCCCTGTGTTGATATAATGCTACTGTATACAAAACCCTGGCTAACTGAATCTTGTTTGAAAACCTCTATAAAGATCTAGACCACATCAATAATCATTTAACTTTTCTATTCCATCCATCTATTCATCCCTATATGATTTTCTCATTTTTTTTTTTTGTGTGTGAATATGATTGCATGTTTGACTATTTGCAACATTATACGTATACTGTACATAGCTGCATTTACAACAGCATTAAGATGACAGTAGGCTTTATGAATGGTAGCTGGTGCAGGCAATGGTTTTTGAGGCGTATTGCAACATGTGCCAAAAAGCTATTAAACTTGGGAATTGAAGTTGTGGAGCCCCATATGAAATTAGAAAAGCATCGAGGCTTGCCAGGCATTTGAAGTTTTTTTATTTTTTTGTGTCTTAGAAAGTCCTAAATGTATGCAGCAGCAGTGGAATAGTGTGGTTTAGAGTCTTTGCCGAGCATGACCCAGCATGCACACTGTTGCATGTATCAACATAAAGATTTCACAGAAGATCTAGATAAGCATGTGTCTGGGCTGGTAATTGCAGCTATGTATTTGTGTATTTAAATGTGTGTAAGGCAGTGACCAAGTGCACTGTCCCTGTCTGATCCGACATGGCCCAACACGCTTCTAATTAGAGGACGTCCTTCCCGGTGCTGACCAGGTTATACTTAGCCTGCCCGCTGACATCTGACTGCGTGACATTTCCAGCTGGTGCCGCGTGTGACCCCACACCACTGCCCCTGAACTTGAAGGTCACCACCCCACCCGGTTCAAAAATCCCCTCCAACCCTCCCTTGTGAACAACAACCTGCCGTGGTGTGGCACTGTGGCATCACCGTACTACATGGGTGGTCAAAACACAGGCACCTGTCCCCTTACATGCCCCCGTATCCCCTCGGCATAGATCATCATTAATCAGAGGGGCCGGAGCTGGCACAGATTGATGATACGGGCAGGGGGTGGTGGGCCTGTGGCGGCCAGAGATGTTAGGTGAGACGGTAGGGTGAGAGCGGAGCAGATCTCTGCTGGGGCCAGAGGAGACTGGACAGCACTCTGCCCAAAGAGTGATAGCCTCTTTGCTGCCTCTGCATGGCCTGTGCGTTGGCCTGTGTGTTTGTCTGGCTCTGAGTAACTGTTGAAGGTGCACTGTTTTTAAGGGACTATTTTTTACTAGATGTTTTTTTTTTTTTTGCTTTGAAATATCCTAAAATATCTTTTGGGTGTTTGAAAAAAATATTCACTATTTGATGTTCTTGCGGCCCAGGAAATCGGAAAAACTATTTTAGTCTTGCAATTGCTAATACGACATCCAGCTACATTGTACATAACCCTTATAAATGACCCTTACATTAACCCGTGACCCGTTGCTGTCAGTTGCTGCCAGTATGACAACCCTGTAATATAATTTTCTATCACTAGATGGAGTTGCGAGCTACTGATGCACTTAATTTGACTGAAATTTGAACATAACATACATTTACAAATTAAATAAATTACAAATGGTGCTTTTTAAACTAAAGTTGACATTTTAATACTGAAAACATTGTGCTTTAAATTTTAAAGTAGCTAATTAGACTTAGAATGAACTTTGGATATAACCAAAAATGCATCTCTGTGTAATTTGCAGCTCACCATCTTTGTGTTTGGTGGAGCATTAGCTAATGAGCTGAAATGCACACCATGGCATAAAGTTAAAATACAGTAAGAGTGGCAGATGATTTTGTAATAAAGTAAATTACAAAAATAAAAAAGCAAACTCTGTCACATTTAGTTGTTAATAGTCTTATGTGTTAGACAGCCTTCTGAACTTCGCCATGGCAACTAGGCTCTGCACATTAACTCTTATGTAAACCAGTCCAAATTACACTGCTACTGTTGCATCCATGTAGGCTCATTTAGGTTTAATCATACAAGAATATTGTGTCACTGGTAAAGTTTGAAAGTTGTCCGTTACAAATTTGCAAAACGTCAATTGACCAGAAGTTACTAACTTATTTCAAAACATGCATAAATGTAGTATGCTACATGTCTCTTAGACTCATAATAAAGGTGCTGGTCACAACATTGGAATAAAACTATCTATCTAACTTCAGTGTCTGTTTTTTTTTTTTCCCATTGTGAGGTTTTACCATTATAATTGACTTAACCCTAAGAAGTCTGCAGTGACACTTTCTCTTTCAAATGTAAAATGCTACGGTAATGATGAGACACTATGTGCAGACACTGACATCTCTTAGGTGCGCTTGTTTAAATGAAGACCAATGTAATGAAGCATTTAAACAGCATTACTTTTGCCACCTCCAAATGCATCTTCAGATCTACTCACTCTGTCACCTCCAATAATGCTGACAACTTGAGATCTGTACAATGAGACTACATCTTACCCCAGAATTTACATCCGACACATTTTATGAGACACACCTCTTATGCAGTTGATAGAAGTCCATAAGATAATTTACACTTGGTGCTGTGGCATTGTGTATCAGCAGTGTCCCAGAAACATTCCAGTGAGCCACCACACAAACTAAAACGCCACATCAAATAGTTAACCAGATGAGACATTTACATTTACATGTAACAGAGACAAACAGGAATCAGACTCTGGAAACAAATTACAGATCTGGTTATCTTCATAAACATTAGTTCACAGTTAAATAACACTTTTTCTCACTTGCTTTACAGTCAGTAAAGTGACTTGAAAAATTCTTTAATTATTTTCTTTTAATATAACTGACTTTTAACAGTTTCAGAAAGAAAAAAAGAGCAGTGTTAATAGTGTATTTAATCTAATTAGATTATGTCCCAACATTAAAAATATTAAAAAACATATTCCTGTATACCTTGTGAAATTTAATGAATTTTGTACCATCTTACAGAGCACACTGACATTGTGGTTCTATTACAATTAACATATGGTCTGCATATTTATAGCATTTGTGATTTGTAGGGCTGTATTCTCAGTTGATAATACACAAAAACATTGGGATTATGCAGAATATTACAGCAGCAAAAATGTGATTATAGTGACTATGTTGCACCAACTACACCAAGGGCCACAAAAAGAGGAGCTTGGCCCACTGTTCTTTTTTTGGCGGCTATCGGAACTTGCTCCATGTCTAATTATTAATTATTCATCTAAGGCGTATTAGATGTGGCCCAGTTTCACTTGAAGATGACTTGAGAGCAGTGGGATCTGTGTGACAGTTCAGTCCCTAACCTAGGCAACGCACTGCACAGATTGCAGATAAGGCTTAGCCGATCGCTATCACTTTTGTCCAGAACTACAGCAATTATTTCATGTCCGAATGTCTGAAGTGGATTGAGACGATGTCAGGGGTAGAGCAGTTGGAGGATTCCGATTAAAAGTTAAAAGTAGCTGAGAATAAAGTGTGAAGACAGTGGGAAGACTGCGAGTGGGAAGGGAAAATGTTGTAAATGCTCCTTGGACAGGCTTGATGTGAAGCCCTATGACACTGTGGTATCTGTTTTTGTGAAAATGGAGCATGTTGATTCAATTTGCATGTTATTTTCTTATCCTGTAAAACTATGAAAAGAGAAGTGGTCATTTTGTGCTGTGTAATGTCGAGTGCTTAAACCCATTTACCAATCCGATATCACAAAGGTTTTTCTTTTACAGGACCCAGTTAAGTCCACTAGCTTTGTTTAATGTTTTAACACGGATATCAATTCTTCGCTGCTCTCACACAGGAAGTTGTAATGTGTAGCCACAAGCAACAGCGAAGGGTTGAAACGAGCGATCACTAGCATTTCAGTATGTCCACAGTGGTACTGGACTGGTACTCGATATCGGCACCTACTCTCTGCCCAGGTATTGGTAATGAATTGGAAATAAAAAAAATGGTATTGGAATAGCCTGCCCTACTTTTTCAAATTTTGCTCGTAAATAGAAACATGCCTTTTTAGTAACATATATTTTACAAATGCTTACCTACTAACAAACATCCATATATTGGAGAACCCAGAACAAATTACCTGGTGCAAGTTTTTCTTCATGAAGTACATTTTTTGAAACCCCAGGAACACATCCCAGTTAGCTGCTGATTGGTTCAAATGTGACGGCCTACCTGGTGCACCAATGGGATGTACTGATTATTATATAATACTAATCTGTGTTTGAATATAGAGCTATTTAACCCTAGATCAATAAATTATCACAAAACATTAGGCCTACCTACTTCTCCTTTAACCTGCTGTTTCTTCTACTGTAGCGGCCAACCAGAGAGAGTCCATGAAGTCTCCGTTCCACTTTAAGGAAGAACCTAAAGTGGAGGAAGTTTTGAGCCCTAGACCATCATCACGGTCCCAGGTCCAACCAGGGTTCCCCGCTGGGTTCTGCCAGGACGGACCACTGGGGTCTGCTGCCACTCCAGAGCGCCCGGGCCCATTGAAACCACGGGAGGGAAGCCCAATGGCAAAGAACAACCTGCTGAGTCATGATATCAGCGTGAAGGTGGCCTCTGAGCTGCTCATTAAGCTTTCAGGTATGAGTGTATGGAACTAAAGTGCATGGTTACAGGCATGTTCTTCAAGTATTGGCTTTATTTTAAGGTCTTAAGCAAGTTTAAGGCAATGTGGCATGTTATTGTTGGCTCAGTGTGATGTTCAATGTTTGAAAATAAGAACTCTAGAACAATGTTTCTGACTGATGATCTTGACTGAGAAACTGTATGCCTATTGAAAAATGTCTCATGTATTACACTTTCAGCTTCCTATCTGCTCTTTTTATTTAGCTGATGTCCATCTTGATACTGCTCTAATTAAAGAGTCTACACCTACTACATTATTCTTTACATTGACCTTGACTTACCTGTTGGTCCACAGCAGAGAGTTAAATGTTTTCTGACAGGCCTCATGTCTTATGACACCATTGCAGTTTAGCCTTTGCAACTTCTGCTCTGAGCTCTGCGGAGAACATGAACAACAAGTCCTCAGGCAAGGACTGCATTTGACTCTGGCTCTGCAGCTGAGTTTATGTATAAATTGTGGTTTTCCGATGAATATTGATTGTGCAAAATGAAATCAATTCTGAAACTTATTTTACCATTAACCATAAATACTTGAATAGGTGTTTGTCCATACTAGGCAGTCTCTCAGACAAACGAGAATAAAACTAGCATTCTTTGAATCAAGTGGAAATGAACTTGTCTATTAATTACACATGAAATGATTGATTCAATCTGCTTTGAAGATAGTAGAACATAGCAGTCAGAGTTTTTTTTTTTGTTTGGCAGCAGGCCTTGGAATTACAAAAATGTAACAAAAAGCCATTAATTATATATATATTAAAAGTTGATATTTTGAGGGAATCTGCACCATTACTTCTTCTTGTGTTTAGGGCCTGTAGCTTTTACTCTCACCATATCCATTGAACGTATATTGTTTTGATTATACTACCGGCCGGCGTTTGCATTTTGGTGTTGGCTATTTACTCTGTCCAGAAACGGAAGCTGTTTGTAGTAATGTGTAGTGTTGGCAGAGTCTGCTTAGCTCAGCTGATGTGGGCTCAACAAGCACAATCTACCAGTGGCACATTCAGAGTTGTTTTATATGGGACAATATGTTTACTGATTGTCCTTGATTTTGCAAGTTGTGACTTTGATGACATCTGCACAAATCTGTCCTTATCTCTGTGCTGCTTGTTTATGGCTATTCTTATCTAGTATTCACAACTAGCTTCTCCAAATAAAATTGGTTATGTAACCATACCCAGAAATTGTTGACCCACTTGTAGATGTATGTATTGAGTCTGTTACAAACCAGTGAGGAGTTATGTGTCCTATCTGTGCCTGGCTTGACAGACACCTCACACACCAACCAACGTTGTTGTCCCTGTCCTGACTGGTGTTCACAGTGACTCATGCTGGCTGCAGCTTGGTGCTACATGTGTGCTGCTCCACTGCCTGCCCCCAGGTCACTGCTACTTGTGTTCGCCTTCAACCCAGTTTATCCAGCATTTATCCCTGACATAAAAATATTTTTTATTAGGTGAGAAATATGTAATTAACTTATTATTTATGGAAACAAAAAAAGTGTTCACCAATAGTTAAAGAAATCCACAAATGCTTCATTAGGACCAAATGTTTATACTGATGCATTATGCGCCTAACTTTTCAGCAGTGCATGTGTGAAAATAACACCTACATTTTATCTTGCTGCTGCCTAGTACCATCTCCAGGTGAGCCTCATGTGTGATCAACAGCATGGGATCCTCATTTAGAGCGCGGCAAGGGGTTGTGTTGACAACAGTTACATCATGTTATGGTCATGCAATGGTCAAACAAATCTGTACTAAAGATTATACTGGGACTAAACCAGGATTTAACAGGTCTAACTGGAACTAAATGTAGAAATAAACCAGGTCTAAACCAAGACTTTTTCATTCGGATGCACAGCAGTTCGATTTAAAGCTTTGTTTGGACAATTTTGGATAATTTTGACAGAAATAAGTAACAGTCTATAAAATGGAAGGGCAGAGCGTTATTGCGATACAAGTAACAATACACTTATATTGTGCAGCCCTAGTGCATATATATCATAATGTGTCTTGTGTACAAAGCTATAGTCCTGTGTTCATCAGTGAGGGGGAATGTCTCGGTGTGATTCTCCCAAATCTTCCAAAATATTTAAAAAGATAGTATTTCTATATAATCATTTTGCAAAGGCTGCAATATTTAGCTAAGTTTACATTAGTAACCTAATGTAGCACAATGTATAGCAATGGGGAGCAGTCACTAAAAATGGAAGACATAACTTGGCCCACTATTGGTTTGGCCGAGTTGTGGAAGGAGCAGTATGTGTTTATCTATTTTGGCCTTTTAAATGATGCTGCTCATTGTCAGGGTTTGTGCTAGAACTGCTTTATTCCACTCCATTATTTATGTTCACGAGCTCTTTTAAAGGTTTGTGCCTGATAATTATTTATGCAAAAAACCTCTTTAGCTTGTTTTTGTTTTCATTACCACAGTTCTGAAAAGTGGCATTGGACAGGACAAACCCAAAGTGGAAGAAACGTCTCCCAGACCAACCTTACAACCTCTGCACAATATTGAATCCAGTATTAGTGTGTTCCTCTGCAGACAGTCAGCCTTTCTATGTCAAAATTGTTAGAAATATAAGTGGTGTGTGTGTGTGTGTGTATATATATATATATATATATATATATATATATATATATATATACTGTACATATTATATTGCAGGTTATATTGTTCTGGTAATATCATAAGCCATAATTCTTACAGCTTATATGGTGGTCTTGGAGGCAAAAACAAATGTGTAAAATAACGTGAGCAGTGTAGAATCCCTCCAACCCTAAATACTTGTTATCCCCCTCCTTCCCTGTGATATTTTCCATTTCCCATGCAGTTAATTTTCTCCCCGAGACTCCCGCCCGCCCTGCGTTTATCCCCCTCTTGCCGCTTTACACCAGCTCTGCGTAAGGTTGACCCAGGTTAGGGATAGATGCCGCAGCGTTCATCCGTACACCGGCTCCCACTGCCCCCTCAAACAGTTCCCCCGAGCGCCGTTTCGTCCGTCGCCATGGCAACCAGCGGGGGCGGTAGATGGAGAGGGCCGTCCAGAGTGACAGCCTTGACAAGAGTCTGGACCCTGAAATGACCCTGGGGGGAGGGGAGAGGAGAGCGGAGGACATGAGGAAGAGCCAGGGAAAGGTCAGCGGCGTTAGCGTCACGTGTGATTATGGTCATGAGGTTCAAGGGCATCTGCATTGAGACCTCTCTGTGTCTCGGTGGAAAAAGGTCAGCTACAGAACACAATAACCCAGTGAGGAGGCTTAAACAGGGAAATTACACCAGGGACGTACTGCTGTTTGCAGCTCATTTCCTCATGCTTAAGATCCATTCATGCTCTGTGTTAGATTTGTTTTTGAACAAAGCCTTCTGTCTGTGTTCTGTGCTAATTTCCTTTGCACTTTCACATGGCTTGTTGTGTGTCTAATAATAATGTTATGTGACAGACTTATTCACATTTTGAACTGTCAACATAAATGACATCAGAGCTTTAAATCAAACTGGTGTGATCAAAAACAAAAGTGAGTGGCACCAGTGAAAACAGTGGAAGTTAGTCTAGAGCCTTGGATTGTGTTACAATTCAACTTTGACCATGCCAAAAAGGCCATGCAAATATTGAAGGTCATATTATTATTATTATTATTATTGCAATATACTGTATTTCAATGGCCCTTTGAATATATTTATCAAGAAATACATTACTCTGGTCTAGATTACAATGTACACTGGTACCACCATTTGATTTGGCTGCACCACAACCTTATTTCAAGGCATTATTTGACAGTTATACAATGACAACATGGAATATCATAACAGTATTGCAAAATAAATATTGTAATTGCTGATATTGCAATAATAAATTTGCCACAAATTATCCAGCCCTAGTGTAAATGCCTTCAATGCGTCAGTGTTGAGGTGCAGCCAATTGTTAAAGTGAGACATAATCAGTCAACCTTGTGCCCCATTTATGCTCAGTGAGCGATATAGCAAAAAGCAGTGTCCTTGTCCCTTTTTAAATTTTTATTATTATTGCTGCATTCTTGTGTTCTGTAAAACATGTTTTTTACCCAGTGGCTAAATAGATTTTTGCATTCCGCATATTGACTTCTGTCGAGACTTGCTTTTGATGAATGCCCTCTAGTGGCTTGAAGAACACATGCAAGTATGCGGACTGTGATACTTTTTTTCTGTTTTCTTGCATAAGGAAGCATAAAAGACGCCTTGTCAATGCAGCAATCGGATGTTGCCTAATTAAATTCCTGCTCATCCTTCCCTGACCATGCCACTGGACAGTCGAAGCGAGTGAGGTTGTCATCATTACTGCACATTGTGCTGTAACACGAGTTGCATCATCTTCTAACTAGGTCACCTCTTGCCTTCTCTCTCCTTCCCCCTCTCTCCTCCTTATCAAACGCTGGTCGCTGGCGTAGAGTGGCCTCGCTAGCGCTTACCTCCCCCACATCTGTTTAAAACCAGGCTGCCGGTGTCTAGGGGCTAATTACGCCAGGCTAAGTAGTCCCCTGCGCCAGCGGCTAACGTGAACTAGCAGATGGGCACCGATGTCGCAGGGCAAGGGGAACATGGCGTCACAGGGAGGGTGGAGGGGTACGAGAGGAGGGGTACGGGGCCCTAGGTGGTGCCCTGGCAGACTGGCGTCGTGTGGGTAACAGCCGTGCCACCCACTCACCATCCAGCCACCCTCACTATAGGTGTGAAATCACACTTTGTACTGTACTGGCTTAACTCATTCCTCATTCTGAGAAACAGGCCTTCTACCGCAAAGCACATTTTACAGGCACTCTCCACGCTACACTGCTTTTAGCCTCCTAATATAAGTTGCATTAAGCTTTTTTTACACTAAAAGCAAGAAAGACAACAATCTACAACATATAGAGTCCAAGGATTATATTAAATAATAAACATCTGTAAAAACTCTGAAATTAAATGAAATGTCCACAATTTAAATTAAATCCTTCAACAACAGGTAGTTAGTTTCCATCTACAGATTTTTATTAACATTTTGTATTAAATTAACATAAACATAAACTTTATTTTGGGGGCATTTAAAAAATTTTGGCTTTAAATGAAATTATATGTAAACACAACCACTGCCAAATGAAATAGTTTGATGTAGTTTATAGTTTTCTAACTTATGTGCTTTAAGGTTTTTGTAGCAGGATACATGTTAAAACGCACTTACTTACTTACTTACGCACTAACGTTACTTTTTGTTTACAGCAGAGTAAGCTTCATTGCTAATTATTTGTTTTTATATTAGAAATGCAGTGACAATTTTTTTCTTTTGACTGATCCTGTAGTGCATTCAGACACTGACATAACACATCAGAGCCAGCCAGTTAGACTGACATTTCACAACAGACATAGTAATAAGTGATGAAAAAAAGTGGTCTTTTACATAGTAGTACTACGGAAAAGTGTCTGAATAGGAAAGGTTTTACCAGGCAGATGGAGGAGTGAGCTAATGGCCAGAGGTTTGTGTGGGTTTCAGCATGGTTTCCTTCAGGTAAGCACAGCAAAGGACTGTGTAATGGCTCAGCCGCACTGTAAGTTGTCCAGTGGAACACACACTCTTGTCTTGTGTCCCTCAGGTGGTAGTGGTGGGGGTGGGATCCGGTTTCCAAATCTACAGGCAGTGCTAGATGTCAGATAGTAGTCATAATAACACAGTAATCCCTTAGTTACACACAGCATGCGTTTAATTAAACTTTCACATTTCATGAGATCACGCACCGTATAAAGTCAGATTAGGACTGCACAATATATATCAAAAGTTATTGAGATATCAATGTGCGCAATAGAATGAAAAAGTTAGAATCTGCTCTCTACTTTACGCTAGACTGTATGTACCATGAAGACCGCTTTAAATAGATTTGAGAAAAACTGTTTTAAACCTAAGAAGATATTGGAATAAAAATGATCTGTGGAAAAAAACGCATCTTAATCTTATGATGTCATTTATGCTTCATTATGAAAGATTTCAATTGATAAAAATGTTTAGCAGTAACCAAAAAGCTTTGGCCTGTCACATGCTTGCATACATTTAGGTCTTCTTGTCTGCTTCTGCATTTGAACTAAGAGACTGTCCAATTGCCTATTGTTCTGCTCAGCATGTAAACATTGACTTAAATGAGGAGAGGTTTTTATTTTTTTATGCATGTGAAACAAACTGTTTAATTACCTAATAGCATAATGTGATAGGAATCACATGTCAAAAACAAGACTGTATGACATCACCCATAGACTTTGTTACATAGGCAGTACATTAAGAGTATTCAGAACCTCCAGCCTGACGTCCCTACACAAGCGAGGTTATTCACTTCTAGACCATAAATGAAAACACACTTAGTTCTCATCTTTCTCTTTGCTGCTTTTTTTTTACTTTTTTCACCGTTTGTTTATAAATTATTTGACCACTCACTGCCTCTAGATTGTCATACGGTTGCCCTATATGGATTGTACCGTTGCACTATGGCATGACAGATAAAAAAAGACATTCAAAACCAGAGGTGGAAAGAGTAATACAATTTTGTACTCAAGTAAAAGTACTGTTACTTCACTGAAATTTTACTTAAGTAAAAGTAAAGTTACCAGTCTAAAAATCTACTCAAGTTAAAGTAAAAAGTAGCTCATTAAAAATTTACTCAGAGTAAAAGTTACTGCGTTACTTTTTTTAACAGCTGGGGTGGGGGTAGGTCATTGAGGAGAAGAAATGCTGGTTTCTTTCAACCGGACGGTAGGCGGTTCGATTCCCACTCTCCCCACAGTTCATACTGTCGTTGTGTCCTTGGGCAAGACACTTAACCCACCTTGCCTCCAGTGAATGTAACACTGATAATTACATTAGAACAATGTAAGTCGCTTTGGATAAAAGTGTCAGCTAAATGAATAAATGTAAATGTAAATGTAAATCTTCATCTGATGAATGTTACTCATCTTGCTCCACCGCTGCCTCTGCCATCTGGTCAAGGTGTTGTCTTACATAGACCAGAATTTCAAAATGCATATTTGATATTTCTGTTAATACAGAAACTGCAAAGATTAATTTTACTACACCTACAACATTATTCTACAACGTCTCCATCGTTCCTGTCAGTTTAGCGCGTTTGTTCTCCCGCCCATCAATCAATCAGTGGAGTAGTTTCCAGGGCGCGATTTTTTTTTTTCCCCATTTGATTTTTTATTTTATTTATTTTTTTACTCAGTAACGAATATGATTTAAAATGTAACAAAGTACAATACTTCAAACAAATTATACTTAAGTAAAAGTAAAATTACAGATTTTAAAAACTACTTTAAAAAGTAGAAGTACACAAAAAAGCTACTCAATTACAGTAACGCGAGTAAATGTAATTCGTTACTTTCCACCTCTGTTCAAAACATCTGTAATTTTATACTCGTACAGTAAAAAAACTAATTATTTTACATAGGGCTGGGCCGATAAACGATATCACATCGAATCGCGATAAAATTTAAATCGATAACGATGATAAGCTCCGGACATTTTCACTCGATATGGATTGATCCATGAACCATAACCGGAAGTACTAGAACATGAATTACACACTCCGGTACAGTAGGTGGCGGTATGCACCGGAAACAATTGGTTGCGATCCGCCAATAATACTAGAGAAGAAGAAAAAGATCCAAGAACCAATCACACAGCAGAAATATGCGACAGCAGCACGCCAGCAGTGTTGCAACCTTAGCGACTTTGTCGCTATATTTAGTTTTTCAGACCCCTCTAGCGACAAATTTTCAAAAAAGCGACTAGCGACAAATCTAGCGACTTTTTTGGAGTTATTGGAGACTTTTGGAGACTTTCTGAAGTGAAAGCACACTTCGTTCTTACTCTAATCAATGAGCAGCGGGTGCTGCCGCGGGCCCCACCCCCATCCCAAAGCACTCATAGTCGGCCCAGTCCTCGCGCACCAGCCCCTCCCAGCTGCAGTCAGAGCAGGAGTTGTTCACCCCTAGTGATGAGTCGTTCATGAACGATTCGTTCTTTTTGAACGAGTCTTTAATATGACTCGGGAACAACTAGTCATCTCAGAGAGCGAGTCGTTCATTTTTGTGTAGACCAGCGCATGCGCATTGCACCACATCTCATACAGGAAACAGAAAGGAGATGCAGACAGCGAGACCAACCCCCTGGAATGGTGGAAGATCAATTCAGCAATATACCCCAGAGTGAGCCTCCTGGCAAAACGTTACCTGTGTATTCCTGCCACCAGCTCACCCTTAGAGCGTGCTTTTAGCACAGGTGGTAATATAGTGTCCTGCCACAGGGCAGCTTTAAAGCCAGACACTGTGGACAGACTAGTGTTTCTGGCAAAAAACCTGTAAAAGTTTACAAATTGTGTGCACTAGCTAAAAGTTGAATATTTTTGTTTACATTTTGCAAATTTAATCTACCTCTTAAAGCCAGACACAGTGGACATACTAGTGTTTCTGGCCAAAAACCTGTAAAAGTTTTACAAATTGTGTGTACTAGCTAAAAGTTGAATATTTTTGTTTACATTTTGCAAATTTAATCTACCTCTTAAAGCCAGACACAGTGGACAGACTAGTGTTTCTGGCAAAAAACCTGTAAAAGTTTACAAATTGTGTGCACTAGCTAAAAGTTGAATATTTTTGTTTACATTTTGCAAATTTAATCTACCTCTTAAAGCCAGACACAGTGGACATACTAGTGTTTCTGGCAAAAAACCTGTAAAAGTTTTACAAATTGTGTGCACTAGCTAGTTGTTGTATATTTTTCATGTTTACGTTTTGCACATTTAAAATACCTCTTAAATCCAGACACTTTTACAGACCAGTCTTCCTGGCAAAAAGAATAAAAATACAACTGAAAGTTTTACAAATTGTGTGCACTTGCTAGAAGTTGTATATTTTTATGTTTATATTTTGCACATTTAATGTACCTCTTAACGCCAGACACTGTTTACAGTTAGTCTTCTGGTTGGAAAAAAACTGTAATGTTTACAAATTATGTTTACAATAGTATTATGTTTACATTTTGGAAATGTGTAATTTTTTTTTTTAGTGAACTATACTTTTAAAGTGTAATTTAATGAACCCTCTCATTTTTGTGGCTTCAGTCATTCAGGCATACTATTTTTAAGCTGGAAGCATTAACAACTTGTATCGAAAATCGTTATCGTTCAATATGGATATTTTATTTCGAGATCACATTTTTGCCATATCGCCCAGCCCTAATTTTACATCATTATTATTGAGTGTACAGTTAAATTTTCTGCACTCACATGAAAGAAATTGACCATTTATCCAATTGAGCTTATCCTTGCACACTGTGTCAGCAAACGCAGTTCTGGTTTAGTTTCCCCCGGATCAACCCGAGTATTACTTAGGCGGGCAGAGCCGTGTGCTGCACTGACAGTGTCCTCACCATGCCTCCTGGAAGTGGCCGCTCACTGACCTCTCTAACTCTCCCACCCTCCCCACCTCCAGATCTTTCTTTGCCTCTTTCACGGCCTCCTTATTTCTGCCTATAGGAACGCAGGATTGCCTTGTTTAGCCCAGTACGCAAAAGTGGCCATTTTTAACTGTCCATCACCCATCATCTTTTGTCTGAACCACTTAGGATAAAGTCTACTCTCTTTCGCTGACCTGGATTTGGCGTGTGTGCCCTGTGTTATCATCAGAAAAACCTTGTATACAAGTCCATATCTCCCTCTTAAAAGCCTTGTTTAAGTGTGCCGTACTAGAACCACATTTTGCAACCGTTGTGGAGGCCGAACTACCGAGATCTCTCCAGTTGAGGATCAATTGTAGCAGCATCTGTCTGTGAAGTCTGCAGGCAAGGCTGCTGTGGCTCCCACATGACACGCAGTCTCCACACTGCAGCCTTTGAAGCGCCTGAACTCTTCACCCCTGTCTGAGCAGGTCGGCTAGAGAGCAGCAGAATAGAGGGATTGAGAGAGAGAGAGATGGGGGGCTGGGAGAGAGATGTGGAATAACAGCGCTGGAGAGAAGGCTAGATTAGGATAATGGGAAGGGGAGAGGCAGAGAGGTTGTCATTTAGACTCTAACCACTCCTCATGCTTATGTCCTCAACCAGCTCGTCTCTCTCATCCCTTTCTTACCCTCGGGTCTTCTCTTCCTGGCACCGTTTTGCCCGCTTCTCCCCTCTATGCCCTTCGTCTTTGCTTATGCATCTCCCACTCTATGTCTTCATCACCGCCTGTCAAGTTCAAATATTTGGCTCCAGGTTGTCATTGGATCAAGGCAGTGCAATAAATCGACTTTGCATTCAACACTATAGCGGTATGTGCCTGCTGTGTGGACGTGTACATATTTCATATATAGTATAGTGGGTGTCAAATCAGAGCAGATTCGAGTGGACACTTAAGGTCAAAGGTGATCGCTAAAAACAGGAAATTCAGTCACATTCAGTCAGAGTCAAAACCAGAGTCAGGCTTTGTCAAAGGGATCAAGATTATGTATATTAGTGGAATTTATGGTTGGAAGGTAAGAGCAAAAAAAAAAAGAAAACAAAACCGCAACATATTCATTAAAACTTTAGCATCTGGGTCTTCATTTCCTCCCACAGACACGTTTTATGGCAAGTTTATGGTGGTCATGTTCAACACTAGATGACTTAAGAACTAGATTACCGTATCATTAAATGTTGGCTACATCTTGAGCTGTACAAGATGTTGTTTAGCTGAGCATCTCTCCTATCTCTCGCTTGTATTCACTGCTCTTTGCTCAGGCAGCTGATCTTATGAGCAGTTTTAGCATTTACTGTAAAAGACGCTGTCTCCTTACACTCATGACTCCCTCACTGCAGCACTTACTCAGCAGACACAGGCCCAGATCAATGCATCACTCTCTAACATACAAATGTAATTTATGATTGCAAAATGCAGCATCCAACAATGTAATCTATTTTGGGTTTATTGGTTTGGTTAAACTATGGCAGGGAAATGGTGGACTGCCAAGGTGTAATCAATATGTGTTTACACTGACTATGGTTTGTTGAAATATCAATGAAATATCATAATTTATATGCTTATAACATTGGTCAGTCAAAAGAGAACAATATCATAATAATATAAATGTTTTTAAAAAGTAGTTATTACTGGGGGTGTAACAATACACAAAAGTCACATTTCCGTTCGGTTCTTGGAGGTTTTGTGGTACAATGAAGGCACACGACTCTGGACTTATCCACTTGTCTTTGCCCGTTATTGGTTTTGACAGGGAAGCCAAAACGTTCCCATACAGAAGACCTTAATGATGTTGGAGGGTCTACAAGCTCTGGCTTAATGTTGAGCACTATAGTTTAGGAATGAAAAAATATAAAGCTCAGTACCTTCTTGCATGTGGTCTATACAATATACAATGTGCTCTATACAATGGAGAAAACAGATTGTAAAATGTGCTACCTCCTGGTGATTTAGTGTAGGTTTTAAATTATTATGCATATTATTATTTTTATATTTTGAATACTTAAGGCGGTGTAGTTTTAATGTTGTTTTAGGAGCAACAAGAGCAGGTTTACAGAAGCAGTCTGTAATACTCTGCTGATGAAACTTCACGCTTTTAAAGGCAATTTTAAGTTTACATTTACATTTACATTTATTCGAAGCAGTCTGTAATACTCTGCTGATGAAACTTCACTGATTTGTATGCTACAGTAGTTTGTGTCACGCTGGAAACAGAGAAAAGGGAGTTTTAAAACCGGCAATAATAAGTAAATAAGCAAAGAAGCGAGAAGTCTTGTGCTGCTCGTGGACGTTTCGCAAAACAGAGTGCCGCATATTAATGCTGTCTGTGTGGAAAATTAACTATTTTGTGTACCCAAACAAACGTGTTGTATTGAAACAATACACTACAACAACATGTATCATTACATTGTTATTATAAAGTTGACGTTTGCAGCAAGAATATGTCTTAAGCATATTGTACACTTCTCTAACTTGAGTTTTCAATGTTTAGAAACAATACTCTTAGGTATTGGTTGGCCCGAGAAAATCTTGCAGCTGAAGATGCCATTTAAACAAACCCATAACATTTGTCAAAGCCATATACAGTAAGACTGAATGTAGTTTGTAAAGCATGAAAACTGTGAAAGGACTTTCTCTCACATTTGTGACCATTCATTTGTAATTACAATCCTCAAAAGTTACTAGTCTTTGATCTCTCCCTCATTGTACAAACAGAGCTCTAAATGATGTCATGTGAGAAAAAAACACCATCTTACAATCAACTAAACAGTCCACCGTTTAACCCCATTTACTTCTGTAATCCACAGGAATATTTTTAGATTCTGTTCAATTGCAGCGTTACGAAGGCTATAATTACTGAGAATGGTCTGAAGCACTTTTCACATTAACACATTCTTCCAGACCTATCTCTGAGCAGTAATGGCAGCGAGTGTAGCTCAGAGGAGGCTTGAGAGCGGGAGGAGATGACACAAACGTACATGGACTCGGACCGACTGAAGGCTGCTTTCATGGCTTCGGAACATTAGGTCGTGACCTCGGTCCAAAAAGCCATAGCTATTATGAGTGTGGGAAAAAAGGACATTATTTAATTTTTTTATTTTGTGTCAGGTAAACTTTTCTATCGCTGCTGTGACTCACTGCTCCCAACATGAGGTTGTTTATGATCAAGTATTTTTTGTGGCAGTCATGTGATCTCTGTAATAGCTCCATTTTCACAAGAGAGAGAGCTCAGATACAGTATGTTGTGACACTAAGGCTGGCTCACACTGTTTTGTAAGGTTGTGATAAAATTTGATTCAGTGTTTCTCTTCAGTAATATGAATTTAGCCACTTTTTAGAAACTTTCTCTAGTTTTTTTGGGTTTTCCACAAAGAAATTCTAATTTGTGTTTTGTACTTTAAGTCTATAAAAAAGTTAATATCAATAATACACTTTAGACATCTGTACTGATTATGTAGCCTACTGTGCCAATCTTTCTGTGTAAGTGAGTGACTTTTTGAATTCGGTTCTTATCCTTTTCACTTCTTGAAGTTTATCTTTGACCTTTTAAAGAGAAGGTTAAACAAAAACAACCTATCAAATGTAAACTATCAGACTCCAAGGCCAGCCACACATCAACACATCTCGCCCAAAACGCAAAGATTCTCTAACGTTTTGTTGCAGTCATCGTTCCATTGTCGTAAACTGTGAAAATCTGAGGTTAGCAGTGTAATCTGTCTTTAGCCATTAGAAGAATAACTAAAAAAATCACAACAAAAATGAAATGGCGTCCTTTTTTTAACCCTGCATGTCTTAGCGGTGACTGTGTATGTGTCACAGCAGTCGGCTCAGATTTTGTCGTCAGGGTGGTGATCCAGTGATGGAAGTGTCCCTTATTTGACCCTTACAGCGCTGTGCCCCCTGCCAGCCCACCCTCCCCCCTCTCTCTCCTCCGCTGCTCTGGCCCCTCCATCAGCCTCTCCTAGGTTACTCTTGGACAACTCTGGCCACCTGATTAGAGGATTAGCGTGGCTGATGGTTGTCAGTGTCCCTCACACGCTGGCTGCTACCAATAAACCAGACACCGGTACCTGCGGAGTCGCCAGTCCACACACGGTACATCCAATAGGCCTGGCTCAGCAGAGACTTAAGGAAGGGGAGGAGGGGGTTAGTCCAGGGTTACTGCTACTTCCATCTCCCTTTTTTGCCCCTTCTGCCCCTCCTTCGGCTCTCGATGCCCTGCCAAATTCATATATCCCATAATCGTGCTGAGTCGCCATGTCAGCAGCACTGTATCAGCCCCACTGCTTTGTCTTGCTGCTGCTTGTCACTGCACGGTCATTGCTTGAGTTAAAGATCATGCAGTTATATCCCAAAAATGCACATATAGGATTTTTTTTAAATCTATTATTTTTCACCACTATAAAAATCTTTTCTAATATATAGGTGTAGACCTTTAGCTAATATACAAAGTAGAACCAGTTTAATTTGTCTCATCAAACGTCAAGTCATACCTAAATAAATGAATAAATTTTAAATCATAATTTAACCTGTGCAGAAAACTACAGTTATACAACATATTTCTACATGAAGTATTGTCTTCATATAATGATTAAGGGAGGAAAGCATTGTAGTGATGTCTAGGTTTTGCTGTTATGTTAGGCTTGTATAGCAGCATATTTTTTATTTTATTTTTATTTAACCTTTATTTAACCAGGATAGTCCCACTGAGATTACAAATCTCTTTTGCAGGGGAGTCCTGGCCCCATGTGTGTTTGGGGACTATTGTACATGTTTTTGGTGGTAGGGGAAACCGGAGTACCCGGAGGAAACCTACGCAGACACAGGGAGAACATGCAAACTCCACACAGAAAGGCCCTGCCCTGGATGGGAATCGAACCCAGGACCTTCTTGCTGTGAGGCAGGCGTGCTAACTACTTTGCCACTGTGCCGCCATATTCATGCATTGAAGTGATTTGAAGAAAATGAGGCATGAAAAGGTAGAAAGTGTCTAGTTAAACCAAGTCTCTCTCATGGAACCTCTTAAACGGTCGCCATACGGCCATATATACAGCGAAATACAGCGATATACCTCTGTCCACCAGAGGGCAGGCTCCAAAAGCGGAAATATAAGGAGAAACCCAATGGCGACTTTACAAGTGTAAAAATCATGTTTAAAGCCTGGTACAAAAGATGGCTCCGGTCTCTAGAGCTAAGTTTTTACTAAGTGACAACTCTGGGGGGGATTTTTGACTAATATGTCCGTTTATGCTATCTGAAAACTATTGTTTTACTATGGAGTAAAAGCCAAAAAGCACGGATGTAACTGCCATTTTATTGCCCTGTCGTAATGACAATATCGGTAAATAGGTGACCAATGGGCGGATTGCATCAATTTTATTTACAATCTATGAGTTAGACTTAAGCATCACGGGTTGGCTAAATCTCATATTCACAGTCTGTAAATACATTTAATTTATGTCTTTTGATTTAAAACACAAGTAAAGAAAAATCTTAGTATCAGATGTTAACATAATAAAGTTAGCTGCACTGCATGTCTCTATACGGACTCTATACCATATATATTTATAGTATACCGCAGTTGTGGAGTGCTCCAAAAGCTTGAAAATGGACAAATGGAAAAAAAATATGTTTAAACCTTCAGTATTTGTCTAAGACATATCTTGATGTATTAATTTGTTAATGTTACAAAGTATATTTATACACTGAGATTTTCTAAGTCGGTATGCAAAAAAAGGTTATCTTCTATCTCGTCTCAAACAAGATAATAATAATATACATTACTTAATATGATTTACAATTTAATTAATGTTTTATTGTAGTTAGCCTATGAAATTTAAATGCCTCCCATTGTCAGTATTAACATGGCTTGCTGTATATTGTCTGTGTCATATATAGAAGTAACTGACTACCAAAGCCATGTCATAGCCTCTGAGTTGATAAAAATCTATCTACAGTTAAAGTAGTTATTAGCATAGTCACCAAACTAATATCATTTGTATTTGTCAAAACTGAAAATGAATGAATGATTTGTTTTACAGTGTGACAGTAGTTTTTCTCAGCTGTCCATAGTAACAGAGAGTGAGACTGTGCTGATCAACTCATTCCTCACTGATGCCATCGTGTCTATTTTTAGTCTAACATTTTGAACCCACACTGAGTCGGGCTGTTTGTAACCCATTTAGTCCATTGTTGGTCATCACCTCGCGTTAACATAAACAAAGTCAAATGTCTGCCTAAGTTCACTTTCCAAGGATCTGGCGTCTCTTCCTGTTTGCTTCAGTGAACCTTCGTGAGCTGCCGGAGCCCTCCCCATGTGACCTCTGTGTGCCCTCATGCCCTAATAATTACGCAGCAAGGTGCTAACCGGCTCAGCTCAGATTCGGAGTCAGTGGGTGTGTTTTTGCTGTTGTGTGGATTTTCCTCTTTTAGCTTTCGTTCATGCATCTTTAAATACAGCATGTTTAATTCACGCCTGAGCCAGGGCAGTTATGTGTACTTCTGAGTTGGCCGTCTTATTAGTCAGATTAACGTGTGCACAGATTTTGTGATTACACATACAATACATACAATACATTTCCCCCCCTATTCCCATGGACTCTGCTCCAGTGTGAGGACCCCCAACCATCTGTCATCTACCTTGATGTTGGCTGCGGTCCCATCCACCCTTACACACACACACACACAGAGTGGACACTGGACACTGCCAATATAAATGTTTTTTGTGAATATGTTTGTGTATTTCGATGTATTTTTCAACTGTCCTGGACACATTCCTGCATGGCCTGTCCATCCTGGGAGTGGATCCCTCCTTCTGTGGTTCTCCCTGAGGTTTCTCTTTTTTCCCGGCTGGGTTTATTTGGAGTTTTTCCTTAACCTGATGGAGGGTCTAAGGACAGGGGATGTTGTCTAGTGCAGTCTGTTAAGCCCTTTGAGGTAACTGTTGTTGTGATATTGGGCTATACAAAAATAAATGTCTTGTCTTGTCTTGATTTTAGGAAAAACATTAAATAATGCAACAATAAAGCATATTTTCAATATGCCATAAATGTCCCAATGCACATTAAATAAGATCTGAGCCAGGTTCCCTTAATTTCTTTTTTTAGAGTCGCTGTGGGATATGCTTGAAAAAATTTTTTTAACTTTTGCAAGAACAGAGTCTAGTGTAAAAAGAGTAATAGCCATGCCAAATAACATTGTCAAAAGAATTTAAAAGCTAATTCTCATATCATTTGGTGTGTAACTGCACATAAACAGAAACATTGTGTTAGGAAAACTCCTTGGACACTCACTGTGGCTAAATCTAATTCGAACCTCTGGTCTTTTTCTTGTGTTTTTGCAGAGAACAACAAAGATGCCCACTTCCAGAAGGTGAAGGTAAAGGCAGAGCCCATGGAGGTGGACCCACCCCCAGCAGAACTCACCCCTCCAGCCTCTCACCTGCTGGCCTTCAGCACTTTAGGGGCGAGCGAGAAGACTGAGCCAATGAGTAACCTTCCGAAGACGTTGGCCCGCCCCCAAAAAGATCTCTTCTCCCAGGACATATCGGTCAAAATGGCTTCTGAACTACTGTTCAAATTGTCAGGTATGATACCCAGAGTGGATCTACATGTTCCCATAAAACTGGAAGATTGTCAGTGTGTCTCAGTTTGAGGAGTTCTATACTTACACTTCCAGTTTTAGATGTGCAAGTGTGTCACTTTTAGCGTGCACTCTTACTAGTTTCAGTAATTCTATATAGTGCCATGGTATGATTGTCCCTCATCCTCTGTTCCCCAATGGCCTGCGCCTCCATTCTAACCAAGTCTTAGCACTTTTGTACAATTGATTCTAAACATGACTATGCTATACAAATTTTTACATTACATTATTACGTTCTGCTGACTTAAATGTTAACTCCTACATCGGACCAAAATGTTGTCGAGAGGAATGGTAGCACACATAAAGTCTTAACTTGTCACTATACGTCTAAGCAGTCATAATTTTCACTCCACACAAACCATTTCATTATAGACCAACAGAATATAGTTGTATCTAAGTCATACACTAGACATACAGTGCTGTGTCTTAGCTTAGGTTTTAGCCAATTTTATCCGCGTGCCTTGGATGTATGCACAAAATTCCTCTCAACTTTCACACCTGTACCTGATCCTCCAGGGACCCTAGTTTTAGGTCTGGAGCGCCCTGTTGTGCGAACATTTACAGTGTGTGTTCTTCAGTGTAGTCTCCGCAGTGGCAATGCCATCAATCAAGAATAAATATGTTAATGTTATTTAAAACAGAAGATCTTATGTGTTTATATATGTTTATTTGAACTCTGTTGCTGACTGAAAAAATATGCAGTTACGCTTTTTATCCAAATACTCAATCAAACCAATAATCAATAGATTACTTGATTACTAAAATAATCGATGCAGCAACCACTAAGTTATAAACATTGTGACATTTTTTTTGAATAATGACCTCATGGCACAAGTGTGAATTGATTTATTGTTCATTACATATTTATTAAGCCTCTAATACTCTTTAATAGTGTGTAGTTACTATAAAATGTTACCAGTTAGACTCTTCCCATCGACCTCTATTTAGATTTTCTCCCAATTGGGGGACCTTCCTGAAGGGGCGTGACTTACCCTCTCTATAGTGTAAACTGAGTAGTACATTATGTACAGCTTGGAAAATATATAGACAGAGATGGAGCACATGTGATCTGTCCTGTAAACCGTCCGTCTGTATCGTTTGATGACACTGTTGTAAAGTGAAGGATACATGCGTGTGATGACATCCTGCGTTTTACCTGCGTTGACCGTGAAAGTGACATTGAGGCGGGAGACAGCTGTTAGTCCGGCTAGATTAAGACCGAGCAGCTCTAGAGGAACAGGTGTGTGTCTGTGTGAAGGGTCCGGCCCATAGTTCTCTCTCTGACCCCTGTTTTACTTAAATGTCACAGAGAAACACACCATTTTCACTCCTTTTTCATCCTGTTCTTGCATATATTCACAACTTCACACATTGACAGACGGTTCTGTTTTTTTTACCCCCTGCACACCTTTACACAGTCACACGGGGGCCCCATGGGGAGGGGTGTCTCCCTGAACACTCCCCTCCCCTCTCCTCATTTCTCCCTTTTTCTCTCTTCTCGACTCGTTTTCAGTCATGCCGGCTCGAGCACACTTGGCTGCACACGCTCTCTTCCCCTCCTTTCCTTTACATTTCTCCCGTGCGGCATCGCCATGGCAACGCAGAAAGAGACCTCTGTCCTTGGCGAGCCGTGTGACAGAGCGTGATGTTTAGGGTGGTTTGAAGGGGGGAGGGCAGATGAGGAGAGTGCAGCGACGAACGGGGGTACTCGGTCTGCCCACCCAGGGAGACGGGGCAAGTCTTGGCCTGGCAACAGCCCGCAGACCATGCCCCCACAGAGCCGGGCTTCGATGTGTGGAGGGAGGGCATTAGAACAGAGTGGGCTGCTGCTGTCACACAATGAGCAATCAATATGAATTACCCAGAGCAGTAGGACCTCTGAGACACATCAGTAGCAAGGTCGCTCTGAACACTGAGACGGTTTGCTGCTTTGAAATTCATTTCAGTACATTGCCTTGAAACGCACACATATGGCTCCATTCTCAGGCGGTTTTGTATTGAGTTCCCCTGAAGAAAGAGGGACTGTACTTACATTAGCTGCCCAAGTAGGTTTGTAGTAATGTTCCTTTTTATTTGCCATTTTGGAAGTGCCGCAAATCATCAAACCAATCAGAAATGGACGATTTAATCACATTACACGTTTAAGGTAGCTCCCATAATACAAGCGCATAGGTACACATCTAGCTACAAGTGCTACCAGATACTTTTCTATCGCATAAAGACCAATGACTTTGTGCTTTTTGATTTTATTGATCTGGAGTGTCGCTCCAGTTAGTCTGTACTTGCATAGTAAGCTAAGGCTTTATTTACTCAACATATACAACACATACAGAGACAGAGCATGGGAAATACTCCCTGACTGTAAGCATCCATCTTCATTATTTGACTGTCCAGTTCCAGTCCAACAACAGATTTTGCAATCCTGATTAGTTTTTCAGTCTGCCAGCCTTACAAGTCTTGATGCCACAACTTTCTAATAGCACAACAGAGGAAACATTCTGTGTAGCCTGTTCGATCACTCCGCTCTGCAGCCTTCTGAGATCAGTAAGGATTTCAGCTTTCTAGGTAGCAGGTTTGTGCTGGAGAGCTAGCAGTTTAGCTAGCAACATTTTTGTAAACAATATAAATAATACAAAAAATCCTACCATTATGGAAAAGTAAGATATTAAAATGTACTCTCTGACAGATCTTTATCTATAAAAATGTTGTAGGATTTCCCAAGTTGCTTCATAAATACATCTAGAAAAAAATAAACATTGAACTAAATGTAAGTCGCTTTGGATAAAAGTGTCAGCTAAATGACTAAATGTAAATGGAAGAATATAACAAGCCAAATAGGGTGTGAGAAGAAGAAACCCAAAAAAAAAAACTAAAATATTTTTTTATCTTGGAACTTGGAGCTTTTTTCAGCTTGTTTACAGTGGCCAAATATGCCATTGTCAGAGAGCTACAAAAGCTTAAATCTTCCATTGGAACTCTGAAGAGATATAAACACAATGAAAATACTTTTAATATCTATAGTAACTTTATGTAGCTATTGAACTTCAATTTGTGTTTAAAAGTTGCAGGTTTATTTATACAGGGAACATTTTGCTGCCCTGTTTCTATACAGGGGCCGATGCTATACAAAATCACACATGTGCCATCTGGGCAGTGGAAGGCAGATCCATGCATGTTATTACTTTCTAAAAAATCTTTTAACACGACAGGGCTAACTTTTGTCCCACAGGGCAACAGGCCCACCGAGAGACACCCACCAGTCCAGATGGCCGGTGCACCCTGCTGGCACAGACCTGCGCTTTACCAGCCGAGCTCAACCTACAGCGATGTAGCAGTCGGCTGCAGGCAGTCTGTGTGCCTTATTGGCTCGCGTACAGGAACATAATGGACCTTTTATGTATGTGCATTATGTTGAACTCAGTGAAGGAACTGGCTGCTAACGGACATTTACTCAGGATTTAGAAAAGATTAAGATCCTACGGGGAAATTTGATCAGAAATTCACTGCCTTAACTGTTCCTGGATTGGAGTGGGGCAGTTCAGCAGTGCTCTGTTTGCACTGATTAAATGTAAGAAATTAATATGAATGTCTTTTTTTCTTTTTCAGAAAAAGTCAGCAAAGCCAACAACCACAAAGATGGTAACATGGTGAGGAAAAACAGGTGAGTCAAAAAGAGATGTCTTCACAATGATTACACTATTACACACATTTTCAAAAGTATTGGATTTTCAAATCCAATAGTTGTCCAGCCTGATTTCCAGTCAACCTAATTCTTTTTCTATTCTCAACAAGTTCATTAGTCTGGTCTCTCTTGATTCAAGTTAGATTTCCAACACTCCAATGTTAGTAAGTGAATGGGTCTGGCTGGCCAGGCGATATCCAATGACTACGGTTGAATATTGCGATAATAATATGACTTTTAATATTTCAATCCCTATTTTGGCAAAAAATAAATAACATCTTATTTAAATATATACAGAAATACAAGGCTGTGGACTTGGATTTGTAAATTTTTATGAAAGTGTGACACATTGAATACCTATTTCTTTTCTGATTGCAGTTATTAAGATACATTTGCAATACACTGTTGTTTTCTCTTTTACATTGTTTATGGAAATAGCAAAATATTGCATTAAGGAGAGTGAAAGCAGTTGATCCACAATGATATATGGAATGCAAAAATTCACACCATTAGTCAATTCCGGTTTCAGGCAAGGATCGCTTAATAACAGGTGTTCTTTGGAAACTATTTCTCTGCCAAATTGAAGATAAAAAAATACATATACTGTACATATTTGTGATTTACAATAGACTTGATACAAACCATAAGAAACAGCAATTCATCAACATAAAACTACTGAGCTTTGTTAATTTTTCATTCCACTATCTCAAAGTCTATCATGTCACACAATGTTTACAGAATCTTGACATTTAGTGTAAATGCAAATCTGCATTCTCCTTTTAGCAGGATTTAAACATTTTACTTCAAACTCTTTTTATACTCTATGGAAACACGTCTAGTGATGTACAGCAGTATTTTCTGTGTTGAGGTTAAAGCATCTTTCAGATTTTGGCAAGTGTTGGTGTTATGTATCATGTCTGTGTGTTTTCGCAGTCCATTTCTGGACGAGTGCTTCAGACAATCACCCTTTAACTTGCGCTCCAAGAGCTCTTCCCCCGCAGAGGCCGGCTCCTCCAACAGGCCAGAATTCCACGGTAAAAAGCACACAAGTGAAACTCACAAATCACCTACATCACTGGACTGTAGTAAAAGTGCATTTTATTTTTTTATCTGCGCAGGTTTTATCTTTGACATGACATGTAAAAGTGCGTTATGCAAACATTTTCTGTGCTGGACAGATTTCAGTGTCTCTGTGGATCATACAGTACACACAGTTGTGTCTAAGCCACTTTATTGTGGCAGTGTACAACCCATTAAGTTAATTAAAAAAAATTTGAAAATGGGGCGTCTCGGTGGCTCACCTAACAGAGCGTGTACCATATACTTGGGAGACCTGGTTCAATCCCCGTTTGGGTCATTTGCCCACTGTCCCCTCTCTCTCACCATGTTTCCTGTTTTCCTTCTTTCTTCTATCCTTTCAAATATAACCACACACACACACACACACACACACACACACACAAAATTGTAAAAATAATTGCAAGAAACATTTTTTTAAGAGAAAATTGTTGCAAAGCCTGCATCTTCATAGTCTTAGCAAAAAAAGTGTAATACATTCACACTTTCTCAAAATCCTTGTGAAATTTTGTCATGTCAACGTGGATTAGAAAACATGGCAAATGTTTGTAGATACACACTAAGTATCTAAGTGTGATACTAAGATACACTAAGTCAAACCTTTGTAGATCACAAAGGTCCTGATACATTTACAGTAAGATACAAGCTGCATACTGACAAAACATGTCCAAAGCCTGTCATTGTTATTCACTCCACATTCGGGGTTCCCACACATCCTGGAGAAACTGGAAATTTAGGGAGTAGTATTCTATGGAAATGTTTTGAAAATAATGTATATGGAAAATTTAAATTGTAGCGTAACCCCCTTACGTTTTTCAGGATTGCATACAAATGTTGGTGTGCATTTTTCTGTGAGTTTTGACCCTCTGAGGTGGCTGTAGTTTGTTGAGTGGGATTTCAACTGGGATAGGAATAGTCAGGATATTTCATGTGGCTTTTACACCCTAAGGGATAAAAAAGTGTCTGTTGTGAATTATATAATTAATGAGAAAATGCTGTTCTGAATAGTCAAAAAGATTCTCTGGAATGATATTGGCTAGTCCAACATACGTACACCATATACAGTACATTACTAACAAGAGTAAGCAGTAGTATTTCTTCTTATAGCTTTGAGAGATAATAATTATCTATGGCTGGTAATTATACAACAACACACACCCACCACATGCTACACTTCTACTTGAGAATAAACACACACTTCACTTCAGCAGCTTCTTGGAACACTCATGCTTTTGTATCCTTTATCTGTTTCATATGTAAACCCCATCCGGCCTTTGTGCACAGTGACACACAGCCCAACCTGAAGGCCTCTGCCCGGGACGCTGCTCGTCTCCCCTCCTCCTCCAAACTGGCATCCTGGAACTTCACTCTCTGCTCCTTTGGCACTGAAAGATCCAGAGGTTAATTAGCTTGTGCCAGCTTTGCCTGTCCCACTGCCAGTTAATGAAAATCTGATTGGCTTCTAGGTGTCAAGAGTGTCCTGAAAGTTAATTCGCCCCGACCACCTCCTCTTTCCCTCGTGTCTTTAAGCCTCACATCCTGCTCTTACTTTTATTGTTGGACTGTAAAGTCTTTATTTCCTTTCTAGCCCATTAAACGCACCAACACAGAAATACAAATACATTTCATACTACATGGCTAACACACACAGAGGGGGGTAGTCACAATACATTTGACTTTTTAAGATATTACCTGAAACAATTACTTTTAGTTAAATGTATAGTTGGTCCGTTATTTATTTTTTTAAATCTATCCATTTATTTTCAAGCCTCAATGATTAATGCTCTGAGAGAATGTTGGGGATTCTATATTAAACATGGTCTGTCCTCTACTTGCAAGTGTAGTATACTTTCCCCTTGGCAATCATAATGTTTGTTTATTTAAAATAAATATTTGTACTACACTTTACATTATACATTGACTGAAATCAGTTTTTACTTTCCTGGTAGACTAACCTAGAACTGATCCAGCCTGTGCATAAATTCTTGCTATACTTCTCACCTCCATAGCATGATTTAAGTCAAGGGTTCAGTTATGTTTACCTAAGACCCAAAAACCTGTCCATAACCCTTCAGACTTTAATGCATTTATACCAACAAATAAAGAGCTGTTGTATACGCCCAATAAGTTCTAACAAATTTATCAAACAGCTTTTATCAGTTATTGATCATGATGACAAATGTGTACGCAAGCTCCTGCCGCCATATTGATACCTGCTGATGCAGTATTCCACTTTTGACTTTATAACTGGGGAGGTCTCACCACTTGGCCATTACTTTAAAAGAAAGTTACATGAAGGCCAGAATAGAACAGGACAGCTTTTTGTTCATTTACAAAGCACTTCTAGAATCCCTCCGTATCTTTTATTTTCATTATAGCTCAAGTTCAATGGTTTAGTAGTTCAGAGAAATGTGTCACTCCAAAACAGAATTTTGGAGAAAAGGGATTTTGGTTGCTACTAAAATTGTTGTTGGATAAAAACATTGCAGGTTTTTACAACTTCAAATGAACAACAAGCTGAAACCTATTTCATGGAGTAGACTTTTATTTAAAAGAAATTAAGCCAAAAAGCAAGAGAACTCCTCATATATGCATTTAGGTGCTTCTAATCACCAAGCCTTTATTTACTGTCTGTCAGCAGGTGTCCAGTTCTCTTTGAAAGAGACGGTTTGATAGTTTGTCGGTCTGAAGCATTCACGTGTGCAATGTTAAGAGGTAAAACACATAAACAATGTTCTTAGAAGGAATTGTACGTCATTATATTGTTACTTTGCCTTCACTTGCATCAGGCACTCTAAAAAGAGAGTCACATATAATAAAGTTGTACGTATAAGTTGTAACAGTGATCCTAGCAAGTAGAGATCATGTAAAAAGGGTGTTTCCTCAAAGTGGCAAAGAGTAGGAGTTTGTGGGATACCGCTTCATGTCCGCTCGTTCGTACTTGTCTAGGGATCAGCGCAGTCCTTCATTTCTTGTTTGTGTCCCTCTCTCTCCCGCTCTAATAACACTAATTAAACCATTAACCACTTCAAGGCCCACACCGTCGCTCTAATTGGCTTAATCACCAGTGCGTTGGCCGGTCATGGCCCGCCGACCGGCTGGGCGTCACCTCGTGTGACCAGAGCATCCCCTAGTCTCACTTGGACGACGGGACAAGTTAATTCCTTCAGGCGCTCAGCTTGGGTTACACGCCCCATAAGAAGATCTAGGATATCCGGAATTAGCAGACAATAAGTCAGAAGGAAAACGGTGTGAATGAACCAGTTAAAGTCGCATATCAAGGCTGCGTCTTGTGGTCTGTGACCCAGAGGTCGGCTGAGGTTTTCCACCAACTCAGGTTTCTTGACAAGTCTCTGGTTGTGACACCTTTACCACCTGGCTGTACTTTGTGAGAGCTACAGAGTGCCTTGGCTGATTACTTCTTTGGTTTACAGATAAGTGTTGCTTTACAGCAGTGTGCTTGTGCTGGTAACGTCAGCTGCATGCCCTCACACAGCCCTGGTACGCCGATGTGACCTGCAGAGGACAAACACTGTGCAGCAGCAGCAAGATGGAAAACATGTCGGACTTTACTTAAACAAGGATTTCATAAAAGAAGTAGAGCCACCATTAGAGGTATTGTTGATTTGTAGAAAGGACCTTAGCCCTGGGTTTGGTATTTGGAGTATCACTGCCTGGCTTTTTATTTACAATAGAGGACATATTTGAACAAGAGATGTATCAGACATACACTGACAAAGACTGAACTTTTAGTAATCTATCACTGACCTTACTTTGTAGATATTCTTCACATATTTGAGAGATAATGCACTTCGAAGCTATGGCCTGTCCTTGGCATTTATAATGTTCTTTTTAATATACTGTAACATTGAAAAATAGTCAATGCTTTTTTAATGCGTTTCCTTTAACATTTAGGATTAGTTAGGACAGTTTTAAAAAATCTAAGGAAAGATGTTATACATGTAGAAAACTAAACAGACAGTTAAACTTGTGAAACACGCTGCTGGCAGTGTGACTCAGTGTGAGCTGGTAAAACACTATGAAACGTCCTTTGGCGACAATATTTCTAAGGTTAGTGTGCCTGAAATGTAACGTTTTCTTTCATAAAGCCCACCTTAAATCATAATGATTAATTGATAGTACAATATATAGCAATGTAGCATTACCTAAAATAGACATTTGGGTTAACCTAAGTCATGTAGGGCAACTGTTACACCAAACACCCTTTTACTCAGACAAGGTGATCCCTAGAAGTTCTACGAATATGATTTGCATAATTCTGTACGTGTACCTTTTATTTCCATTTTCAGATCTTCACCTGACAATTATACTAAAAATTTTAACTTTTAAGTCACTGAGGAAATTTGTAGTGTATATTCTCAATAGGCTTTTAATAAAGATCTATTTACTTTACTTTATGTTGTGAATGATAATCGATATGATAATAGTTTGTTCCAAGTCTGTGGCACGTTTGTTGGACAATGCAACCAACAGTGCAAACACCACTACATGTTAGCGCTCTACGCTCTATTCACAGGGTGAGATTTAAATCAAAGCACAAGCTAAATTCTTCAGATTCTATCAAAGCTCAAAAAATACTTCCACTTCTCGTTCTTTCTTCTTTGATTATGGCAGACACGGAGCTGGGTGTTGGATGACACAGAGCTCCACTACAGCGCTGTGCTGCAGGCTTTAGAGCAAAGGACCAGAGCTTTCTGTTGACATTAGGAATGCATTTTGCACTGCATCCTGCCCTCAGGCTACACACAGAGCATCTGTCAAATGCTGGTAGACAGGTTTTAGTCTTGTGGGTTAACAAATTAGCCCACAGTGTATCAGAGCCTCTACTGTTTCCAACTGGAGTGAAAGATAACATTCTCTTGTCTCAGCTCACAGTGATGTTTGTAAAACTGAGGGATGGGTGTGGGATGATTTGTCAGATTATACTCTTCACTGTTTTTACGACTATAAGCGTTATCGTGTAAACAATGGATATGGATGTTTGATCATTAAGAGTAGTATATACATTTTTGCTTTTCAATTACTACTAAACTAAATGTTTTAAATATTAGAGGTAGTGGTCAAAAACACAAAAGACTGATTTCCTGCTTTAAAAATGTTGATCTTAAAAAACTAATGGTATGCATACTATAATTTGAGAGCCACGGCTATATTTGATATTTTATTTACTGAATGTCCTCCAAAATAAGCTCCAAAAAGCAATAATTGAGAAAAAGAGAAAAGTTGCAGTTGTGGCAATGCAACCTTCACATTGTGGGTGTGTATTTGTTGTGTGAGACTTGTTTACTTAAAGAAGGAAATAGAAAAAGCCTTATTTTTTGCTAATAAATCATCATTCTATTAAAATGAGCTTTTACTACACACACAGAGCCTGTCCTGGATCCATTTGTTCCATATTTTGCTCTTTTTCTCATTCCATCTAATGCATTACTGTCACTACAAAAAAAAAATACTACAAAAGTAAGCTTAAAAAGTTAAACTGCTAAAACGGACTTATTCAGAATACAGTCAGAATAGTGTAGTTTTTTCTTAAAGACTAAACCCCATTTGTTTGACTGGCCTGTTGCTTGCGTTTATTCCTGGTTTATGCCTGTTACCAAGTTACATAAAATCTATACAATGGTTGAGTAATTACTTTTGTGTTTCAGACTTTGAGAAGGACGACGACGAACCGGGAAACGGGATCGCCCAGTGGAGGCTGAATGAGCAGCTCTACCCGTGCCCTGTTTGTGGCAAAGTGTTCGGGAGGCAGCAGACCCTTTCCAGACATCTGTCTCTACACACAGGTAAACCCTTGCTCGAAAAAACGATGCTCCAAAGATGGGAATTTTTTTTAATGTGTTGTTTGTGCATGTGTGTATGTGTTTGGGCTGCCGACGGTAAGTAAATAAGGTTGACTAGACTGGATTACCCTTCTTTTAAAGAGATTACCACCGTGATTAGTCTCACTGGGAATACAGCCCATCTAATTACCCCGCTCGAAGGATGCCTCGCAGAGCATGTCCACACAAACACCAGCGCGCACTCTAGTCATCCTGGTGCAGTATGTTTGGTCCTCACAATAACAGAGATCCTGATCCTGCTGTATGTCCCCAGTGTCTTGATTACAGAGTGTTTTCAAACTACACTCTACTCTTGTACCAGCATCTACAATCGCTACTTCATCTCCCATCTTTAAGACAGCAGTTAATGAATATACTGTGATTTATTCAGAAGGATTAAGTGTAGTCTGACATTTAGACAAATCATTTTATTCATCAGAACCATGAATGCAGCAGGCATTTTTCTTCACCAATATTGAAGATCTCACTTTTTTGTGTTAGATACACCATTCTAAATCTGTCTGAGTGGTAACAAAGACTATGAAGGATTAGTTAAAATAAAATCCATTCTGCTGTTCTGCTACAAAGCCAGTGACCAAACAGTACAAGTTACATTTTTTTAATGGGACCTTTTTGAATTGTGATCCAACCTTCTCATTCTGGTTAAGCATAGTTTGGTCATTTGTTTTGTAATGGGTTTGGTCTTTTTTTCATTGTACTTAATATACACTTTTGTTTGTCATTTACATCATTGTTTTGTAGTCAAAGTGTCTTTTCCTTTTACTGTTGTTTTCTCGCTTCTGATATTTCTAAAAGCAGCGTTGTTTTACCATTAGATGCTGATAGACTATAGAATTGGTTTGGAAACCTTGTTCTTAGTCTTAGTGCTGTTATTGTTATAGCTTTTTCTCCAAAATAAAACAATTAGCAAAATTTAAACATTAGAAATTGTGTTGTTTTACAAGTTCAAATCCTTCATTTAGGTTTTCTGACCGTGTTTGCATCACATGCTTACGCTTAATGTAGCTTGTCCATTTGTTTGCTGTTAGCTTTTCTAGGTTACATGACCATGCTCAGATAGACTTACTCCTTGTCAGTTCATTTCAGGGTCAAATTAATCAGTGTATGAAACCAATCACAAGACTCTGTGTGACTTCATATGTAGTTGAATGCTGCAACAGCTCACTACTCCTTCTAGTGGTAGGAAGAGATATAACAGGCTACATTTGACAGCTGCGCTCTTTAGAACTTTGTAATATTGCATTGAATTTTATCATGATGACTGTAAATTGCAAGTTGTAAACAATCTTAATCAGAACTCACCTTGCTCAATGTCACACTCACTCCCTGTTTCATGTCTGCCTATACTATCAAGATTAAATAAAGGCTAAAATTTGATAAAATTGTTATGCTAATGATAATAAACTGAACACGGCTGCAGCTCGCAACTCCATCTAGTGGTAGTGAGAAATATAACAGTCTACCAACAATAGCCCAGTGTTATCTTTATAATAAATTGCATTGGCCTTACTGGCATACTATCAAAACTGTTATTTCTAAACACTCAGATACACTTTAGCATACTTGACAACATTTAAAAACACTTCTTACAGTTACAACTTTAAAGCAAATGAACAATGATTAGACATTCATGCAAACCTCCCTGGACGGCAGGCTAAATTACTGGGCACACAAATGAAGACTCGTGTACAAAATGCCTCCACATGGTCTCACATTTAGCACGCACACACGACTTGTACACACGCACACCATCTGAGAGTGTTGGCTGCGAACAGCTTGGCCACACCACAGAGAGCAGAAGCAGGGGCATATGTCAGTGTGATGGTCTTTTTGGTTTCCCCGGTGACATAAAGGTTGCCTGGCTTTGTGTCCTTTGGGCAAATGGTGAGTGTGCATGTGTGTTTGAGGAGGGGAACGAGAGGGGGATGATTTGTTTGAGGGTAGTTTGTTTAGGATGAGAGAGCACTGTGTACTGTATGTTCTATATGTAGACTCACACTACAGATGTAACGTTTTGAACATGCATCGGAAAGCTTCTTGGCATATTTTGGTATATTAGAAGTTTATTTTTAATGAGTTTTTACTCTTCCTCAAATCAGTGTTCGGGCTAAGGGCAGGTAAAGTTGAGACAGGGTTACACGTTTAGTAATTAGGTTTGCGCTCACTTTAAAGGCACAGAAGCGGAGTGCAACTTAATGAAATATCATCTGAGGTAATGTTCACACTAACCCCAAGTCTTATGTGTGCTGTGTTTTCCTTTCTTTGCAGAGGAGAGGAAATACAAGTGTCACCTGTGTCCTTACGCCGCCAAGTGCAGGGCTAACCTCAATCAGCACCTGACCATCCACTCTGTCAAGCTGGTCAGCACGGACGCCGAGCAGATCGTCAGCGCGGTCACAGCCGACTCCACCGAGCGCAAGAACTGCCCCTATTACTACAGGTAGTAGTAATAACGAACCAGATAAAATGTCCTCCTCTTTTTAAAGATGTCTCAAACCAATATCAGAGATCAAATACACTGGCCTCGACTGATACAGCTTTTGGAACATTTGTAGCTGACCTGACCTAAAGATTTAGACCTGTCCAAGCGGCATTCACCATTCCTGTTGGACTGCTTCTGAGTGGCGACACGTTGGGAAAGTAATGAAAGGGAAGCAATCCAATAAATTAACTTAATTAATCCAGAACAGAACCTTCTCTGTTGCTTTTAACTTATTAAATATATTATGTACTTAGACATACATCTACCATCTCCCTGCACCATTCTTTCACATAAATCCGAATACAAATCCAAAAATGTGTCTTAATATGTCTAGATCTGGTTAAAACAGCAGTGTCATGTTGTGTTCATAGCACAAGTTTGCTACTATAATACTACACTATAAAATACACAGGACACTGTTGCACCATTTCATATTGTACATGAAAAAAGGCATAATTTCACTTTGTTATAATACTCTTTTATAAGTCAGGTATCAGGTAGATTGAGGGATTAAGTAAACTCACTGTGGGCTTACTGGTGTTCTAGTCAAGATCACACTGAGACCACGACTTTAGAGGCTAAAATGAGAGAAAGATAGAGATACCAAGGAACTGCTCTAAAATTCAAACCAGAGACAAACCAGTGACATTGGTATCATTTAAAGATAGAAGCGCTCTATTCAGCTGCAGTAATGATGATAAATAATTCATAGTGCAGTCATGTTGAGATGAAAACCTTTGAAAACGTTGACCACCCTGACACAGTGAGGACTTTCAGCAACTTTGTTTATGTGTAAGGAGGAAAAACAGAGCTTCATTTGTGGTGCTGTTTCACCCTAATGTGTACATGCTTATTGTTGTTTTTTGAGCTGAACATTGAGTATCCCTGGTAACACCATAAACCATGTATTATATGCTCTAATACAAATTACAAATTTACATTTTTACCTACGGTTTTCTTAATTTTGTGTTAGAATTAAACCTCATTGACTTGAGAATGAATGACATGAATAAATGTAAATCTCTGTTTCTTACATATCTTTAACCTCACCTAGTGGTCTGGCAGACTTGTGAGAAGGTACAAAGTTATGGGCTTAGAGATTTTATAATGCTTTAGGGAAAGGTTCCAGTATCTAAACCTTAGCCTTAATCTCCTGATTCTTTTATGTCTAAAATCACACTGATTAAAAGTGTGTTAGATGAGACAAACTGATAAAAGTGGTCTGTATTCTGGCCTCCATTTTCTTAACTTAACCCTCAAAAATAACTAATGACTGTCTGGATTTCAATCAACTTTGTTCTACATTTCCATTTATAATTATCTTATAATGTAGCTGGGTTTTGTGCCACGTACCAATTTATTCAACATAATCTAACACCAAGGGCCGGCTGTCTCATTCTCTCATTCTCCCCGTTTTCCTCCTCTTCCTGTCTGTTCTGCGTCCAGCTGCCATGTGTGCGGTTTCCAGACGGAGCTGAATGCCCAGTTTGTCAGCCACATGTCGCTCCATGTGGACAAGGAGCAGTGGATGTTCTCGCTCTGCTGCAGCGTCTGCGACTTCGTCTGCATGGAGGAGAGCGACATGAAGAGCCACGTTAGTACTGGACATGCAGGTATTTTCTGTGTGCTTCTTATAAAATGTATCATAACATTTTATTTTTAGGAGACACAGATTGTTACAAAAGAGTGTCCTGGTTTGTTCTGATTTGGTGTAAGTAATACATCAGATATATTATCGTCAAATTTTATTTCAGTCTGTTATAGCAGACTAAAGCAGTGAATCTCAAACTTCTCTCACTGAGCACTACTGAAATATTTCCTTTTACAGCTCATACACTAAGGAATATAGTAGAGGGAAGAAGAAGTGAAGAACTAAATCTATAGTTATTTCAACTGTGCTCCATTTAAATGGTCTAAAAAAGGGACTAAACAAGGACTAAAGCTAAATTTTACCGTTTAAGATTGGTCCAAATCTAATAGGATTTTCATTCATTGATTCTCTTCTGCTTCACGTGTGATTGGAGCCCATCCCAGCAACATGGGGCCATGAGGGATATTAGTTTAATTTAAATAAAGTTTAATAGGTTTAAAGTGATTTTAGTTTGATTTTAACAGGCATAAGGGTGTTTTAGTTGGTCGTTTAAATGGTTTTACTTTGACCGTAACAGATTTTCTGTTGATTTTAGATGGATTTTAAAAGGTTCTAGACATTTAGTAATTTTAGGAAATTTTAGTTAGACTTCAGTTATCATTTGTTAATATTTGAACAAAATAAAATGGATTATGAACAAAAACGTGTGCTGATAAAGTATTTTTTGATGGTAATATTTAGAATTTCAGTCCTCGTACCACCAGTCGTCCTCGTACCACAGTTTGAGAACCACTGAACTATAGCATTTTTAAAACAAGCAACTTAATTAAAAATGACTTAGGTTTTATGGCAAGGATTAAAAACAAATAGGTTAAAAAACCAATCCATTTTTGCCTTAAATGCTGCTAAAAACGGACTCTTCAGTGCAATACGTAATATTTCATAAATGCCATTTCATTGAGCAAAATAGTATAGAATATAATAGATGTGTATGTGTTTTAAATTCTTTAGTCTATTTATTTATTTTATAGGCTTTTATTATGTTTTTAATAATGCATTTTGCTTTTTATCAATATCTTTGTGTCCAGTGACCATGACATTCTGTTTTCTACTAATGAAACAGCCGACACTTATTAGCATTGTTTATCGAGCTAAAGGGTTGCTCCATGAATAGAATCTTGTGTTAACTCACTTTATTTATTTACTCGTTTATTGAAATTACATTTGGCAGAATCTGAACTTTATGTTTATGAGATGTAAAAATCAATAAGTCTAATTAACAAACAGCTTTAGTTTAACATTTCCCTTTGCTCTGACTGTAATCATTACTCTCAATTGTGTTGCACTTTATTGTACTGCTTATTGAAAATGTATCCTCAAAGTCAAGTATCACACACAAATTAGGGCAGTCGATTTATATCTTTCACATAACCATCTAAAACCAGGATTATTATAACTAAATACACCATCCATAACTAATCTGATTTAGAGAGTTCTGAAAATTACTTGTAAGTGCTGGAGTGGGTGGAAGCTTACATAGTGTGGCTCTTGTCCACATCTCAGAATAGTCACAGAGAGCTGTATTTGGACACTGACACATTTTCTATTGTTCTGGCGCTGCTCTATACCACATTGGCTTTACATTCTTTGGTGACAGAAGAATAAGAATTAGAGGAATAAGTATTTTTAGAGTAGCTAGATATATTCCACACAACACAGTTTTTGTAGAGGCTCTGATATTAGTGCTGGTCTTATTATTTGCACAACTTTTATCTCAACAAGAAGATCATTCAAATTTAATTTCACAAATTACTATCAGTGGGCACTTCACCTCTGCTAAAATAATCCATCTATTTGGCAGGTGAGACATTACAAGATGCTGATTAACGAGCAAGAATATTGCAGAGTTGAGCCTTGGAATGGTCCTAATAATAGACCACTTTAAAAATGTGCAGTTTATCTCAACACAGTGCTTTAGAGGACACTTAACTAAAGCCTCGCATAGGGCTTGCATGTGCTGATCATTACATCTAATTAGGAAGATATAACCCGATAGTTCTGCATAATATTAGTACGTCATGTAGTTTGTGATAGTGTCCAAAGGATTGTAAAAGCATAGTTGACTGCAGGGTTGAAATGATTCATTGAATAAATCGAGTAATTCGATTAGAAAAATGCCTCAATTATTTTTATGTTTTCTCAATAATTTGAGTGGGCACTTCCATCCCCCCCCAGCCTTCACACCTGTACCTGATCCTCCAGAGACCCTAGTGTCAAGTCTGGAACGCCCCAGAGTGCAAACATTTAAAGTGTGTGTTTTTATATATATATAGTTTTATTTATATAGCGCCTTTCCAGAGCTCAAGGACGCTTTACATATCAATTATTCATTCACTCCACAGTCACACATCTGTAGCCACAGCTGCCCTGGGGCAGACTGACAGAGACGTGGCAGCCATTCCGCGCCTACGGACTCTCTGACCATCACCATATACATTCTAACATATTCATACGAGGCAAGGTGGGTTAAGTGTCTTGCCCAAGGACACAACAACAGTATGAACTGTGGGGAGAGCGGGAATCGAACCTACTACCTTCCGGTTGAAGGACGGCCGCTCTACCACTGAGCTACTGCCGCCCCCAGTGAGCTAATGACGAAAACACTGTGCGACTGGAGCTGAACCTTCGTACTGTCTGCAGCTGTTTGAACTTTACTTTAAAGATGCATTACGGAAGATCCAAAGTTAATGTACTAGTGTGCCAACTCTGGCGTTAGCGGTACTGCATCCAGTGTTGTGCGTGTTCACTGTACGAGCACAAACAAACAACAACCGAAGAAGAATCTCCCAGTTTCAAGCTCGCTGGAGGTCTGTCTCTTCCCTGTGTTTGCAGGATTCATTTTCAACTTTGTCGCTAGCGTTGCTTAGTTTACGTATGGCTCAAGCCTCTCCCGTGGAACCTCTTAAATGGTCGTCGTGTAAGGGCGCCGCCATACGGCGATATACAGCGAAATACAGCGGTATACCTCCGTCCACCAGAGGGCAGGCTCCAAAAGCGTAAATATAAGAAGAAATCCAATGGCGACTTTACAAGTATAAAAATCATGTTTACAGCCTGGTACAAAAGATGGCTCTGGTCTCTAGAGCTAAGTTTTAACTACATGACAACTCGGGGAGATTACATCCATTTTTTTACAATCTATGGTTCACAAACATTATTGAAATGCAGCCAGATGCTCTTTTTTTTATTGTTTATCATTTCTTAACTTGCTTGCTTTCAAATCCTCCTCTCTGTCGCTCTGTGTACCTGGCAATGGTACCTGGACTGATTTACTACACTTGCTATCTTAGGAGCACGTGTCCCCCTTCCTTCTATCACGTAATGGTATGATCCTAGTCTGTCCTCCCATGTGATTGGCCGCATGTTTACCCATCCAAATATAGTCCTGCCCCTGCCGTGGCTGAAGATTTGGCTCTCCCTGACAGGAGTTCGCTACAAAGAATCGGCTCTTGGAGCCGGCTCATTCGCTAACATCACTACAGATAAGTTTATTATTATATCCAGGGGGAAAATCATTTGCACAATCCATTTATTCAACATAACACCCGCACAGTCTTATGCCTTGTAGTTATGTATAGTGGTCATCTCAGACCTATACGATGTTGGCAACCTGCAAGGCCAACTAGTTACATTTACATTTATTCATTTAGCCGACGCTTTTTTTCAAACCGACTAGTTCTTTGCTACCTTATTATTTGGCCAATTAGAGAATTAAAGCTGCATTACAAAACATTTACTCTGTCTCATCTTCCAAGAACAGCATAGAAACCTTTCCTGCTCTTATTAAATAAAAAAAAGTAAAACTGGACCACTTTTTTATTGCAAAATACTAATTGGTACATCATACCGAGGTTTAGAGCTTATCTTAAACGTCTAGCTCTGAGTTAAGCAGCTGACCGATGCAATTATCTGTCTCATTAAACCTCACGGGCATGTTTCTCCATGCTTCACTTTGCTGTTTCTTTGTGTAATCCAGTGCTGGATTATTGACAGCCATTAATTCAATGACCCTTTGCTAAAAAGTGATTGATCAAAGTTACCACTACACGCTAATATTTTTATCTGATAAAATCCTTGATAATAAAGCCTAGATGAGATCTTACAATCTTGTTTTTTCACATTTTATTCCTATTACAAAATGCTATTTTTCGTGATAAAAATGGGAGCTAAATCAGTCTTAGTGGCTCACCACATAATACTGAGACCCACTCTTTTTTTCTCTGTAAGTAAGGCCATAAAAAACTTAATGACAATAATATAATACTTAATATGGTTGATTTAAGTTACCAAATTGTTTTTAAAAGTTACAGTCTGGTCTTGAGTATTGAGCTGTTTTTTGGCTCTTTATGTGAATAAGTGCCAGCAGTTCATGTAACGCGACTCCATTGTAAACTTGTTAAATGCAGCTTGGTCTCAGTTCAAAGGACACCGCAAAAGAAAAGCAGTAGAATTGGCTTTCACAAACAGCCCCATCCTTCGACCTGCTCTGGACTTTTAAAGCTGCCTCTCTGAACCCCTGCTGGTCGATATGACTGTTTTTGTCTAAAACAGCTTTGTCCAGTTTATTGCTGATGTTCTGCTCCTTCCACTGTTCTCTGTCTGTGTGTGTGATGTTGTGTATACGTGATGGTGGGTGGGATTGTCCGGCGCAGACAACTGAGGGGTCTTTCGGAGGCCACAGTGGCCTTGTTTATCTGAGAAGGTTGGCCCTTATCGTACCTGAGGGGAAAAAATCAATAGGCCTTGGGTCGGTGAAGACGAGCTGGGTTTACGATGCCACTGTGGCCATCTTTTAAGTCTCTCAACCTGGCCAGGCATTTATCTCAGTCTGTTACAAGATGGACACCACCAAGAAACACATTCTTGTGTGGGCTTTACACTCACAAACATACTCTCTCTTACATTTATTGTGAAATTAGCAAGGTCATTACTTCTGTGAAACAAGCAAAACTCATAATATTAACTTCAGATAGTCAGATATGCCAACAGACTAACTTTTAAAAAAAAACTTAAATTAACCTAGATTAGGGAGTATACAATTGGACTACTTGGGAAAAAAGAAGAAACATTTAAACACTTAACCGCATACTGTAATGGGAATCATCTGTGGAAACATTTGAGCTTAAGATGTCTTATTTCAACAAGGAAAGACGTTCTAACTTAATTACAGTTTACAATTACAACAAAAATCGTTAGTTTTTGTCAAAACACATTGTTGTTTTTAATTCTTCTAAAATTCTGCCTAAACTTAGATCAGGCTAAACCAAACAAGGAGTCAGCCAAGAATAAATCCAACATTTGACTAAAAAAATCTGAAGTCAAGACTACAACTAAAACGTCTCATTTCTAGATTGTGAAGGTTACTTATAATAACAGCAATCTGAAAAAAAAAGTTTCAGTTCAATTGCTGTCCATAACCTTGTCAACGGGCAACATCAATTCTTAAATATCATACTTTCCTAGACTCTTGTGGTCAAAGCCATTCATCTAAAAACAAAAAGTGAATATTTTTCATATTAAAGTTGTCGCAGGGTTGAGGTCCAATGACTCATAGCACTATCTTTTCTCTTCTTTCTATGTCTAATTTGAACTATAAGAACCTTTTGGATAATGTAAGCAAATAAAGCGCTACCTAGAGACATATTTTAAGTGTTCTGAGACTATGTTGTAAATGACCCTGGTATATTTAGACTGAAAGCAATTAATATTTTTTAGTGTAAAAAGCATGTGCAGTGTCTTCGTACATTCTTCTATGGCTGCCCATTGTAGTTGTATTAAAAAAGATAGGTCAACCATTTCAGGATCGGCGCAGCCTTTCTCCCTCCTGAGTGAATGGCCTTTGTTGAGTTGTGCCCTGAGATGCTCCCGCCATCTTAGCTCCTTCGGCCATGACCTGCGCTCCTCACCCCTCCTTCTCTCCCTCGCTCCTGCGCCCTCGCCTCATGCTCGTCTGATTCCCTTCTCTCTCTTCCCACTGAATTGCAGACTTAGAGAAGGGAGATCAATAAAAGCACACTGTGTCTTGATTGGACTGGCAGCAGGGCCTCAGTCTGAGCAGTATGCAAGAAGGCTGTCTGCTTCTACTCTGTGGATATGTGCAAAGTGTGGCTGTTGTATAGAAAAGGATCTATAGGTCTGTAAGTTATATTTGTTATAACAACAATGCAGCAAGCTTAATTTGCAGTTTTGTGTTTTCCTTATGGTTCTTATTTTTGCCCAAGTAAGAATACTTTGTCACTCTATTTACAGATTGCAGTGTTTTGCTCAACTTAGTAACTATACCACACTGTTGGACCAACTGCAGTTGGACATTACACATATTTGAGACCTGTCAAATCCCCTATGACATTGGAATTGCGTCTAAAAGTGTGCTACACCAACTTGTACTGTATCCATATTTCCACAGTTTTTTGCTACTGGAAAACTGGTCAACTCTATTCCAGTTAATTCCCCCGACTTGGGCGTAATGTTAACTATGTGGATTAGAGTTTGTGTGTTACCCCACACTTTTTTTTTTATCCAGTTCTCAACTCCAGGAGCCCTCTCAGTGAGACCAAGAGCACCTCATCGTCGCTCTCGGCCCTCAGCGATTCACTCAACAGCTCTGAAGGTGGAGACCACAGCAACGAAGAACTGAAGAGTCTGCTGGCCCCACCCTCCTCCGCAGGCAGCCAATCAAGCTCTGGGAGCCACTCGGGGTCTGGAACTGAGGACAAAAATGAAAAAGGCAAGTGTAAAATAGTGTAGTGTAGTACTCTGTAGTGTAGCATAATGTAGTATAGTGTAACATTACACAGTGTAGCATAGCATAGTGTAGTATAGTAGCATAGCATTTTGCACTATGGTGTAGCGTAGTGTAGTGTAACAGTGTACCATAGTGGGAGCACTGTTTCAACATTTTAGCACTGGGAGGCAGGCATTGTTCTGCTCATTCTCTTACTGGGCCTTATCTCTTCCACATCTCTGGCTCATCTTGTCACTGTATTTGCATCACTTTGTAGCAAAAAGCTAAGCAGAAAACCTATTTAATTGTTTTAAGATGTTTGGAAAAAGCTCACCCTACTTTGTCCTCTCCAGGCTTCGAGTGTGTCTTCTGCAACTTTGTGTGCAAGACACGTAGCATGTACGAGCGGCACCTTCAGATCCACCTCATCACGCGAATGTTTGAGTGCGACGTCTGCCACAAGTTCCTCAAGACGCCCGAGCAGCTGCTGGAGCACAAGAAGTGCCACACCGTCCCCTCCGGAGGGCTCAAGTAAGGAAAGCAAGTACAGACAGAGGTTCCTAACTCCAACCCCTCCACACTATCCCCCTCTCGCTCGCTCAACTCACCACACGCAAAATGACATACATAATTTTAGAAAAGACAGGGGTGTGCCTAGAATTTCAACATTTAGCTTAAGTGAAACAAAAAACAGAGGTTGCTGAATTAATGGTCGCTAAAATCTAAATATAATTTCATTTTCAGTGTTAAGTAGTTTTCAACTGCTGCAACTATTTGTGCAGAATGCAAAATAAAGTTTGCCCGCCATGTTGATGACATATATGAAATTAAATTATAAGGTTGAGCACAATCTTATCTGACATGGGATTTGTGAGTTGATGTGCCAAATTTAGCAGATATTCATGAGCATTTTTCAAAAACGTTGCAAAATTGTTCCCAGCACCACATGAATGCAGCAATGTTAAGAGCCATTACCCAGCAAGTACACTAAGAATTGAATGGCTAGTGCTGGTGTAGTCATTGGTTTCAATATAGTCAAAATTGCTAAAATGAATACAGTTTAATACGAAAAGAACTACAGCCATGTTGTATCGACAATTGTAGGCCTTTGGTCAACAGATTCATTTTCTTTAGCCACCAAATGAAACGCAACTCTCTGTGGTTGTACTTGTCTCTCTTGGCAAGTGGAACTTATTAGATAGTGCTGTATGCATCCACAGCGGCTACTCTGAGCAGGAGGCAGAGTGAAAGGAGATGGAAATGGGCTTCCCTTCAGGGTCTGTTGTTCCACTGCCCACAGTCATAGCACACACACAAAAAAATCTGATGAAACCTGCTTTCCCGAGAGCTACATGCTGCTGCAGTCATTACACTGCATCAACCATGTAACGAAAAACACTTCTTGGCACACCCCTGGAACATGATCACTCACAAGCAAGAGCACACAGCATAAGCACAGGCTTGTATAACATCTCACCTTGCGACAGCCTAATGTAGCTGAGTACTCACCAGGGCTAATGTGTGCTTTTAAGATCACACCATAGACAGTGATAGAATAGTGGTCTGGGATCATTCGCTGATGAAAAGTTTATTCAAAAGTGAGGGTTGGTTTCATGAAGCCTAGATCCTATTGGTACCAAATGAAAAAGTCTATTCTTTCACAGTTTTGCTTTACATTCACCAACCACTTTATTGGAGACCCATGTTCAACTGCTTATTAATGCAAATATCAGTATAAGTTATTGTATTTTGGCTATTGTGATTAGCCCTTTCTGCAATAATTTAAACTAAATCTTGATTAACTTAGTATGAGGTACTTTACTGTTAGTTAACATCACTAGCTACATATGCTACTTTGAGATTGGCATTGGCATAATTAGTTTGTACTATGCAGTTGGTTTCAGTCTGGCATTTATAAAAGTAACATGACAGTTCTTTTACTGTCTATAGCTTACATATTAATCCTATCATATTAACATGCATTAATGTTATTGAATTGGTGTATCTTGATAGGTGTAGCTAAACATAACTCTGGTCTGTAACACACATACATAATATCAGATAAGAGCTACTCTAATTAAGAGACAATAGTTTTTTTTTGTTTGTTTTTTTAAAGCTTTTGTAGCTCTCACATGCTCACACGCTTCCCCTCCATGTCCATCCTCTGACCCCACAGGAGCCTTTGTTGTACTGCAATACATTTATGTCCCATTTCAGGCCTGTTGAGCTAACACAAAGCCCATCTGTTGACCACAGCACGCAATGATGAGCTTTGACTTCAGGCCTTATATGTCACTAAAATGTTAATAAATTTCACATAGTTTAAAGAAGTTAATGTGGGGCAGTTTATAAAAGTTCATTCCAAGTTTGCCATTGTTTTGTTTTTGAGTTGTTCTCATAACTCCAGTCTCTGCATGAGCATTAAGAATACCGCCTCATCTCGTCATTAAACAAAAGTCTGTGCTCTGCATTTCTGTGTAGCCATCAGTGGATGTTCCTAATATCTCCAAGTGTCTGAAAAAATTTGAGCACTTCACTGAATTTGTGAAATAGAACACAAACACATAAGTAGGACAAAAGCTGAAAAATCTTCACACTGTAGCGGCTAATGTGAGGACTTGTTGCTAGTTGTAGAGTGTGAGTGAATAACTGTGAAGGAGCTTTTTTAACAGTTTGAAATGTATCTTCTGTCTGGTGTAAATGTTTCTGAAACCAGATTGATTCCTATTAAGACAGCAGTCAACGGCAACTGAACAGGTGGTAGATATTTTCAATTCCATTAAAAGTAAAAGTAATGAAGGCAGTAATATTTCGACCACAACTACGTTCCGCTCATTAACCGTTCAATTGATCAATGACATCACACAATCAAACTCACAGCAGCCCTTGTTAAGCTTATTTTGAGTGAATTCAGACACACTGCTATAGTAATATAGCCATAAAATATTCATCTAAAAATTGTTTGTCCCAATACCTCGACATATAAGATGCTTGTTTGCAAGTTTTATCAGAGTTTTTAGAATGACATTAGATCATTTAATTTAGTTTAGTGGAAATGACCTCATTCATTCTTCAGACGGAATTGGAAACCACAAATAAACCATTAAGCACACTTAAAAAATATCCACACAAAAATACAAATGTCAAACCCTTGCGCATAAAAGTGTATTCATGTATCTATACCTATGTTCAGCTAAAGTCGTTGTAGTGTGTATGCCAGGCCAGTAGGGGCAGCGTGAACTCTGTCACCACAGAAATTACTGTGATTACACAAAAAGAAGAAGTAGAAATGGTTTTTAACTTATAACAAAAACATTTCTGCTGTGACTTCAACAGCCAGTACTTAGCTGTGATTGTTAAGATGTCATTGGTTTCATTAAAGACACTGTTTACAATGTTCACATGACAGCGCAGAGGGCGGTGTTAAGTAGCATTCTTATAAAAGATTTACCTTTTCAGGGACTGATAACGCTAACGTGTAATCACAAGACAAGATTTTATCTATTCTTGTTCTTCTCTCTTGATCGCTTTGTTGAAAAATAAAACAAAGCAAAGTAAGCAAATGTGAAATTAGTGATAGATTTATCAATAGTTTTGTTGGGTTAGGCCAATCCACCCACTGCCCCATGATTGAGCTTTACAGTTTTCCATGTTTATGTCTTAAATATTAATAATTAAATACATAAAGAATGTAGACCTACTGTATATTCTTTTGCTTAGATTGAGGAGGTGAACCTTTACAGGAGACTAACCTAGTTCTGGTTACGATGTTCTAAGCTGGATGTGAAGTGTTCCTGTTCCATGTAGCAGTGTGTAGCAGTGAGGGAGCCAGGGCCTTGTCCATTTTGAGGTTTTTCTGAGGTGATTCTGTTCTGCAGGGTTTGTGAAGCGCTTTGGGGCCCAGAGCAGATGAAAGGTGCTATTTAAATGTAAGTGCCACTCCATTCCTTCATTTCCTTCATGTCCTACTGCTCCAATCTTTTTCTCCAGCCTGTCACCCCACTCCCACACACACCATACAGCACGTCTCCATTAAACTGCCACACATACGCCACACAACTCCACACCACACACATTTCCTTTACCTGTCCTTTCTTCTTCATCCTTTGTATCCAATCAGGGTTCCTACAAAAGTATACAAAAGTACGCAATTAGATTTTAGGCATTGCCATACTTTGTTTGGAAGTATTTAAATAAAAAATTATATGGACAAGATTTATGTTTCCAGGTTCCTTGCCCTTATTTTGAATTATTTAATTAAGAATTAAAAAAAAATAAATGTATCTATTTTTCCACCTTATTTTTCTTGTGAATCCGATTAATCACAAATTACAATGTCAGATAATATTTTTGAAAAGATTTGGTTTTCATATAAAAAAAATAGAAAATTTAAACATTTAATTAATTCACTATTTTAAGTTTAATGTTATTTTTAGCTTTTGTTTTGCAGGTTTATAATGTTTTTCAACCTAAAGGCCTTAAAATGCCATCATAACACTCAAATATTGGCCTTGAAAATTTATCAATAAGCCTTGAAATTTGATGATGAAATTTGATGTGTAGGAACCCTGATGAATGAAATTGATGGCCTGTATGAGTGCTGGGTTTAACAGTTCTTTTGTGCGGTGTTCTTCCCCTTGTCCCTCGTCCCTCTGTGGCTCTTCCCAGGTGCCCTTTCTGCATCTACTCCACTAATCGTCCAGCGGCCATGGAGTGCCACCTTAAGACGCACTGTAAGATGGAGTACCGCTGCCGCATCTGCCAAGGACTGTGGCCCGACCAGGCCTCGCTGGATGGCCACATGCGTGCCCACCGCCTGGGCAACCACTATAAGTGCGAGCAGTGCGGCTACCTGTCTAAGACAGCCAACAAGCTGATCGAGCACGTGCGGGTGCACACAGGCGAGCGGCCCTTCCACTGCGACCGCTGCTCCTACAGCTGCAAGCGCAAAGACAACCTCAACCTGCACAAGAAGCTGAAGCATGCGCCGCGCCACACGCTGGGCTGCCACGAGTGCCCCTTCACCACCACACACCCCTTCGTCTTCAGCCGCCACATCAAGAAACACCAGAGGACAGCGGAGGAGGACGAGGAGGAGGAAAGGGCGTCGCTGGCCGGGTCCAACAAGAACTTCCTGTTAGGAGCAGGAAGCAGCGGAGGCAGCGGCAGCAGCAGCCCGCTCATGAATCTGAGCGCGTCGCAAGCTTTGCAGTCGGTCGCACTGTCGCTCGCTTTAGGCAAGTCTCATCTGCAGCAGTACAAAACCACCCCCTCCTCGGCCGACCACCCACTCTGCCTGCTCAGCGCTAACGGCCGCCCCTCCCTCTCCTCCCCCCTGGAGCAGTACACAAGCTGCGAGCGCTCTCCCCTCGTCCCCCTCACCACCCTCTTCACCCAAAACAGCCGCTTCACATTCCAGTCTGCAAAGCGGCCAGCCACGTCCCCGCTCCTCGCCGCCTCCTCCTCCACGTCCCACAAACACTCCTTCCTGGCTTACCTGGGACTCACCGAGAGGGCCAAAACTGTGTGACTGTGAGCGCCCCCTCCTCTCACTCCTCGAACACTGCGGGGGTTCGTCTTTTCCAATCAGACCAGCAGAATAAGCTGGAGCAGACAAACATATTGAAAAGATAATAAACATTTATAAGAGAAAAAGCTGTACATGCTAAATGCATTTATATCAAGAAGCTGCTTTTCTTATCAGTTCTATCAATTCAATTATTACTACTTCAGCTACTACTCTATTACTTTCTGTTTTTAAACGAATGAATGACCCGGACCCAGTTGCATTATCCGCGGAAACTAGCGTATATCTGTTTTTATAGCTATTTTCTTTAGTCGTTTGACAATATAAAAGCTGAAAAAGACAAAAGAAAACTTGCAAGTGCTATATTTTAGTGCATTTTTTTTGTCTGTTGCTATTATGCATCAAAATAGCATGCCTGGTTCTGTGTTTCAACTAGCTTTGACGTCATTAGGAAGCTCAATTGGAAATCTTCTCTCGAGTGTTAGCAGTGCAACGTGGACCGAAATGGAATGCTTCTCATCGGAGAAAAGGGCACGTTTCCAAAGCAACGCCTCAAACCACGCACTTATTTATCAATCTTGTACATAGTTTTGTAGCCCCTCCCTTTCCCATGTTTTTTTTTGGTTCATTTTTCTTTTTTGTATAAGGGTGAATTCATATTATGCATAATTGCCGCCTCATATCCCTCGTGTCTCAGAATCAATATTATATTGGCGTAGTTTTTGAATAGTTTGGAGGCTCACAGAAAATAAGCTGTAAACTCATTAAATTGGACTTTTATCAGAATGTTATTATAAAAGATGAAGTGTTGCATTTGCACTCCTGGGAATAGGGAGTCCAAATAACTCGACAAGGTGAATTGCTGTGAACGGACGAATATGAGCGCGGCATTATATGCACAACTATGTATCACACGTCTATACTTAGAGGAGATATATGAGATACTTGTTTTGTGGAGGTGACCGCCGTTGGGTTAAAGCCCACAGGCGCGGTCACCACAGGCCGATTCAATGGTGCTTTTTGGAGCTTTTTGTAATTTTTTGTGTATAAAAGAAACAGAAAAAACTGTTCCAAAATGACTTGAATGAATGTATTTTTGTTTATGTACATGACAAAGTGATGCAGAAGTGTGGACAGGGACGTCCTCTGTTGCTGGTGAAGTTGGGAAAAGCTTGTGGTGGCCTTCTGTGTCGTTTTATTTTTTTTGTTTTGTCTTTCTTGTGTTTTTAACTTTTTATTTTTTTCGACTTTTGTACTGAGCCTTTTACATCATGACATTTTCTACTAACATTCACAAAAGACAAAAAGAGCTCCTGTTGGTGCAATGAAGAAGCAAAGCCATTCACTTTGTACAGCGCTGTGTGAAATGGCTTTTGCAACAGACGCCGGCAGACACGGTACTGCTTCACAACCCCACTCTTCCTTTTCTGTCAATCTTTTGAATTTTAATTGCACTTAATGTAGTTACGCATCGAGCCAAAAGCACTTAAAACCCTGGTGTTCTTTTATTATTTGAAACTTGTATCCACAGAGTTAGCATAATGAGTTAAGGCACTTTTCCACTGGGGCTGGACGGTACGGTTCGGGGCAGGACAGCACGCTTTTGAGATGTTTTAAATGGGGTATGAAGAATCACAAATAAGCATATTGTACTGTTTTGGTGACCACTCTGCTCTGGGTCAGCAGTGTGGTATGGTTACTAAAAGGCGGAGCTAAACACTGCAGTTTGTTGATTGCTCAGTAGAGATTCCTTACTTGTATGAAAAAAAAAAAGCCTTTCTCAAATTAAACTCCTAATTATAATAAAAATGTATTGGATTTAAATATATATATATATATATATAATATTCATTTACCCCACAGTCACAGAGATGTGGCAACCATATTGCGCCTACAGACTCTCTGACCACCACCAAACACATACACATTCATACACCAGTGCCATAGAAAATCCAAAAACGGATATTCTCGCATCATGGTTTTTCTCACTGACACAGTACCCTCAGCTGGACAGAAAACTCAGATATACATTATATATAATTCCATGTCACCAGGACAAGCAGACTTCTCCTGAGTGACACGCTCCGCAGCTCCAACAGAGGGAGCAGAAACAGGCCAATATACTGGACCGTAGCAGAGTTTTATTTGTACAAAAAGCACTAAAATCACCCTACTGTTTCAGAAGACTTTTTTTTTACAAACTTGCAAATTTGAATAGTTTCCTCTTGAAAACAAACAACTGTAGAGGGATCTGGGCCATCTAGTAGCTAAAAGTGCTACTTTAAAGTAAATAAAGATGGGAAGAAACCAGTAGCACTCTAACCCCTACTCTATCTTGCAACAGTATATGCCAAAATTGTATAGCCTCTCATCATCACTCTGCCCACGTAGATAAATTTCTTCCAGGAAAAACAACATGCTAAATGTTAATGTTTTGAAAAAGCTAACATTTATAGTAACTCTTGCTATGGAAGTTGCGTTTACTGTTTACATTACATGTAACACGAGTATAACTTGTGGCATGACATAGTGAGCCCCTAAAATTTAGAAAACTGACGCAGCTTTTCTGTTTTGAAAGTTGAGAATAAACCATTAACAGTCATCTTGTACTGTTTCCTGTTTGTATACCTGTACATTTCACCATTTACTCCCTTCTTTATTGCAGTCAATGGCAAGGAATGCATTTTAAAAGTGCACTTCAAATGTTGATTTCTTGTATAGAAAGAAAACTTGTGAGCACTGTTGAAGCTCTCACACCTGCACACAACACAGTCAAATTGCATCCCTCTTTGTAGTTTCCAGTACAAAACTGCGCCGCACCAACCCGTACCGCACCACTTGGAGAAATGTTGCCTTAGACAGTTGCTGGTGGGGAAAGTGGGAAATATACAGCCCTCACACTGAGCCGCTACGCCTGGTGTGAAATACAATTTGCCTGAATTAGACAGTAGAGGTCAAGCTCACCCTGGGAACTAAAGGTCCCAGGCTAAATTGTTGACGCCAATTTTGCACAGTGTGGCACTTTTTTTATTTTTTTTTTTTTTTTTTTATGAGAATATGTATTTATCCATTAATGCTCAAAACAAAGCTGCAAGATAGGGCGGTATATTCATAGAAGCATTTTATTTAGAAAGAAGCTTTACCCTTTTAACAATATAGCGCTTGTGTTTTTAAGTGGTCTTGAAGCCAAAACCCCTTATTTGTAAAGGGGTTGTTTTTTTTTTTGTTTTTGTTTTTTTCTTAATTGGTTTTTAATATTCATGTTCTGAATCATCTTTTGTCTAAAAACGAATTGGACGCAGATTTCACAAGACCAAACTCTAACCGAGATGTGATGTTAGGATTGAATCCGTCACGTCCCGCTCTGGAGCCATGCCTGGATTGTCTCTCCCATTACACTGCTGGTTTGTTTGTTCTTCTTTGCTTTATCAATGTCTGGCATGCTGTCTCTGGAAGCAAAAGGAGCATTCCTTGAAAACACGCAAGGTGTACTATCTCTGTTATCTTTTATACTCTAGTGCCACTTGGTGGAAGGAAGCCACCAGAGACTTCTGAGAATGAGTCAAACAAATTGTCAGGGTCCAAAACAGAATTAATGCGAATGTGTCCACTTTTGAACTGTCTGCCTCTTGTTATGGCTGCAACTCTAATTTGATGTAATGTTTGAGAAGGCAAACAGTGCTTTTGAAATCCAGTATTCATTAGCGCTTATTTAAGTTACCCAGTTGCACGCAGCATCAAAATATTTTTGTTACAGCTTTACTACCTTTTCTTAGCACTTCGGAGTATGCATGACATTGCCCTCCCGTTCTTAGCACTTATTTAGTTAGCATCACTCTGCACTGTCTACAATCAGTTAGCTTTAAGTTTGGCTGTACTTTTTGAACAGTAAAGGCTCAATTATCTTCTATTTTGGCACTCGGTAAAGATTGAAATGTGCTGTACAAAGCTTTTTTTTATTACTCCATTATTAAGGCTGTACAGGGTTGTGACGATAACTGGTAAATAGATCATTTGTACTTTTTTTTGTTTTGTATTTGTTTTTCTTTGTTTGGCATTATTTTATGTTCAACTTGCCAGATCTAAATGTAACAGGATTTGAAAGTAAAGCTTACATCAGATATTACAGCTTCAGTTTGTCTGTGTTTTTTTTTACTGTATATTTAAAACATACTCTACATTCAATTTCAGTTTTTCTTTATTAAATTGCTTACCCTATTTGGTGGCCGCCAATTTTATATTGTTTTCAAATTTAGTGAAAATACAGTTTTCACAATAAGACATAGTTTCAAATAGTATTTTTATAGAAATGCCTAGCTTCACCTTTGGTGAAGCGCCTTTCACACAAGCTTTATTTCCTAAATTCCAGTGAATCACAATAAAATAAAAATCTCAGTTGTTTTTTTACAGAGTTGGCTACCCCATATTTAACTTTTGGTAGTCCTCAATTATATGTCACTTTTTTATTTTGTACAAGCTAAAGGCTCATAGGTTAGACTTTTCTGATAGAAAAACAGTACTAGAAAAATCAAACTAATGCTATTTGTTTATTCTTTTTTAAAAACACTATTCTACAAAACATACCAACTTTAACCAACTTTAAAATATTTCTTTAGAAAATAAAGCAAAATAAATACAAAAACAAAAAAACCTAAGGCTTGTTGTTTAGTCTTTTAGTCTATTCATATTACAATAAAATAAAATATTAAAATTGTGTTTTAAATATAAATGCCCACCTCTGCTTTAGCTTTTGGGGTCAAAGGCAAACATTTTATATTGCTATTTAAAGAAAAATAGCTGTCAACTAAAGTTTTTTATATATATATATATATATATATATATATATATATATAATGTGCTTAAACTGTTTTTACAGAAATGGCCTGATATGACAATATAAGGTAAAGCTTTAAATAGTTAAAGTTATATAGTTAATAGTTCAAGTGTGTTCTAAGAAATGTTTTTAATTTATACCAGTAAAAAAACTACATATCTGAAGAAACAATATAACCAAATCCTCTAAACACACATTGTTCTACACTATAGTTAATTACACAGGATGATAAGTGGAACATTAATTATGTGCATTTCTAGGTCATTTTACTGTCCCTCAGGTTGTGTTTTGCTGTTACTTACAAGGCATTATCCTCCTGGGGCTATTTTAAAATAGAAGTGGTCATTAAGGTCTTTGAATTCTGGAATTACATTTGTTGAAGCAGATGTCCTTATCTGATTGCATTTACTTCATATTTTTTACATTAGCTGATGAAAAACCCTGAGAGAGGAGTAAGTGGACTATGAAAAGATCGCATTAAAACACAAAACATCATTACACGGTGAATACAATCCCACTCATTTGGCAAATGGTATTACTGAATAAATGAAGGGCCCAGTACAAACAGTTCAAGCATTTATTTAAGAGGTGGACCACAACCTTTGGCTGCGTTCACACTGGAACCAAAGGTGGCTCGGCTCAGATTGTGTACAACTGCTGTAACTAGTAAGACATACAAATTTGCATCCTGGCCCCTTTCCTTTGTGATGTGAACGTAGCCTCATTGGCCAGCCCAAACAGCAATAAACTGGGAAACAGACTATGACCTTCGAGCAACAATCAAAATCACATTTCTTGAGGAGCTGCTAATAGAACTGTAATGAATGCAAAGGTTTATTCAATGGTCAGTCAATGGACAGTTGCACTGAAGTCCTAACAGGAAGATTCAGACAGCAGCGTAAGTTAAGAAAGGCACTGATGAGCTTCAAGGGACACAGAATGGTGTAATTTATAACAGCGGTGTGGCGTTGTAATAATAAGGAATAGGATGTGTCATGGCGTGGAGCTGGTGTTTTTATTAGACCGATGGGAGGTCTCTCTCCCTCCACTTTCTGTGTTGTAGTAATGAAAGTTACAGCACGTTCTTGGCCAGCCAAAGGTTGGCCCTGCCTAATGAAAACAGATGAAGCAGAGATAAAGTGTTTGCCAACATTAAGGGACTCATTTATCACCGTTAGCCCCCGAGCTATAGAACACCTTGGTCTGGAGCTCTCCTTTAACAGGCCCTGCCTCACAGCACCCTGGTGGCACACTGCAGCTCCATGCCCCTCCATCTTTACTCTGCACGCTGTCTATTGTGCTTCATGGCTGCTTCTTTATTGTTTACATCTCTGTGTCCATCACTCACCAAGCCCCGGTTTGATTTAATCTATGAGTGAGCTACATTGTCTTGCCTAGCTACATCTCAAAAATGGTCTCCCATTCCGCTAGAGTGGCTTATTGTTCAGCGTAGGCTATAGGCACTTAAAGGAAGAAATAAGTGACTCTGGCTAACATTTGTCAGCTCTGCATGACATGGTTCAACAAAGCAGTGCAGCAGCTCATTTACCTGAAAAACAAACCTTCACAACAAACCTAAGCTAATGAGCGAACAAACATATGTGGCTACTGGCGCGGAATATGTGTTGTCACAAAATTGTAGCATACAATTAGCATACTACATCTTGTCACCAGAATCTGTCACACCAGGTGTTTTTTGTGTGTTTAATAGAGGGTTCATTGATCTTGTCAAAAACATATTACAATTGATTTAAGATACTTTTCAGGCTCCATTTTCTGATTAAAAAAATGTTTCTTTAAGTAGCATTTAAAAATACATTTAAATGTGAAATATCTGTGCCAATCTGGTGGTATGGTATTTTCACTTGTTACTTTTACTTAAATAATGTTAATATTTAATTTTGCGTCCATTAGTGTAATATTACTTTAAAGTCACCACACATTAATTTGAGTACAGATTTTGGCTCCTTTTCAGACCTCTGTCCACCATTGTTTGCCCCTCTTTGAGCATGCTTCTAAGACTACGTCTACACAAAGCCGATGCATTCCCTATCCAATAATTTTTTCCTCGTTCAAAAAAAATATTCCGTAAACACGGTGTCGTCTCAAGAAATATCTGTGTACACTCAGGAAACCGACTGAAACCGACTGAAAACGATGTATATATGCCAGACCAGTATGGGGCGCTGTAATTCTGCCACAGATATACACTATACACGGAGAAGAAGACTTTAAACATGCACATAACCTTGCGTGCTGCAGCCGACAAATGATGTGATGACATCATTGTTTCACAAAATATACGGATTGGCTGTACACACAAAACCACAAGGGTGTCGTTTTCAGATTTATCCACTTTAGGACCCGGTTTCAAAAAATAGTGGATTCAGTCTCCCAAAACGCCGGATCCGTGTGGACGAAACGCCAATACGATAAAAAATGTATACGTATACAGTGATACGCGTCTCCGTGTGGACGGGCTCTAATTGGATAAAAGGGGATGGGATACCAAAAAAATGTACTCCCCCAGTGTATTGTAAAGCAGAAAGATTTCAACGTCCATATTACTGACTCAACACCTAACAACGATCTTTAATTTAATGATACAGCTATTTAATACTTAATTAAAATCTATTATCATTGCTCAAAAAATAAAATTATAGTGCATAGTGTACAGTATAACAAATGACTATTACTCTGGCTTCTCCCACCGCCCATGCATGTATAAGTTGCATGTATAGGTTAATTGGCAAATCTAAAGTGTTCCTAGTGAATGAATGTGAGAGTGAATAGTTGTCTGTCACTGTCTATGTCTAAATGTCAGTCCTAAGACTTACTGGCCACTGTCCAGGGTGTACCCCGCCTCAAGCCCAAAGCTTCTGGGATAGGCTCCAGTCAGGAAAAAAATGAATGAATAAATGAACATTTCTTACAAGTTCAGCAGTTACCTGACTCAGTTTTTGACAGTCTATTATCAGAAATCGCACAACATCATCCTGCAGCCAGTGATACCAGTCCTGATGGGGAGATTTAGACTGGCACAACACCAGTACCTTTATCAAATCTTAAGGATTTAATGTGACCTCCACCTTGATGTGGACCCATGTTGGATCAGCAGCCATCCTGGAGCCCCGGTCTCTCGAGTCGGAGGGGGCTGTGTTCTCATCTGGCTGCTCATCTCGTCAGTGTATTAATGAATCTTTTGGGCTGTGTTTAAAGCTACTTAATTAAGTTCAAAGCAGCGCTCGGGGCAGTGCATGCCGCTTGCCTGACCTCGTGATGAGTGGAAGTGTTGATTAGGAAATGAGGAGATATACAGCCACTGCAGGGGACGCCAATCGATCGGAAGGACACAAAACCTCATTTGGATTTAGTCATTGGGAATATTGCTCGGACTGGGTGTTTTTGCTACCACTTCATAATAGTCACAACAGCCCACAAATGGTTTATCATGATGTTATTTTATTTATTCATTCATTTATTTTCTTCTTGGGTGACTAGAGCCTATCCTATGTTATTTTATAAGATACCAAAAATGCACTGGTGAACAAAGCCAATGTTTAGCAGCCTATGCCAAAAGGTACGTTGACTAGCCATTACTAACTGACCTCATTTTGGCTTTCTGATTCATTACTGTTTCATTCAATGTACAGTGTGCATCCTTTTTCACAAATATATTTGATAAAGAAGTAGAGCAAATAAAACAAGACCAAATAATAGTTAATATAACTTATCAACACACATTATTTTTAATTTTTAACTATTAACTTTACAAAACATTCACATACATGCATTGTTGGCGATAGCTATTAGCAATAGCTGTTAGCAATAGCTGCGAGTAGCTACTACACTGAAAGGAAAATGTTAAACTATTTCAAGCTATTAAAACCAAATTTGTGTTGTTTAGCTTGATTGATCAAAAAATCATAATGCAAATTGGGAAATAATATATCCCTCTGTTAACTTTAGAGTGTATACTATTCTTAAAACCCAAAGTAAATTATGAGAAATATCAACAAAGTAAAACTGTAACATGTTGACTGTTACTCAAAGAATACTTACCGACAATCCACAACATATTGAGGATATCTCAGGTCCATCGCTCCAGAAAAGGTCACTAATAACAGGCAGAAATCTTTGGCAAGTAAGCTATCAAGATAAGATTGAATTATTTATTGAAATTACATGAGCTGAGGTTAAAGCGTAACTGTTAGTGATTATTTTGGGCTAGTAAGCTAGCAACTGGGGAGGAAGCTAATACTAACACAGCCATGGCTAACCTCAGAAACTATTAATTATCTTAGGTTTTTAGATATGATGGCACATTATAGTTACTCACTCGACCAAGTGCTCCTTTTGAGGAGTACACATTAAAAAAAAAAATTACATGACTAAGTTGTCAAACCTGCTTTTTTAAGTTGCAATGGTAATACCGTAAAGGTTATTTAACTTTTATTTACCTGGATAAATAAACACTTGCACTAGTCTTACCTAGCAAAAGTAACCCCAGGAGGGCAGAAGACATAGTCATTCACATTGTTTTTACCAATGATTGTATAATATAGCTACAGTATAATGCTCCATTGTAACTAGAAATGATTGTAACTCTTAGTAACAACAGTTAAGTAATTGGGTATGTAATTTAACCTTTATTGACATAAAAATTAATTACTAATATTATAAGATAAAAGCACAAGCTAGTAAGTTAGCTAAGGCTTAAAATGTGATAGAATCAATGACTGTAAAAAATATGGATGTCTTCCTACCACAGGGCAATAAAATGGCGGTCTGAAAACAATAGTTTTGATTTTTACACATGTAAAGTCTCCTCATATTTCTGCTTTTGGAACATGCCCTCTGGTAGGCAGCAGTATATCGCTGTATAGTGGCGCCCTTACTCAAGGTACATAGTAATTGTTAATGATCTAATTAATATCCAAGCTTTATAAAGAAACATTGCAGTAGAGTTTTGTTCTATGTCTCTATTTGGCCAATAACAATAACTCCATCCCTGCACTGACAGTTTGCTGAAATTGTCAACTAAGTGAGGAATTTCTGTGATAAGACCAAACGGCCGAGTTTTCCCTCATCCCAATAATAGCCCTTCACCCCGGCCCGAGCTGTCTGCACAATGTCGACCTTTTGACTCCACCTCGCCAAAGTTGGCCGCTGTCGATCGATAGCGTGTTAGCTTTTTGTTTGTAGGTTCAGGCTGCCTTGGCTTTATTACAGCTGCCGAGAGTCATGGGGGAGTCGTGCGAGGCTTTGTGAGAGAGGAGCTCCCTCTTGTTTGCCAAAAGTGTAATCCCGCCATGACCCCCCCTGACCCTGCCCTGAGAGAAAAGCTGCTTAGACAGAAGTGCGTGTCTGTGGGAGCTCCCAGGCCTGGCCTCTCGCTCACTGGCTTTTTCGACTCATTCGGCTCAAAACACATCTACCTCACACGTTTTCTTTTGCTTTGACACTCGTTTCCATCAAAGGGTATACAGTACAGTTTGATTCGGCTTTGCTTGGAACAGCAACACCTGAGCTTGTGTTTTATCCAACTGCTTGCAGATTGGAAGTGTGAAATAAGCGAACTGGTTAGCCACGAGAAAGGTGGAAGTTTCACTGTATGAATTGGTGGACTAAATTGTAGACGCTGGATATTGCATAATTGTATTATGCAGCGTTCTAAACTCCAAACAAGAAATCCATGGCAGTTACTCAAACTTTTTACTCATTAGAGTTGGTTGGGTTTAATGCATTGTAAACAACCATTGAAAGCTACGTATGTCATAAATGATAGTGTGAAGGTTTCCAGTCATCCAGGTCATCCTGAAGAAAAGGTTAATGCAACAGCATCTGGACTAGGTTTTCAAGGTGTACATGTTTCATCTCTAATTCTAAGAGACTTTATCAATTCTGAGTTCAACTGGTAAGATTATAGCTTAACAGCAAATTTCCATCTGTAGTCCTATTTTGTACATGTTTTACATTGTAGGGGAAACCGGAGTACCCAGAGGAAACCTACTCAGACACAGGGAGAACATGCAAACTCCACACAGAAAGGCCCTGCCCTGGATGGGATTTGAACCCAGGACCTTCTTCCTGTGAGGCCGGAGTGCTCACCAGTCTGCAATCTTGTTTTTGTTTTGTTTCTCCTTTTTGTTACTGGTTATGCCACCCTAGACCAAATGCATACCTCAACTGAACTGAACTGTATTGACGTGAACAGTACTGTTTGTCGGAAGATTTACTTTGGATTTCTATTCTTTCTGTCTAATACACCCCTCTATAACCCCTAGTAAACATTGCCTATATTTCTCAACACCAGCACCACTGCGTTGGGTTTTTGCTGCTTGTGAAGGATCCAAGGCTCGCCTAAGTGGAGACAGATTTCTCTTTTTTTGCGCCAACAGAAGAAATAAACACAGAACAGTCCTAATGCAGGCCTTTGCTGACTGTAGACAGGCTGCAGTATGAGACCAGTGGTGCAGACGAGGGGGAGAGAATTAAAAGAACAAAATGACCTCTGGAATCGATTTGGCATGGGTTGAAGTCAGGGCTGAAACTGCACAAAGTAATTCTCCACTGAGGAGGCTTGTTTGTTCAGAAAACCATTCATTTTTTAACAATTAAGCTCCAAAACAGGTAAATAGGAGACTCAGTGTTTAGTCAAGAAATGTTAGGGGTTTGGTGTTTTGTGTTAGCTCTATTAGAAAATGAATGGGGTACTGAAGGATGAGAGATTAGTCTTAACTGTGCCCTTGGACCAGGCAAACTCTTTAACATACAAATAATATCAGTGCATAAACGATAATGAGTCAGGAGTAAATAAAACATCTACAGTTGTTGAGGGCCTGGCTCTTTGCCTAAGCTAATTCTGAAATCAAAGAAAGGAACTGATGTGTTCACACCAAACATAAGATGGTTTGGAACCTGAATAGTTATCTCCCTGGAACTAAACAACAGCTTGTTTGCTGTCACGTGATTTAGATAAGGCAAGGCAATTTTATTTATATAGCACAATTCATACACTGGGTAACTCAAAGCGCTTTACAGGAATAAAAGACAATTTACAAGATTTAGATTAAGAAACATTAGAAAAATTAAAAACAGTTTAAAAGAAGAGTGCAGATAAAAACACTTTAAGTTGTAATGTAGGCGGAGCTAAAGAGGAAGGTTTTTAACCTCCCCTTGAACATTGTTAAAGTTGAGGCTTGTTTTACTTCATCTGGGAGGCTGTTCCAGGTTTTTGCTGCATGAAACTTAAACGCTGCTTTATCATGTTTAGTTCTATTTCTGGGCACGAGCAGAAGGCCTGTCCCAGATGTTCTCAGAGTCCGAGGAGGTTCATAACCAACTAGCATGTCAGAAATATATTCTGGTGCTAAACCATTAAGAGACTTGTAAACCAGCAGTGCTGTTTTAAAGTCTATTCTCTGAGCAACAGGAAGCCAGTGCAGAGACTTTAAAACTGGCATAATGTGGTTGTACTTCCTGGTTTTGGTGAGAATCCGAGCAGCCGCATTCTGAATAAGCTGCAGCTGTCTTAACCCTCGTTGGAGATAAAAGCATGGATAAGTTTCTCTAAGTCTGGTTGAAACATCATCCCTTTGACTCTGGAAATGTTTTTAAGGTGATAAAATGCAGATGATGTAATTGACTTAATGTGACTGTGGAAGTTCAGGTCTGAGTCCATGATGACCCCTAGATTTCTAACCTGGTTTTTAGATTTTAGAGAAAGAGACTTGAGGTGACTGCTGACACTTTCTCTTTGTTTCTGTGGCCCAAAGATGATTAGTTCAGTCTTGTCTCTGTTCAGTTGGAGGAAATAATTTTGCATCCACATGTCAATCTGTTTGATGCAGTGACACAGGGAATGGATTGGTCCATTTTCACCTGCTGTGAGTGAAATGTAAATCTGAGTGTCATCTGCATAATTATGGTAGGATACACCACAGCTGCATATTAACTGGCCTAAAGGAAGCATGTAGAGATTGAATAATAGAGGTCCCAAGATAGACCCCTGTGGAACCCCACATGTCAGGGCCATTTGGTCTGATACACAATTACCAACCAAAACAAAGTACTTCCTGTCTTCAAGATAGGACTGAAACCATTTAAGGGCAGTTCCAGTGATACCTATCCATTCTAATCTTTGTGACAAGATTTCATGGTCCACTGTATCAAACGCAGCACTCAAGTCCAACAGAACTAAGACAGAGACTTTGCCCGCGTCAGTGTTCAGATGGATGTCATTTGTGACTTTGATAAGTGCAGTCTCGGTCTGTGATGGGGCCTGAATCCTGACTGAAAAGGATCAAAGCAGTTGTTGAGTAATAGAAAGTCATTATGTTGCTGATATACAGCTTTTTCGATGACTTTCCCTAAAAATGGCAGGTTTGATATGGGCTGATAGTTGTTGAGCACTGTAGCATCAAGACTGCTCTTCTTTAGGAGAGGCTTAATGACAGCAGTTTTTAAGGCTCTTGGAAATGTTCCAGACTGTAAGGAAGTATTGACTATATCAGTGAGTTGTGGTAACAAACTGCTTAGTACTGATTTTAGAAATCTAGTGGGTAAAACATCGAGGCAGCGGGTGGATGAACTCAGGCTGGAGACAGTTTTTTCAATTGTTCTGTCATTAATTTGTGTAAAAATGTGGTAAACCACCAAAGTACCTCCTAGGAGGTTGCAGTGTTGTTGAATGCCCTTTGGATTGTATTGCACGTTTAATGCCTTGAACCTTGTTGTTAAACAATGCAAACTCATTGCATTTAGTGGTGGAAACTAATTCTGGAGGAAATGGAGCTGGGGGGTTTGTTAATCTGTTCAACTGTAGCAAACAGGACATGCAAGTTGTTACTGCTGTTGTTGATGATCTCTGAGAAGAATATTTCTCTTACTTTTTGCAAAGTTTGATTGAAAGCATGCAAATTTTCTTTGTATACCTCATAATGAATTAATAATCAATTTACGCCATTTTCTTTCGGCTTTTCAGCATTCCCTTTTCTGTGCCCTGACAGAGTGAGCATTGCTCCACAAAGCCTTCTGCCTCGTCCTGATCACTTTAACCTTAACAGGAGCAATGGTGTCCATAACATTTAAAACACCTGAAGTATAACAATTCAACAAATTATGAACTTGACCTGATGAGGCATTTTCAAACCTGATTGCCTCCATAAACTTTGTCCTGGTGTTATTATCAATGTGTCTCTTCTGAACAACAGTAGGTCCAACAGCAACTTTTGGAATTATGGACAGATGGAAAAAGACACAAGAATGATCAGATAGACTGTGGATTCAATAAGGACCGCATTTCCAGTCCTGCTGTCTAACCATGTTTCTGTTAAAAACATAAAATCAAGCTTATTTGAAGTTATAAAATCATGAATTAAAATATTTGTTTCCCAAAGACCTGACATTGAACAGTGCAAGTTTCAAGTCCGTTTGAGCAGGACCTGACTTTATCTGTTTGCAGGGGATTTGAATCAGATTTGTCTGATTAGACAATCTAACTGTTATGGGGTGGGGGTCAGTGGCCGAGGTGGAGAAGTGGTACTCCTGTGTGGTATTGGGGGTGATGGTTTTAGAGATGATGATAGAACCCGTGACCTGGCCAAGTTAGGTGTAAGGGGTATCATCTTAATTCCAGATTTTACCAAACTTTCCAGGTGATCTGGAAATCCCATTGGTGAATCTTGGGGATGGGACAGAGAGGGTTAGGTCCGCAGAAGGTGTTGATGTTACTGGGGGGGTCCAGGGTCCTATTGGGGGGGTCCATTTCAGTGGTGGAGGTGTTGATGGTGGTACAGTGAGAGGAAGATCCTTGGCTGGTAAGGCAGGAGTGCTTTTTTCATTCAGTGGCTGATAGCTTCTCAGAGGACCCTTTCTTTGTTCAAGAGGGCGCCCAGAACCATTTAGGTGTCTTATGGCGCTTTTCCACTACCAGTATCAGCTCGACTCGACTCGCCTCAACTCGGCTCGGCTCGCTTTTCGCTCCGTTTTCCATTGCAGATAGTACCTCCACAATAGTACCTAGTCGTCATAGCGACGCCGCAAGAACCTGTCGTGACGTAATCTTCTACGCGACACACACCCGCTACTCACACACATAGAACTCGCTGGATCTTCTCTTCGGCAACCAAACAAAGAAAAGTCTGCACCTCCTCGTTTGACCACAGAGCATTTTTCCGAGTTGCCATAATACTAAAGTCTGGGACTGGGTAAATTATCATGCAATCTCTGGCCAAACTATTTAAAAATGGCGAGGTTATTCAGGATACTCCGTCTGGCGCGTGCAATGATGACGCAGTGAACAGTGACGATTCTCTCTGGCCAATCAGCAGTCTGTCGTGTGTTTACGTCACAATTTAGTATCGCCTCAGCCCGCTTAGAACCTCGCCGGAGGTGATACGAAAAAAAGTACCAGGAAGCAGGTACAGGTACAACTTTTACGCAGTGGAAAACCAAACAAAGGCGAGCCGAGTCGAGGCGAGTCGAGCTGGTACTGTGTAGTGGAAAAGCGCCATTAGGGAGTGTAGGAGATTATCCGTTAGCCTCCTGACCCCTCCCCTGTTTAGATGTGGGCCCTTTCCTTTGAACAGGTCGTCACATTGCCAAAACAAGTTGAAGTTATCAATGAAGTGTACTCCTCTTGTCTCACAGGCCTTGGACAGCCATGTATTTAGTGCAAGCAACTGTCTGAATTTATTGATCCGCCTGTCGATGTTTGGGAGTGGTCCACTGATAAAGGATTGCACTTCCAGGTTTTTAAGTTGATCTAAAAGCCTGGAGAAATTATTTTTTAAAACTTCTGATTCCCCCTTCCTCGTGTCAACTGCACCCACGTGTAACATCAGCTGTTTAATCCCTGTGTGTTTGGACATGACTTGGGGGAGGAGTGCCGTTATATCAGTGACTGTAGCACATGGAAAGCTGCATGTAGCAAATCTACTGTTGTTTATGTCTCTGATAGCACCGTCTCCAAGCAGCAGAATATCTCCGACCTTCACTTTTGGCATATATTCTCTGTCTCTGTTTGCCTGGTGCTTTTCCACAGATTCATGTCTCCTGTTTTTCATAGAATAAGCTTGATTTACTCCATGTTTTTCATTTACAGCAGAGTTTTCTGGTTCATTCACCTTTAGCTCAGTCAGTGGTTGGAATCTGTTTTTTAGCTGGATGTCTGGTGATGCTACATATGCTCCTGTGATGCCAGCATTCTTTTTTCTAATCCAGTGCTGCTTTGGCTGGGCACCAAGTTTATGCCAGGTGGCATCATTTTGTTTAAATCCCTTTGCTTTGCTTTGCTCAGTTTTGGGAATGACACTGTATCATCCAAGTTTAAATTCACAGTCTTACCACATTGTGTGATCGGGATCGTCTCCTGAAGTCCTCTTTCAGATTCCAAAGCAAAAATCTTTGTTTGTAGCACACTGATTTCCTGTTGATATTTCCAACAATTTTGGCAAAAAGAGTTTGTAGTTTTTACCCTGGACATGTTGAAAAAAATAGGCACCAAGGCTCCAGTCGCTCGGCGGGTAAAATGTGTTGTTTAAAAGTAAAAAAAAAGTTAAAACATAAAAATCCAGTTAAAAGAAAGTAAAAAGTAATGTAAAAAAGTTGATCATAAAATGATTGGATAAATAATAAGAGATAACTAAAAAGAAAAGTAAAGCTGGCATGAGCAAGCAGAAGAGGTCTGCACTCTTCAGAAGCAGGAAGCAAAGTGATAACATAAAAAAATTAGATGGAAGATAGAAGAAATTGTGTATAGTGTTAGCGTAGATTCAAGCTTTGATTCAAGACACAGGTAAAAACAGAAAATCATTGTTGGAAGTGATTGTTCATGAACATGCTCTTGAGGCAGTCTGGAACTTTCCCCTTGCCGTTATGCACCCCAATAACACCAATATAACTATGAGCTAATTAGTTAGTTAGGTCAAATCCACATAGACGAGTTACCTCTAAATAAACCACCCAATCCCTTTTTTTATTTTTTTGGGATGCTTTTGGGTATCCCTATCTTGGGAACTCAATAGTAACTCTTGTTGGTTTCTCACATTTAAACAGTTGGAGCAACCAATATTGACTAGTTCATGCGTTACCTTCTCGCAAAAGTCCATCTTGAACTGTCTTGAACTGTCTTGAACTGAATAATGTTGTCCAGACCCTGAGGCCGAACAACTGTACTGGTTGCCCCCCCTTCAGCTACCCCTAACCCAATCACCGACCACATATTAATTTAAAGAACCTGGATGCCCTCCCAGATGGCACTGTGAAACAGACAACCTGGCTTGTCAGGTCACACTTCAGATCAGTTTCTTCTGCAGAATCTGAGCCACACCACAGCCTCTTCAGGAAGTGATGTCAAGTGCAAACAAGCCATAGCTGGTTCCTCCCTGCAAACAGTAACCAGAGCAAAAACAATAACCAGAATCATAATCAGAGCTTACTGGTGTGAAAGAGATATTGTAAAGGCTGCTCTCATAAGCAGACGTAGCAAAATTGTTGTTTTTGCTTGTAAAGAAGAATACAAAATTATGAACAAAAAGTGTTAAAAACATACTCAAACTTATGGTATACAACCCAAACATAGGATAGTTAAATTTTACACAAATTTACACCGGTTTGATTAAACATGTTCATTTGTGCTTGTTCAGGCAGAGTGTTCCCTAGCGGCAGGCGTCATGTACAGTGTGTTAAACCATCTGTAACCGCAGTAGCAGCGTGTACACACCACCCGAACAGCCCATACCTGAGCTGCATGAGGAGCAGCTCTGTCATGTGATCTGCATACTTTTACTGCCCCTCCCCCACCATTATTACCCTCCCTGCTACGTCCATAACCTGCAGAGAGGAAGGAGATTACACACAAGCCTCTGGGACTGGCACATCCAGACTTAGGGCAGCCTGAACCAGCAGGGTCAGGATCAAAACCCCCAGGTTGGACATTCTGACTGGATAATAAACCAGACCGTGATCTTTTCTTTGAAATGGATACGTAAAATCAGCCCCTGTTGTTAGGCTCCTCTGTTACCATGGCGCTCCATAAAGTCACCAGCCATAGGTTACTCGGTTTCTAAGGGTAACAGTGAACCTGTATTCATTCATATCTTCTGTGACACTATTGCATCAAAGCACAAAGCTGTTAATTCCTTGCACATCTCCACACTCTTGTTTTTCTTTTTCTTGAGAACAGTGATGATTTCAATGATTCTTCTGAGATCTGAAGTGCTGAGATTTAGTTAGACACAGCTTAACAGTATAGCCCAAGGTCAAGCCCAAACTAATCAAGCTCCTCATTTCCCCGGATGGAGTAATGAAGTAGAACGCTGACCTGCCGCTGACCCTGGGAATCTGTAGCGGGGAAAAGCGGCCCGCAGACCAATTAGGCCAAAGTAAACGGAAATATTAAAACAGAGCAGTCATATATTAATAAATACGAGCAAAGTCGCAGAGAAGAGGCTGCTTCAAAGTACCTCAAAAGAAGGTAGGAGGCTTAAAAGCATCTGTCATGAAGCTTTATATCTCTGGGATAATAAGCTCTACTAAGTCCGTATCCCAAAGATGATTTGTACAGCAGCTTGATTACAACCTGGTTAGCTCTCCTAATTATCTCGTGCACTTGAGCTTTTAATGATTTCCATGATTCAATTATCTCTAACTGAATTCCAGTCCTCAATCAATTAAAGGCATAGCTGCACGCTCATCCATCTTCCAATCGAGACATCAGGAATCCCTCCATTCATTCTCATTTCAGAGCAGAGTGGGTCAAACGAATTAACAGCGATGGCATCCATCCATGTCTTCTTGGCTTTTACTTTTTCTAACTTTTGGCTTAATAGAGAGGAGTGGTGTGAGGGTGTGGGACAGAGAAGGGACAGGTCTATGATGAGAGCATAGATAGGATAGTGGACAGTGGGATTAGGTGCAGACAATGATGGCTCCAAGGGTTTGCATACAGATGTACTAAGTGAATAGGTTTAGATTTATAATTGTAATGCAGATATCCTTAAATAAAGATGCAGAGAGTAGTTTTTGGTGACATCTGGTAACAACATTACAAATTGCATTTCTATACCTCACACTTACAATAGCTGTAAATAAAACATGATGGTGTCAGGGTGACCAGACTTTCAAACCTCAAAACTGGACAGCAACTTAACGGAAATTACATAATGGAAAATGCTGCACAAAATCAATATATCACCAGTAACTGCAGAAAAAACGTGAACTGGTTGCATTGAGTTCATTTTAAAAATTATATTAACATGTAACAAACATGTTCTTTTCTACATTTACATATTTAGCTGACGCTTTTATCCAAAGCAACTTACATTAAGCCTGTAATTACCAGCATTACAGCTGGAACACCACTGGAGGCAAGGTGGGTTAAGTGTCTTGCCCAAGGACACAACAACAGTATGAACTGTGGGAAGAGCGGAATCGAACCGCCTACCTTCCGGTTGAAGGACGACCGCTCTACCACTGAGCCAGTTCCTTAAGCCTGTTTGAAAATGGCAACTTTCTTTTATCTGATGACTGAAAGCTGGTGAAAGCTGGAGAAGGGACGCAATAGCCTTACGCTTAAGACGAGAAATGGACCAAACATTTTTGAGGTTAGGGTTAGGGTTACTTAATGGGACAACCAAGACAGAATTCAGGGTTTTTGCAGATATCCCCCTGGACACGGACTTTCCCGGCTAAAACGGGACATACTGTATGCTCACCCTAGATGGTGTTCATAAAGAATGTATGCTTTAGAAATTAAAACAACTGTCCTAAGCTTGCAAGATTGTGTGTTCAAAAGGTATATACATAAACATGATTGTCTTGACTATACCCATTCAGACGCTTGCATCTTAAAAAACTTTTTTTTTCTTATGATGCCGAATAGCAACACATCTCATTAAGGAAAGATCTGAAAATAACACTTGAGTTACCCTGTGTCCATAGTGAGCCATGGTCCTGACCAGTGTGCTGTTTATTTCTGAATGTGGTGAACTCAGCCAAAAAGCATGGTTATAACAATTTGTAACAATTTTAGGGAGCTTTCACACCTGTACTGTTTGGTCCAGACTTTTAGACTTTACTATTTGGTCCAAACCAAGAGCTCAGATGTGAAAGGTCATGAGAACTGGTATGGCAAAAAGAGGTTCACTTGTTTTAGAGCAAACCTTACCATGGTCTGGTTAGTTGTAGTGTGAAAGCACGTGTGGCAATAGTTCAGACTAAATGCAGGAAGTCACGGCTAATTAAACACACAATAAAGAGCAAAAGGAAAGGAGAGAGGAGGAAATGGATATCAGTCAGGTTTAAAGTAGACACACAGTTTCCTACCGATTTTGAAACATGTCTTAAACAGAGCATTTTATGTTTCAGCTGTTTCTATTAATTCTATATTATTAATAACATATCTCTAATGCTACTCAGATAATTGTATTTCTCCAGCCTGTCCCCAGTTGTCATGCAAACAGTAATCACACGGACAGTCCAAGGGTCCGCTTCTTAAAACTGTAGTGTGAATTCATTGTGTGAAACATAAAGTTGAGTTAGTTGTGCAAACCTTGGTGCGTACTTTCAGGTGTGAAACACCCCTCAGCTTGTTTGTGTTAATTGCTATTAGTTTGGCATATTACAGCCTGTCTAATTCAGACTTTAACAAAGCTAATGGGAATTCAGGAAAACCTTTGAAACTTACAGAAACTCGTTCTAAAACATACTGTATCATTTATTTTTATTTTTTTGTGTGCTGCCTTTATATTTCAGAAAATGGAAAATATTAACATCTTCAACACAACCAGCACAGGCCTTTAGCTTTCAACAGATGGCTCATGTTAAATATTTTTGAACTGCATATAAATAGGAACACTGTGGTTTGCAGTGTAGTGTCGATCTAACCCTAAGTCTTCCTCCGCACGCACCAGCCACCAGTGTGCTTATCATTAAAATGCATTCGGCTGAATCCAGACCAAATACAAGGCCTTTTATCTCCAAGTCTTTAATCCCGCTGCATAGTGTGATACCTAATGCTTAGGTAAGGGACAGCAGTGCTTCATCTTGTAAGAACGCTCTCACAGTTATAAGCATCATGCACAAGTGTCCACACAGTCTGGCACCATCTACTGGAATCTTAAGAAACACTCTGAGGTGTCCAAACTACTGCCACAGAGCATTACAAGATGGATTTTTGGGATTTTGTAAAATCTCGTCAGAATCCAGCTGCCAATCTTAATTTTTGTTGTTGTAATGGACTTGACTATTATATGTGCTGGGCCCATCTGTCTAACAGAGAGCACAGCAGTACAGCACAGTGACTGACAAGCTGCTTTAGTTGAGTGGAACATCCCAGAGACAAAAAAATAGCTTATATCTTTTGTCCCTGTTAAATAAATAATAGTGAGAGCAGTAAGGTGGCTGCATCAATTTCCCACTATGTGAATGCTGCATATGTACTGTATGCTTGTGTGTATGAACACAATAAGGCTATGTCTGAACACCCTCCTTCATTCATGCCAAACTCAAATACACTGATGAAAAGTGCCATGCTTTAGGTCTAAATTGTGTTTGGACGTAGCCAGTGTTAGTGATCCAGAAAATATAAGAAATGTGTATTGAGGAAAAGTCATTTGTTGGAAGCTTGTTATGGAAAAGGATAGCAATAGATCAGCTCATACTTGGAATTAGGTGTATTATTATGAATGTTCAATAAAAACCCTAATCTCAAATAAATCAAGTCTAAGCCACTTTTACCTGTGCTTGTCAATGTAGTCTGAGTGGTACAAAATGGCGACACAAGATTCCAAGGACTTTTTAATGGCAGATTTTTTTTTTTTTAAAGAAAGCAAAGACATGTTGAGTGATGAATACAGTGCGTTCACAGCCAAATTAGAAGCAGCGCAAGAAGCACAGAAATGGTTGCCAAGGTGCCAAGATAGTCATTTAACCCTCATTGGTGGAGAGAGAAGCTGAGGGCAGCTCAGCCTTTTCACATGCTGCTCTTTCCATCCCCATTATCTGCAAAGTCTCATCCCTGCAATGTCCAATACGCCTTCCTTGAAAGGCAGGAGCATTCTTTTAAATGTAAATACCAAACTGGGCTCTTTCTCCACACGACGGTGCCACAGATTAGGTTTGATGTTTTATCACTGTGTTGGCTTCTGTTGGGCAGGCTCGTTTAGCGGCTGCTCCGATTGCAGAGGAGAACATTTTGGACACTGTTTTGGTCACATTTAACTCTAAGAAGAGCAGACTAACAGCAGGCCACAGTAAATGGAATGAGACGTCAGGCTCATCACACTGCACAATCAGTATTTTGACCTGATGACACAAAGGATCAAACAAAAGAGCAACTTTAAAATATACATGTAAATTTACATATGTAAGTCCAAATGGAACTGTAATAGATTTCTCAAGGTATAACTGGGTCATCCATGTTTTATAATTTGATAAGTCTTTAGAAGTCCAGCGTTGCATATAACTATTCAGTGACTTGTAGCTGGTAGCCTTTCACTTTTGCTAGCCTAAATGTAGCAGTTGTTTGCTAGTGCCCTTTTGCAGAATGAAAATGTATTACAAACCACTTAGCCATTGAAAGTAAAGGGTCTATTAAATTTGTTTCAGTTTCACAAAAAATATATAAATGAAGTACCTTGGCTTGAGGTACTGCTGCCTTTATATCTTTTCATGTGAACACCAATAAACACACAACGGATGGTAACAGATTAATTTTAACAAGGGAGCAAATTAAAACTGGTAAATAAACCGTTCATAGACAGACTGTATTTTTTAAATGGTTGATGAGAAAGGAGTACAATGCAGGAGTACAGAAAACAAAAAACAATACATTAGCATAGAAATATATGGTTTAGCATGATAGCTATAACGTCAGCTAATTACTAATTGCTGGTACAATTAGCCGTTCAGACATGTGATTTTTGTGTTGTTTGCAAAAAAAATGAGGACACCCACTACCCGCTCACTACAGCCTTTGGCTCTGATAAACATATTAAAGGATTCATGACACATTGATAATTGTGGTACTCAACATAACATGTGATTTCAGAGACTTTTAGCATGTAGGTAGCCTTTAGCTTATGTGGTGCTAATTGTCCTTATTAAAAAAATGGAGAATGCTTGCTAATGTTAAATTGCCTTTAAAGTAGAACTAAGTAACATTTTACCTTCATAAATAGTTTTCCTACATCCTTAACTTTAAGTCCTTACGATGGTTAATTGAGTTGTAGTGGTGTGTGTTGCGTGCCGTCGGCTAGTCTAGGGAAACTCACAGCACAATAACACCGGAAACACAAGGAAAAGGCTGGCGAGTTTGTGCCTTACGGCCGCTTAAGATTTATTAACAAACACAAAGAAAAACAACTCCATAATAAAGTAATTAAACGCTGCGCCGCCGGTGTGGCACTGAACCCATGGCTCCCGTTGTGTAGTGGCGTTCTTCCTTTTATAGGCCGCTGATTACAGTCACCTGTCAGACAAAAAACAAAAGGAAAAACAAACAAATGGCACGAGGGCCATAACGGTGTGTTTTTAATAGTTCTGGCACTCTGTGAGCCAAAAACAACACTTGCAAGTTGAGCTGCCACCAACCTGGCGCAAGTCTTGGATCATGTTCACATGAGAGTGACAAATTGCTTTACGGTAATTCAATATACACACAACAACCTCCTGCAGTATGATGAGCGTATGAGCTCGCTAAGATCATACCAAAATGGCATACACTTTATTTTGTTATCAGTCATGGTGAAAACCTTTGTCCAAAGATTCTAGGAAGAGAAAACGTCAGTTCGACCGAAGAGAGCTTGTTCTTGAGTCAACCTTGGCCAAGCTTTTAGAAATTGGTGTCAACTCAAACAAAGTGAAGGATTCAAAACCGATTCCGACGTGGCTTTAATGTTGTTGAACTTGTAAGATAGTTTGCCTAACAACTTTATATTCTTCCTATTTCCATTAGATCTGTTGTTATTTTATGTCCCTCGAGATATAGCTACTGTTATGCAACATTTCTTTAGCTTTGCAGAGATACAAGCATGCTGTGTTACTTTGCAGTGAGGAGTGTTTGTTTCATTTACGGGCTTTATGTGAGACAACGGCAATTCAAACTGTAGTCAATATTATATTAAATGCCTCAAATACTGTTTATTTGGAACACCATACTAATACTGTGTTTGACCCCTTTCGCCTTCAGAACTGCCTTAATTCTACCTTCCATATTGATAGGATAGCATCTTGCAGTTGATGGAGATTACACCACCACCACCAGCCTGCACAGTGCTAACATGGCATGATGGATCCATGTTCTCATTCTGTTTATGCCAAATTCTGACTCTACCATCTGAATATCTCAACAGAAATCGAGACTCATCAGACCAGATAACATTTTTCCAGTCTTCAACTGTCCAATTTTGGTGAGCTCGTGCAAATTGTAGCCTCTTTTTCCTGTTTGTAGTGGAGATGAGTGGTACTCGATGGGGTCTTCTTTTCCATTCTGACATTCAGTTTGGAGTTCAGTTGATTGTCTTGACAAGGACCACACCCTAAATGCACTGAAGCAACTGCCATGTGATTGGTTGATTAGATTGTTGCATTAATGAGAAATTGAACAGGTGTTCCTAATAATCCTTTATTTATCCTTGTATTTTAATAATCAAGTTATTTTTTTACATGTAACATTTTGGTTGATAGTGAATAAAACAATCAAACAATGTACATATATTGTGACTTTATAAGACAATTTCTAAAATGACCCACCTCCATTGAGGTTCTCATTTCTTGTACTGTATTTAGCGTTTCTTTTTGCAAAACTGGTGCGCTGGTGAACGTTGTTGTCCAGAGCTGCGCTAAGAGTATTTACAACAGTGTGATTCACTGAAGCAAGCTGTAGGGGGCAAATCTTACTTAGTTCTGCTTTAAAAATGCTTTACTACTTGTAAAGTAATCTAGACTAATCTTGCAAATTAAGTTGTCTCTCTTTTGTCAAACAAATACAGGTTTGTCAATTTTAGTCCAAAATGGAATCAGCCTATTCTGACTTTAATTTCTCAGAGACTTTTCCCCTTAACTGAAAAGATAAACCTACAATAAGACAATACGAGTGCTATTTTGCTAACTTGTTTGTTGGCTGATCTTGCATGTGACATGAAATGTTTGTCTTCCTGTGCTGGTGTAATGGGAAAAGTACAGTAATACAATTAAATTGCGGCAGTGGCTCAGTGGTAGAGCGGTCGTCCTTCAACCAGAAGGTAGGTGGTTCGATTCCCGCTCTCCTCACAGTTCATACTGTCGTTGTGTCCTTGGGCAGGACACTTAACCCACCTTGCCTCCAGTGGTGTTCCAGCTGTAACACTGGTGAATGGAACTGTTGAATGTAAGTTACTTTGAATGAAAGCGTCAACTAAAAATGCGTAAATGTAACACTGTTGAATGTAAGTCACTTCGGATAAAAGCGTCTGCTAAATAACTAAATGTAAATTGTAGTCTAACTTACTGAGTGTTAATAATGTTGGGGAACAGGGCAACCTTGGCTATACCTTCTATCTCTACCCTTGCACATTTTGGATGTCAGTGAGCGTGCATTCCCTGGCACAATTTTCAATAGAGCTCCCTCTTGAGAAGCCAGGGAATGACTATCACAACAATTACACTGACAGCTCTTTTCTAAAGTGCACTTGATTTATTTGATTTAGCTAAGATTAATGGCCCTCTCTCATAGCAGGCCTGGCCGCCATGTGCAGCACTGCACACACAAGTACAGGTGTATGCGAACACTCATAATGATACTGTATGAGATGTATGCACAGGGCCAAACATGCCCATACACTCCCACAAAGCTCACTCTAAAGCTCACTTACACTAACAAAACATTTCTGAACAGACAGAATGTATACCATCATACATTAGTCTCGAGGATGATTACTCTGGACAAGCACTTAGACCAGAGCTGTACCAGTGGAAGACTTAATTCACCCAGAAAAACTGCCCTGCCCTACACTCAAGATACAAAAAGTTTTACCTGCATGCAATTTAACAACAAACCTCAGGAGGTACAAATTCAGTAGTTTAATTTGTAGTCTTGTGGTTTTATACATAGATACGTATAGACTGGTTGCAACGTTTTTGAGATGAGGTAAAGCTGCTAAATATGGTCCTTTAGGAGATTAAATGCCCATTATTTGCCATAATTATACAAGAAAAAGATGGCATCTGATGACATTAGTATCAGTGCCCCAGTGTACATACAAACCACTTCTAGGAAGTCGATAACACTAATATGTTTGGCTTTTTAGACTTGTAAATTTCTTTTACACAATGCAGTTGAAAAATGTAGTGGACTATTGCTCCCCATTCTTTCCCCACTATGTTACTGTCTTTCTTTAGTTTATGTAAAACCTTCAAGTAACCTTGGGAAAACCAGGGACAGTGCAATCTTATTTGACATTTTTGTTTAATACTAATACTTAACTTTAACTTGTAAATACCACCTTCAGATTCGATGAAATATAAAAAACAGCATTCAAAAAATACATGATTGGTGGATGGAGCTATTTTTAGAGCAAGAGGGCATCCACTTTTTTTGAATAAAGTTAATTTATGGCATGATATCTAAATAGCATTTTTGTAGAGTAATAAAATTGTATTCTATATTGCAAAAATGACATGTTAGTGTAGCCAGACACTGCTGAATGGAGACACTGCCAGGAAGCTGTGCGTCTGGCAAGGTGACAGTTGCCAGACCAGCGTTCCGGTACGGTCCAGTGCAGTTGGACTGATGCCTGCCCATCTGCCCAGGCTGACAGGTTTTGCTCCCACAACACTTGTCCAGGAGGACGGGATGTGCTATGATGTCCCTGGCACAGTTCCCTAACATGTCACTGTGGTGTGACAAAACCATGGCGGCCCCTGGCCTGTGGTGCAGCCACTGCCCTGGACCAGACCAGGAGCCAGCCACACGCCACCTAACAACAAACGCTGACCAACTACCGGGGAGTTACCATCTTGTCCTGGGTGGACAGAGCTTGTCCGGTCAATGTAGAGGCCGACTGTGGTCATTATCGACCCTCAACTCTCTCTCTCTGTTCATGAATGGGCACAGGGCAGAAGCTCTTACAGAAGAAGGTCTTACATTTATTTGTAAATTTATACTTATTCTCACAATTACTAAGAGGTCAGATGTTAAACCCTTTTCACAATCTTGATATGCAGACATATTTTGCTAGAGCTAACGACAATTCAAATAATAGGAGGTATTTACTGTGTCTAGTCTAATCCAAAATAAAATAACCTTTACCACAGTAAAAAAACGAATTTCCAAAGGACTATATAAAAAATAACGGTCAGCAAATATCAATGTATCATTCAACAGAGAAAAAAGCCTTGTATGCATCAGCTTGTGCTACTAGAGGGAGTAGGTTAAGCTCCCAGTCTGCTGCAGCTACAATCTGAAAAACAGTATTTCATTAAGTTGATCTAGGTCTCAATTGTTGGAGACACAGTGTCTTGGATCAGTCCAAGTCAAGTCTCAGGGAAATGACTCTATGCTAAGATGCTAAGTTTGCTTGCTGACGACTAGTGATTACCAGAGATTCTATACATTTAAGATATTATGATGAATGTGAAGAGTGCCTGTTCATCAGCCTATGTAGGGTTGCCCCTGCAATAAATATGGGCCAAAGCAAATCTCCTAACCTGGATGAACTATAAATGTACACAAAAATATACATTATATACTGTATAGGCAATCAATTTGGTTTAAACATTTCTAAAAGTTGCCTTACCAGACATTTTCCCCAACCCCACTCCCTAATTCATTGCTAACCCATGTCCCCCTGCTATGCATTCTCATCTTTTAAACTCCTTGATAAAAAATGCCTTGATGACATCTTAAGGTCTTGATTCCTATTACATTATGCTGTCAGATGATTCAATATTAAATAAGAAAAAAAATACTTTCTGTTTAACTTGATTTCTTAATAAAATCTAACCAGAAGTAAAGCTTATAAGCACTAATGTTTCCCAACATGGGAAATAAGACATCACATGCCCATGCAGGAATGAGGTTAGAGAAACATGTCAGGACCCTCGGCTAAAGCAGTCCCATCCCATTAAAGCGCAGAAATGAACCTAATGAATTAGAACTTGGCACTCCAGCCCCTTACAAGCCAAAGACAATGAGAGCAGAAGACGGATAACATGCGGAGCATATTTTGTGTGGCCGGCAGAGCAGATGGTCTTGGAGGTAGTGTTAGGGTCTGTTGCTGGCTGACTCTGTCCTGCAGCCCCCCTCGGGTCAGCAACTGTAAGTGGTCATTAACACGGGAACAGGCCCTGCCAGCGTGGAGACTGGGCTAGCGGTAGTTAACATCCACGATGCAGTTAAATCCTTCTAAACAGCGCCTGCATTCTTGTTGTGTTGCCAAGTGCTGTAAAAGCAACACATCATGGAAGACCTTTGAAAAAGAAAAAAAGACATTGTTTCACAACCGACGGGGAAAGGTGGAATTCTAGTCCACTGCGCCCCATCGCTCACTTTTGCTGAATCTAAGGTTACGGCCGGTGCTGTCTGGCAGTTATCCATACACGGTGATTCATGGTGTGAGTGTGTGTGCACGTGTCGATGTATGTGCGCGGCAGAGCTGTGGAAAGGTATGACAGGCTGACCTCTACATGTTACCGAAGAGAGTGTGCGGCCCAGTGTTACCTGTCATAACACAGTCTGCCTGGGGCCCCTGCGTACCAGAGTGACCAGGCCAATGGGCAGCCAGAAATAATGGAGACTGGCAAGAGGGCAATGAGGGGTCACGCAGAGGGAATGAGGAGGGGATTGGGACGTATGACAGGACGAGCGATTGGAAGGATGAAGGCAGACTGAGAGGAAAAGAGAAATTTACTGTTGGGAGGAGAGCGGGGATAATGATGTGGGAGCAAGTGGGTCAATCAAAAGAACAGAGAGAGGAAGATAAAAGAGGAGGAAGAAGAAGAGGCGCTAGGTGCCTGTTCTGCGCATATTAGCTCCTCCAGCCTCTCAAGACTGGAGAAATTATGCATAAAAGCAGCCAGGAAAGAGATTTTTCTGTCTGCATCCGACACCTTCAAACTACAAAAATAAGTCCAAAAAAGCAAGACAGACCACCCGACTGGCTAAGTAGTACTGATTCTTTTTTACTTGATGTCTTTCAGAAATATAAGCTTCACATTTCCAAAAAAGAAGGGGGTATGCAATGCAGCTTACGGGAGATTCCTGAGTCAACAAATTGTCAAAACATACATCATAACATAACATATGAATATGATAATTGGGAATACAAAATCACACACACCAACAAACCTGTTAGATAGACCAATAAGTTGTCCAAAAAAATGGTAGTCAGTTTGATCCAATTTACGTTTGTTTTCAAAGTAATTTAAAGCCCCTCAGAACCCAGTGGGGTTCTGTTTCTGTTCTTACCCAATCCACTAGATTTGTTCATAGACACAAGCATGTCCCTGCAGGACTTCCGTAGCTAATCACAGGACACCCGAAGGGTATGAGGTGAGGAATTGCCACCAGATGCCGCCAAAATCTATAGTCCCTTGGATGTGGGACCAAACATCTACTACAAAAACTATGCCCTTACTTCTTTATGCCAAATTACTGAAAACCCCTTTCCCTAATAAACCTATCTCCAATCAACCTGCTTCCAGTTCTTCCAAATCAACAGAAAACATTGCAGATGCGACCTCTACTATGACAGGCCTGTAAGGGACTAACCTCATACTCATCACTGCCCAGTTGTTTTTGAAGCCTGGATTATCTCTGTCAGTGTGATGCGGAGCTTTCTGGAGGTGCAGCCTGCAGAGACAGAGCAGCTGAATTCACTTATGCAGCCTTGGCCAGCAATTAAAGTCCTGGATTAAGAGTGATTGCATTTTGTGTCCTGAGGAGGCGCTGCCTGCCATCTTGAGAGGTCTCATTAACATGGCTGCTGCAGGCTGCGCTGAGCATTGCCACGGGCTGTTAAAAAATAATGGAGACATTATCAACCTTAATGTCCTGTACCTGGAGTGGGGAAGATTTTATAATCACTATTGTAATGGGCCACAGGCTACCAGTTGTGCGAAAGAGAAAGGTTGGATGAAGATAACCCTTTTTTTTTATAAGCAGACTCCTGTGTGTGTGTTTTTGATCCGTCACTACACGTGGGGAGTCCGAGCAGCTGGATTTCATTAATTGAGTGCTGGCAGCGTTCTGCTCTGGCGGCAGGGGTGAGTCACACTGGTGGGATTGGTCTCGCTCGCTCTCCCTGATATCATCTTCCAACCATAACTACAAATAATTATTCACTCAAATCCATTACCGGGGGTCAATCAAGTTCCCCAATCAGTTCTAAAGTCCAATTACTGGCGCCAAGGCTTGATTCGCGCCTTCCTCCAGATGAAGGCCGGGCCCACAGGCTGCCCAAGTAAATTACACACAGCAAACAGTAGAGTGTGCATGTGTGGGATGAGTCGGTTTCCTCAGGTGGGTAATAAAGCAGAAGTACACGCCGGTCTCCCTGGGGCATCCTGACCGTACCAGCTAGCTAGACTCCACTAGGTTAAATAGAATTACCCCATGCAATGAGACGCACTCAGAATGCCAAATGCAGCTCTATGGGCAACACATGGGCCTTGTATTAACATCCATCTCAGCTGTTGATATAATAAGACATGTCGCCATAAGGGTCTTCAGCACAGTGACCTACCAGAGCGACATAATGACTGGGTTGTAGCTTCCTGTAGCACACACACCCAGCAAGGGCTACCATACCGCTCTCCAACCCCATTAGTGTGAGAAACCTCGTATCGTTTTGCAGCCGTGTTCAAAGTGAGCCGGCAGCCTGGAAGAAAATGCTTCTCACACGCTCATATGTCACTACAGGAAGACGCCAGTGCAGCCAGTCGAGTCGGAGGCAGCTACGCAGGCAGGCAACAGGACAAGCCAGTGTGTGCAGCAGCGGATGGACGTACAAGATGCGTTGGGAGGTGGGCAATAAGTGGCCATGTATGTTTAAGAGACGGACGAGAAGAGAGGGGGTAAGTGGGGGAAGCAGTGGCTTGTGTGTGGAGGAGCTGAACAAACATATAGCAGCGACCGGGTGAGGTTTTGTGGTGCAGTAGCCCATGACCAGCTGTCACATTTACACAAAACGGAACGAAACTGGTCCGGTCGGGGTCCACGCTGACATTTCCCTGCACTGATAGAATTCCCTCATCTGACCAAAAAGAAACCAAAATGTACTGTAACTTGGACACAACCAATGAACTGATGAATACAGGAAAAGTTCTTCACAGTCATAGTATATAATTTGATCACTAAATTGTATTTGGTATCTTTTGGACTGACAACAATTTCCCTCTTGTTAATCCAACTGTAACTGTTTACCTGTCTTGCTTCATTTCTCTTAATGGTTGTATTCTTTTTTTTAATTGCATTGCTCAAAATACTGCATATGTATTTACCAACATAGGCAGAATAAACTACCTCTGAACCAACATCCTTTGGAAAACCATTTTAAAAGCATTTCATAAAGCCCCATTTTACATTTACATTTACATTTATTCATTTAGCAGACGCTTTTTATCCAAAGCGACTTACATTACATTACCAGTGTCACAGTCACTGGAGGCAAGGTGGGTTAAGTGTCTTGCCCAAGGACACAACGACAGTATGAACTGTGGGGCGAGCGGGAATCGATCCTACTACCTTCCGATTGAAGGACGGCCGCTCTACCACTGAGCTACTGCCGCCCTAAAAAACACTATGGACACATGAACAGAATGGATATAGAAATGTTACCATCCCTCAGAGATGTTGTGTGAATGTGTTAATGTCCAAACCCAGCCTCCACCATGAGGACTGTAGGATTTTAGATAAACCATTGTAATTGGTCAGGCAGGTCTGAATCTGTTGGAAGTGGGCTTGAATGGGAGAGGTTCCTGACTCACTTCACTTTGCTCAGAAAGTGAATGGGTCTAGCAGGCCATGCTACAACAGGACATCACTTAGTATAAAGATATTTAGAGAGAATATACAATCGATATAGTGCTCAGAAGTTATAAATTTGACAGAAATATGGGGATATAACCGAAGACTCAGAAAGTGCCATCCAGGGTAGCCTGTTATACCACTTTGTACCACAAGATAGAGTCATAGGCAACTATAGAAGACTTTTGAGCTTTTTCATATATATTTATAAATTTTGCAGAGCATTGTTGTTGTTAAAAACAAAATACCCCAAAGGTGTTAGTAAATAAATAATTTTGGAATAGGACTGTTATGGCACAATTTCATATCTGTAATTTCTTATACGGATATTTGTGTCCATTTTCCGCAAATATACAATAACCTTTTATAGGTACTGTTGGATTAATTACATTTGTTGTATTTTTATTGGGTTGAATAATTTTCCTCTGTGCTTATTAAATTGTCTTTTCAATTATGGTTTATTGGAGCACTGCAAATATCCAAAGGCATTTCCTTAGCGCTATCATATTAAGGATGTTATATGTTACAGAAAGACTGTCTGGTCAACTAAATGCTTGCTTTGTTGTCTAACATGTGTTGTATTGTTCAAGCCCTCACTCCAGACTTTGAGGTTTTCAAGAGGAAAAGCTGACTTTTCGGGTTGCAAGAACAACCATATGAGGGCAGCGTTTTGTTTTGTCTTGCGCCAGGAAAGCAGTTTGACTTCAGACTGCTGACACAAAGAAAGGCTGTCAGTGTAAGCCCCACCATTAAACATGAAAAAATGCCTTGCAACCTCATCAAAGAGCCAGTCTCTGTCCTCTGCTTACATTCAAGGGATTGGGCGAAATGCTAAACACATGTGGACGGGCCTTTTGTTTAGGCTAAAATGGCTTGAACACGATCCGGCAGCATTTGAGTTAATTTTCCTCAGTGGAACCGCATGGGGTTGTTTACACTAGAGACAGCAGTGTGTATGTATATGAATATCTGTGAGTGTGTGTGTGAGCAGAGAGTGTCCAAAGCTGCAGGACTCCCTGTTCCCTCTGGTGAAGCCAAAGCAGTTACAGAGTGTATGCATTTGTGTCAGCATGATGGAGGAGAAGGGTGTTACTTAGACCTAATGAATCCATCTGCATTCAAGGGGTATTCTTCTTCTCCAAACGGAAGTAAATGAACAGGGACCTAGAGGAGAGTCTGCACGTTTGGTTTTAGTGCATTCAGTTTAAAACCAAAGACAAAACATAGGTTTGTACTGATTTGACAAGATCTTTGCTTTACCATAAAACATGTCTCAAGAGGAAGCAGTTGATGCAGAACCAGGACAGGTCATGCTTTTAAAGAATAGGCTTATGCAAAATGAGACAATATTTTTTCATTATACATTTGGATTGACCAAAACTAAGCATCAAAATGCAACTTGGATTCAACCGATTAAGTCTAAGAATCCCACAGCCACCTCTAAAAAAGAGGAGGCACAAATCCAAACTGTTGTAAGTCCTACACCGTTTACCTGATGTGGATGTAAATACCCTCAAATTAAAGCTAAAAGTCTGCAGTTAAAGCACATCTTGTTTGTTTCGTTTCAATTGTGGTGGTGTATAGTCATTTTTTAGACATTGTGTCTATGTCCCAATATTTATGGACCTGACTATATATGACGTTTCGTCATTCATCCAAGAGAATTCTAAGTTTTTTATTGGCAGAAATACAGAAATTAGAAAAAGACTCAGAAAGTGCCATCCCTGGTAGCCCGTTATATTACTTTCTTCTATTACTATCTATAATACCCTGGAACGCCTTAATAGTATTTTACCGTCACACAATTTAGCTGTAAATCTTTATTTTATTTTATTTTTTAAAACAGAACTGGTGAAAAGTAAGACTGTAAACAAGAAAAACTGAGGAATACAGCTGGTTCTATTTGATTTATATGATGGTTAATGAAAAATACCATTTTAAATTATCAAGAAAAATGTCCTGAAAAATAGTTTCTTAATGAGTTATGTATTAAAACATTCCTCAAACACACATCTCAAGTTTGACGCAGTGGATGCCTCAAACCAGGACAGGTCATGTAGAAGGCACTGATCCTGTACACAGAGCAGTAGAAGCAGAGCAGCGTTTGTGTTAGAGGGCGAGCGGTTCAGTACAGTGTGTGCTCAAACAGAGTGGCAGCTGCTTACGTCCTCACCTCTGAGTGACCTGGCACCCTGGGCAACCTCGATGAAGAATGGGTGCAGGGCAAGAGGCGGGGGCAAGAGGAGCCAGAGGGGAGGGCTGCCACTGAGGGCCAGCTCATCAGGATAATGGAGGCTCCGCTCAGTGGGCACAGGGAGACCTCTAGTGGATGAAGGAAGACGTTAAACCTATCTAGAGATACTTGTTCTATAAGCTTTATGCTGCAAACACATATTCCTGATCTGTTACCACTTTACTTCATTCATTTGTTTTGCTCTCTTCAAAGTTATAAATGCATTCAATTATACGCACAAAGAAATATATTATGGATAATGAAAAGTAAAGTAATCACTATGTGTTAGTAAAAGTAGGAATAATTGATTAAAATCTGGAGGTATGTGTCCAAAACTATGGTGTAAAAATGAGTCTATATCGGCTTTACTTGCTTTCTTCAAAAATATATAGAACCAATAAAGTGTATTAAAGAAAATGTTACTAACCACTGAGGGCATTAAAAGCAAGGAAGGTGCAATTCTAACCTAAGGGTGTTCATGTCATAACTATTTAATGTCAAATTTAATTATGATACTAAAATATATATATACACTGTAGATGAGTAATAAATCCTGCTTTAATTTGCCTGCTCTTGAGTCAAAATGTCCAAACTGGGACTGAAAGTACAGTTTCCTCATTAAATTTAAGATGCATTGTTAAATTTTAGTGATCATTGGTTGGAGAGTTAACTGTCTGCCTCCAAGTTAGATCTAAGCTGCAAACAAATTGATTCTTGATTATTCAAGAACTACTATATTTATTGCGCTTACATGATTTTGCACTTTTTAAATCTTCATATCTGTGAACCTTGATTACAGTAACTAAACTGTACTGTAATCAAATTCAATTTCAGAATAAATTAATACGCTTCTAATATTAAAATATACTGCCTATTGATATGTGCTTAACACTATTGCTTTCAAATATGTTATAACTTATTTAATAACAAAGAATCTAAGTAAAACACTATATTCACTAAATACATACCTGAAGGACTTCATGTCTTTCATATTTTCCAGACGGTCTGCTGAAGAAAGGTAGTTTTGAAGTGAGGAGTCTACTCTATGAGGTGCCAGCGCACTGCAAAATGAAAGTGTTTTTGAAGAAGTAGTCAATTTGGAGCCGAATCATTCAGAGGGTGTGCGGTTCTGACATTTCGGGCTCAGGAGTGCAAAAAAACAAATGTCATTGCATCGCTGACAAATCTCAGGGCTAATATTCAGAGTGGTAACATTAATCACTGGCCGTTTCTCATATCAAGAGCAAACACAAGGAGAAAGCGAGGCCCAGCGAAGTGTACCCACAGATTTAAGATTATTCACTGGTCTAATAAAGAGCCACTTCATTCTTTTAATAGATAAGTCCACTCAAACGATAGGACAGTGATTAAACATTTTAGGAATCAATCTGAAATTTAAAGTTTCAATTCCATCTTTTTCTAAACACTCAGTTGAACTTAATATTTTCAGTGAAGTAAATGTGTAATTCTGTAACAAGGGCTAAACATATATACAATTTGTAATATCATAGTCACTTCTTGACAAAGTGGTGCTACAGAATGTTTAAACAGTCATACCCAAGACCATTCTATAGACAATACTAAAGCCTCATCAGTGTGTCAAGAAGATTTCCCACACAAAGGCCTTACTTGCCATGTTTGAAAGGTTTTATTACAGATAATGCTGACTATAAAATGTTATGAGCTGGCCTGTATACTCTGTTTTTACAATTGGGAAAATAACTTTAAATTGTATCTTACTATATTGTTCAGCCCAAAATGTAACAGCATTTGGTTTGTGTGCAAAAAATCTAAAATATCTACAGTCTATCATTTATTTTAGCATGAACATTGCATAATTGAGGAGACTTACAGTCAACCAGTGTTTTCCATGTATTCTCTCAGAAAATGGCTCTTGTTTTTGTGTCAAGTTTCCATTCCATTTTATTCCATTTCAAGTTAAAAATTAACCATTTTATCACGTCATCACGCGTCCAACTGATGCCATGTCTCCTCCTTCTGTGGCGGACAAAAACAAAAAATGTCCACCTTGTCTTCAGAGTAGGATTTGGCTTTATGTTCTCCAGGCATTGTAGTTTGAGATGACAAATATTTTTTAGCAAACATCACAGTCAATTTCTTGTATTTTCTTCTGTCCTGAGAAAACTGTTCATATTCTGGCAGTGGTCAGTCATGTGTTTACCTTACCCTGCTCCTAAAGCGACTCCTGTGCGAAGGCTTTCAGTAGCAGGTCAGCAGCCAGGCCTGGGGAGATGGCCCCTCGGGTGACCCTCTCCTCCAGTCGGGGCAGGGCCTCCCTGACGGCGGGGTGATTCTGGAAATGGAACAGGACGTTCTCTTGGATCAGGCTCCACATCCAAACCTTCTGCTGGGCCTGGCGCTTGCCTTGCAGTTCACCATTGGACAACATGGCATCTCTGTACGACTCCATCTTGGCCCAGACCTCTGGGATACCCTCGCCCGAGTGAGAGGAGGCACGCACCACCTGGGGACAGTGTTAGAGAGAGTTTTGCTGCAGTTGCATAATGTTTTATTACATTACAGTGGGAGAATATCTTTTAAAATCTCAACATCATAGAGATGTCTCCAAACAAGAGACAGTTTAATGCCTCACGTTCTCACAAGTGACTTGCAGGTGTACTTTGAGGATGCGACAAGTAACAACCACAAATCTGGAAAGTGAAAAGAGGACGCTAGTGTTGCCTCTGTGAGTCTCCAACCTTTCCGTCTGGTAAGGTGTAATCGAATTACACATATCATTTAAAGATAATTTGACATCAACTGGCAATTGGCAGAGTTGAATTTGACAGCATGGCAAATACTCCAGGGATGTGATCAAAGGCCAAATTAGGAGCGCTCTAATTGCATCATTAAGTTAATCATTTTATAAAGGACTGGATGAGAGTCTGATGCAAAAAACAAACAAAAACAAAAATACAGGAGGTCAAACTTGTACTGGGACAGATATGGTTTTGTGCAAGTTTTAAAAAAGTTCAGTCTAGGAGGTTTAAGACAGGTGCATTAATGTATGAAAAAGCATTAGTTTGAATTAGTTATTTTCAAAACTCTGACTTTAAGAAGTATTAACTGTTTAAATTTTTTTTTTGTTTTTTAAAACACATCTTCCATATGAATTGCAATTTTATTATATGCTGATGACTTTTTGAGTACACACAATATCAATGTTTCTGAAAAGCCATAGGAAGGCTTTGTTAATTTTATAACAGCAAAAATTTGCATTGTCTGTGCCCAGGTACAAGTCGTTTTCTTCGCATTTTAACCTGAATGTCACTAAAAATGTTATTGCAGTGTTTAAAAATAGTCCTTACGATAAGCCATCTAAAGTGCTTTGTCAATTTTTTGGAGACCATTTAAGTATGACAAAATACCTTCTTTGAAAAGGTTAGTTGTCAGTAAAGGTTGATGTACTATGTGGAGAACAAAATGCATATAATTAAGATGGGCCAGGGACAGTGTACCAGACTTTGGTATGCAGGAGAGACGGACAGGAGCAGCAGAGGTAAGATAAATCGAGACAGACTGTGAGAGCCACCTTTCAGCTTTAATGCAAGTGTGCAGGCCTTCTAATCAGGAAAATGCATGACACAGCAGCAGAGTATTCAGAGCAGCGGGAGTGGATGATGGTGGTGCGGGGAGTTAGAGGGGGCAGCAGAAGGGGGTGGAACTAGAGGGGGTGATGCCCTGGCAGCGTGCCCAGTAGGCAGATGCGGCATTGGGCTGGGAAAACAAAGGGACAAGGCCAAGCGGGGGGTGAGCCGGGACACACAGGGAGGAGGGGTGAGAGACTGCGGTACTCAAAGCATGAAGCCATGACATCATCAGCACCTTCATCATCACCACCATTTCCTCCTCCTCCTCCTCCTCCTCCCCTGTCCTGGGTCAGCTGGCCTTTCAGTGGGACATCTTGTTCAAGTTTAAAGAGCTGTAATGCTGCTGTGTGCCTGCCCAGTGGGACACTATATTACTACAGTTAAACGTTTAGGAACACTTGTGAATTCACAGAAGGCATGGGTGATATAGCCTCAAAATTATAATTAAATATCTCTATATATAACATATAAACTCTGAACACTGTACCGGGTATTTTTAGGCTTTTGTTGACATTTATTGCCTTATTGTTTCTCACTGGCCATCATTAGTTTCAAGCAACAGATGACACTAGCTCTAGTCACACTTGTGTCACTGCTGCTTCTAAAATAACCTTTTAATGACAGCTACTTTGTCTCTGCTGCATAAGGCTGACAGTAAACAAAGGTTACCATTGGTTTAAATTGTTTTCTGAGTAAATAGAGACTACAGATAAGTGGGATCAGACCTTTCTTTTTAAAGCAGACGTTTGTTTCCTGGCGTGCAGTGAGACAGCAATGTGGAGCACAGTTCTTCTTTAGGACTTGTTGCTCACGTGTCTATGTTACTAATATTATGAGGTGAGAAGATTTGACTGGTTTTATTGTGGCCAATATGATATGGCAAACCCTGCAATTGATTATTAGGTACAATTGCGTTTCTAAAATCCCTCTTAATGTTTCTACACATCCCAGTGATAATTGGACTTTAGCCTGGCCCATCTGTGCTCCCGGCCTGACCTGACTAACCCCTTTTGACCCATGGATCCCTCCCTAACCCCTTTCACTAATTTGGATAGGGCGGTTATTCTACTGCTGCTACTACATGGATTTATTTATTTTTCTTGTATGTGTAAATAAGATGGATTACGTATATGTGAATGTACTGTATATATAGTAACTGTCAATCCCTTATTCTTGGTTCACTTTATCTTTTTTCCATGGCCGTTTTTCTTTTGGGTTCTTGTCTTATACTGCTTTGAGGCAATTGTAAAACTGGAAAATTAAGCATATTAATATTGATTACATTTAACTAAAAATACAAATTACCCCGAACAGAAATACACCACCATAATTTTTCGTTTGTGTGTAAATTTGTAAAAAGGATCCTTGTGTACCTTCCCGAAATTTTGATGGTCACATCTTCCTTATCAGCTGAGACATAGCACTCAATAAAAAATTTAAATGGCCTGGCAACTACTCCCAAAACATGTTAAATAAATACCTGTCAATTTGATATTTCAATAGAGCACAGTGTTTGTAATTTTACTAATATGTGTGAATGCACTTTTTGTTTTACATTATTGAAAAAACAAAACAATAACTCAAATATTACACATTTGGAATATTGCTGCAGAGTTTCACTGAGAATTAAAGGACTCTCTAATTAATAATAGGTATATGGCCTTGAGGTTAAAGTAAAACATAATAATCTTTTCATTTTTTTTTTTATTGCTTGATTTTCAAGTCAACATTGTCATATAAATACGTGTTTAAAACAATCAATGTTTATAGACAGCTATGCTCACCAATCCCTAATTCATATGAGAATGGGAACAGGTGATGAGGTGATGTTTTTGTTGCTCTATATTGAATGTTTTTTGGTGGAAAACAGCAGTGGTGGCTCAACATAACTGAATGATAAGAGGCATTGTTAGTGAAACACTGTACACTTACCTACTTTGACATACCTATACAAATACTACACACACACACACACACACACCTTGGGGTTCCACAACCTGGACTGTCTCCTCAGCAGCTTGAGTGCGCTGGTATATTCAGCCTGGATCCTCCTGGCAGGCACCAGCAGGTCCCCATCTGATTTAGTGACCACCACCAGGTCGGCCCGCTCAATGATGCCCCTCTTGATACCCTGGCAACAGATTCTGGCATTAGAAAAGGAGGGGGCATTAAGTCCTAGAGACACTGTGAATAAATCTTATGTCTAGATGTCTAATCTGCCGAGTGATCTGGACACAGAGGGATGGATGGACAGTGACACAAGTCCAACTGTGTGACGTTGCCAACCTGGAAGTAACTTGGAGAACTGTAACTTTCAACCAAATGTTTGGTTACAATCTTGTAGAAAATTACTTAAAGTTTGTATTGTTATTTTAACCACATCTTTAAAACATTTTCAAAATCTTTAAGTTACATTATGTATGGCAGTTGGAAAAAACAATGGTGCCCAATCCATTGTGAGTCCTAGACAGCCCTAAAACACTCTTAAAATCATTACCAGATATTAAAATGATCCATTTCCTAATCTGATGTAAGCATTTGTTTAAAATACAATAAATTTTCATTACAAATGTATTGTTGTCAAAGTAAATTTTTAGTATTTAGTTTTACTATATCATTATGGAACTTAGGGTGAAATGTCACTGTTTGACTAAGTACAGCTGTTTAAGAGGCAATCGCTCAATAATAGTGTAATGCTTATAATGCTATTACTCAGCAGACTAGTTTAAATTACTGGCAAAATCTATGCAATTTTTTAATGATGATTTTTAATGATCAGTAACAATTACATTTTAATTCACAATAAATAGGCTGATGTATTGATGTCTCTGAGTTTTGATGAGAAAAACATCTGAGTTGATGGGGAGTGTTGCTGCTTCTGCTGTGCACTGACCTGGAGTTCATCGCCCCCTGCTGGAGGAATCAGTAACACAAACATATCAACCATGTCGGCCACTGCAAACTCTGACTGGCCCACACCTGAAGGCAAAAAAAGAGAGTGAAGATGCATATAAAAAAGATAATTATCTTTGGGAAACTGTTATCCAACATACTGGTACAATACGCGTGTCACAATAAATATTTTTCAGTAACTTATTATCTTCTATGTTATCAGTAAAATAATAAGAATACACCTAACATGCAACTCAACCACAGAGCAAGAAAACAGAAAACCATGACAACCATTAAGTGTGGTAATGTGATGGCAGAGCAGCAGTGTAAAATATATTTTGCATTATGTACTCTATACTCTTGAGAGTGCGGTGTCATTTTCTTACCTACAGTCTCGACAAGGACAATGTCGTAGCCTGCTCCCTCACATAGAACAATGGCCTCATTGGTTGTTCTGGTGACTCCACCCAGTGTCCCAGAGGTGGGCGAAGGCCGGATAAAAGCATTCATGTCTCTGGAGAGCTCAGTCATACGCGTTTTATCACCCATTAGAGACCCTAAATAAAAAAATGTTTGTATCATAGACAGGATGTATTTGTTTAATGGCCTTCAAAATGTAAAAAAATAACATTTGTGGTGTAACCTAAACATTTTCTAACAAAAGGTAAAGCTCAGTCATCAAGAAGAGTTCATCAGGTTCATATAACATTAACTTGTGTATCAGACTTTACCTCCGGTTGTGCATGAAGAGGGGTCAACAGCCAGCACTGACACCTTGTGTCCGCGTCCTGTCAGCATTTTTCCCACCACTTCAATGAAGAGGACTTTCCTGCTCCTGGAGGTCCTGACAGACCTGAACAAACACATGTGAGTTTTGGCTTTACAAGTTCACACACCAGCTCAGCTTTTAAGCTATATAACAAGAAAGGTTTGGAGTGCAGATTGTAGTATGTTTCTTGATCTCAGTATTTTTTTTCCAAAACTGAAAAACAGACCTATTCTGAAGGCTAGTGGCTTCCCTCCATTCTGTCTCTCCTGCTCCCTCCTGTAGGCAAGCACCCTTTGCAGCAGCACCTGAGCCAGCTCTTTTTTCCTTGGATGCTGGGTCTCCACAAGAGTGATGGACTCAGCCAGAGAGGCTCTTTGTCCACCGATCAGCCCCTCAAACAGTCTTTTGAGAAGCCTCTGCTCGGGTCCACTAAGGTCCTGTATGTGTTCGCTTACAGCTGTACTGCCACCTCTGGAAATGGGAAGCACGCTCTGGGGACATTTGCGGAATCTGGTTAACAGTCTGTGGTGAAGGCAACATAACCTGTTGGTTGAGGTGAATAAAGAAGGGAGGGAAGAAGCATGTCGCAGGAACAATAAGCCAAATCTTGTCATCTTGTTACATGTGGGGCACCTATGACAAAAATCAAACAGGAGATCAACTTGGTAAACGGTAGGTTTTCTCGTTAATATACATCACACTATCTGGAATTCTTGGTAGTTAAATGAGGGCTAGCAAAACACTAGGTCATGATGCCTCTTGTGTTTTCATGTCAAGCCTAGACTACTACCTGCTTTAAAAGAGTGTACATTAGGTTGTCAATGAAAAACACTGACCTCGTAGCAGCTGTGTGAAGGTGCAATACAGAGGAGCTACATAGCGGTGCATTTGATGTTGCACTTCCGGTTTCCGCTGACGTAGGACACCGTCCCTGACCAATCGCTGCGCTGATTTGTTACCGCTCCGGGAAAAATACCTCTAACGTTTTCAAATAACATTTATTTTATTAAAAAATTAATAAATAAAAAATGCATATAGTTAATTTAACAAAGGGCTAATATTTAAATGGCACAGAAAGAGTAGTATAGCCGTCAAAATGTAAATAGTACATAGTACTTTTTTTACCACAAGATGGCGGCAAAGCCTAACTACATCAAGTCATAGAATGTGATTTTTACATTATGACATTGTCTTTGTTTTTTACTGTTCTAAAAATATTTGAAAAACAAAACAATACTTAGAGGCATTAGTATTTTGCTGGTGTGGAGTACCACGTGTTATTTAAACTAACAATACAATCTTTCTAATTTTGCATTGTGCTTAATTAATAGGCGGAAAACAATGTAGAAAAATAATATTGCCTGTGTATAATCACTGCAGGCACATGGTGTCATTATCGTGTGGGTTCTAGTCTAGTCTACAGTGAGCCGTGAACATTGCAACATCATTTTGTTCAAGGTTTTGATCACAAGTCTCCACTGTACCTGATGTGCTTGTCTGTGGAATTTAGGAGAAACTTGCAAACTCTTGGGAGGCAAGACAGAACTAACCACTGTGCAACCATGCCACCCACGTCACACACAAACACATTTATTTTGTCATTTCCAAGGGAGCTTCCTGGAACATAGACCAGCTGTCTGGTTATAACAATGAGTCCCACAATTTAAGAATAGGTGATTTTATTATTTTATTTATATCAAATTTAATGAAATAAAATGTGCATTTAGTTTTAAAGGCTCTAGTAATTGTTGTTGCACCCTAATTAAAGGTTTATTTCAAACCCACAGCATGTGTAATATTCTTGTCTCTAAAAATATTTTTAATTTTAGCACGGGTGGCTTGTAATTAGTCAGACACAGAAACACAAAACATACACACATACAAAAACAAGTCCTTTCATAGTGCTTGCACAAGGGAAACACATTTAAAGAAATGAAACAAATTTATTCATTTTTTTTCCAGTAGACATTTCTGGGTGTTTTATTGAGCAAACACAAAGAAAACATAGGGACAAAATAAAAGGACAGTGTGTAAAAGTGCAGAGAGACAAAAATCCAAAAATACAAAAAGAATGTGAAGAGTTTAACAGTTTAATAGCAAGGACTGCTCAAAGCAAAAAAAAAAAAAATGGCAAAGTCTGCATTTTATATAAAAAAAGAACAAATGATATCTGGACATCAGTAACTGATACTGTTTCATAGTCAACAGTAAATGTTCAAGAATTTCCCATAACAGTCACATGTTTTGCTCAGTCAATGTAATGATAATAAGTGATTGAAATATTTCTGTGTGAAATGTGACTCTGTATGTGACACATTTGATTTTCTGTATTATATACAACAGGGAACAAACTAAACTGCACTTGTATTTGCCTCTGCTTGGTGTTCAGCTACTGTTTAAGTTTAAACTTGTAACACTACACTAACCAAACTATGCTTTGCAAAACCAGAATGCACAGCACATAATAGTGAATATATCTAAACACTATTCTCTTCCTTAAAGTCATTGGAACACGTGTAACATAACATGAGCAACATGAGCAAACATAATTTTTTTCTGAATAGTCTTTAGTGCCATGTCCCATTCACAAACCCACCAAAAACTCTTCTTTTTGTGATAGTGGTTTAGGATTTCTTTTGACTTTCTAATAGTTTGAACTCAAAATGGACAGTATTTTTCTAAAGACAAGTAAGCTTGTTTATCTGGAGATGATTTTTAATTTCAGTCATACTGGTCATCCTTCTGGTCTCTGCTTTCTTCATGTAGCACATTTCATGTCAACATAATTGCAGCCAACCATATCCCAGCAGGCAACTGCAATCTCAGTGACCTGGAATGTCCCATAATTATTCCTACACATGTACACATATCTGGATTTTAGGGAAGTAGGTACGCAAAGTAGTGTGAGTCAGAATAATAGAACGATGAATAAGAGAGGTTTTTAGGGAAGAAATTTAGGAGAACAGTTGCATGATGTTGAGTGTGATGGTTGTATTACTACAGTTGGTCAATTTAGGAGAACAGTTGCATGATGTTGAGTGTGATGGTTGTATTACTACAGTTGGTCACAAAGATCAAGTATCTTCCAGTTGCATCACGCTCACGTTGCTCACTCCTCTCCCAGACTGTAAATGTGCCCAATTCAGACATCCTTCAAGTACAGAGCAAACCAAAACATTTAACAGCGTGGGCCCAACCCTACAGGTCCCAGGTCAGCTTCTGATTCAAAACAGCTGCTGCTACCAGCTGTTAATTGAATGAACCACAAACCAGCCTGTTCTTCTGCTACTTAACCAAAATTCTAGGGTATGGACAGCCACAGGGCAAAAGGACAGTTAAACCTAGGACACAGAGGATATAGGATTGTGAGGAGAGCCCATTTGGGTTAGCACCTTATCCAACCACTGCAACGGGCCGTGCAGGTGAATCTCAATCCAACAAGGTGTGCTGGTCACATCTTGGCGGTGGTACTCTGCTCCCCAGCCCTGTAATCAAACAAGCATCTTATTAATCCATTGGATCAAAGAACTTTTTTGCATATTCAAGTAAGTTGTCTTTTGTGGCTGTTAAACAGACTTTGTATTTACTTTCTCAGTCTAAAACTGTAAGTCTAAGTCTGTAGATAAGTAAGAGTGATTCATTATATTTCTTGTCTTGTTTCCTCTTTCCCAACTGTTGCAAATCTGGAGGCTTTTTCATGATTTTAGGGCCACTATTGTGACTAATGATAAGCGACATTTAAAATCTAATTCTTTAAAAATTATTTTCTGACAGTTAATATTGAATCTGAGGCTGGGTTTTGTCAAAATTATTTTGATACCGAAATGATCATTTGTTTCTATACTAATACTATTCTGCAATATTTTTCACAATAACAAAAAAACAGCAATTGGAAAAAACCGGAGTATCAGGAGAAAATCCACTGAACAGAACAGGAAACTCCACACAGAAAGTGTGATTATTCTATTCAATTTTTTTTTTTTTATAATTGAAACTATTGTATTTTTTACTATTACTATTACCAAACTGGAAATTTAGAGAGGGAGTGTTTTTTATCTGTTGTTGTGTTGTTCTTAATTAGTTGTCAAGTAGTGTCATTTCTGCAGGACTCATTCTGTAAAACAACACAGCGGACAATCATCAGATCCAGTCTAAGGCAGTCTAAGAGTCCAGCAGGCATTAAGAGTTTTGGTCAAAGTTTGGAGAACGGACAACCACCCTGTTTTTTATTTATGACTCTAAATGACCAGGATGTTTAATATTTGATCAATTCAAATTCTCAAACAAGAATTTTGTTTTGCACCTTCATCAATTATTAACATGGTTTGTACCAGAAAATGGCTAATAATATTAAAATTGTGATGTGCATATCTTTGTAACTATGGTTTATGTATTCAATATTGTTGACTTAAGTTTCTTCTCCCAGCCTAACTGCACATTCTTGTCTTCAAGAAATTTTCCCCTTATAACTTCCAACACTGACGCAACACTTCAGGCTCAACCTACCTTCACAAAGCTCATACGGATGGTACACATCTTGGTGAGCTCATAGACAGCCTCAAAGCCGTGGTTGACAGACTGGGCCAGAAGCTCGGCAAACTCCTGGTTGTTAAAAATCTTCAGGCTGCATTTGCTTGGGATCTTACACACGGTCGTAGGATGGAAGCCATGGTGATAGTTACAGTTACGGCTCTGGACGAAGATACTGCTGTCGCTTAGACATTCTGCGTACACCTCCCCGCCCACGTAATACAGATGGACACCTGAAAGAGAACGGAAGGATGTAGTTTGGTCATCTGGAGGAGCTGCGGTCTTACATCAATCAGCAAAATCAAAGGTCAAAACATGTGCGGTCAGTCTAAAATCAATACATTTACTGTTCATTTGGATTGTTATTGTTTGGCTCCTAATCCTCTTTCGACATCACAGATTGATTAAGTCTTGTCTGCACTCATTGATGTTTATTTATTTTTGTGTAGCGCACCTTTTCCGATGTGCCTTCGGGTGTTCTCAATAGTGGAGTTGCGGTTGACGTTTGAGAGGAGGCCCAGACAGAATCGGTTGCGGTTATTGGAGGGATCTGTGAAGCCATCGACGAGCACACTGGTGGAGGAAGCCTGGAATGCCTCCCCGACTCGATTGTTGAGCTCGTAGTAAACAATGGAGCACCAGTGCTTAGGTTCCTCGTAGGCCACGGGCTGTACATCTGCGCAGGAAACACACTAACAAGTCACAGGAGTGCATGCGGAGACAAGACACAGACACATTTAGTAACAGACGTTTAAAGCTCCCTTGTGCAGACGAGATGACAGGAGCTACTGACGCCAACAGATCTTTGCTATATAGCTAACTGACATTTATTACATTTTATTTTATTTGCAAATTGTCCCCTGTAGCCAATAGGAATGATTTTAATAAACATATAGCATACAGTACATTTATGCTGACTGAAATCAATATGGACATATTCAACAGCATGAAGGCTAACTGTAGTGTACCTTTAATTGAACAGTCAATATGAGGTGCCTGGCCCCGCTCTCTGTGCCTTGTATCTAGTGTAAGCGGGTGCCAGCTGGCCTCACCCTCATCGACTTTTTTCTCAGCTGCATACTTCTCCCGAACTTCCTCGGCAGCATGGCACTGGCCAAGCAGGTGTGTTTTGTCTGTCACCTTCCCAGAGCTGCATGACAATAGCCAGCTACTCCCCTCTAACAGGATGCAGCTTGTGGAAAAAGAACTCTCTAAACTCCCACTTCCATGAAACATTTCAATAGATCTTTCCGCCACTGCTGTCACCGCACAAACAAGGACTGTGGGGCCTTGAGCGGACAATCACCTAAAAGCTTGTGTTCTGGAAAATGGAACACTTTGGAGTGGTCTCATGAGTACAATAATGCCGTATTATATGCATGATACATGATTGGAAACAACCATGTTTCTCATCTAAATCATTAAATCTGGAGAGAAAAAAAAGCCTGTGAGCATCTATGGTAGCCCTGCAGGCTCATGCTAACTCAGTGGAAATCAGACAGATTATTTCACTTTCACAATATATAAATAAGATTTATTTAGTATACAAGCATTTTAGGTCTTTATGCATTTATTTATGCAAGTTAGGAAACAGGAGATAACAGAGCTTTATCTGACAAGTTTCCAATTTAATTTTACTGTATACTACAAAAATATACACAACTTTAATGGGAATACGCTGCTCTTGTGGTTCACATTCCATCTGTCACAGATAAAAATTTTATAAACCAACACTTGGGAATGATTGCACTGGCTCATCTACTGTATTTAGCTGTGGTAATAATACAGACTTCCCAGAACAGCACTTTATGAGTCTTATTATCGCTGTAATATAGATTATATAGTCAATTAATATAGAGATCTTCTATAATACAAACCGCCTCTTTAAAATATGCATAGCCAGTATTATTACATTGGGTAACAATGTAAAAGGGAAATTCTACTTTTAAGACATGTTTTTCCAGCTTAGTTAAATCAAAGCCACCACATCCAGATAGCAGCAATTATAGCCTTGCGCTTTAGATCCAAATTTGTGGGTGATTAGTGCACCTTAGTGTTAACGAGATTTAAGTCGTTGCCACCAGCAGGGATGACATAAGCATGAACATTTATAGATCTCGTAAAACTGCCGTGAGACCTGGGTTGATTTGCTGAGGTTTGTAGAGATTCCCCTGGGTTTGCACCCACAGCTGGAGGCTCTGAGTGTAAATCTGCAAACCCTGCTGTATGTCTAACAGGCGAACAGTTGATTTCTTTTTCTAATTGGGAGTTAAACCACAAAGGGAAATGAAGCTTTTAAAAAACAACCAGACTTCCCAGAATTCTATGCACCTGCAGATCATGGCACGCAGGTGCAGACAATTTTATGTGATGATATCATTATGAACCAAAGTGTGTGTACTGTACGTCAGTGTGAGTTAGTCATTAGTGTGGTTACCTGGGCGATTATTAGTCTCTAGGGGCAAGGGTGGAGCCAGGAGGTTTGTGTCCATCGGCTGGGGGCAATCCTGAGTCATCTGCTCCTCTGGGGGCATGTAGGCAGGAGGTGGGGTCTCTGTGTCATAAAGGAACAGAACAAAGAAGAGAGGTTATAAAACCTTATCACAACAGAGAATACAGTTTTTTTTACTTTAGATTAGATTAGATTCAACTTTAAGGTCTGACCTGGCATCTGGAATGGACTGCCTGGATCGGAGCTGGATGGAGAGTGAGGGAAGGTGACGCTGCTGCTCCCGCTCCCTGGAGAGTTGGGGTAGCTGTTTCCCGGCGAGTGAGGGAAAGAAATTGTGTTGGCCTGAGGGAAGGATTCTGGAAAGGTGGCGTTCTGTGGCATGTGCGGCTCGTTCTGTTGTAGTGGGTTGCGGAAGCGAGGCAGCATCGTGTGCTTGGCGTTGAACTCGCTGTTCCTTGGTACCAACACAGGAGGCAACACTGAGGACACAGAAACTGAAATGTTCAGATTTCAAGTTAAATTTGATCAACAGTTAGGCCCACTGAAGCTTTTAACAGACAATGCACATTTTTAAGGTTGCTTAATTATGTTACATGTATCCATATTTGCATACTGTTTTAAAGTTTTTTATTTCCCAATGCCCTAATATAGATTATGTAAGATTTTTGGAAGGTTTTGTTGAGAGGTTGTGGCAAGATTCATCCTTCTTCTCTCCCTGTTTCATGTTGGGGACGTAAAAAAAAATGACTGATGTAATGTTAATTATTTGGAAGCTACACATTAAAAATAAAATGTTAAAAATGACATATGGTTTTAGAAAGTGAAAGTCATTTTATGTTTTATTGTACTTTGTATGATGAATTCAGAATTCTTATGTTTAATAAGATGTTTGCTCAAAATCCAATCTTTTCTGGAGCATGTTGTTATATTTCAATGTGTATAAGTTGGCTACCATTGTATTTAAAGCCTGGAAGAAACGGCTGACTCATGTATTCAGATAATTGTGTATTCATTTCTCTTTACTGTGCCTATTGTTTGGCAACATTGTTTTTTTTGTTTAGTAAATTGATGGTGTCTTATAAGCCCTTGTAAGACATAATAATAATACAAATTTGAATTTGATATGGTTTCTTTATTTTAATAAAAAAAAGCTTTTAATTACAGGTTTATAATGCTGTGTAGAAAAGATTCAGTCATAGCAGCATCTCAAACAACTGACTAAAAGTTAGTAGTTGTTATAAATTAATTTTATTCAAGTAGAGCAAACTATGGTAAATTGTGTTTTTATAAAATGCTTTTTGTACCTGGCTGTACTAAACACACATTCACACCTGGGGCAGACAGAGAGGGGGGGCTGCCATGCACAAGGCGCTCACAACCTTCTCCGACCACCACCGACTCACCTCTACAGTCACACACATTCATACACCTGAGTTGTGGCTATAGGACGACCGCTCTACCACCTGAGCCACTGCTTAGAAACAGTCTCCTTTAAAATAAGACACTGCATAAAACCTATAAAAAATGGCATTGAAGTCTGTGCATGATTCATATTATGTTTTGTTGTTATGTTATTATGTCTGAACTCTGTAACTGCGAGCGCTCATACTCATTCCATCAGGACAGCCCTCGTTGTGATAGCAACATGTGCACATCATCACAATTTTACATGACAACATATATTGTCACGTAAAAAAAACACAACCCCATTCACCCCAATATGGAATAAGGCTTTTAATTCCAACTTTAAGAAATCTGTATCTGGCACTTTCTGTCATTGTTCATACTGAGTGCAGATGTCCCTGCATTTTTCAAAAGTCAGATTTCTGTCTGTTAGTCTTAGCCAGCACTATCTGGCCCTGACTCTCTGCATTCTGCTCTGAGGAGACAACATGAGGTGAGCTATTCTTGTGGAATTCAATAGTTAGGGGTTAATATCTCGATTGATTGGAGACCCTTTTAGGTGCAGAACGTACAAACCTCCCAGATACGCTCCATTTGTGTCTATAAATACTCGCGCAGATAAATAAAGCGAGTGATGAAATTCAAGACGGGCCTGTCGTGCTGCGAGTGTTCCTGCAGGTAGTCGTTGTGCAGCCTGCTGCAGCCAAAGCATTGATGCAGGAGTTTATTCTAAAGATTATATGTGGAGACAGCTGTACAGTTTGGGGAGAATAGTAAGGGAGATTGACGGGAAGCGTGCGTGGGGAGTGGGGTGGACAGCTTGGTGTGGAGAGACAGGTGCTGTGGGGCTTAATCACCTAGCCCTACTCCCTGCTAAAACAAAAAGTGTGCAAGGCAGGCAGCAACTCTTTCCTCCTATTGTGCGAGGGTGAGCGGCTTCCTGTGTTCTTTATCCTCAGAGAAACTGGGAGTGAAGTCCTGGGCGTGTGGAGTTATTGTGCCTGTGTGTGTCTACATGTGTGCATAAAAGTAAAAAAACAAAAAAGGACAGCCGCACAGAGCATGCCCAAAACAAAGCCCTCATTCTCCGCGGGATGGAATTTCCTGCTGCACACATACACACACACAGCCATCCTGCACACAGCTGCTTCTATCTTGTCAGCTGACCTGTATTTTCTGTTTAGTGAGAGGCCAAATTGTGTCAGATTTATTTTGTCTACACCAGGCAAAGAAGAGACATATTTGACCTAAGATTCATGAGGTCAAATTCACCATCAATATTCTAAATAAAATCTGCAGCTGGTTGGGATTTTCAATCCCACACAAAACCTTTTAAGCCTTTCAAGCCAATGCAAGTGTGTTCAGAATTCAACAGTAGGAATGTTAATGATCATTAGTTGTTTACTGCCATGAATTGAGCAGAGAAGTATCAAGAAGAAGAAGAAGTGAGTTAGGGAGTTACTGTTTTTTAAAAGAAAGTATTTTGAAAAAGAAGGCATGGTAACTGACTTGTATACTGACCAGGACTGTCCACTCGTTTGTAATGGTAGGGGTTGATGCACACATCCTTCTGCTTGGAGCCGAAGGGGTACTCGCAGCACTCCAGAGCCTTGAGCTCGTGGTGCGACTGGAGGTCCGGCCAGCGCCACACCCGACAGTAGATGACATGAGGCAGCCCCTTCCTGTGGGACACCTGCAGCCGCCCGTCCAGGGAGCGGGGGATTGTCACACAGTTACTGGGCTGGCCCGGGCAGCTTAGGGCCCTCTCCAGTTCCTCCATGGCCCCCTTCTTCTTTTTCAGTTTCTTCACTAAAGCGTCCACAGCCTTTTCTGCCCATTTCTCTTCTTCGTCTCCCTGTTTCCAACCCAGCAGCCTCTTGACCGCCGGGCTGGTGAAGGAGAACAGCGAGGTGACGTTCATGGTGGACAAGCCGGCTCTCCTCCCCTCTCCTGTCTGTCCAAAACGAAGTCCTAGTGGTGATGTGCGCAGTCCAGTCTCGGAAGAGGAAGGATGAAACGTGTTGGGTCATTCAGATCCAATTGAAGTTCAGTTCCTGAAAGAAAAATAGAATAGTTAGTAAGACTCTGTCCAATGGAGTCACCTATAATATGAACACCCCTCCCCTCTTTTGTGCCACCAGTGCAGCTCTTAATATGGCAAAGGATGATGTTATCAATATAGATGTTTGGCTGTGGATGTCATGGCTTCTGGGAAACTGGCATCAGCAGCAGAGTTACATCAGACAGCATCGTGTGGACGTCAGGCATTCTCCAGATAACTTCCTGTCTGTATGGCTTGTCACATTACCACTGCTCGCTAATGTCAATTACACAAAAGACATCACTTACTGGACGCAGCCTAAAGGAATGATTGTAGGGGAATGTGGCCTGCAGCCTCATCACCTTTCATGTGCTCCACCAGTGGATGCCAGCAAGTCAGTCACAGTCAGATGATCAGGGAATTATTTTTGGATAATATAGCAGACCTTCACATCTCTCAGTCTCTCAGTAAAACTGTTATGGTTTCATGTTTGAATTTTATCCTGTCAGCCCCTGCATTATGAATTGCTCTATCTACCCACCATCTATTGGTTAAGGTACGTGACCTTAAGTTATATCAGAGCAGCAGCGAGCCATGTTGGATGTGGAGAAGATGTGGTTTGCAAGCTTAACTAATGCAATATATGCTTTGAGGCAAGAAACCTACCTGCCAAGTTTAAATCTATCATGACAGTCAACCACCTATCTATGTGCCCCAGGCATCCATCCAGCTGCTACACACCTGTCTGTGAGAAAAGTAAAGCTATTGAATAAAATGAATGCCATCTTCATGCATTATACTGGTCAAATTCACTGGACAATGTGATATTTACAGTTTCTATTTGACTTCAAGAGTGTTTTTGACAATTTCTAAGTTTGAGTTGAGCAACAAATTAAAAGTCCTAAAAACATACCCTTATTCATTTATTTTTTATTCTCTGTTTAAATCAATTGTACGAATGATACACAGATTCTAGCTCAGTTTTAGTCCCACTCAAACAGGAAAGTGCCTTTTCCTCAGAGCATTAGACCATCTTGACATTGCTGTAAAAAGTCGCCTAGACACCACAGTGTATTAAAATTCAGAGTTCTGGTAAATTTATGCTGTGTACACTTAAAGGTATCTTTAGTTGAGTGAAGTTCTATTTGGCCAAATATATATTCTTTGCATGAATGTTTTTATAGCAAAAACATTTTTATTTTTGCTAAGAATTGTGACTAAATGAACAAAGATTTATGTATATCTACCATAGTAATTATCATACTGTAAGCATGCAGTAGATGGGCTTCTGCATTTTCCAGGGAGCATGCAAAAAACAAATTGTTTTCCATTATAAAGTTAATTTTTCAGATGTAAACGTATGAGGTAAACTTCCTACTTAATTGTTGCCGTTATCTGATGAAACAGGACTTGGGGTTTTACCACTGGCAACCCTGAAAGCACTGATTTGGGGCAGGAATGTGGCAATGTGTGGGACAATAAAAAGGAAGTGCATGCAGACCCCAGGATAAATGTGCCCATTCAGTCCGGTCTCACAGGAGCAATTCAGAAGCCAGAAGTGCAAGCAGTCTAACTTTTAAAGGAGAAAACAAGAGCATGCTGAAATCCCCTGGTTTCAGCTTTTTTTGCATGTTTGGCAGAATGCACTTATCGTAGATAAAAACACATTGAGATTTGTACACTAACCTTTTATCCCTAATGAGTCATGGGTGAAGATGCATCACTCTTTGACAGCAAAGCCAGGCAGCAGATTGGATTTCCCTACGAGCAGGAACAAATACATCATTAAGACCGGCCTGCAGTTATTCTTGGCCCTTTAGATTATGGGATGAATAGCCATTTCTATGTTTGTCAGCTAGTGCATGTTTAGCCTTCATCATCCTGACAAATGGCCAGGGGAGTGTGATGAGAACAGGTGCTGCTTATAACGTGTTTGACTCTACAACTATTGTAAACCGTGCTGACTGTAAAGCTGAAGTTTGAGACTATACTTAGCCTAGATACTCAAATCACATTGGCTAAAAGTCAGACTTAGAGCATACGTGTGTGGGCGAATGTGTATGACAGATGAGGGAACTTTTCTCAGTGACAGCTTTTGAATCTATCACTGTTATATCTTCTCTAACAAGTATGGACAGGAAATACATATAGAGTAGTTTTAGTCATTGCTAGCACTTCAGCAGCTTCATTTCCTTTTTGCTGAGTGGTGCAGGGTTCTCTGCACCACTCTCTGGTGGGACTTCAAAAACAGTTTTCCACAGTGTGGACCTAGTCATTTTTAAAAGAAAAGGATCAGTGATGCCATAGTGTCATGTTAAAGTATTACAACAAGCCATTTATTTTCATTTTTAATATAAATATAATTTGACTATTTTGTTACATTACATTAGTTAGGAGTAGGCCTCCGCAGGCCTTATGAAAACATCTTGACGTCTGTGTAAAATGTTGCACCAAAATCTGAAATAGATCAAAGTCTTTTACAGAATCCCTGCACAAAAATTTAAATGTTGTAGAGCTATCTTTATGTCTGTGTATATTTGAAGACAACTCCAAGACAAAAGCCCCATCCAATCTTTTTGATCCACTTCCAGCCATTTACTCCTATTTGCTAAGGTTCAGGACTGGTTGTACAAAGACATGTAATCTATTTTAGATGAGAAAATCCAAAAGATTCAGCATTGTAACATCTGGAACTGGACTCACAATCTTTTACTGTCACTGAGCTGCAGCTGCAGACCAAATCTGTGAATATTTCACAGTCACTGTCCGCATGCTTATTCAAGAGCCTGATATGGCTTTGTGTTGGTTCTTTGGACAATGCTAGTTTGGATTTAGCCGAGAGGCAGTCAAAATATAAAGGCGCCATTGTGCCTCCCTGTTCCTATACCTATGTATAGACTACAATGTTCCGCTGATATAAACAAGCTTTTTTGTGAAACAACTTTACACAGTTTATTATAACAGTAACTGTGTTTGCTTCAGATCTGTTAATAGTTCTCCAAACCAGTGTTAAATTCAAGTTTGCAATGCAAGTCAACGTGGCCAATCCGATTGTGTTAAGCCAAAGCGGAAAAACAATTTAACAACTTTTATTATCTTCAACAGAAAGTTTGAAATATTGTAAGATGTTATGCAATACAATATATCAGACATTACATGTTCCTAATATTGTGGAGCTATAAAAAGTTCAAAATGTAGCCCAATGAGACACTAATTAAAAAATCTTAAAAGCTTCATCAATTCTATTCACTCATCTATTCATCAGTTTACAAAATCGGACAAAAGAATTGCTGCAATCTGAGGTGGAGCCTTCCCTGGTCTCTTTTATGACAATTGAATTCAACATGTGTGGCAAATAACTGTGTGGTTATCTTAGTGACACACACTGAATGAAGAATCATGCCTTCAATGGCCTTGGTCGCTGCTCTTCTCCCCATAAAAGCTCCAACACACACCATAATTTAGACAACAACTCTGTAAAACCACTCACTCACATTCCCCACAGCCGAGTGCGAGGATATGACTTTGCTATTGCGTTAGCTTGTTATGGCCATCCGTTAGCCCGGTGGACAGTTAGTGAGGCTAATGGGAGCGCAGAGTAGGATCATGCAACACTCACTAGCTGAGGGTTTGAACCACCTGGTGCAAGCTGTTAGCCACTACACTAGTCCCATGGATCATTTTGCACCGCTCCAGTGTCTGTTAATCAATTTAGGCCTGGGTTGTGTAGGATGAGGAGACAGTAATGATGCTCTCTGGACCCTCCCCGGGGATGCAGCATTATAAAGAAGCTACATTATTTATCAGCAGGGTCCTGGATGGGGCGTCCATTAGCCCCCGCTCAATGGAGTCATTGGCTATAAACAGAAAAGTGCAGGAAGGGAGAGAGTGATAGATAAAGACAACCAAAAAGACATATGCAAAAAGAGAAAAAAAGAGACAGAGGGAGTGTTTTGGAGAAAGACAGAAGATCTGCTCTGTGGATTAAGTGCCTTCAAGTCTCATTACTGAGTAAATGGTGACACTACAAGGATGCTGCATGTGCTTTTTCACAATTACAAACACATAAATATGCGGCAAAGCCACTTGAGCCCTGAAAGCATCCATGAAAAAGCATCTGGAGCTTACAATTTGGCCTTAGTCTATATCAAAGAGATGAACAGCAAACACGATGATAGATAAAGGTGATGTGCTGTGAGTAAAAAGCACATATCTCAAATATCCGCTGTTTTCTTAGATAAATTATTTGTGGATATGTGGATATGAAATTGTTACAAATAATTGGTACTGCTGACTCTGGTATATTTTATATTATATTATAGTACACTAGGCATTAATTAAAAATTGGCTATTCTTCCGAGGAAATGCCGCAAACGTCCACACTCTTCCAACTGCAAATGAGCTCTTAAATGAGACTGTTCTCAGTGACTGGACATGGCACTGACCTGAGGCCACACAGGTTACTATTCCCTGCAAACATGTACAGTTAGCACACAGCTTGTGACAATTACACTGTCACATGAGAGAAATCTGTCTGTCCCATTTCAGACATGAATGAGAGCATTTACCTCCAAACAATTCCAGGAGGAGTGGGCACCAGACACAGCTATACACTGCCTGTAGACATAACCAGCGAACACATGGGGTTTCTACAGCTATCTCAACCATGCTCGGCACTCAGTGTTGGGTTAGTGTTGTGTTAGGGTGGCCACCTCACCCCGACATATGTTGTCCGTGACACACAGACACACAGGCCTGTTTCGACTGTGGTCACTACTGTTGTGACTGGATACAGTGGATACAGGAATGTCACTAACCTATATTTACACCAAGCACTTTTTGTCTTTGCTATGCTCATAGAGTGACAGTTTCTATATACAGCTACTACAAGTACTGTAACCATACATTTAATCTTATTTTAACCAATTACTGAATTTCAAACGGACGATAAAACAATTGAAGTAAATCGCAGACAAGGACAAATTCCTGTCCTTTGGGTAATCTGATATGTCATCCTCAATAATGTCAGGAGATTCAGTCTTTGCTGCTGGTGATGTACGTTTCTCGCTCACACTAATTCTGCCTCTTGTAGATCAAACATGTAATTCAAACACGACTAAAACCAAACACAAGCAATACATACACACTAGTGTAACTCTGCAGCAATGACGAGTCAGTTAAGCAATTACAATGTTTTATTATGCTTTTATAATAAAAGGGTGGCATCCATAACCCTGCTGAAAAGCAGGTTATATATAGTATTTTATTAAGTTTTTATTCATAGGTAATTGACTCGCTTTTTGGTTTCATTTTGAGGCTCCACGCCAATGCCCATCCTGTTGCTTAAATAAATCTGGATAGAGCCAATGTCATGTGTTTGGATACATCAACCAGGATTTATTCCCTCCAAAAATCAATTTTACGTTCATATTTGACGCCTACTTTTGCCCATTCAAGCCAATTCAGTCCCATCTATTACTTCTGCAAGCTATATGGGCATTTACAGATTTTCAAGAATTTTAAATAAGTTCAGTTGCCTTAATACGCCATAGATATAAAGCAATGAAGATATATAGCAAAACACAGTGTTGGCTCTTTGCAATAAATGCGGCTTTAGTTACATTTCTAAATCAAGGCTCCAACAGTTTAAAAGAGAAAAAAAGTTTGAAGCCATTAAGTGACAAACTGCAGCGCTGCAAATACTTACAACTACTTCCCTGAACACAGATCCGGGTATAGTATAAACAGTAAAAGAAGAGATGCAGAAACTTTCCATTGAGGGCGTTACAAAGTGCGTTAAAAGTTTTAATGTACCTTTTCTTTGAGTGCGCCGCTGTTCCTGTGTGTGTTCTCCTCTATGCGTCTTGGTTGTGCTCGGTCTGGCGTCAGTGAGTCGCGGGGCCGCATCACCCTCCGCCAGCGCCAGTATCACGCCGCGGGACGTAGCTCTGACAACAACAAGACCTACTTTTTACACATTTATTACCGTCCATCCTTGTTTACGGTGTGAAAATGGATTATGTAACTGTAAAACAATGAGTTTTCCCCCGCTAATTTAAAAAGTGGAAAGTTTTTTGTCAGTTATCTTTGTTTGATTTGAGGAAATTCCATGTTGAATTAAGTGAAAAAGTTGAAAAAGGTGTAATTCATAGAAATTTGTAAATTTGCTAATGTAAATAATACAATTCGGACGCTAGCCTAATTGGTAATAGTTGCTGTAGGCTATAGGTTTTATAGCCGAAATAAATGTATTTGACATTTAAAGCCAATGTTTAACTCCGCTAAATAAAAGAATGTTAAATAAACTCTTTTGTGTTATTCAGAGAAGTTGTAACTTATGGGCTAACCAATTAACATGGGAAGCTAATGTTATTTGCTAGCAGGTTAAGTGGTGTAGCTACCGTTTTGCTAATATTCTATTCTGGCGGGGTTTTTTTTAATCTAAAATGTGTTATTGTGACTTTACATCTTGTATGCTACAACGTCAGTTCTTTTCCTGCTCTAACTAACCACATATTTAAATCGCAGGCTTATTCAAACAAAGATGTGTTCTTAACTGACTGGCGGCTTTGTGGTATCTGATAGCCTAGTGAACTTGTGAACTTCACAGTGCTAAGTCTGCCTCTCGGTTTCCTATTGCTTTGATTCTGAGATGATAAGAACTATTTATGTTGTCAGGAGAAAAAAAGTGTTCAAGAGCAGTACAAGCACAGAGCATGCTTCCACACGCCTCCATCCAAGTTTAACATAACAACAGCAATCCCAGCCTTGCATTGTCAAACTTCACAGTTCTCCAAAATCATTAATATTGCATGCTATAGCCTAATGCATTAAAATAGCCCACAAGCAGAAGGAATACAAAATGAAGTAATTTTACCTAAATAGAATTATGTAAATCGTTTTAAATATAGATTTAGATCCTATATATTGGACATTCTTAAACTGTCTCCTGATAATAAAAAAGTTACAGCTATAGATGGTGATAAGCATATCATTGATATCAGGATGCAAAAAGTAAGCAATATCCATTCATCTCGATTATAATAACTTCAAATAGCGATCTGCGAAAATAATACATTAATAGAAGAGTCTATAAAAGTAAGAAATCACAAATAAAATGCTTTTAGGTGCTTCCAGAGTTAACCTGTCAAGTTCCTGAGGGGGACTAGATTCTCCTGAAGACAGCGCGGAGGGAAACATCGCCGAGCGGAGGAGGCTCCTGGCGCAGGTGACGTCACGCGGCTGGCGACAGCATGTCTGAGCGAGCTGCACGTGAATAAATCTGGGAAAACAGCGCGGGGAGGGAGGAATGGATGGATGGCTGGGATGGAAGGCCTGATTATGAAGAAGATGATGAAGATGATGTTGAGTAGCGATAGATGGATAGCTCTCCAAAGTTGTTCAGATGAAGGCTTCTCAAACAGACAGCTATTCATTCAGAATACTACTCGCAAATAAGTCTCCTAGCTGACTGGGATTGTTGAGTCTATCCCGTTGACTTGATCTGGTTTTATTGCATTGGTATCTAATTATAACAATGTAATCAACTTGTGATATTTCAATAAAGATAATTTTACTCTGAATATTTGATTTGTGCAGCTTTTACATTATTGATTTATAGCACTGTAAAGGTCTGTCTAGTAAGCCAAAGGAAATAAGGAGAAGTAGGCCTTTCCTGGATTAGTTATAATTTACCTAATTTAACAGGCTAATATTGTTGTCATATTCATGTTGCATTGCAACAAAAGGCCAAAATATACAACACAATAGAGACAATATTTTTTCCGGTGAGTAGCTGGTAAACATTTGCATCTTTGCAAATGGCACTTTCCTGCAATATGTATATGCTGGATAGTGGAATCACCACACTGGCGCACCTTTTTGATTTGTACAATAGGCAATACAAGATGATGTAAACTTTTAAAATGTGCGAATGATAATTATAATGCAAAATGTAAATATTACTTGTCTAAAGGTACAAGTTTTCAAGTTCCAAAAGATTCTGAGGAGTTTTCCAAGACTCTAGCCTTGGCTCTGGAGGAGCCTCCTCCAAAGGAAGGATCCTGGCAATTGGGAAATGGCATTTATTTCCCAAAGAAATGGCTGCCTCTTCACAGACTCATTACGACCACAGCCACAAATGTATCAAAAAACAAATTGATAACTTTTTTGGCACACGTGTCTAGATGATTCTCACCAAATTTGGAGCTGTTTAGATGAAAACCCTTTAGCACAAGGGGTGCAATTTAGGTGGCTGTGCGTTTCAGCCCACATGGTGGACTTTCTGTTGAGTTTAGGGTGTGGCTGTCATAGACTTTTCTATTTGCTCTGAGGTGTCCTATGGATGTATCAAGTTTTGTATTTCTACATTGGAAAAAATTTACTTTCATTTTCCATAGGCCCAATGTATTTTGACTTTTCTAGGGGTCGCCACTGAGTCTTTTTTCGTATATTTATTTTTCGGGGACTTCAAATACATAAATGTTTCGCCGGCCTTGAAGTCTGGTTCCAATAAAAATGACTTTTCGTGCATGTTTACTGGGTCAAATTGAGGATCATTTTGCAGAAAAAAATAAATAAATAAAAACTAACTCAAGCAAAAACAAATAGGCCCTCCCAGTCATCACCGGCTCGGACCTAATAAAAGAAGCAAACTCTAACAATACAAGCTTTTGGCATGTACAGTATGAGTTGAGGCAGAAGTTTTTACGTATTATCTTTTTATTATACTGTGTATGGAGGTTTCTCTTTCAATATCCCGTTATTGCCAGATTAATAATGCTCTGTTGCCTATTCCACAAACTGCAACGTCTTTAGCTATAGAGCTTTGCAACCGGCGTCATTGCGCAATGTATTGTGGGTCACTGGCGCCATTTTCAGGAGCCACTACCCAAACAAACGATAGAGGTGCTGCTGTATATCTGCATTATGCTCAAAAGTAGTGCAAAAAATGAAAACTGCCAGATGAAAAAGTAAGTCTCCCTCAGCTCACCTAGCTAGCTCCACCTTTTCAAAAACATACAGGATGCTGTGGTACCTAATACTGTGTATTGCCACCTTTAACTGACAGCTTGAAGTCTTGGATGATGCTCTTTATTGTCTCAGATGGTAAAGCTGCCCATTCTTCAGTTCCTGTAAATTCTTGGGATGTCTTGCATGAACTGCACATTTGAGATCTTCCCAGAGTGGCTCAATGATATTGAGGTCAGGAGACTGAGATGGCCAGTCCAGAACCTTCACTTTATGATGCTGTAGCCAATGACAGGTCGACTTGGCCTCATGTTTTGTTGGAACGTCCAAAAACGTCCCATGAAAAGATGACTTCCAGGCTAATGAGTAAAAATTTACTCCAGTATGTTTTACAAACATGCTGCATTCATCTTTTCCTGTGCCTTTGTAGCTCACACATCCCCAAAACATCAACAATCTACCTACATTTACATTTATTCATTTAGCTGACGCTTTTATCCAAAGCGACTTACATTGTTCTAATGTAATTACCAGTGTTACAGTCACTGGAGGCAAGGTGGGTTAAGTGTCTTGCCCAAGGACACAACGACAGTATGAACTGTGGGGAGAGTGGGAATCGAACCACCTACCTTCCGGTTGAAAGACGACCACTCTACCCACTGAGCTACTGCCTACCTCCATGTTTCACAGTAGGAATGATGTACCTTTCATCATAGGCCTTGTTGACTCCTCTCCAAATGTAACGTTTATGGTTGTAGCCAAAAAGTTAAATTTTGGTCTTAATCCAAATGATTTTGTTCCAGAAGTTTTGAGGCTAGTCTCTGTGCTGTTTAGCGTATTGTAAGTGGGATTCTTTGTGGCATTTGCGTAGTAATGGCTTTCTTCTGGCGACTCAACCATGACGCCCATTTTTTTTCAAGTGCTTTTGCTGTTCCATGACTCAGAATAGAGAAACGTCAGTGCAGCCCTGAATAAAATATGCTGCACTGCCCAGAAACTCACTGACCTTTTATACACACGCACTGATTACAAGCAAACAGATCACAGGTGAGGATGGTCACCTTTAGTAGCCATTCAAACCTGTTTGTGTCAACTTGTGTGAATGTTATCAGGCCAAAATGTAAACTTATGATCAGGGTAATTTGGGTAGTTTCTGTTGTCAATATGATATAAAAATAGTAAACACAATTGTTTGACAATAAATAGCTTCACCCAAACAATAACTATGATTGAAAAAAACAATTGTGTTATTATTCATATTCTCTGAAAAATGGCCAAAGAATCACAACTTCCGCCAGGATATGTAAACTTATGCACAACTGTAATTATGCTGGTAATTCCAATAATGTGAACTTAATACATGCTATTTGCAAATGACAGCCTAATAGTCAATCCACCAGTTCTGAGGCCATCCTTTTTAATCTTCACTAGAATCCAAAAGGACGACAACATTAGCACAAGACGGAAACTCTGATATGAAGAAGCATGCAAAACCAACAACTTTGCATGTAGAAACTGTTGATGACATTAACAAACATGATGATTTGTGATAACATTTGCACACAAGTTATTAATTTGTTGAGGCATCAAGTGTTACAATTCAGTTCAAACAACCAGTCACATATAATCTAGCCTTTTTAATGGCACAATTCTTAAAAGCACTCAACAGTCTGGACCCTATCCAGACATGCGATTCTTAAAGGTCAAAAATAAACCTTCAAGCTCAAATCTTATTTCTCATGCCACAGACTCGGCTCACTCTTGTTCCGTCGTCCAATCGGATCGGAGGGCAGGTAGGGACTGATTGGTGCAGCTCTAGAAATAGACCGCTCCGAAATAAAAACAGGCTTTTACGGCAATGTTGCTTATAAAACACACAGACGGAACATTAACATTTGAGCCACTAAGTAGTATGTTGTATTAGGTCAGGGTTCGCGAGGAGTGGGAGCCATTTAGAAACCTTGGAGTGCTGCCTGTCGCTAGCCACAAAGGAAGAGTGCACCGATGGGTTTGGATTGATTACAACGCTAGCTGTATGGCCCAACACATGGTTGAAATGCTGAACAGCAACCGACACATGTTTGCTTGACACTCCTTCACACATGCAATTCATTTGGATATCACAGAGTTCTTGGCAGGCCCGTCGGATTTTTTGCAGCAACGTGAGGCACGGCGGCACTGCATCTGGCCGGATCTAATTTCAAACGGGGTGGCTCGTTTGGCGCGCCTTTTTGCAAGACCTTCTAGAAATAATGTCCAATGTGGTAATATGTGAATGCTGTCTCCAGGGGCTCTCGATTTACCTCGTCTACCTTTGCTGCACAGAGACAGAGGATGCACCAATCAGATTACATACAGGGGTGCACAGCCTTACACCCAGAGTTGACTGCAGTGTTTCAGGATGTGCTTTCACATTTTGTGATTCAGTTATGGACTCAATGTAATAGTGTACAGATCATTCATAAATGATTGTACAAACAGTGGAATAATGTGACCAGGGCACAGAGACACATGGACACCTGTCATTCAGAGTCATCACATGCATAAGCAATCTTTGCAATGAGTGGTACAATTTGTTCTGGGTTACCCCTGAATATAGGTTTGCTTTTCCACTGTGTTGAACAAAACTATTGAAATGCAGAGGCTTTGCCATTAACTACCTTAAGGGAACCGGATATGTTGGGTTCATTCTCAGTGTTCTAAAATGTTTAATTCAGAGTAACCTTAGATTCCACAAAAAAAAAAATGCAATATTTTTTATTTACATTTAAAGACTTGTATGCTTCTCTAGTTCTAAAACTAGAAGCAGGTGTTGCTTTTCTGGACTTTTTTATATGCTTTAATGGACATGGATCATTTTAAGAGAAGATGTGCTTTTGTGTTCTTCCTTCTGATCTTCATTTTTGCCTGAGTGAGGATTACCACTAACCTGACTCAGCCATATAGAAGTGCTCCACAGAAATAGTCAACTCCACAGAACCATCTTGGAGGGCCCCTAATGAAAGCGTTTGCTAAAGGGCAGGTACTATGAATACCTGATCAGTGATTGGATTTATCTACTGCAATTCATCCAATCAGAGAAGCGTCATGTTGTCTACGTTCGTAACAGTAAAACGGTCTCTACCTCTTCAAACCTAAAACACACCCAGACCTGTCAGAGCTGCCACATCATTGGACACAACGAGCCGGTAAGGCCAGGGTTTGGGCTGTGAATACTTTGCTTGGAGCAGTCCAAGATGGATTGTCCGAGTTTGTAAACTTACAAATCTCTCGAGAATCAAGCAGCAGCGCATGGTTAGATTACCACACTGTTGGAGACCAATATTGAGGGTTGCTTCTAAGATACTAACCTAATATAGTAAGGTTATTTAAACTCTATAGCCATTTTGAAAACAGAAATATTGTATGTACACTCATAGCCTTACTAATTCCACAATTAAACACACTAAGCTATTTTGTTGCTGTTTGTTGGATATCTATACAAAATGCACTGCACTGAATATCTTCCATGATATGTTTAGATTAATCACTGGTGGTGCCCTCAACAAACAGTGCAGTAGTTCTCATCTGAAGCCGCTGTGTAAAATGAACCTCCCTGGAGTAGTGTCTGCAACCCTCCACTCTCATTGGCTTTAGTGTAGACTAGAGGGTGGTCTGCCCTGGGTTGCTGGGTGAGTCTTGGGGGTGAAGTGTGTTAACAGCAGCTGTCATGGTCACTTGTTAGCCGGACACTTAACCCCTGAAAGCACAGCTGTCCGTCAAAGCCATCTCGCCGCCTCGCCGCATTTCACACAAAGGTGGCACACTGAACTTCAACCAACTGCCGACACTTGTCTGAAACTGGTCACATGGCAGTGCACCTGTACCTTTAACAGCTGTCCTTCACTGTACAGGTGCATCCTCCTCAGCTAGTTTCTTGTCAGTCGGTTGCATTTAATTCTATACCATTTATTTATTCCATATATTTATATTATCCATCATTTCAGGTTTATTTACAAGAGAACTTAAAACACAGATAATGATACAATTTGGAGTTAGCTAGATAAACATAGTAGATAGTGTCTATGACAGAGTACCATCTGGGAAGGCATCCACAGAAAGCGTTTACAAAGGGCAGGTACTTTAAATGAATAACTGGCTAGTGATTGGATTTATCATCTGTAAGTAGCCAGAGTTTTATCCAATCAGAGAAACGCCAAATTGTAAAGATCAGTGACGATAAAACAGTTGATAAAAAAACACCGATACCTGTCAGTACAATACAATACTACCCAGAGGTGGGTAGAGTAGTTGTATTGTACTCAAGTATAGCGTTACTATAAAATATATATTTTTATAAATTAAATTAAAAAGTAAAAAATAGTTCTTTAAACATTATTCAAGTAAGAGTAAAAAAGTATTGGGTTAAAAGACTACTCAAGTACTGAGTAACTGTTTGATCATAATGTCTGATTTTTTTTATTTATTTTTTATTTCACAACATAAAACTTTTGAAACCAATTCCTACAGTAGGCCTGTGTGTGAGCGAAATGAGGCCAAGGCTGTTCATCCTCTTCACTTTCAACACTGGAGACATCAGCCTCAGCCATTTTTTATGTTTTTGTTGCGTCCGCTGCGTGTGAAGAGCAGTGTTGGTCAAGCTATTAGGAAAATATAGGCGCTAAGTTACAGTTACTCTACGTTAAATGAAACTTCACTTTCACTACACTAAAGCTACCCCCCCAGAGAAATGTAGCAAGCTAAGCTACAGCATCATGGCAAAAGTAGTTTACTATTGACTAAATGTACCTATTTTATTTTTCTTATTATTTTTATATTGAACCAACTGCATTCCAAGTCAATGCTATCAATGTTCATTTAAACTGTTTATTTAAAATTACACATGTTCAAAGAAAAGGTAGCATTTATTTTCATATATGTCAGCATTAATTCAGTCTGTTTTTCGAGCAAGTGTGTGCATGTAGCCTTTTCAATAGCCTACATAAAAGACTCACCAACAGCAACATATTCAACAGCTGTAATCCACCAATAGTCCTGACCTGGTCTTGGTCTGGTCATACTATGGCCAAATAATCTTTTCCATTTTTTAATAAGCATTAAAGATTAGTGAATGCAGTTGTGGGTTTATGCAAATGAGTTTAGTTTCTCACAAATGTAAACAAATGTGCTCAAAGCCGTATTTTACTGCAGCAGCAATAACAGAGAACAATTCAGCGACATACCTCCATCCACCAGAGGGCAGGCTCCAAAAGTGGAAAGGAGGAGAAAAAAAAGGGAGAACCCCAATGGCGACTTCAAGTGGAAAAATCATGTTTACAGTCTGGTACAAAAGATGGCTCCGGTCTCTAGAGCTAAGTTTTCTACTACATGACAACTCTGGGGGGGCAATATTGGTGAATAGGGGACCAATGGGCGGAAGTTGTCCATATTTATACAGTCATTGGTTGTGACTTGTTTTGTTGCGACTGCCCAATATTGAAGAGTTTGCGCCGCTGTGCCTCCAGTTTGTGTTGGTCATGTGACTGCCAAGTCACAGCTGGTCAGGATGTGGGCGCTTTGCTTGGGGCAGTACAAGATGGATATTTGTGAGTTTTTAAACTTACAAAGTGATAGTAAATGTGACAAGGTATGTTTGTCTGTGTGCCCCGCCTCATGCCTTAAGAACTGGGATAAGGCTGCGACCCCTAGCAGGTTTACCAGTGGTAGGAAATGAATTAATTATTTACTTCTGCTTTACTAATAACAGTTTAAAGTACCTACACTCACTTAAAGCATAATAACGAACTAGCTGCATAGACCTTTGCATAAGACATTAATGCCTCTATCATCTCAACTACAACACATGTCAGTCACAGTCTGCACTTTGTATCATGCAGGAATGAGAAGTGATACGATGGCCGGTGGTCTCAGAAGTCACAGAATAACTGAATTATATCACATCCTAAAAACTGTGGTGGGGAAATGCCAATGGTATCACTAGATAAGTAATGTGTTTTGGTGGATCCTTTGTAACGGCCAACTAACATTCCCCTTTAACAGACATTGTGGTAATATTTTATGGAGACACACAAATACATTCCAGTATTGGGTTTTACGTTTTACACTAAGTCAGTAGATTCTAAGTTTAGGGCCGAAGCCCCTGTGAAGGATGTGTTGACTTGAGGGTGTTCCCATTTGATTAATGAATTTCATGACACACTATAGCTTTGAAGATCCTCTTGAGGTCAGCTGCTGAGCAAAGGCTTGTTGTTACCTGCCACTGGGCCATCTCATCTTTTAAAAGCAACATTCAAACATTTTTAGGAGCTTTTTCATCCAACCTGCTTTGGCAACACAGACTCTGAAGCTGGGCATGTATCACTTTGAAAATCTATTAGATATAATAGATTCTCCAGATAGATTATTATTATAGTTACAATGGTTCAGGTTTGATTTGATTATAATTATGTTTACTGGAGTTGTATACATCATGAAGCACTTTCCTTTAGTTCCTTTAGTTAAGTCATCATCAAAACTTGCTGATGCTCTGCCAGCCAGACCTATTCACTTTTTTCTAACTTCAAATTGAATTAATTATTATGCCCCTAAATTCTGATTGGTTGTGTGTCGAGTTGTCTACCCAGTTGCATTCAGAGGTAGTTTAGTCTGTGTGTAATTGTCCCACCCCCTGGAAATTAAACTCAAATCCACAAAGACTTTACAAATATAGTGTATATAGATAAAAGTATTCCATCATCAGGTGTGGGCAATTGACCAGTTCACTTATACATGCATGTTTGGACAGCTTTAGGGAAGCAGTGCTGTATCAGGTGTATGCTTGTTGTTAGTTTTACTCTCTGAGCTTGTTGTAGCCTTTTGGGTGGACTTGTTAAAAATTAAGTGACTGCTGTGGTGAGTAAGGAAATATTCCTGAAAATGTATAGCTAAAAGTATATAGAGAAATCTAAGATGGATGGCTCTTTAGACTTGACATTAATCTGGAACCATATGGTTCTCAGTAAACCATCTCTCTGCACAAGGACAATAAAGACGCACTAGTTTGTGTTCATGTATATAAAGACCATTTTCTTGGGACATATTTAAAGCAGGTTGATGGGTCTGATCACAAATCTGTTGTTCCAAGTGGGGGTGTCATGTCTTGCATCAGATCAAACGTGCATCCTGCTAACCAGATCCCCGGAGCAGATGTGCCTCCTGTGCACAGCGCTGAGGTCATACCTCTGGAGAGAGAGCTGCGTACATCTGCTGCTGGCCCCGGCATTGTAAGTGATAGCCATCATGACATCACCTCTTCCTGGCTCAGACCCCCACCCAAATCTGCTAGGCCACTCCTCAAACAGCAATGATGACTGATTGTTTGCAGCAAAACATGATTACACTGGTGGCCAAACAACACCTGAGGTCAAATGTCACAGAGAAAAAAGCCTCTAAAGGAATGGCAATTTTTTAAATCAAGAAACACAAACTACTGGTAATATCAAGTTATTTTATTAAGGCATGATCAAACTTGTATCTTTAATAGAGGTGGGGCAAGCAGAACGATGCTATAGAGCCATTGTAAAAAACATACACGGTACAGTAATATTACCAGATTTTTGTGCAAATGTTGTCCTCAACTTAAATCGGTTGACATCTGCTTAGTTAACTTTCCTGATCATAAAGGGTCCAGAAAATGTTTATTAAAAGATATGTTTTTAAATATAGCCTACTTTAATTTAAGTTAAATCTCATTTTATTTAAATACGTATTCCACACCTACAGCCTCTTGACACTCCAATGTCCTCTGTCTGTATTTTTTCCTTTGTTTACATGAGGAGGTATGTTTCTGAGTGACACAGCTCACAGAAGAAAGAAAAACGCTACAAAAAAAAAAAAAAAGGCTAGAGTTGATTAAAAGCCACAATAAAACTGAATTTGACAGAAAGGATAAGGCTCAGGAGAAGGTCTGTTTATTAACATCAGCCTGAAATCCTGCATATTATGGCTTTAATAGTCCTTTTATAAATGTGTGAGAACATTTTAAATACAATTCAACATATTTGTTTGTTAAAGAAATATGCAAAAGGTGCAACCATAAATAATCTATTCCTGTTGTCATTTCTCTGACACATCAGGCACAAGGAAAAAGCATTTATTTTTAGCATTAGTTAAACATCTGAGATCACTATCCAGCTATCAACTTCCATTATGACAAAGTATTGGATTAGACCTATACTATTTCAGAATAGTTTATGACAATACTGATAATTATCTAGTAGATACCTCAAGTCAAAGGTTAATTACAACCCATTCTTCAACTGTAAAAGTTATTTTAAAATATTGAATAGTTTGTGTCTATCTTGAATGGATGTGTTTCACTTTTTACATAAGGGTAATATCTATCCAAAACAATTAGTGCAAATTGTTACCAAATGTTTTTTGGGTAAATTCTATTTTTATTATTATTTTTTATTACAGTGCACTGACCAACCATGTTTTGCATATTTACGATTTATTATTATTGTGGGTGAGCAGTGAAAAGTATACTGTGTTATTTAGTGACATAATCTTCAAGTATATTAAAAGCAGTAAAGTCCCACATAAAGCCTTTTGTGTCCTGAAAGCCAAACCTGAGTCATATGTTGTCATTGTCTGATTAGAGAGCTAAAAACAGAGTCACCTCCAGTGGCTCTTTTGTTTTGGAAGGCTGAGTTGTCTATTGTTTAAGAATGACATGATCTATAAGTGATAGAGATACATTAACGATAACACCAGGACACAGTTTATGGAGGCAATCAGGTTTGAAAATGCCTCATCAGGTCAAGTTGATGATTTGTTGAATTGTTATACTTCAGGTGTTTTAAATGTTATGAACACCATTGCTCCTGTTAAGGTTAAAGTGATCAGGACGAGGCAGAAGGCTTCGTGGAGCAATGCTCACTCTGTCAGGGCACAGAAAAGGGAATGCTGAAAAGCCGAAAGAAAATGGCGTAAATCGAAACTCTTAACTCATTATGAGGTATACAAAGAAAATGTGCATGTTTTCAATCAAACTTTGCAAAAAGAAAGAGAAATATTCTTCTCAGAGATCATTAACAACAATAGTAACAACCTGCGTGTCCTGTTTGCTACAGTGAACAGATTAACAAACCATCCAGCTCCATTTCCTCCAGAATTAGTTTCCACCACTAAATGCAATGAGTTTGCTTTGTTTTTTATCGACAAGGTTCAAGGCATTAAACATGCGATACAGTCCAAAGGCCATAAAACAACACTGCAGCCACCTAGGAGACACTTGGTTGGTTTAACACATTTTACACCCATTAATGACAGAACAATTGAAAAAACTGTCTCCAGCCTGAGTTCATCCACCTGCTGCCTCGATGTTTTACCCACAAGATTTCTAAAATCAGTACTAAGCAGTTTGTTACCACAACTCACTGATATAGTCAATAATTCCTTACAGTCTGGAACATTTCCAAGGGCCTTAAAAACTGCTGTCATTAAGCCTCTCCTAAAGAAGAGCAGTCTTGATGCTACAGTGCTCAACAACTATCGGCCCATATCAAACCTGCCATTTTTAGGGAAAGTCATCGAAAAAGTTGTATATCAGCAACTTAATGACTTTCTATTACTTAACAACTATTTTGATCCTTTTCAGTCAGGATTCAGGCCCCATCACAGACTGAGACTGCACTTATCAAAGTCACAAATGACATCCATCTGAACACTGACGCGGGCAAAGTCTCTGTCTTAGTTGGACTTGAGTGCTGCGTTTGATACAGTGGACCATGAAATCCTGACACAAAGATTAGAATGGATAGGTATCACTGGAACTGCCCTTAAATGGTTTCAGTCCTATCTTGAAGACAGGAAGTACTTTGTTTTGGTTGGTAACTGTGTGTCAGACCAAATGGCCCCTAACATGTGGGGTCCCACAGGGGTCTATCTTGGGACCTCTATTATTCAATCTCTACATGCTTCCTTTAGGCCAGTTAATACGCAGCTGTGGCGTATCCTACCATAGTTATGCAGATGACACTCAGATTTACATTTCACCAGTGTTGTGCCTGAATGCGTTCATTGAACGATAGTTCATGAACTCGTTCATATTTTGGGCGAACGTGGACTGAACGTGCTGAATTACTGCCTGATGAACGTTACTGTGAACTCGTTCATTCTGGTGTCTGTGAGCGCACGCTCTCTCAGGTTAACCGTTCAATAGGGTGCCAGATTTCTATAGAGCCTTCCAGGCGAAAACCCGGCTAAAACACACCGCAAACCAGCCGCAAACGAGTCTTAATATGTAGCGGAAAAACACCAAACCTGGCAACACCAGCCACCAGTGTCGCACCGCCGTCCGCCGCATGCGTGACGCGTCATCAAAAAAAAAAAAATAAAGCATGGAGGCGACAGCAGCATGTAGTAAGGCGTATGATCATTTAAATTCATTCATGTAACTTGTTTGTTGAACCTGCCTGGTCTATTTTCCCAGGATTCCAATATTCTGTTTTAGCATGTGGACAATGGAAAATTATTAAAATTTAAAAACGTTTTCACTTTAATGATTACTGTCCTGTTTTTCTTTGAATAATTCCTCTTTAAAAAAGACCATTCAAGCAGCACGTTTTTCCTCATGTTCTTGAGAATGTACTGTAGGGTTGAAAGCTGCAGCTGCTACTAGTGTGGAGTGAATGGACAGCAACAAAGCATTAAAGCAACAATGTCCCCTCAATGCTAATGTAAACCCTGGTTGGATAAGGATTGAAAATTGGATATGAAAATGAAATCTGACGCATAGCTTCATTGTTAAAACTGATAAAATAATTGCTGTCTGTGATTCTACTGTATATGGGCTGTGGCAATAATTTTGAAAAATAATAGCTCAACATATGGAAAAAAGAACTATGAACTAGTTCAATTTTGGAACTGTGAACTTAGTTCAAAATTTTGAAGTTTGAACTATGAACTGAACTAGTTCATTTTAAAATTTGTGAACTGAACTTTGAACTAGTTCTTGTAGAAAAAGAACTTTCCCAACACTGCATTTCACTCACAGCAGAAAATGGACCAATCCATTCCCTGTGTCATTGCATCGACCAGATTGACACGTGGATGCAAAATAATTTTCTCCAACTGAACAGAAACAAGACTGAACTAATCATCTTTGGGCCACAGAAACAAAGAGAAAGTGTCAGCAGTCACCTCAAGTCTCTTTCTCTAAAATCTAAAAACCAGGTTAGAAATCTAGGGGTCATCATGGACTCAGACTTGAATTTCCACAGTTACATTAAGTCAATTACATCATCTGCATTTTATCAACTTAAAAACATTTCCAGAGTCAAAGGGACGATGTCTCAACCAGACTTAGAGAAACTTATCCATGCTTTTGTCTCCAGCAGGTTAGATTACTGTAACGGCCTGCTCACTGGTCTCTCAAAACGAGGGTTAAGACAGCTGCAGCTTATTCAGAATGCAGCTGCTCGGGTTCTAACCAAAACCAGGAAGTACAACCACATCACGCCAGTTTTAAAATCTCTGCACTGGCTTCCTGTTGCTCAGAGAATAGACTTTAAAACAGCACTTCTGGTTTACAAGTCTCTAAATGGTTTAGCACCAGAATATATCTCTGACATGCTAGTTACTTATGAACCTCCTCGGACTCTGAGAACATCTGGGACAGGCCTTCTGCTCGTGCCCAGAGTTAGAACTAAACATGGTGAAGCAGCGTTTAAGTTTCATGCAGCAAAAACCTGGAACAGACTCCCAGATGAAGTAAAACAAGCCTCAACTTTAACAATGTTCAAGACGAGGTTAAAAACCTTCCTCTTTAGCTCCGCCTCCACTACAACCTAAAGTGTTTGTTTTTTCTTTTATCTGCACTCTTCTTTTTAAAATGTTTTTAAATTTTTTCTTATGTTTCTTAATATAAATCTTGTAAATTGTCTTTTATTCCTGTAAAGCACTTTGAGTTACCCAGTGTATGAATTGTGCTATATAAATAAAATTGCCTTGCCTTGCCTTGCCTATAAATTTCTGCCAGGCTGAAAACAATAGGAAAAAGTGGATCATTGTTCCACATAAGCCCTTCTTGCAAAAAAGTAACACTCTGGTTGGGGAATTTCCCTATCATTTCCAGAAAGAAAAAAAGTCTCGACACTCCTGTGATGTTACCACTTTTACAGAAAATGTGTTTAGCTCTAGCTCTAACGTCACCCCAGTGTTTAGTCCGATTCTCAAAGGGACAAGAGGGGTCATTTACAGGTCATTTCAGATATGTTGTTACATTTGATTGAAGTAATGTTAATAGGCCTTGTTCAACCTTACATCACCCCCTCCTCAGTCCACTGATCAACAGCATTTCTTAGGACCCACAGAGCTTCAGATCTGTTCATTTGACCTTCTTTTCAAAAGTCCTCATAAAATGTGGCAAGGTGTTATGTGTAAGAGGTGTGAACTAAACTAAATGTCCACAAACACATAATGAATCATAATAAAAACAGTGTCTTGTTTAACCAGGGCCAAGATTGCATTCGACATTTGTTAAATATCTTCTGTCAATAATGTACAATAAATGTAAAATAAGTTATTAATATTATCATTATTAAGGGCCCATTTCAACATTAGGTCAGTACGGTATGGGCTGGGTCAGTAAGGGTAACATCACCAAAAGGGGTCCCATAAAAGTGTGCCTTACCAGTACCACTTCTTTAGTTTATTCTGGAGGATCATGCATGGATCTAAACTGAATTTAGATCTCCATCTAGTGGTCACGTGTAGTAACTACAGTATTGTTCAAAATAATAGCAGTACAATGTGACTAACCCCTTTCAACTAATTGTCCAACTGGCAACTGCACAGTCTTAAGAGCGTGCAAATCATGAATGCTGGGTCTTGTTTGTTTTCTGAGAATCTACTGCACCTACTGGTAACTTGTTTGTCACTTAGCAATAAAAAATATACTAAAAACATGGGGCTCAGTGGGTAGAGCGGTCGTCTTTCAACCGGAAGGTAGGCGGTTCGATTCCCGCTCTCCCCACAGTACTGTCGTTGTGTCCTTGGGCAAGACACTTAACCCACCTTGCCTCCAGTGACTGTAACACTGGCAATGTGATGTAAGTCGCTTTGGATAAAAGCGTCTGCTAAATGAATAAATGTAAATGTAAATGTAAATTATTCTGGTTAGTCACATTGTACTGCTATTATTTTTAACAATATTGTATTTTTTGTCGCTAAAAGTCCAAAGAGTATAGTTCAATAACATTGTTTTACATACATTTAGTAATAGGCTAAAGTCCTTCTAACATATGACAATCAGTTTTTAAAAATGCCTGAAAGGCATTCATAGAGCTCTGGTGTTTTAAATCATCATGCCTGCCTACACTATTTCAGATTTGAAAATTTATATTATTGAAATATAATATTGTCCTTTTTGAAAATGGTAAATTTAGGTCTAATATTTTATTGTTAACTAAATCTGATGCCACGTTTTGTGCGTTTCCAAAATAACCGACCTATCCTTTAAAGATTTTCTATCTGTGTGCATGTCATGACAGTGTCCAGTAGATGTCAGTGTTGTACCGCCTCAATGCTCTGCCAATAAAGGCTTTGAGAGACTTCTGGCAGAGACAGACTCATGACTGAACATTGACCATTTGGAAAATGAGACTTGAACTCAGCTTTCAAGAAACATTCCACATGAAATGATTTAAACATTTACTTGAAAATACTATTGTTAATTTTTTTCAAATTCTTTTTTAGCCACTAACATTTGCCAGTAATCCATATGAGCTAACATGGAGCCCAGTGTTGATGTGTGCCATGCCAACATAGACAGGGCAAAGCTTAAAGTAAAATAATATCGGCAGAATTGGATCATACGTTGTCAGTGATGAGCGTTGTGCCAGCGGAGGCTTCACTGCGGTCAACTTGAGGTGGGCTTTTGGGCTTGTCAGTTCTTCCTCCAGTTGAACTGAAGTGGAAACTGAGGTTCGGTTTGGCCTGGCTCATGTGGCTCTATTACAAAAAGCAAGAAATAAGAAGGTTCCTTAACCACACACGTTTTGCATTGACCTATGACAAATGGGACAATATTTATTGAATTACACATTGTTTGCAGACTCTATGTTATATACAGTATTACATCACTATCTACCTTCATTCATATCTTTATATTCACCTCTACATATCCATATTTACTGCACTTTTTAACAATCAGTTTGCACTAATGATTCTATTATCTGATTGTTGTCTGTACCCTACAACACTGTTGTAGGGTACAGACAGGGTAAAAAATATTGATGTTTTTAAAAAATATTACAGTTGTAATTACACTGGATTGAAAAAAATGTAGTTCATGTATTTATTGTATAAACATACAAATGTTTTCAAGTTTTTTTTTTCAAAATTTACAGTAAAAAGAAAAATCGAACTTTTGTTTGTTTGTTTTTTGTTGTTTAGATTTTTTTATGAAGTTTGATTGGAGTTATTTACCACAATATTTAAAATCACAATTTGTAAACACTGTAATGTCCCCATATTTTTTTACTGCCAGTTTTATTTTCTACAGTGTAACATATTCATACAATACAACTCTGTACATACTTATTACACTTGGGGTTAGGCACATTTTGTTGCCTGTTTTTTTTTTTTTGTTGTTTATGGTCAAACACTGGCCAATTACAAAGCTGGGGTCAGCTTTCTCATTCAAATAAAGGATTCTCCCATTGGCTGTTGCTCTACTCAGCTTGTAAGCACTGAATCAATGGCGGCGGAAAATTCTTCTTCAAAGTGGCTATTCTAGCTCTGGCTACGTCACAAAGCTAACTAAACCGTTATCACAAATGCCTGTCGTAAGTATACAGTAATATATTGTTGTGTATGTTCCTGCGTGTGACTCTCTGTTTACGATTGTCACCTAGCTCTTACTATAGGCTGTTGGCTTTGAATCGTAAAAGGGAAGGCATTACACACCCAGGACAGCACAGTCTATCTCTGTACAGCTACTACTGCCCCGGTGAGCTCATCGTCCACTGACAGGGACTTGGCCTCGTCTCTTACTCTGAGTGATTCCCCAACAGGACGGCCAGCCAAGCAGCGGTTCTGCCAGGAACCCTCTCAAACATTCCTCAGTGTAGCATTTGCTGGCAGCTTTGCCCATCTGGGTAAGTGCCACCCAACGCTTCCTTAAAACAGCCCCAGACACCTGAACTAGCACAAGAGCGGAGGAGAAAGAGATGGTGGCTGTGAGAACCCCAGTGCAGCTGGAGGCTTTTCCACAACGGCTCCACTGTTCGAGCCTCCAGCGCAACACTAATTAAAACTTCACTACCAGCCTTCCTTTGCTGTATACAGTAAATGCACTCATGCTCCGTCAAATTTATATGCTATATACACACTACAGCTGTGGAGCTTTACACCAGTCATTGAAAGTTCTGTCTGTTGATTAGTTCTTTCACTTGGGGACACCAAAACGATAAGTGTAATTTCAGACCACCACTTGTACATTCGGACAATGGCTCACTGTCAACAACTAAGATCCAATGGGAAAGAGGGAGAATTGTACTGCATCATATGGTACATGGGATAATGTGCATTGCCTATAGCTAGTACGCTATTAAAGTGAATTGGAGTGGTACAGTACGGATCAGCTCAGTTTGAAGTAACTCCTAAGAGGCTTGCATTTCCAATGTGTTGAAGCAATGACGTCAGAGAAGTGCAATAAAAAGTTTTACAGACAGAATTTGCTTCTGTCCTGAGGGTACTGTGTCAGTGATAAGCATGACTAAGAAGCATTAAATGGTTACAAGAATATATATTTTTGGGCATTAAAGTTATGCAGTTCTATACTGGCTAAAAGTTATGCAGGGCTGCTTTAATGACACAAGTTCTGCTGTGTTTAATGCTATGTGGACAATAAAGGCAATGTTTTAATTCACTTTGTAAATGAGTCTTTTGACACAACTTTGTATGATGTGTAAATTATAATAAACCTGGTCTATGGAGCTAAAACTAAAAGGTATCCAACATAAACTTCTTAATTTTTACTGGGAGAGTAATGCACAATGCTGCTGCGTTACTATTTTTGTTTGGCGTTTGCATTTATCAGAAAAATAAACTAAATACTTTGATAAAAATACATTTAAATTACATTTTAAGCTAAGCAGCAGGAAAAGAATTTGATTAAAATTGTCAATAAAACAAATAATTTAAAACAAAGTGCACTCCAAATACTAACCCCCATATACAACACACACTGGAAAAGGAGATTGAGCTCTAATTATTACACAAAAGAATAATAGAGTGGCTTCCAGGAGAAACCTTTTGGTCCCAGCCACTTCCCCTCACCTCGTCCAAAATGGGCATTCCGATATAGATTAGCTGGAAATCTTTCCTGTTATGAAGGATAATCCTCTGAACAACGGTGCTGGGCTCTCATATTAAGAATGATTTAGGCACAGTGGATTCCGGTCAGGTCAGGCCTCCACTTTCATGTTATGATGTGGCTGTTCCACTTGCTCTACATACCTTGTGCAGAGAATAAGAGCTGACAGAAGAAAGGAGCGCCGGGGTTTGACTGTTCAAGCAAAGTTCAAAGTCGTCATGTGGATCTGAAGTATGAATTAAGGTCATAAAGTGCAGAAAGTCAGCGCAGAGCTTGAACATGAACACCCAGTAGTGACCTTTTAAAGATGTTTAGGGGCTTAAACGTATTTCCACATCAGGTTTTCCTTATCTTCACGCACTAACCGCAGCAGAGCAGAATATTCATCAGGCCTGGATTACTCTGAAGGAGAATTACAACATTTCTGGGGTCATAGAAAAGTGTGACTCATATGTTCTTAAACACCATAATGGGATTTAAAAGTGACTGAGAGGGCAGCATTTGTAATAGAGGAGTATAAATGTCACAAAACTGGGCTAAACTGTAGTGATGTTATTTACTATTAAAAACCTAGGCAAAAAATGCATTCATAACGGTAAAGGGCTCAATCTAATGTGTGTTTAGAGGGAACTCCTGCATTGCTTAGTGTTATTTGGCAAAAAGTTTTGAACATTCAAAATTGATTAAAATATAAATGCACAGATGACCCAGATGTTGTTCTGGCCATGGACAGTATATTTATAGTTCTGATTGTCTTGGTCTATCAGAATCAATCCCTACAAATTTATTTTACCTCGGCTATTAGACAAAAGACTAAAACAAAAATAATCCCACTATCTTCAATATGGTAACTGGGTTTCTGTGTCATGTTCTGTATGTACTGTATAAAAAGGCTAATTGATAGATGTTCAGACAATTTAGGGTAAAAATATTTACAGAGGGAAATTATGTGACTGTGCAGTTGCAGGCTGAAATTATATACAGTGCTTTTAAATTGTGTACTTAAAAGCATTTCTAGCCGAGTGGCTGCCAGTCACTCTGTTTTGTTCACCGATTACTATTAACAGAAACCAGACTAATGGTTGGTGATTGATTGAATAGATTTTTTTTATTATCACTTCATAAAACCCGTGGGGAAATTCAGTGTCAGCAACCGCTGCGCCCTTGTTTTTTTGATGGTGGAAACCGGAGTACCTGGAGGAAACCCACCCAAGCCCAGGGAGAATATGCAAACTCCACTCAGAAGTTTAGCAAAGTGGCTTGTATGCAAAAAACATAATGTGAAACTAAGTTTAGCGCCTTTTATGCTGTAGCTTCAACATGATTCATTCATTCATCTTCTTCATCAAATGCACTTAATTCCATCACGATAACATGGGTTGTATTACAAAGTTTAATGATATACAATCTATTGACTGGACCTTCGTAGCATATGTTCATGTGTCAGTTCTGTTTTAATCACCATTAGCAAAGATTACTTTCAGCAGCAGGGGACAGTCATTGAAGTGATTGAGGAGTGAGGTTTGTGCACGTTATGGCATGATATAACCATGCTCAGCTGGACGACATCATATCTCTAAAATGATAGTGTAACTTTGTGATAGTGGCACATTGTTAAACGTATAGGTTTAGTGTTGCATGCTGTTTGTTCATATACGTTATTATGGTTCTGAAGACTATGTCTCCAGCCTTCAGTAGCAGGGGCTCTCTAATCTGTCACTGTTTTATTGCCTAGAAGCGGCGGGAGGACTAACAAAGAGGGAAAGGTTTGGAGGAAATTTTTTGGGTTGAGTTATGGAGTACTTTTTGTTTTCTACTCTCCATGTGAGTCCATTTTTAAATGTCAAAACAACGTATATTGGCCTTTAACATTTAAGACACAGCATCAGGTCCAATTAGCTTCATTTATTTCAGCTCTTTTTTGTTTTATTCCAGTGTGTGGATTAAAAAAAAATCTGGTCAGGTTACAGTAGGCAGCAGGCAGCTTTATTGCACATTTTGTAAGCAAGGGCGAGTGAATGAAAATGGCTCCATAATAAGATTTAGGAGTTCAGGCATGGGTGCATTCCTGCAAGGGGGATTGGTCAGCATTTATAGTTTTAATTTAACATTTCACAGTGCTCGTCGCAGTGACTGCAGAGATGTGGCTGCAGTAGGAACATAATACTAGAATTAGCCGTGGAAAAGCCTGCACTGATGCACAAGGGGGGAAGACTGGCTAATTTCAAGGCAGAGTGAAAAGGACAGTATGGGCAGGACAGGGGTTTTCGAGGTTTTACAGTTCAGTGTGAGTGTTTGAAAGCCCACTGTTTCAGCAACGTGGGTGGCACACTTGTTCCTCGCATCTCTGCTATTGTATTGTCATTGGCTCTGTGCACTTGTCAGCATCGTTGCTCACTTTCTCAGGATAAATGTTGATTTTGCTTTATAAGGAAAGCCGAGAAAAAGCGCTTTGATTCGTGGAATAGCCATGGCCTCGGTGTGAGAGCTAGTGTCGCTGCAGATGTCCAAATTCCACTGACATGTTTATTGTTTTCTTTTATTTGGCCGAGGCCTTTCTGCACCGCTGCAGTGCCACTGTTCACGTAGCGCCTCCCCCCGTACAAAGTCCTCTGTGTCATGTAAACACAGTTGAGAAAATAACAAGCAGAAGAAAAGGGAAAATTTCCCCTGGCCCCCTTCGATGTACCCACCACTTGTCCTTTATTTGGAGCCTAAGTGCTTTGGCATTAAATCTTATTATTTTTTGGTAAATAAACCGGTTTCTGGTAGGAATTACACACAACTTGGTGTGAGGTCCTTTTCAGAAAGAGGCCTGGATCCTTTTATCTAAAATGTTTTCTATCTTTGCTTTTGTAAGACACTTTTGACTGCTTTGAAAGAGAGAAACAGGTTTTTCTTGCATTTGTTGGGGTGAGGTTGGGGATTTTTCTCAGCATTGTGGTGAGATTTATTCGAAGAGGCTGCATTTTTCCCTGATTTGCCTCTTTGTTCTCTGTAAGTAGTTCCAGGTCCCCCTCGTAGCCACACACACTCTGCTGTGTGTGTGTGTGTGTGTGTGTGTGTGTGTGTGTGTGTGTGTGTGTGTGTGTGTGTGTGTGTGTGTGTGTGTGTGTGTGTGTGTGTGTATGTGAGGGCGATTGCGAGGCGGGGACTCGGTGTGACACCTGCTGTTGAAATGAATAGGGTCAGTGGCAGAGCCCTTGAGCAGGCAGCAGCTGCTTGTTCTCACTGCAGTGCGACTCCACACCACCACCACACACAGTGCCCCCTATGGACTCTCCATGTGCCAGAATTCAGTTTAAACCAGTATATTTTACTGTATGAGGTGTTATCTTCACATTAAGGTAAGAAGTTAAAACAAATACTTTAAGGTCTATTTAAATGACCGTGGAGTAGCTTTGAAGCCCAGCGACAATCTTAGCCCCTTTTTACAATCACTCACTTTTCATTTTCCTCTTTCTTACGTCTTGCTTTATCCTTAAAGGTGCAGTGCCAGCAATGAGTGTGGGAAGTGATCCCATCTGCAATGTAGCAGAGGTGTCCCAGAGGCGAGAGGGGTTGATACATCTGGAGGCAGACCGAGCTCTGAAATTGGTGAGAGAAAGTTCCACCAATATAATGGAAAGGAGCATAAAAGAGAATATTAATAGACAATGTCATTGGTGTGTGTGGGATTAAGGGGCTCCAAAGCTACTCATAAGGGCCGTGGAATAATTTATTATGCATTTGTTGAAATCTCAAAAGCTGCGTTTCAGCCGTAAAAATAACAAATAAGCCTGAGTATACTTTGACTTAGTATGAAAGTATAAAGGTCAATATTTATAACACATTTAGATTTAAACATATATCTAACATTTTTAGAGGCCTTTTTTAAACCTTGATGCAAGAATGTGTGTTTTAAAAGAAACATGAGTGTGCTGCTCCTCCAGCCTTGCTCAGTCTGTTTCCTCTGGGCAAATTTTAGGAGCAAGGAGAAGGAAGAAACTGTAGCCTATACTTCTCTACTGCTCTACATTTCTACCCTCTGCACCCCATAGACCCCTACCATCATCCAACACCATTACCCTTATCTGCAACTTGGGCAGTTGCCTCTGTAGGGGTTACTGTCTTAATCACTCGGAAAGAAACTTGAAATTGACCTGAGTAAAAATTTTTAAATAACAAAAAAGAAAAAAAAAATGCAATTTCCAGCCGGCTGCTGTTAATGCAGGAAGAGGTTTCCAGACAGCTGCTGACAGAATAAGATTCTTGGTATTTGGCTGGTCTGACCTGTCTATGCTCTCTTGCTGTGTGGTAGTTTTCCCTGCGTGTGACTTACCCGGTCTGAAAACATTCCCTGTGGCATAACAGAGGAAGAGGGCAGAGGATAAACAGGGAGGTATGAAAACAGCCTGTGTTTTAGCAGCCTCCCGACTCTGACTCAAGCAGTTTTTAATCTGAAGTTCAATTTACTCAGACATTTGGCAGACATTAAATTGACAGGAAGCATCTTTTTATATTTTCTTTTTAAGTAACATAGTTTTATTCATCCACCAGAGGTCAGCCTATTATCAACAAATTATCACTGAGCTTGTGCATGGGCATATTTTTTTTAAAGATGCACAACTAGTGTTTGCAGAATTTCTGCAGAATTTACATGGACCCAAAAGTTTTCATATGCAGTAACTGGCTGCCTGTATGTCATTAGTCCACTTGAGATGAATATATAGAAATAGTATGGTTCAATAGTACTTTGCTCAGTAAAGTTTACAGAGAAATAACCATAACCGTAACCGTAACGTATTTACGGTTAATATCCTATTAATTATTTTGAGAGTAAATAAGTCAATGTATTATATAACAAAGATGTAAACAGACTCAGAAAGTGCCATCCTAGGAGGCCAGTTACCAGTTTGTACCACTAGATAAAGTTGTAGGTTACTATGAGGTTCTCTGTAAGGATTGTGAGATTGACTTACGATACAAAAGCAATTGATGTTATCCAACACATCTGAACTGGTAATTCATGAACTCTGGAACTCTTACCTTGGGCTAAACCAGATTCTCAGTTTTTTGGGCATGTTCTAGGTTTCACAATGAAGCAACTGTGGAGACTCTCCCAGATAGTTTAGTGTAAGAATGTCTAATAGGTCAGGTTAATTAAAAATATATATTTATGTTCATTTAATTTGACTCATGACTTGACTTGAGCATAAGCTTTGATGACTCAACTCAGACTTGCTTTTTGATGGCTCCGACTTAGACTCTTTTATTCTATGACACAAGGACTCGTGGCTCAACTCAGACATTGACTTGCCCTTCAACTTAAGATGTCTCAGACTTGTACTCCAAGTGATAATAACTCGACTCAGACTCTATTTGGACATGCCTCTAGTGACTTGGGCTTGGTTCCTGAACACTCAGTGTGTGTGTGTGTTACTTTGAGAGCAGTCTCACTGTTGGACCTATTTGATTTTGAGACTCATCTGACAATTGATGCATTTCTATGCCACAGTGATAGAGCCATAATGTCATTATGGTTACACATTTCAATTAGAGATGCAATAAAATATGACAGAACAGCGTCAGCATAGATCACAGTCTTTGCATTTCCTTGAGAGTCTGAACATGCCCCTTAATTAGCACCAACCCCTGCTACTGTCCTCTGGTGTTGATAAATGCAGAGACAAAGACAAATCACTAAAAAGTTGAGTAGTGTTACAACCTTTATATTTTATAGCAAAATACTATATTTATACGTTAATACAGTATCTTGTGGGATCTTTGCACTAGGATGCAGGTTTCACTGGCTTGGTTCTCCTGGAGAGCTTGTAATTGTAGTACATGTGGGCTTTAGACTGGGGAGCTCTCCTGGGCCAGCAGGTCCGCCCGTCACCATAGTAGTTGTCCAGGCACTGGCAGGTGTACCAACCATCTGTGTTGACACACTGTGCATGTCGGCTGCATCGGTGAGACCCAGTCAGACATTCATTTTTATCTGTGAAACATAGAGAGCTAAATGATGACTGCTTCACACTCACTTACACGTGTTATATTATATTACAAGAAATGAATTGCTTTATTGGTATCATGTTAAATTTATCGTTCTGAGATTATGTTGCACTGCTCGCTGAATGGATGAAAACAAAAACAGCTCATGAGCCCACAGCTGAGTGGGTGAGCTATGAGCGCTCATCAAAAAAACATGGTTCTCCAGATCGTGAGCTGCCAAAGCACATCTTCACATGATACTTCTCTCTGCCAATTAGCGCAGATGAGGAGAACATGTGGAGTGGTGCTGTGATCCATTTAATCAGTTGCACAACATACTGGGATGGAGAGACACAAAATAGTTTCCAGTGTCTTGGATGTATGACTTTGTCAAGTGGAATTTTCATAATCTCATTTTTATCTCTATTTATTATCAGACTTATAGAGTAATTACAATATTTGGAAAGAGGTCAGTAGTTAATGTTGTAGCTGTTGTCACATGTAGCTAGTGATGCTAATTACACTGTAGTACCATGTAACATGCTGCCTTAATAGGTGCAGTAACTAGTGCTCACAATTGCAAATGTGATGTTAACCACAGTTATGCTAAATGCAAAAGCCAATGAAAACCAAATATGGTGTGAGTAGCAAGTGTTATACAGTTTGTCGAGAATTTTTGGTCTTCCTTCCAACCTCAGAAAGAAGAACACAACCCATTCGTAAGCCCACAAATACCCCAGATGGACATTCAGCAAATCCAAGAGAACACAGAAACCAAACAGACAGGAACCTTTAGGAGACTAAAGGGAAGGGTATAGTTATCCATTATGTGTCTGGTTTATTCTACAAACACTACATTCCAGTTTTGGAACATTCTGCGTCAAAAACTGGTCCATACCAAAGACAAGCCCCCCTCGCACAAACAGAGTAATGTGGTTTATGCAGTTCAGTGAAGAGTGCAGTGACACTCTCACAACATAGTTATGTTGGAGAAACAAAACAACAGCTTCACAAGAGGATGTATCAGCACAGAAGAGCCAATCCTGGAGGACCTGAGTCTGCAGTCCACCTCCACCTCAAAGAGAAAGGCCATTCCTTTGATGACAGCAATTTTGGCCAAAGAGGCCAGATGGTTAAAGAGAAGGAAGCCATTTTTGTTCAAATGGTAAAAAGCCCTCTCTGAACAGAGGAGGTGGCCTCAGATACTATTTACAACAGTGTTTTGAAACCTAAAATAGGTGTCACTCTAGAACAACAACACCTGAATAGAACAATGACACTAACGACTCACCTGAGTCTTTAACGACTCTCACATCAGGAGTCACACTGCCCTTTCAAAGCTAACGACTATGAGACCTGAACAGCCTGGTCCAATCAGAGTTTCAAGTCAAACCCCTAAAGCTCAGCTCTCCTACCATTGTCTCTTGGAGAAGAGATGAAATGTCTTCACCTTGAAAAATAAGTCCAGATACCTTTGATTAAACCTTTTTTTCAAGATGACCTGGATGACTGAGAACCTTCACAGACACCTTCCTTGCAGTTGTTGCCAAGACTGGTTGGGCCAACTTATACCGATATACTGTAAGTGATGGTATAACAACTGCTTCCGCTCCACCAAGGTTGTAACTTGAAGGTCCATTACCAACTCTTGATAATTTACAGATAACTAGACTAAGCCTTACATCACTTAAATATATTTACTTGTTATCAGCAAGTAAAAGCATTTCCTTTGGAATGGTAATTGTGCACACTGGTCATTTTACCTCGACACTGCACTGAGCCCCGCAGCGTCCCAATCACAAAGCCGCTCTGGCACACACACACAAAGCTCCCAAATGTATTCCTGCATGTCCTCCGTGGCGGACACACGTTGGCTCCCCGCTGACATTCGTCTACATCTGCAACACAAACATGACAATGTGTGAAACAGCCGCTCTGCACATGCACTACACATGTCACAGTCACAAGAACTCAAGTCCCCAAGTATTCTACCCAAACCTGGCTTCTGAGGGAACTCAAACGTTTCTTGTCTGCTCTCAAAACAATAATTAAAAAGACAGCAGTGACAAATGAGTACCTACTACCTCTGTTGTGAGGTTTTAAAGGGAACACGGCTGGTTTAAAATGTGCTGTAGTGTGACCTAAATGTTTCACTTTGAACATTAAACTTTTTGTGGTGTCTTTGAGGGTTTGTCTACATCAGTGTATTTCATTTTAAAATTGTATAGAATGTGTGTAAACTATGGGCAGAAGAACACTGGAATGAATGGGATTAAAAATTGAAATCTCTGCTGTGAACAGACAATGAAATAAAACATGGTGTTAACACATTTTTAACCTATACTGGCCCAACTTAGTCAAAGTTCAAAAGTCTCAATGTCACTTGTGCATCATTGATAAGTGAGGACTCCTCTCTGTCCTGAAACTGATCGGTTCCCACTGCAGCCCCCCGACAGTGAAGTGTGAGAATGTTCCTATGAGAGGTTTGCTTCATTACAGGAGAGGCCTGTCTTTTACCGGAGTGTCTTATCGAGAGGCTTCAGTCATAAAGCAGTGTGGGCCGAGGAGAGAGTAGAGCTGTGTTTTACTTCACATCAGCTGTAATTACAGGCCTGTGAAAGGTGGACAGGAGGAGCGGAGGGGTCATAGCATGTGCAAATTAACAGTTTTCTACTTTTTTCATGTTCATGTAACTGTTTTTGAAACCTTAACTGTAAATACAACCTGAAATTGGAACACTGATTCAGTTAATTTGACTATTACTACTGCCCTGTGATATTTTAGTACTTTAAAATTCCTTTTACAAATTTTACTTACTGTATCCATAAAAAAACAACTTATAAATTATTTGCCGACTAAAGGTAAATACAGTGTATTTACTATGATTATATCCTTTTTTAGATTTGACAGTGATTTACTGTCACTATTTGAAGTGTTTTCTGTAAATAATATAGTAATAAAAAAGACCTTGAGATATAATCTATGCTTTATTATTAAGGATTATTAGATGAATGTTCAGCTCGTTTTGTCAAGCTTTGGCTTATTACTTAAATATAAGGGGCTCTTAAATAAGGAATGTTCTCATTGGCACTGGGTCTACACGGCTTTTCAACATTGAACCAATGGCAGACGTTAAAGTGGCTATTACACACTATGTTTTCAGGTAATGCAGCTCTGGGTCTGACACTGGGGGTCTATGGCAAAGGCTCTGCATCAACATAGCCGGATACAAATCTTTATCTTTGACACTGGAAAGTAAGATGACCAATTGACCAAACATTGCTATGTTGGAGTGCCTTGCAATGAAAGCATATTGTGAGCCATCCATTGGATGGATGTAAAATTTGCCTGCTGGCCCTTAAAGGGTCATTCATGCCTGCTTTTCTCTAACATGGTCTAGTGTCTACTACAGGTATGTAACAAAGCATTGAGCTGCCAAATAAAAAGGCCTAAATAATAAACCAGTTATGTTTCACCAAGAACCATTTTCTTTTTATGGCTTCACCTGAGCCTTTGTGTAATCCTGTATGTAAACTAATGATTGAGAGCCTGTTGGTAGTCACCTTCACAAGTCTTGTTGTCAGTGGCCAGGTGGAGGCCGGGGGGACACAGACAGAGCACCACTCCCCCTCTCTCCATCTGGCAACCAAACTGGCACCGAAGGGAGGAACATGCCGGCTCTCCTGGAACAAACAAGGAAGAGAAAGTGGACCAATGGATCTCTACAAGCACATAAGCACTAAAACAAACCTCAAGAATGGGTCATCCAAAACTAGAAAGTCATACAAGTGTTACAAAAATCTCACACATTGGTCTATTGTTTTTGGTTCCTAAATGTTCTGATGCCTTGGTGTATTAGCCATTACTATTACATGAACCGTTGACTGAAAAGGATAAATGTAGCACTAAGCTCTCAGTTATGCCTTAATAATGGCAGATGGTCTCGGTGGAAATCCGATCCAACATTAGAATGATCGTCTGCCTGTTTGAGCTCGTACAAACTGGTATATATTTTTGCAATGGTGACTGACTCACTGTAGCAGTTGTATCCGTCTGCGCTGAGCGTGTACCCAGGTTCACAGTAACAGCGGTAGCTACCGTGTGTGTTCATGCAGCGCTGGAAACATGGCCTACTCAAGAAACCGCACTCGTTCACATCTGGAGTTAATACCAAATCAGATTTAAGCAATACAAACCATGTGGCAAATCATACAGCAGTTCACACAGGTAATATTTTAAACACCTTTATCACATTGGGGTCCTGTAAAGCCTTTGGAGCATAGACACTTGTCTGGTCCCACACATTCTCCGTAAAACATGGAGTCCTGCACACGGCTGGTAAAGACAATAGATAATACTGTTAAAACAGACCAGCTCTCACGGATTGTATGTTATTCCATATATCAACATTAGATCACAGTATGAAAACATAATGTATATCTCCTATGTGTAAAGGCAGCATGTTATGGAACTCTGTATTGGATTTCATTGTCACATTGTTAACTCAGAATAACTGTCCAGTCAAGTCAACATCATTACATTCTAATAGAGCCTGTTGTAAATGAACTTCCTGTTTGTGTTGGACTGAGGGCGACTGGAGCTGGGCTGTTATAAAAGGATATGTCAGGCCATGTAAGGCACTTTCATAGCCTTCAGAAAACATCACTGTAATACTACTTTTTTAACATACAAATGGCTCCAACTTAACTAACTGTATAGATTTACAGAATTGGATTTACATTTTTCCCCTTTATTCTTATAAGTTAAGTGGTACTCACAAAGATGGTACTCACTTCAGGCTCAGGCTGGCAGCTTCTCGTATCTGTTGGTAGTTAAAATGGGTGATACAACAATCTAGTAAGCCACTACTGTACTGCATTCTATAGTTTTGACATTCATTTATTATATATTAGAATTAAAATACTTCTAAGGTTTGACTTGCAGATAAAGGTTCAGACACTGGATAGTTTACTACTTGATGGTGAACAACATTCTGGTTTTATTGTTTCAGAGAAAGTCTTAGGCAGAGGAAGCGTTCCCTCATAAATCCCACCTTATCTCCCTGTGTGTGTTGTGTTTATATGCTGCACTGATAAACTTTGACCTCTGGCTCACATGTTAAATTTCTTGCGGTCAGTAAACCTCTCAGTAACAACTTACGCTGACACACGCCATGCACATTCCTCCATCCCGGACAACAGGAAGTGCCTTGTGTGTAGCTGCAGAGTCCTGGATGAGCTCCAACCCCACTTCGCCCTCCAGCACGTTCTGTAGCATCCTCCATTGACTTGTGGAGACTGGGACACAAGCTTAACACATTATTGAAGACCTCTAGGCTTCAGTACAGAATACACAAGGCAACAACCTGGGTGATGGGACTGTAATAGTGCTTTAATCGGACTGGACAAGCACAGACTTTGGCTTCCTCAACATCTCTCTACAATGTGAATGTGTTCTGTTGATAATTAAAAGCACATGTACACTGTCTTGCAAGTGGAAGCGCTTCAATTGTTTTTTACCGCTCCAATTTATTTAATTATTATTTCTTTGTCTTTTCTTTACGTAAATACTTGGCGTTTCATCCTTGACCCAATTTGCGTCAGTCATGCTGCTCTCTTGGTCCAATAACATCAACATCATTTGAACAGCTCAGAATACAACATGCTAATCTTCATTCATTCATTTTCTTCTGCTTCTTACAGTTAGGGAATGCGGGTGACTGGAGCTTATCCCAGGAACTTTGGGCCTTAGGCGGGTTACACCCTGGACAATGGCCAGTTAGTCGCAGGGCCATGCAGATCTTATGTCAGTTATTTTATTGTACTTCATTTTCATTGCTGCAGTGCTTTAGCATTGTGCACATACTTGCAAATATACTATTACAAATGTTAAGATGATTCAATGGTGTCTTCACATGCTTACATGACACATTTGATGCAAATGGCTAGGTACTGTCATGGCCTGATTTGTTTAAGTATCTGATTTATTTCAAAATATGCTATGCACATGCTCAGACTAGCACGGTCTGCCATCTTGATATGGCAACACAGCTTGGGCAAACAGTATTTTATATCTAGTCTCAACTATCTTACACTTGCAACATTTTAACTTTACAATTAAAATATTTTTTTAAAAATATTTTTGGAGTATTTTGGAAACACATTTACATTGCTAGCTTGACAAAACTGATCCAAATCAGAGAGTGACAGTTACAATGCAAATACTCTAAGAACTGGATATTGTACCACCCCTGATATAAATAAATAATACTAATAAGTATTATATATATATTATTGTTTTTTTAAATGGGCAAGAATATAAAAAGAAATGACAAGGCTTGTATTTTTCCAAAATGGAAATATGTTTAACTTTGATTTATCCCCTTACTGTTCTGCTTTCTGGTCAGTACTGATAATTTGGAACATGCACTACGGCCATAATACTCATGCAATATGGGCTGAATAATGAGTACTTTTTTGGAGTACGTCCCAGTCAGCCACTTTCATTAAAGATGGCCGAATTGACTAATTCCACATTAAGGTTCTTCTTCTTCTTAATTTCTCCTGTCATTAATTCCCTCCTTCTTTTGTTCTTTTCCCTGCAATACACCGAACACAGTCTTATAAAACTCCTCCCTCATACTGGTGCATTCACAAACATCATTTTCTTATTTCCATGCCACCTCATTAAAATCTCATGTTATAAACAAAAGTGCTTTTACCACGCGGCCTTTGGTAGACTCCATTCATGGCTGCTGTTAAATCTGCTCACACCCACACTGTAATAAGAGGCTATTAAATGATTACACACAGCCCACAGAGGTTTATTTCACGGCAGAGCGAGAGGCCACCAACAGTGAGCCACATACACATCATCTCACAATAGAAAAAAAAGCCTTATGAATACAACTTATGAAATATCCAAGCAGTATACTCTTACCTGTTTTGATGTTGAGCCAAAGAGAGCATAAAACAGTGCACCATCACCATAAAAACTTGGCGGCTTATTTCAATCATTTTCTTCCAGCGCACGTTGTCTGATAAGCCTTTATGGTCATATTAGCAACCACTATCCTTGAAAAAACCTTATGTCTGTCCAAAAGAAGACAATCGTTTCTGAAATGTGTGTGTGCTTTTGGAAATGGCAGACCAAAAGGTGTTGTCCGTGTCAAAGGGCAATCAAGTGTGTGAGTGTTTGTTTGAGGAATGGAAGGGGGTGGGAATAATATAATTGCAGGTAGCTGGAGGTAGGAGTGACAGCTCACCTTACAGGACAAAAAGAGGAAAGAGGGACATGAAAAACAATGTGAGAGGAAAGAGAAAAGACTAATAAAAAGTACAATGGATGACCACTGCTTTATTCTTTATTTAGAGCCTGGAGACAGTTTTCTAAATAGCGTTGTTGTGTAAATGGAGTTTAAAGAGAGATATTGAGATACTTGACATTGAGAGCAATGGTTGAAAAAGATTAACATCTCCACTGAAGACCCTGTGTTTGTGCCTGCTTGTTCTGGCATGCCCCCTGTCACGTAATCTTCACCAGCGCACGGTAAGGCCAGCATGACTATACTGAAAGGTTGTGTTAACTAAGTGTTGTCTGTGCTCTAAGAAAAAACTTTAGTCATTTACTATCATTAACTTAAAGGTTTCTGTATTCAGTTGCTGCTCCCAACTTCCTCTCAAGCTATAGTAATGGGACAGTTTAGGTTGACATTATTACATAATTTCTGTTATGGACACTGAGAATACTTTCAGCAAACTAATAAAAAGACCAAACCAAGGCTGGGATGGCTCAGAATCCATGATCTCATCTGACAACAATCAGCAAACTTCCACAGGTCACAGGTTTTTGGTGGTGGGTTATTACTATTATTTATTTCCAATATTTACCACAGTGTGTTGTAAAAAAAGATTGTGTGGATTTGAGCCGGAAGGCAAAACAAATGGATGCAGATTAAAATACCTCTGAATGAAATAGCATAGTACACAACCAAAACTGACTTTGAACTGATCCATTAAATGTTCTATGGCTTGAGACATACCACCAAAATCTACCCAATTTTAGATAAATTATTCATCTGGTAGGATTTATTCTGTTGGAAGTCACTTTAAATGGAAGGGAGACCCACTTTATGTTTTTGAAATCATCAATAATATCGATTTTTAATCAATACATTATCTCGTCTCTATTTACCAACTTTTCCTCTATCAATACCTTCACTGCCACCATCAACCAGTACTCCATCAACTCTCTAGCTTCTTCCACTACTACACTTCCTGCACCACACCATGTTTGGAGACTCCCGACTGAAATAAGACTGTACAAATGAATAGGTCTAACAATTAAACTTCACCCTTGGCAATTAATAATGTTGAAATAAGTTGAATGTACATTTTAATATGGTTAAATTTTGTTCAGCTGAGATCATATCGTATTCCTAAAATAAGCAATATTGTGGGTGCATCCTAAAACAGGCAGAAAAATACCATCCCTTTTGAAACATATTAGTCTGCACATAGCTTGAGAAATTCTGAGTACAAATACAACAGTGATTGCTGAATGTGGATAAAGATAAGAGAACTCAATATTCTTCATTCACAGCTTAAATTAATGATACACTGCTTTTGCTTTGAATAAAGTGAGCATGTTTTCACTCCATTGAAAAGATAACTGTACAGACTAAACTATGTAATAATGGGATTTTTTTTTCTTTAAACATAAACTAATGACGAATAGAAGCAGACAGGCCGAGCTGGGGTCTAAGTGTTCTCCAAAGGCTGGAACTGAGAACTCTGCGTCGGAAATAAGTGCTGGCAGCCTCCAAGGTAGAGCCTTTGAAGCCTCAACTATTACCAGCGCTGATCACACTGCAATCAGTGGTATTAAGCTCAAAGGAGGAGTCCAGGTCTGAGCCTCTGGTGGTCCGCTCACAGGGAACAATCACACACATGTTCCCGACACAACATGCGAAGAATGAACATCAGCTGGAGCTTTTTAAAGTCTATGTGAAGTGTTAACCTCTGTGCAGCTGCGAGGGAAGCGCAGATCAAACTGATTAGACCTATTCCCACCAAAGCGCAACATTATGCCGCTTGTTTAGTCACTTTACAGCAAACCAGACATATCTGCTTTCAATTGACACCTCAATTTGTCTGACCCCAAAACAACAAATGGCACATTTTTGGCAGGATCCTCCAAAGCCATTGAGCTAATTACGAGATTACTGCGGGTAGGTGGCCCCAGGGTGCCACCACCGCACCGAACAGAACATGTGTAGGCCTACTGTAAACCATGCAGATTCAAACATAGGACTGTAAATCACACATGGGAAGTTACAACTGCTGTTTCACTTTAATGATTTATGAGTACATTTTGACATATTTGAGATTCTGAACTTGAACATATTAACACCAAACTTTGATTCTTCTTATGCTAAAAATATACAATAAATAGCGATGTAGTCAAGACTTAAAGCTCCATTACCTGATATTTTGTTTTGCCGTCATTGTCTCAGACTCCACTCACTCCCAAAAGCAGCCTAGGAACCTCTCCTGCTTCACTTTTATAAAAAAATTACCAATCCATTACACCAAATTGAAGTTTAGAGCTATCATAAACATATGTCTGCAAATTCATGATGTTGAGATCTTTTTTGAGCTGTTTTGGTGTGCTAAAAGACCGGTACAATCATTTTTACATCATGCTGTGTATTCACCAGCTTCGCGGGTGCAAGTGGGGCAAAATGTAACTAATTTAGGCAAAAAAATAAAGATTTGAAATTACGACGTCCTATTTTATGTTCCTTTAATCTTGAACTTGGTTATGTACTAATACGTTTTCTCCTCGGAAGGTTTCAGAAAAATGTCTGTTAGCGTCACATTGACAGGTCATTTTTGTATTTGCAGAACTTTCTTTTGCTAAGCCATAACACACTTGTTGTTCCAAAGCAAGTAGAGTAGAACAACAAGCAATTAGCATTTTTGACAGCACCCCTACAAACCTGGTAGACATTCTACATTTTGCACAGCTGAGCGTTTACAGTTGCACTCATAAGTTTACATACTCTTGCAGATTGTGTGATTTCTTTGGCCATTTTTCAGAGAATATGAATGATAACACAAAAAACTTTATTTCCCTAATAGTTAGGGGTTGGGTGAAGCCATTTATTGTAAAACATGTGTGTTTACTCTTTTTAAATTATAATGACAACAGAAACTACCCAAATGACTCTGATCAAAAGTTTATTTCAAAAGGTGATTTTGGCCTGATAACATGCACACAAGTTGACACAAACGGGTTTGAATGGCTACTAAAGTTAACAATCCTCACCTGTGATCTGTTTGCTTGTAATCAGTGTGTGTGGATAAAAGGTCAGTGAGTTTCTGGGCTCCTGACAGACCCTTGCATTTTCTATTCAGTGCTGCACTGACGTTTCTGTATTCTGAGGCATGGGGAAAGCGAAAGAATTGTCAAAGGATCTGCGGGAAAAGGTAAATGAACTGTATAAAACAGGCAAGGAATATAAAAAGATATCTAAAGAAATGAGAATGCCAATCAGCAGTGTTAAAAATGAGGGATTCTGTTAAAACCAAATCAAGGTCAGGTAGACCAAAGATTTCAGCCACAACTGCCAGGAAAATTGTTTGGGATACAAAGAAAAAAACACAAATAATTTCAGCTAAAATACACGATTCTCTGAAAAAGTGGTGTGGCTGTTTCAAGATGCACAATAAGGAACCAAAAATTTGCTGTATGGTCAAGAAATTTGCTTAGGTACTAAGCAAATAGGTACTAAGGTACTAAGCAAATGCCACAAAACATCCCTTACAATACGCCAAACAGCACAGAGACAAGCCTCAAAACTTCTGTAACAAAGTTATTTGGAGTGATGAGACTAAAATCAAACTTTTTGGCCGCCCACAACCATAAATGTTACATTTGGAGAGGAGTCAACAAGGCCTATGATGAAAGGTACACCATTCCTACTGTGAAACATGGAGGTGGATCGCTGATGTGTGAGCTACAAAGGCACAGGAAAAGATGAATGCAGTATGTTATCAGAAAATACCATAGATTGTTTATAAAGTGGATGTTATCCGCCCATTGGTCCCCCATTTACCGATATTGTCATTACGACAGGGCAAGTAAAAGGCCGTTACATCCGGGCTTTTCCGCTTTTACTCCATAGTAAAACAATAGTTTTTAGATAGCATAAACGGACATATTAATCAAATATTCAACCCCCACCCCCAGAGTTGTCACGTAGTAAAAACTTAGCTCTAGAGACCGGAGCCATCTTTTGTACCAGGCTGTAAACATGAGTTTTATACTTGTAAAGTCACCATTGGGTTTCTCCTTATATTTCCGCTTTTGGAGCCTGCCCTCTGGTGGACGGCGGTATATCGCTGTATTTCACTGTAAAATCGCTGTATGGCAGCGCCCTTACACAAGGACCATTTAAGAAAATCCATGGGAGCGGCTTGGAAAATACTGGAAGAAAATTGTTTTACAATAAATGGCTTCACCCAACCACTAACCATGAGTAAAAGAAAGTTTTTTGTGTTATCATTCATTTTCTTTGAAAAATGGCCCAAAAATATCACAAATTCTGCTAGGGTAACTATAATGCACATTTCAAATATGGTAACCTTTGACTCCATAAGCTTTATGGCAGGAATTTTGCAGAAGATAAGGACTCTGCTTAATGCAACTGATCATTCTTTTTTTCTGTCAATGGGACGACAACGTTAACCTCTGCTGCACCAAACATCTCCACTGGGATCATATAAAACACTTGCTGGCACACATCAAGGTACAGTCGAGGGTGATTGAAAATTGAAAATTGTTGCGTGTTAGAGATTTGTCAGTAGAGTTCATTTTCAGCTTTTTCTTTGCAGACACACGCATAGAGCCCAACCCTCTGTATTGGATGGTTTTTGTCAAATGTGTCACCACCACACATCAGTAAGTGAGGTGGAAAGAAACCATAAAACGGCTGTGCGTGGTTTGCCTTGACTTACGGCCAAACCTCAGTGCGTATCTGTCATATATGATACAATTAAATTTAATCCGGCCTGCCAAAAAGGGAGGGCGGTGAGGAAAATGAAGAAACGAGGTGGCCATCAGCGGTAAGACAGCATGATAAACGTTGTCGGGCCGAGCTCAGTGTGTGGCAAGTGAAGGGGCTGATCAGACACAGTTCCATCTGCCAGCATGGACGCCATGGAATCGGATCAAGATTTCAACGTGGGTCTGGGCCAAATCTACAGATCCTCCTCCTCCTCCTTCTCCTTCTTTGACCACATTAGAGGTGTAACGCATTGGTGGTCTTTGATTCCTTCGCTTGAAAAGGGATGCCCCACAAAGAGATCAGATGTCAGTCGGAGCCCCCACCTCACCCCCACCTGCTCCTAACTATAACATGTTCGTCACCAATGATGAGGTCTGAGAGAATCCCTTGATGTGAAAATATGAGAGTCCTGGAACAATGTTGGTGGTCAAAGCTGCGGGCCATAGGGCTTTCTTCTCTCATTAAAGTGTGCTCTTACATTTGTACATGTGACATGTGGTTACATACTTGATGATTCATACACATTATTCAATTTTCTTAAAAGATATTTAGGAATTATTGCACGGAACATATCCAGAGAGATTATGGACCACCAGTGAAACGTAGTAACAATGCACCGGCGCAACCCATTACGTTTGGAGAAACTTTTATTGTAATGACTAATCATATGTTTGGAACGAACATAGCCACTAATTAGAGCTTTTCGGTTTAAAGATAGCTGTTTTACAAGTTAGTGGTTTAACTATTTGACCATTTTCCTTCCAAAACATAGGGTAGTAAAGTGAGAAATGAAAAAGGAGACACTTTACACAGTGTTTTATGATACAAGTAATCGGGGCTGGAAAAGACTGGGTTGGCGTGTGTTTTAGTCATTGGGAAATCCACTACCAGAATTTCAGAATTTCTCAAATCATGCACATGTAGCCTTAACACTAAAACAGGCTTAGTTTTGATCATCAGTAATGCTCATTTTAAATTTCAGCTTCCTCAAAAAGTGTGCAGTAAACACTATTAATTTTAATTATGATCTAACATCTCTAATCATTAATTTGCAAATGTACAATAGTTTGTATACGCAAGGCCAGTGCATAGTATAAGGCCTATGTCACCCACACACACACACACACACACACACAGCCATGAGGGTTCAACTTTCACTTAAACCTACCTTTTCTGGACAAACAAATCACAAATTCTGCCAGGGTAACTTGACGATACCATGGAAATGCAACAGTTTTTTTTTTTTTTTTTTGGTGTTTTGTAAATGGCCCTTTTGTATGGTTGACCAAATCATCTACTATCTCTTTCACTAATACATTAACACTTTAACACACACAAAAGCTAGACACTAACAGCTAGTTCTAGGCCCACTATAATGCACATTTCAATTATGTGCATTATGGTTAATGTACAGAATGGTTAATAAAACAGTGGCTACATCACTCATCACGTGGTACAGTTGCCCATTCTTCTAGTAAACCTGATAGTGTATAGTGTATCATGATCTGAAAATCTTGTTAGTGTCACGGGGTGTCGTATGTCCGGTGTCAAATTGTGTGTGAGGCCCCTTCAAGGTCAATTGACTTTTTTTACTTTAAATTGGGATACACCCCATCCCACCTGAGCAACGACGGGGACCAATAGGACGAGCCCGGACTCTGTTTAAAAGCACGACAGGAAGAACGACAAGGGGAGGAACAGAGGGACAGGAACAAGAGAACAACAGGAAGGAACGAAGGACGACGGAGGGGAGGAAGGAACGGGGACGGAAAGAAAGGATGGAACGGAGGCAAGAGGGAGAAGGAAACCAAGCTGGGAGGAGACCGCGAGCGACCCGAGCCCAGTAAATCCGAAGGCAGGGACTGGTAGGTCGAGGAACGAAGGGCGGAGAAGGAAGCCCGGGGCGACCCGAGACCAAGAAGCCGGAGGATGGAGGCTGGGAAGGGTCGAGGAACGATGGCGGAGAAGGAACGGGCTGGTGACGGAAGGGAGTGGAGAAGTCGGGAGAAGCCGGAGTGCGAGGAAAGGCGGGACGTGGTAGGACAGGGAAAGACGTACGGAGAAACAAGGACTAAGGAACTGTACAACGCTCACTAAACAGCTAAGTAAAGGAACGGCTGAGAATGAAGAGTGAAATGTGTCGAATTCGCTGCTGAGGCCATGTTTGTGTTTACAGCTCCACCTCACCGCTACGGGAGAAGAATGGACGGTGCCGAGACCAACACAGGAGACCCCGCCACGCAGTGCCGCTGCAGACCCGAGGTTGGAGGGAAGAAGCCGGGTACACCGTTGTAGAAACTGATAAGTAAAGGGCCGTATCCCGCCTAACCACTGCATGTTGTGTGTGTTTTTAGTTTGTGTGGTTAGCTGAGCTAGGATTGTTTTATGTGTGTTCTTAGCTCGTGCCTGCAACAGGGTGACCGGCGGGAGGACAGCTGGGGGTCGCAGAGGCACCACAAAGGCAGAGGGTGAACTCGGAGAACTGGACTTATCCTTCGTTTTGGGACACGAGAGGGTGCTAGGGCGTCGCCCAGCCCAACTGTAAACACAGGCCTGCCGAACAAGACTTTTCTCACTCAGCCTAAATGGACAGAGGACTTTCCATTCTCGTTCAGTAAACCGTGTTTTCTTTTATTTTGTCAGACTGCCTGCTTTTTACGAGATTGCTTTTTACCTTTTTATCTAAGATTTTTTACTTTGTTTTAATAAATTTTTTTAACCTGCTATGGTGTTTGTTCTCTGTGGTACATTTTAGTGATCAAAAAGAACCTTAGTGGTGACATTAGCAACGTACGTTTTTGAGAGCTGAAAACTGGTTGCAACAAAAAAAAAAAAAGCCTGCATCCTCCATATCAGCTAAAACTTCTACTTTTTGAGAATTAACCTCTGTAATTTTCATGCTTTTTTGTAGTTGTTTGTTGTTTTCTGAGACACCAAATATATTAGCATTACATTCACTCACCTGTGTGTGCCTCCCGCATTTATTAGCAAAGGTTCCCCACTGCATTTGAAAATAAACCGCACACTGGAATGGACCATGGCTCACCGTGGACACTAGAGGTCAGTTGGTTGCCCTCATCAATGCACCAGACAGCTAAAAAAGTTGAGACAGGGAAATTAGCAACAAATTAGCAGCAGTGACTAGCATTAATATGTCAACAAGGGATGTAGCTAGCATGAATATAATAGCTAATTCTTGATATTGATGTTTTAAGTTGTTTAATGTGGTGAATGGAATAAAAGACAGACCTGTCCTGTTCCCAAGAGAGCCTTTCACCACTGAGATGGACAACTTGGTGAGATTGATCAGCATTTTAAAAAAAACAGTGTGTGGCATCTTGTTGCTAAGAGCTAGCTAACAAAGCTAACTTTTGTTTTTTGTTTTATTTCAAGTACCAAACATACAGGAACATAAACATTTTGCAATTACAATGAGCAGCCTGTTAAACACGAAAAAAAGAAAAGAAAAAGAAAATTGCAAATTTGCTTCCAACTTAGGTGCATTTGGGGTCATGTTGAGCCATAAATCCACAAGACTCTCATCAAGCCAACATGCTCTTTCAGATTGACATAGTTTTAATGAGTCCTTCATGAAAGCCATCTCATTTAAGAATACTGTAAAGACAGTCTGGTTTTAGCAGTTTTACATTTGTGAATATAGAACTTGGCAAGAATGACAAGATTATTTAAAAGCAAATCAACCGTTGTCCTCCATTACTTAACCAAATTAAATTTTCTTATAATTTACAAAGATAACTTATGCTAAAGATGGCTAAACTCGTTTTACTTTATCATGTAAATATTATAACCTCTAAATCAGCTTACAAATTAGAATATACTGTATATTGAATAATATTATTGAATATCTCTCACAGTCTTACTTTGATATACAATAAAAATGTTTTGCTCACTAAAACCAACATGTGACTGTTCAGCTATCATTTATCATGCATAAAGTTTAATAAAACTTGGTAAAGTGGTACGGCACGATCAAGGGCAAAACCAATTTCCTAGTAGATTCAAAGTGAAAATGATGTTACTTCTGATTATGTGTTATTGTTGTTTTAATTTGCCTCTGTTTCACATAAGAGCTTATACAGATGATCTTTTCCCAGGTGACCCAGTGAGGGACAGTGTAAGATCAGAGTTTGGAGCAGCTATGCAAAGGAGTATTCGCCCAGGTGTGAGGGATTAAAGGTCAAGGGTCAGGAATGAGGTCATTAAATGGGACACCAGCGAGTGCCTGATGAGGACAACAGAAAAGTCTGCAGAACAAGGACAATTCGCTGCATTTGAAGAGAAGTAAGTGTAAAGTGGGTCTCACTCCATTTGCCAAATCGTGAATGTGAGTAAGTGTTATTTAACATTCGTCCTTCAAGTATATTTCTATACAATAGAAGGGGCTCAGTGGTAGAGCGGTCGTCCTTCAACCGGAAGGTAGGCGGTTCGATTCACGCTCTCCCCACAGTTCATCCCACAGTTCATACTGTCGTTGTGTCCTTGGGCAAGACACTTAACCCACCTTGCCTCCAGTGGTGTTCCAGCTGTAACACAGGTGAATGGAACCTTAATGTAAGCGTCAACTGTAAATGTAACACTGGTGAATGTAAGTCGCTTTGGATAAAAGCGTCTGCTGACTAAATGTAAATGTAAATACAATAGACCTCACACAGAGAAGTTTCACAAAATCTACCTGACAGGAGAAGTGTTTTGAGGGTCACAGAATTGACACTTCCTCTTTCCAAGAACAATTTTTATGGAGCCTGTAAATTGTCACTGTGTGAAGTGGTGATAGCAAATGCCTAATATTTAAACATGTCAAATGCAGAAGGAGCCTTTTAGCATTGTATGTTGATGCTGTAAACATACCATGTTCCTGAATATTTATAGTTTTGTTTATTAGTGGTAGATATGTAATGGCCCACTACTCTTCTTTCCCTTGTTAAAACATTTGAATGGTAATCCAGACTGTACTAAGGCCTAGTCCACACGGACACGGGTATTTTTATAACTGTGACTTTTTTTACACAGTTCGGCCATTCGTCCACACGGAAACGCAGTATCAGGTCACTGAAACCTAACATTTTTGAAAACCTCTGCCAGGGTGAGGATTTTCAGAAACGCCGGTTGCAGCGTTGTCGTGTGGACAGTAAAACCGGCGTTTTTGCCTTGCGACGTCAGAGTGTGCGCCGTTATCCGCTGGTCTGATTGGCCAACATGCCTTTACGATTAGGGTGATATGGCCGCCTGCTGTTGTGGCATGCTCTTGACAGCGCTTGATAGCGGGTTTTTGCGTTTTCATGCGAGCGTTTGTGGATGGGATTTTTTTTTAAACGCAGGAGGAAAAACTCCGGTTATAAAAATACCCGTGTCCGTGTGGACTAGGCCTTAGTGTGTCCTAGTCTGATTTCAATTGATACAATGGGGGCAATGGCAAGCACTGTAGTATCACCATATGATACTAAACTGTCCATTTATACATTAGCATCTGGGGTTAATGGTAAGCACTCTTAAGGCTTCTTTCCAGTGAGTGGTACAAAAACCTTCATGTGTTGCAATGCAAGAGTCCATATCCATATAATGCCTCTATAAACAATAAAATAAAATAATTGTTTCTGACATATAATATCAATGCTATCTGAAATCAGAAACATTTATCACAAGATCAAGACTTAATTTGAGATAACCCTTTTTGATGATGTAAACTTACCCATACTGACCTGATTCGTACCATATTGCTCCATTGGATTGCTCCATTCAAAACCTACGAAGGTAAGATACTAAGATTAAACCATTCCTGATGCATTATATACTTCAAAATGCATCCAAGTGTAACCCTGTTAATTTTGCCCCATTAAAACTTTAACATGTAATCTAATGTAAGCACTGGTTAAAACAATTTTAAGTGCTCAAACCAATCTAGAAAGTTCTTCAGCGTAGCCTATTGTTTTTTTTTTTGGCGTCCATCTTGTAAGTGAGCACAAGCAGGAAAGACGTGCTGTGAATGTTGAACTACGTTGGAACTTAGAAGCAAACGTTAAAAAAAAAAAAACGTGGTTATCTTGGTGGGTCAAAACCATAGATTGTATAAATATGGATGATATCCACCCATTGGTCCCCTATTCACCAATATTGTCATTACGAATGGGCAATAAAATGGCCGTTACATCCAGGCTTTTTCCATAGTAAATCAATAGTTTTTAGATAGCATAAACAAACATATTAATCAAAAATTCACCCCCCCCCAGAGTTGTCATGTAGTAAAAACTTAGCTCTAGAGACCGGAGCCATCTTTTGTACCAGGCTGTAAACATGAGTTTTACTCTTGTAAAGTCGCCATTGGGTTTCTCCTTATATTTCCGCTTTTGGAGCCTGCCCTCTGGTGGACGGAGGTATATCGCTGTATTTCGTTGTAAAATCACCGTATGGCGGCGCCCTTACACGAGGACCATTTTAGAGGTACCATGGGAGAGGCTTGGTCAAAACCACCATTTTTTGTGTATTAGCTTACTATAGTCACTTATAAAAGAGAGACTGAAAACCTATAAAACTATTTGTGGGTCTTACTGTTAATAAAAACCAGTCGGGATAATGTTTTATGCTATCATTGTGTTAATTAGGGTTAGTGTTAATTACTAACCCTAACCCTAGTAATTTGGAGTTCTTTTGTAAAAGTCATGTTCGATAAAAAAAAAAAACGCCATTGCAAGTGTTGAATCTTTCAGAATAATATTTCAGTGTTGTTATAATGCATTATATCATTCAATTATGTTGGTTACTATATTAGACTATGTACTTGAGGCCAATTATCCAAATGATTTATTCCTTTAAAGGGGAGATATTTTATTTTGTAACATAAATGTCAAATTGAGTTAAATTATTACTATTGCATTTTGTTTTTGATCATCTACAAGGTTGCATTAAGTTGAAAGGTGGTTAAAAAGACATAAAGACTGATCTATAGTTAATTGTATGCACTTCTTGTAGACTGTTTTTTTTTTAGAGGATTCTTCTGGATCTGATTCCTGGCTCCATTAACGCTGGATCCCTCCTTTTTTTCGCCTGGTTCCTGGACAACCTCCTCGTCTAACCGCGTTGCGATGGTTCCATTGGATGCCATTCACATGGAGTATTAAGGGGCAGTAGGACAATTTCTGGGTTGAGTGCACTCAGGGGTAATAGAGTTTTATTTTGGACTGAACACTTTATCTTTGTTTTTTTGGGGGGTTTTCTTGAGATCTCTTGGATATCCTTGGTTAATCTGTTAACACTGTTATTGTAAATGCTTGAATGTATGAAAAAAAGTCACCATTGTGTAACAAATAATAACTCACACTTAAGCTTACACCTTTGGTCCTGTGCTTACTTTGGGTGGAATCTATCAGTTATCCATCGGTTTGATCTGTACGCAACCAACCTCCTCATTAAATCTAGATTTAGATAACCCTAACCATTAGATCTTAGTGCTGTTATATAGAGAACAATCCCCAGAGGGGTACAGTAGTGGCGAGCCAGCCAGGAGGTTGGTGCTATAAAAAATATATATATATGTATATACTCCACCCTAAGTCGCACAGAAACCAAGAACTACTGATTTACGAATTGAGTTACCTAAAAGCAATAATTACTTTGATAAGTACGCATTTACTGCAAAATGGATCTGTAACCAGTTTGATGTTCATGGGCCTAGTTGTCTTTATGTTAGGGATGCACCGATACCACTTTTTTGGAAAACGAGTACGAGTACGAGTACTTGCATTTCAGTACTCGCCGATACCGATACCGAGTACTTAATAAAAAAACATGATTTAAATTGACAGGTAACAGCTTTAGTCATATAATTTAACAAAAAAACAAGGCACGGGGCAAACACTGCTTGTCCAAATATCCGTGGTGAAACTAAACGAAGAGGAGGCTTGCAGTAGGCTGTGGATGTGTTTTTTCACGGAGTCGTGTAGTTTAGGCAGCTCCGTGTCAGCCGCTACACAGTCCGTGTAGCGGCGGCTTGGGACATCATACCATGGAGGAGACGCATGAATCCCACATTTTTTACCTCCGAAAGTGGCTGGTCACTCAATGCAATGTACTCGATGATTGCCTGTGTTATTTTCACAGCACGTGGATTGTCTCTGGACATTTTCTCTCGTCTTGCAAGAGTTTGCTGTGTGAGTTGTGTTGGTTTAGAAGCGTGGGTAAACTCTTTATACTCGTTGTCGTGTTGGGATTTTAGGTGCTTGATTAAATTACTTGTGTTAAATGCGCTACCTTTTGAGCCTCCTCTGGACAATTTAGCTGAGCACAATTTGCAGTCCGCCTTTGTTTTGTTTTGTCTTCATTCACTTTGAAATAGTTCCACACGGCTGACATGTCTCATCTTTCCTTCGTTCTCCCTGCTCTGAGCTGCAGCCGGGGTCTGGGGGCAGGCACTCGGCGCCTGTGATTAACCCCTTACACGCCACTCAAACATAGACCGTGGTATCGGCCCCTGGTATCGGGGGACTTTTAACGAGTACGAGTACTTATGAAAATGTGGTATCGAGGCCGATACCAGATACCAGTATCGGTATCGGTGCATCCCTACTTTATGTTACAGGCATAGATGAAGCCTACACAGATAGTGACATTACTGATTTCTTTCAAGCTAACGGGGACATTAAGAAAGTTGTTAGAATTCCCAATGATCCAGAACAACCCCAAGGTCGTGCACTTATTGAATACACTTCTGATCGAACAATATCCAGATTTGACCCAACACAGCTCGGTGACCTGCCCAGTCCTAATGACCTTGCTGTTATCTGGTGTGTCAGAACCATTCGTGAGCTATGTCAAGAAGAACTTGGACGAGAAATGGCTCGGAGATGTTTAGCTGAATTAGGCTCCCTTACTAGGACCGGTAAAGCTGGGTTTTGGGAGGTACTTCAGAGCGAGCTGCAAAGTCCGCAGTCAGATGGCTCTCCCAGAAGCCCAGACTCTCAGCATCAACCCTATGAACGGTCTGTTACAGCTTCCATAGTTGATAGTGTTGCAGGTAGTGGAGGACAACCCAGAGATACTACAGTACGTGGCCCTGATCCAGTCACCCACAGCATCTCAACCACTGTTGCTCCACGCCTTCCTGTTCTTGATGGAGGTACAGTAAACCCACCTCATGTCCAAATGGTCATAGTTGAACATTTTATTCGCGGTGACTCCACACCAACCAGCTACAGCCAAAGTAGAATCCGCATTTTTTCTGGACGGCTGCCAAAACCAAATGGAGAGGTTGATTATGACGCTTGGCGTACTCAAGTAGACCTGCTTCTCAATGACATGTCTCTCCCTGAGTCACAGAAAGTAAGGAGAATACTAGAGCCTTCTCAGCCCGGCTGCAGATATTGTCAAGCCACTTGGGACAAATGCAACCCCCCAAGCATACCTCACTCAGCTTGAGTCAGCATTTGGAGTGGTAGAAGATGGAGAGGAGCTATTTGCTACTTTCCTGGGCTCCAACCAAAACTCAGGTGAAAAACCCTCTTTCTACCTGAACCGCCTCATCGCAAAAGCCATATCTAGAGGGGGAGTTTCGCCTAGCGAGTCTGACAAGTACTTACTCCGACAGTTTTGTAGGGGGTGTTGGGACCAGAGTCTCATCATTGGTCTCCAGCTAGAGCACAGGAAAAGCAACCCCCCTACCTTCCCAGAGCTGCTTTTGCTTTTGAGGACAGAAGAGGACCGAAGAGCAGCAAAAATGGACCTTATGAAAAAGCACCTAGGGAGCGCAAAAGCATGAGCATGCCTGTTTTTGAACACAAGCCTTCCCCTGTAACGACAAAAAGACAAGAAACGAGTTCAACACTCGAGAAAGAAGTAGCAGAGCTAAGGAAACCGGTTGCAAAGCTATTACAAGGAAAGATAGAGCCAAGATATGATGAAGTGCCGAGTCGCCCAGCCCACAACAAACAACCACCTGTTCAGACTGAAAGCTTAATTGCTCAAGCTTCACACTCAAATTCCCAATCTCCAACACCACCTAAACCTTGGTTCTAGAAGCTCCTGCCACGGGACGATCAGGAGCTGAGATCAAAGAACAAACAATTCACATAGCGATGATACACAATGAGAGATCTTCTGAAAGCAGTGACAGTCACATTCGCAAATTGCCTCCTCGACTTGTGCGCCCACGCTGTACTTCAATCATCTCTATTGGAGACATAAAATGCGAATCTCTCCTTGACACTGGATCCCAAGTAACAACGATTACACAGGTATTCCATTTCAAATACCTGTCTAACATACCTGTTAAATCGATACACAATCTTCTCGAGGTTGAAGGGGCTGGGGGTCAAGCGGTGCCTTACCTTGGGTACGTGGAAGTCCACTTAACTTTCCCTGAAGATGTTACTGGAACAGAGGAGCAAATGCCCGTTTTGGCCCTCATTGTCCCGGAGTATGAGTTCAATAGCAAGGTCCCAGTCTTAATTGGCACAAACGTTTTGCTTGAGCTATACCAACGCGGGGTCAAGTCTAAGTTCCTCAAAAGATCTGACAGTTTTGCAGTACTGCTCCAGCACGTGGCTTGGGTGCACAAGCACCGAATCAAAAGCTTGCCCTGTAAAGTTGCATGGCGACAAGCCCGTTGCAATTCCAGCTAGACAAAAAATCTGTGTCTTTGGAGATGTCAGAGTGGGAAAAGCCAGTCCTAGTACCAACTTTGTCATTGAAACTTCTGAGTCTTCTTCCTTGCCAGGTGGGCTGTTCCTACAGTGTGCGTTAACATCAATACAAGAGCCTCAAACAAGATCTCTGTAGTCCTGAGTAACACTTCAGATCACACTGTCACTCTGCCCCCAAAGTGTGTCATTGGTGAAGTGTCTGCAGTTCAGAGAGTAATGCCCCTGACCTCCACTACGCAAGTTGACTTACAAACATCCAATGGCAGCCATCCATTCAATCTGGAAGACTCCCCTATGCCTGAGGAGTGGAAGAAATGTATCAGAAAAAAACTGAACTCCATCCCAGAGGTGTTTGCATTAGATGAGCTGTCGTTTGGCCATACCACCGCAGTGAAACATCACATCCGTCTGCAGGACGACACGCCCTTCAAAGAAAGATCTAGACCAATACACCCCAGTGATCTAGAAGCTGTTAGACAACATCTAAGAGAACTGCTGGATGCAGGCATAATAAGAGAATCTGAGAGCCCCTTCGCTTCCCCAGTGGTTGTTGTAAAAAAGAAGAACGGAAAGATCAGGCTGTGCATCGATTATAGGAAGCTCAACAGCCGCACTATTAAAGATGCATACGCTCTTCCTAACATCGAGGAGACGTTTTCAGTCCTCAGTGGAGCAAGGTAGTTCTCGGTGATGGATCTAAAATCTGGTTACTACCAGGTAGAAATGGCAAAGGAAGATAGGGCCAAAACTGCGTTCACGTGTCCTTTAGGCTTCTAATGAATTTAATTGTATGCCGCAAGGTGTCACCAACGCACCTAGTACCTTCCAACGCCTTATGGAAAGGTGCGTTGGTGACCTCCACCTGAGTGAGGTTCTGGTTTTCTTGGACGATATCATTGTCTTTTCCCAGACACTCGAAGAGCATGAGACCAGGCTCATGAAGGTGCTAAATCGCATGAAAAGTTATGGCCTTAAGTTATCTCCAGAGAAGTGTCAGCTTTTCAAACCCTCTTTGAAGTACCTTGGTCATGTTGTTGACGCTCAAGGAGTCCACACAGACCCAGATAAAGTGTCCGCCCTGAAAGATTGGCCCTGCCCTGCCAACAGGGAAGAGTTGAAATGGTTCCTCGGATTTGTGGGGTATTACAGAAGATTTGTTGAGGGCTATTCAAAGATTGCTAGGCCTCTCAACACTCTTACCGCTGGATACTACCCACCTAAGAAGAGGTAAAATTTACAAAGCGCCGAGGCCCAACCCTGGTACAAGCCCCAGAACACCTTTTGGCTCAGAATGGACACCCGAGTGTGAGTCTTCTTTTAGAAGACTTATTGAAAGGTTAACGTCCGCTCCTGTTTTAGCTTTCACAAATCCTAAATTCCCATATGTGCTGCATACCGATGCTTGCTGTGAGGGATTGGGGGCAGCTCTTTATCAGTAGCAGGGCGGGAGGTTAAGAGTTGTAGGCTACGCCAACAGAGGCTTATCCAAGAGTGAGAAAAACTACCCAACTCACAAGCTAGAGTTTCTAGCATTGAAGTGGGCGGTTTGTGAAAAGTTTTGCGACTACCTCTACGGTGCAGACTTTACTGTCTTAACTGATAACAACCCGCTTATGTATGTCCTTTCATCTGCCAAGCTTGATGCAGCTGGACATTAGCGGCCCTCTCAACCTTCAGATTTAACATCAAGTATCGGGCTGGACATGCCAATGGTAATGCAGATGGGTTGTCGCGAAGACCTCAGGCAGCTCCTCAGGAGGATCAGGACTACCTGGAGGAAAAGGAACGTATAAGGGCAATGACAAAACGTGTTCTAGAGGGGGAGATTCCATCTGATGCAGTCTCAGCCCTTTGTCAACACCATTTAGTAACTATGCACTTGCCTGTCTTTGCTGAATCCCTCGCTGTTGACGCCTCCTTCATTCCTGACCTCTTCACTGACAATGGACAGAACTCCTTGCCTGGAATGACGAGAGAGGGGTGGCACGAGGAACAAAGAAAAGATCCATCCATCAAAGAAGTTATCGGTCTGGTTGAAAAAGGACAAAAGCCCCACTTCAAAGCTGTAACAGCCATCTCACCACAGCCATCTGAAGTCAAGTTGCTTCTTCGAGAGTGGGATAGGCTCGAGCTTATCAATGGTGTCCTTTACAGAAAAATTTTGGACTGAGGCAATGAAAATTATCAGCTGATCTTACCTGCAAAATACAGAGAAAGGGTCCTCAAAGGTTTTCATGATGATGTTGGACACCTTGGGCCAGAGCGCGTGTTCCATCTTGTTCGTGCCAGATGTTATTGGCCGAAAATGAAAGAGTCAGTTGAAAAGAAATGTCACACAAAAAACGCTGTTTCTGAAGGGAAGCCCAGCCGCTGAGAGCAGCGCCAATGGTGAGTATTAAGACAACTTACCCTCTGGAGCTCATTTGCATGGACTACTTATCCCTAGAGCCCGACAACCGTGATACCAGGAACATATTGGTCATCACCGATCAATTCACCCGATTTGCAGTAGCTGTGCCAACCAAAGACCAAAAGGCCAGAACTGTTGCTAAGGCTCTCTGGGAAAACTTCCTAGTGTACTATGGGTTTCCTAGTCTTCTTCATAGTGATCAGGGACGCGACTTTGAATCGCACACAATCAAGGAACTTTGTTCACTCATAGGTGCTAAGAAGGTGCGCACCACCCTGTACCATCCCCAGGGAAATCCTGTGGAACAGGACCCTAATCAGTATGCTTGGAACCCTTGAGGAAAAGGACATACATCACTGGCGAGATTTTGTGAAGCCTGTTGTACACGCGTACAACTGCACAAGGAATGACTCAACAGGATATTCACCATATGAGCTGATGTTTGGAAGACAGCCAACCCTCCCAGTTGATCTCTTTCTGGGCCTGAAACCTCCAACCGAGACCCATACCACACATTCAGACTATGTTCAGAGCTTGCGCCAGCCACTCAAGGAAAGCTATGCACTGGCTGCAGAGAACTCCAGGAAGTCTGGTGAAAGAAACAAACTTAGATTTGATGCCAAAGTGAAAGCAGCTGAGTTGGCAGAAGGCGATCGTGTCTTAGTGAGAAATTTCAACGTCAGAGGGAAACATTTGAGAAGCCGACAAGTTGAGGATCAGGACATAGGATGTGATATTGCAAGTGGAGACGAGGAAGAGCATGATGGGTACTGTGAATGAGCCCCTGCAGTTCATGACATGGGGACCTTATGTGCAAGAGTTTGTAAATACTCCCACCAGTGGCCCTTGCTCTTCTCTGAACCCCATGGCTTCTGAGTTCGAATCACCAGATTTAAAAACCAGTTCTGATAACTCAGTCATGCCCCTTGAGTCACATGACACTATGAGAACTGGGAACCAATCTCCTCAGATTGTAAAGTGACCATGTCATCATAGACATTCCAGAAAGTGACATAATGCAAAATTCAGTGATGACAGACCCCACACCAGTTCAAGATGCAGATAGTGCTCAGAGCGTATGCCCTGAAAACCCTCACAAAACCTCAGAGGCTAATGCTAGGGATGAAGGAAGTGAGCTCAGGCGTTCACAAAGAGGAAGACATCCCCCATCCAGGTTTGCATATGACGAGCTAGGGAATATAATATATAACCTCTAATCCTGGCCCTAAGTCAGTTTTTTGGGAAGCTCCTGGAAATTATTCCCGAACATCAGATACCCGGTAGAGTTTAGTGTGCATGCAGAGACTCATGCGGGTTAGAGGGGGAGGGTGTAACCCTGTTAATTTTGCCCCAATAAAACTCTAACATGTAATCTAATGTAAGCACTGGTTAAAACAATTTTAAGTGCAATTCTTAGTTTCGCCATTAGATGGCAGTGCACAAACCAATCTAAAAAGTTCTTCAGTGTATTGTTTTTTTGGCGTCTTGTAAGTGAGCACAAGCAGGAAAGACGTGCTGTGAATGTTGAACTACGTTGGAACTTAGAAGTAAACGTTTAAAAAAAATAAACGTGGTTATCTTGGTGAGTCAAAACCACCATTTTTTGTGTATTAGCTTACTATAGTCACTTATAAAAGAGAGACTGAAAACCTATAAAAACTATTTGTGGGTCTTACTGTTGATAAAAAACAGTCGGGATAATGTTTTATGCTATCATTGTGTTAATTACTAGTAAAGTAATTTGGAGTTCTTTTGTAAAAGTCATGTTCGATAAAAAAAAAACGCTATTGACAGTCATTGCAAGTGTTGAATCTTCCAGAATAATATTTCAGTGTTGTTATAATGCATTACATCATTCATTTATGTTGGTTACTATATTATACTATGTACTTTGATCAATTATCCAAATGATTTATTCCTTTTAAAGGGGAAATATTTTATTTTGTAACATAAATGTCAAATTGAGTTAAATTATTACTATTGCATTTTGTTTTTGATCATCAGAGTCTACAAGGTTGCATTAAGTTGAAAGGTGGTTAAAAAGACATAAAGACTGATCTATAGTTAATTGTATGCACTTCTTGTAGACTGTTTTTTTTTAGAGGATTCTTCTGGATCTGATTCCTGGCTCCATTAACGCTGGATCCCTCCTTTTTTTCGCCTGGTTCCCTGGACAACCTCCTCATCTAACCGCGCTGCGATGGTTCCATTGGATGCCATTCACATGGAGTATTAAGGGGCGGTAGGACAATTTCTGGGTTGAGTGCACTCAGGGGTAATAGAGTTTTATTTTGGACTGAACACTTTATCTTTGTTTTTTTTTTTGTTTTCTTGAGATCTCTTGGATATCCTTGGTCAATCTGTTAACACTGTTATTGTAAATGCTTGAATGTATGAAAAAAAGTCACCATTCTGTAACAAATAATAACTCACACTTAAGCTTACACCTTTGGTCCTGTGCTTCCTTTGGGTGGAATCTCTCAGTTATCCATCGGTTTGATCTGTACGCAACCAACCTCCTCATTGAATCTAGATTTAGATAACCCTAACCATTAGATCTTAGTGCTGTTATATAGAGAACAATCCCCAGAGGGGTACACAAGCATGAGTCAAGTTCTGCAGCAGTACACCAACAATTTTATGGTCAGAAACTCCGAATGGTTCACTTAAGCCTTTAGCTCTTTCTTTGCATCCTAACTTCCTTGCACAAATCTGTTTGTGTGGGGATTTCTTCCTGTCACCACTTGGCCATGGCTGTTAGGGCACAGCTAAAGCAGGAGTACAGAGTGTGCAGAGAGGCAGTGCAGCCATTCGACACAGAGCTTTGGAGAGATTAGGATGCACACAGAACACCACCACCACAGGCAGTCCCTGTACCAAACCAAGGATTAGAGCTCTGGCAACAGCCGCGCAGCACCACACACTTTTGAATACTTTACCAAAGCAAGAGACACCACAGCATCACTGAGGAGAATTATGCACCATACGCTTTTCAAATTTATGTGGCACTGGGGAGAATGAATAGGCAATATTTTATAAAGCAGCTGGCGGTGAGTGTGTTTCAGTTGGGTTGTTTTACTAAGAAGAAGGATGTGTTCCTTCTGTAATCCCCCATTTCTCAAATACCACTGCCTTGAAGTATTTACGATTCATTTAGCGCAGTACATTCTGACACTAGAGTATGAGTTAGGGAGGTGTGTTTGTGTGGGAGTCTTTAGTCTTCACCAAAGTCCCGCACACTGCTGCAATGCAATGCAATTTTATTTGATATTGGGAATTTCTGTAGCTTTTTCTTACATCACATTTTAGTTTATAATAAAAAATAAAACATTGAGCCATATTACATAATATTCTCTCTAGGGCTAAAGTGTGAATCTGCCAAAAAAGTAGCCAATTGCATATCTGATATTAATTAGAGATTAGAAGTTGGGGATCCTGCCGTTTTGGTTGTGTATTAGGTTTAGAAAATTTCACTGAACACACTGAACATTTTTTTTTTTAACCTTTATTAACCAGGATAATCCCACTGAGATTACAAATCTCTTTTGCAGGAGAGTCCTGGCCCCATGTGTGTTTTGGGGACTATTTTACATGTTTTGGTGGTAGGGGAAACCAGAGTACCCGGAGTACCCTACGCAGACACAGGGAGAACATGCAAACTCCACACAGAAAGGCCCGGCCCTGGGTGGGAATCGAACCCAGGAGCTTCTTGCTGTGAGGCAGGCGTGCTAACCACTTTGCCACTGTGCCGCCAACTTAGTCTGCATATTAGTGTAATGGATTTTAAATATCCGTATTTCAAATGTACATTAGATGTGGATATGGGAGCATATGTAGTCCTACTGAAATGAAATATTTAAAATTATTTCTGTGTGACCCAGACATTGAAACGTTCATAAACATATGCATATAAATAAGACGTATCTGTTATTGTAGATCTTATTGAGTTCATTCTTATGTCTTCAGCATATTTCTCTATTCTATACAAAGAATTAGTCTGGTCCCTCTCAATTCAAGTTTGATTTTCAGGAGGCGGAACAAACACAGATTATACTACCTCTCAATCCAATTGGATATTAAACCACCTGAATTGCAGTGGTGGCAGTACCAAAATATGCAGAATAAACTGGATCCTGACCAACGCACTTTGAATAACATTTGGAGAAACAGCATAGCATGAAGCCTGCTCCGTTTTAGATAAACGCCGATGATTGGGTCCTGGTGGAATTTGTTGGATTCCGGTTTGAATGGGAAGGAGGTGGTTGGATGAACCACCTGCCAATAACTGCCTATCAACATGGTCATTTTATCCAGTCACAGCAACACCATGTTCTTTACAGTAGTAATGGTAAAATGGATGCTTAAATTGCACCTTCAGCAGTAAAATTTTATTTCAGCTTCAGTTCAAGTTTGTAAACTCACAAATCTCAGAAGGTGACAAAACTAAAACAATATTGACAAAAAGAACATGGCGTCAAAAAACATTCATGCATGTTCGTTCTGACCCACATCAGTTACTGCTCAGTATTTTCTGGTTGTGTGACAACTACAAACATCCCATTTGAACCACCGTACTCTAGTTATGCACTTTGACTGTTCACCATTTGGCGTAAAATGATAGAAAACACAACCATTAAAGCAACTGTGTAATTTGTGTCAGTGGTCAGGTGCCTGCACCATCAGTGGAGACAGTGAAGGGCTTACTGGCCTTTTTTGGCTTCGCTTGCTCAATGTTGTTGACAGCCACACAGTGTTTGACCCCGGTGTTAGCCCTGGTGTTAGCAGTATGCTGTGGAGCATGCCGCTCTGTTGACTGTGAGTGATGTAAGCCTGAGATGAGCCCTGCAGATTAAGACTGAAGGCAAACAAAGGCCCTGCCAAGATGAGCCACAGTGTATACAGATTAATATAACAATACAGCCACACGAGTGCTGCCGTAAACCATTTGCATAACTCTTTTTAATGTGTTTCGGAAAATGTACTGGCTTCGCTTTGAGGAGATACCCCCACATGGAAACTTAAACCTAGGTGGTCCATTCCAGCCGACATCAGTTGTTTACCTAGGCCCGGCTCGGAAAGGGGAGAGGCAGACAAAGAACGATGTGTGTTGTCTTCGAACACCACGTTCAGCACTTTGAAATAGATCAGACACATAGTGTGAAATCTATGATACTTGCTGACATATCCAAATGTACTGTGATATGATTGGGCTCACATAAACATGCAATAGCACATTTTATTAAGCGTGCGTTGCTTTTGTAATTTCAGACATAGAGACAGGCAATCAAAGTTTTTTTGCTGTTCCAGTTCACATTTGCAGTGCACAGTGGGCTGGTTAGTTTTATCCTTCGACCAGACACTGACAGTGTCAACATTTTTTACTCTTTTTATTAAAACCACTTCTCACTCAGTGGTCAGTAACACTGTGGCCACACTGACAGACTATGACTAAGCTAAAAGTCACATTTCCTTTAAAACTATCTATTACAAGGGCTATGGACCAACATTTTTACAACCACCAACAAGGTTATGTTTATAGTGTGGGTTCACTTTAAGTCTGTGTCAAAAGACTGAAATGCACATTAAGCATCAATAGCTATCTTAGAAGCATATGAGACACTACATTATGTTGGAATGAAGTTTTTATTTGATTGAAAATATTGACACTGTTTGTCAGCCCTGCGACTAACTGGCCACTGTCCAGGATGTACCCCGCCTCAGGCCCAAAGCAGCTGGGATAGGCTCCAGTCACCCGCGACCCCTAACGGGACTAAGCGGTAGAAAATTAATGAATGAATGAATGAATAAAAATATTGATCCCAGCAGGTAAATTAACTCTCTAGTCTGAGACACTGTACAGTCTTATGGTAGTAGTGTAACCTCATGCAGACAACTGCTCTTAGATGTCCAATGGCCACTTGTTCTTATAGCACATTGAGGATGGTCCTCGCCCATATTCTATAAACTTTTTTGAAAATGTTGAGCCAAGATGCCACCAATGCAACTAAAAACCTTTACGTAACGTTAGAATGCTGCTATGGTGTCTTCATTTTTTCTCTCTTAACAATGGCTCAGCACTGTTGAACCTACCTGTACCCCACACTCACTCTGGCTCTCCGGCCTCTGTTGAGGTTTAGTATGCGTTAACAGATTGTGCCCCAGTAGGATCCCTAATTGCATCATTTCATGGATACGAGTCAGTGCTGTGGCCCGGGACAGTAAACATGCTCTGCATCCAAAAAACAAGCCAGTCTAATAGACATTTAACACAAGCCAGTGCTCTACAGGACAGACTAGAGTAGCATTTACAGCCAAAGTTATATTTGTAAATTTTGGGGGAAAAGTTAATCATATATATATATATATTAATTTTTATTTTATTTTAATAAGTATTTAATTAGTACTTTTCCTCATTGGAGCTAGAATCTGCTCCCCGTGGACCCTAAAGGGTGGTAGAAGATAAATGAATGTATTAGGAAATTAATGTCCAGAAAGTTAGTGACATCTGAATATATGTTTACTGACAATCCTTAATAGCAATATTTCAAACTGTGTATAAAAATGTTTATAGAAACTAATGTAGTCAAGGCCACACTAATCAATACCAGTAATGACCAAGATTAGTGTCAAGACTAAAACAAGATCAAGACCAGTATGTGACACAATACGAGACACTTTCTGTGTCAGACACAGACCAAATTCAAAAGGATAATGTTGACATTTAAAACCCTAAGACCTTAATCTCTAAGACAAGACCTTTGAAAAATGAGTGTCCAAATTGAGAAGACTGTTCTTAAGTGCAACCAATACAACATTAGTTCAACACCTGAACTGTTTGGTCCGGACTTTCAGACTTTCCCGTTTCGTTTGAACAAAATGTGTCAGGTGTGAAAGCTCCAGTGAACCAGGGTTTGGACCACACAGCTGCTCTTTGGTCTGGCAAAAAGAGGATGGTTGCGGTCCAAGAGGAAAACGAATATTGGTTAGGTTTAAAAACACATAAAACTCATTCGTTGTTTATGAAAAATGTGTATGGCTCTATTTTGCCTCCTGAGAAGCCGGTAACTGGTTTTGAAAGACGTTTTGAGCCTTTAGTAGTTATCCCTGCATCATTGGCATTTTTTGTCAAATATTTTCAAACAGCACTTGTTGAGGTAAACAGCAACTATTCAGAAACTCACTGCTTCAATTATATTACTTGGATCTGAGGAGGTCCCACTAGTAGAAATATAAGACAACAAGAGCTTACAATTTTATTGCGTACTGGTATTGGTTGGACAACCCTTTAAATCTGTGGTGGGCAAACTAAGGCCCGGGGGCCACATGCGGCCCGTTGGGCTGTTTAATCTGGCTCGCAAAGCATTTACTAATATTTTATTGATGATTAAACACTGCATACATTTTTTCTTTTCCTTCAATTTTCTACAGTGATTAGTTGATTCCACTGAACGACATGCTCCAAACTGTAAATACCTTTCCTATAGGCAAAATAAATGTGTTTTTATTGAGCATAAGTGAGTTTCCCGTGTTGGCCCGGGCCTCCACAAGAGTACCATGTTCTAATGTGGCCCTTGGGAATAAATAATTGCCCACCCTTGCTATAAATAATACATAACATTTGGGAAACAAGGCTGAAATAAAAGGAGTGAGTGATGAAATTGAGAATGGGCCGATATGGAAAGAGAAATAAGTGCCTGCTTCAGAGGAATGAAGTGTTTCCTCCTTTCTGACAGGGCAAGTGCAACCAAAAGAGCTGGGATGAAAAACGCTGACAGGAATGAACAGTGTTCCATAAACGTGCCAAGACCTCCTTCAAGGTGGTCGGCCAGTGCGGTTTGTTTTGTTATGTGATAAGCTGGGAGTTACCGAGACAGAGGGGAAAAGCAGCAGCGGCAGCAATCGAATCCAAAAGTGTGTCTTCATTAGGCCTCAGAGTTGGGAGTATGGGATTACAGCAGTAGTACTCACTGAGTCATCACAGAGTAAACACATGAGATCACCACATACACCAAGGGACGAGCAGGAGACTGACACCCAGCAGACATACGCTGAAGAAACAACTTGACACTTAAATAGTTTTTTGGATCAAACTAGGTCATGTTCTTAACATTGGGGCTGTTGCTCTTGGGGTAAGTTACCTTACCTTTGGGTAAGTTCTGGGTATAATCCTGGGATTGAATCGTTGCTTTGTCACTGTTTAATTCTGGTGTAGTCCTGAAGGTTCAGCCTTTTTTGATTTAGGAATAAGTTTTTAGCCTGGTCAGCCATCATAATTTTTTTTTTTCTATACAAATAATTAGTTTGGTCTCTGTGGATTTGTGAACCAGTGGACCCACAATAAACTGCCTCTCAACACAATAAATACATACAACCAATCATGGAAACTGTTATAATAATAATAATAATGATGGATTGGATTTATATTGTGCTTTTCTCCCGAGGGACTCAAAGCGCTTACAGGCCATCCATTATTCATTCATAAACAGTCATACTGGTGATGGTAAGCTACAACTGTAGCCACATATGCCCTGGGGCAGACTGACAGAGAAGTGGCAGCCATTTTGCGCCTACAGCCTCACCGATCATCACCACATACATTCACTCAACATTCTTACACATTCATACGAGTCAAGGTGGGTTAAGTGTCTTGCCCAAGGACACATTGACAGTATGAATTGTGGGGAGAACGGGAATTGAACCCACTACCTTCCAGTTGAAAGACAACTGCTCTACCACTGAGCCACTTCAAGGATTCAGTGTTGGGTTGGAGTCCTGGGTACTGTGGTTGTGTGGTGTGGTTTAGTTTTGGGTGATGTCCTGGTTATAGAAATGAATATTATTCTGGAGTAGTCATTTGTTTACCTCTGGGTTAAGTTGTGTCTTTAGTCTTAGTTAATAAGTTTATGCCTGGTTCAGTCCATGGCCTGGGTCTGTATTAGTCCTGGTTCATGGCTGGTTTATGTTTAGTCTTCTCCTAGTTTTACACATGGGGTCAATCCTGGTTCTTGACCTAGCTTTATTTGGCATGTCACTTGGGTTTGGCTTGAACCTAAATTAGTTCTGGTTTAGTCTCGGGTTTAGCCCTGATATAGAGGTTATGTAGCATACTGCTAGCTCTATTGTACTGTAAGTAAATATATAAACGTATCAAAGTTTCTCCTGAGCTTACTGTGACAAGATCATGAGCTTCATCCATATGTACAGTCTAACAGTGATGTGATGGTGGACGACTAATGTACAGCTCCCAGTGGAAACATTTATCCATCCTACAGAGGGAGGCTCAGACTCAGAGGCATGTCATGAGCATTTTAAATATCTCAAGGCATTACCAAAAAACTGTGATGGTGGACTGACAGACATGGTGCCACACAGATCTGAGACAACAGACAGAATAAAGGATCTGAATGTGGGTTTGATTAAGGAAGCCAGCCAGGAACATGGGAGAAATACATTTTGTGGGCACACGAAAATATGTGGTCTGCAACTGAATGTTTTCCTCAAATATCAATTTAGTTGTACATTACATAAGGGATGGTCTTTTTTCTGACTAGTGCTCATTATAGCCACATTAAATTGTGGTCTGTAATGAGCACTAGTCAGTTCTTAGGACAGTCCTGTATAAAGTTTTACAGACACACTAGCACATAGATCTGGTGGATCTGGTTTTCATCAACAAAAGGTTACTTATTAAATTAGGATTCATGATCTTCGACGGATAATACATTAACTTTCGGCATAATTTTGCAGGCACAGCTTATGTTGTTTAAAACACCAACACGTTCTATAGGACATGATAATTTACTACACAAGCCAATAGAGTTTTATAAATTGTTTACTTTAAAGTGGACAATGAGAAAGCAGACAACATATCTTGTTTTAATCACATGGAGCAGCGGTGTTTTTTCCTGCTCTGTTAGCCTGCTCCTGTTACCCTATAAGTATCGCTTGTGCTGGCTCTTTCACTCATGTATACAATATTATAGCATGCACTTCCAGCCATCTCAGTCCTACAAATATTTAGTATACAGACTCTTCATGTTTATTCAAAGTACTGGGTTACACTGTTTGGGAAAGATAGCTAGACAAGGGCCATGTGGGAAGGAAAAAGAAACCTATTCCAAATGAAAAGTAATGATTCATGCCACAGATAGTGTATGAAGGCAAATATACGCCGGACATTGCAGCACTATTGGACAGTTCCACTTTCTGCAAGTGTGATTGGAACTGAACAGTGCATTGAGAAGTTGGTATTACTGTAAATATGGCTGTGCATGCGGTTGTGTGTGTGGAAGTAAAGGCAGTGAAGTGGGTGGTCTCCACTCACTATCATTATACAACACAAAGCCTCATTGGTATTTTGAGAAGGAAATTAATATTGCCATCAGCAGTGGCTCTTGCATGAGTGCTTCAGTGTGTAAGCGGGTTTGTGTACTTCCATAAAAAAGCAGCAAAGTTCCACTTCCAATTAGGGTTTCTCTGTGCATTGACTTTTGCGGGATGCCATGACGCTGAATGACAACAGTCCGTCAGCTCAGCGTGCAGCTTTTCCATTAAAGCCACAGTAAAAGGGAGAGACTGGGAAGGTAGCCATGTTAGCTTTAGCTAATACTTGTCCTGAGCTTTTACCTGTTCAGAGGAAAAGCATTTATGATGGAAATGAGCAGCTGACTAGAGTTTCTAGAGTAGGTCATAGACAGAATTAAGAGTTCCTATATGCTTTATTGCCATGTCATTAAGAGACGTTATATCCAAGTATTATCCAAAATATTTTCAATTATCCACAAAATATGTGTTTAGTGTGCTGAAGACATTGATCAGTTGTTTTCAGAGCCAAACAGAGGACTAGATAGTGACCGCAGGCACCCTGTTGTTTAACTTACCACTTACCACTAGATTGATTCATAAGCTACTGCACTACTCTGCTTCTACCACAAGAAATAAAAAAACATTCAGAGGTCACAGATGTCTGCCATATACAGTACACAGGATGCCCTTACTGATGCAACACTGTCCATTTATCTGGGCTTGTGACCAGCACAAAGGAACACTGGCTTGAAATATTCACAAGAAAAAAACAGAAAGTCCAATCATTACTGACATAGCCCTTATGGCTAATTACTGACACTTGACTAGGGATCACTAAAGCTTCTTTGAAAATGAATTCAGTTTGTGTTTCAAGCACAATGGTTTACTTGATGAGCAAATTTTCTATATTGTTCCTGATGTTATTGGCAAGCTTTATGCACTCTACTCCCCTTACTGGTGGTTTATACAGACCCTTTAAAGTGTAATTAATGTATTATGTAATTATGTATGTTTTCAACTGTTCATTGCGTTCAAAAATCTCAGAGATACACAAATCCCACTACTAGTCAAAGTAGTGGTATGGCGCAACCGGGGCCCCACCCTGGAGCCAGGCCCGGAATTGGGGCTCGTATGCGAGCACCTGGTGGCCGGGTCTTTCCCCACGGGTAGCCCGAAGGAGCGACGTGGGGCCGACCTCCCTCCCTGGAACCCAAATTCTTGAGAGAGGCTTGACTCTCTCAGAGGCGGCGGGCTGGGGTGGGGTTGCTCATAGCCCCCCAGCTCAGCCGCCATGTGTTGGAGTTCACCCCTGTGAACGAAAGGGTCGCTTTCCTGCGCCTTCGGGTCGGGGATAGGTCTCTCACTTTTGTTTGTGTTTACGGGCCAAATGGCAGTGCAGAGTACCCGGCCTACTTGGAGTCTCTGGGAGGGGTGCTGGAAAGTGCTCCGTTGTTCTACTGGGGGACTTCAACGCTCACGTGGGCAGCGACAGTGACACCTGGAGGGGCGTGATTGGACTCGGCAGGCCCAAACGTAGGGTCTGTTGGGATGGAGAAGGACCATCGGTCGGCCTCGAAGAAATTCTGGCAAACCGTCCGGCGCCTAAGGAGGGGGAAGTAATGCCCTGCCAACACTGTTTACAGTGGAGGTGGGAATCTGCTGACTTCAACTGGGGATATTGTTGGACGGTGGAAAGAATACTTCGAGGATCTCCTCAACCCCACCGACACGTCTTCCATTGAGGAAGCAGAGGCCGAGGGCTCGGAGGTGGACTTGTCCATCACCGAAGCCGAAGTCACTGAGGTAGTTGGGAAGCTCCTCGGTAGCAAGGCACCGAGGTGGATGAGATACACCCTGAGTACCTCAAGTCTCTGGATGTTGTGGGGCTGTCTTGGTTGACACGCCTCTGCAACATCGCGTGGCGGTTGGGGACAGTACCTCTGGACTGGCAGATCGGGTCGTGGTCCCTCTTTTTAAAAAGCATTCGACTGTGTCCCTCGTGGCGTCCTGTGGGGGTGCTCTGGGAGTATGGGGTCCGGGGCCCTTTGCTAAGGGCTCGGTCCCTGTACGACTGGAGCAGGAGCTTGGTTCGCATTGCCGGCAATAAGTCAGACCTTTTCCCAGTGCATGCCCGCGGACTTGGCAACACGCCGTCACTTAACCGTCATAATTAATTGGATCCAAACAGTTTTACTAAGTTTTACAAAGTTTTATTTTCAGTTTATTTTAATTTATCCTAAATTTATACTTGCATCATTACAACCTTTTAAAAATATATAAAAATAATAATCATAAAAAAAAAAATATATAGAAAAAAATAAATAAATCTGGAAATCATCTCGCAACCCCCCGCCCACCACTGGTCGCGACCCCCACTTTGGGAACCACTGCCTTAGAGATAGGGTGAGGAGCTCGGTCACTCGGGAGGAGCTCAAAGTAGAGCCGCTGCTCCTCCACATCGAGAGAGCCTGTTTCGGATGCCTTCTGGACGCCTCCCTAGAGAGGTGTTGGAGGGACTATGTCTCTCGGCTGGCCTGGGAACGCCTCAGTATCCCCCCGGAAGAGCTGGAGGAAGTGTCTGGGGAGTGGGAAATCTGGGCGTTTCTGCTTGGACTGCTGCCCCCGCGACCCGGCCCCAGATAAGCGGTAGAAGATGGATGGATGGATGGTTTTGGAAACAAAGTACATACCAACAAAGTAAATTCCGACATGCTATAAATTTTAATAGACATATTGATATTTCTTAAGAGAAACAAAGTTATCCCTAGTTTTATTTACAGTACAGGAATAAAAAAAATCATTCACCAAGGTAACAACAACAAAGAACTTAAATAATTATTTTATTTGTGTAACTACTTAAATAATGAAAATGGTTATTCTATTCACACCATGCCATCTCAGCAGCTACAATGCAACTTTCACATTAAGTGCTAAAAAAGTATATTTCTCCATTTTACAGCATGACTTCCATTTTGACTTATAAGACAAGGTAGATGTGATTTCTTTCAGCAAAAGAATAAGTGAAGTTGAATTAATGAACAATATAGTTTTCAACACACTAGACTTTAAATAGGATCAGAAATGACGGAATTTCAAAAGTTTAAGATAATGTGTGTGATCATTTTTTGTGAATGCAGCCATGGCGTGTGTTGTGTCTGTACAGATTTCAGTCTGCACCTTTTATAGCGGCTCCAGACAATCCCAGTCTGCGTTTAAGTGTCTTCTGACTACATGCAAGAGGCAGATACTCATTTACTCTTTCAAACTTATATCCATTAGACAGATCCTCCCCAGATAACATTGTTCTGCGACTCTGATGTTGCAGCAACTTGGTGGCCTGACTGCATCTTTGATCATCTGACAGCACAGACAAGTTCCTGACAGTGGTAATGAAGCTGCATGTCAGAGAAAAATTAAATGGAGTCAGCCAACTGCTGTAAATGACTTTATGCAGGCACAGACATGCATTTTCTTTAAACTGAAAAAGCACAATAGAAAACAATACTTAAATCCATGTGTGTTGGAGAAACAGAAAAGCTGCATATGTTAAAGTACAAGAAACATCAATGACATGGCCTGACAAGCTTAGTGTAAAACTGCTTTCTATAAACACCATTCTCTCCCATATATTATTAAGCTTACAAAAATAAACCCTCCTCTATGATAATAGTAGTAATGCTATAGTTTTTTGCAATGCTAAGTAATACTTAGGTAAGCTCTATTGGAAATATACATCACCATGCTGTCTCTTCCCTTTGTCGTTGAATATGGTTCAGTTTTAGTGTGTGACACCATGAACCGAGTTAAACCATATCTGTGTTACTGTGGTACTTGTCCATGTGAAACCACTACCACTGCATGTTTAAATTCATTTTGAATAATAAAGTGAACAAAACAAAAATGAAAACAGTGCATGGGAACACATAACTATTCAGATTGTATGAAACTCGCTTTACCAAGCAATGTTCCGACTCAGTCCTTCCACATATTGTATCTAACAGCCCTCTATTGTTCTGTACACTGATAGCCAGAAGTCCAATAAATCAATACAAAAGTATACACACTGTATACTATGAGCTTTTCATGACAATGTGCCGACAGGATACGTGAAACCCTATCGCACAGAGTGTTGCAGTCTCATTATGCAGTCTCATTATGACCCATTTTCTGAGGCGTCTAAGCGTTTTGTAGCTTTACAGATGAGGATGTGGTTCCTTTAAAGTCCGTGTACACTGTTATTTTTCTTGATTATGTGTGAATCAATCTTGAGCTCATAACACACCACTGAAGTCTTACAAAGCCCCTGGACACATAAGTCTCCACTGAAATGTGTCTGTTTATGGGGAGCATGTATACAATAACAGCCCCTAAAAATTTCAAGTCTGTGATTCAAACTGTTCCTGTGGCGAGTCCTCTGTTGCTCATTGAGAGTGAAACTTTTTCAGAGTCAGCATGTGTGGGCAGATGGAGAGACACATCGTAGTGGAAGTCCCATAACTTGGCTTTGTTCGTGAATTCTCTCACTGCTGTGAACACGGCTTGGATGCCAGGCCTGGTGCTCAGAAGCATGTAGCTTATAGGTGAACAAGTTTGGTCAGTGGATGGGAGTCCGGTGTGGAGGTGTGTAAAGGAGATTAAGAGGCCACAATAATGACACCTCATAACAGTCTGCTGCTGGTGGTAGGTAGATCTGTGTGGACTTGAGGGGTCAAAGCAGGAGCAGGCTCCATCTGCACACTCCTATACAATGTAACTGGTCAGGTCGAGTAGATATGAGGTCATGTCGATGATATGGCCGAAGATGCCGTCTTTCTCCTGGTCATTGGGCATTCCCCGCTCACTTTTCTCACACATGTCCCCAGAGTAGCCGCTCTTGCATAGGCACTTGTTAGGCTCCATGCACACGCCTCCATTACGACAGCCAGGTTCACACTTGGCTAGAGACAACAAAACAGAAAAGACATGGTTCAGTTTCACAGTCACCTACTGACAGATAGGGATGTAACAATTAACTGTGAGCCGGTTGAAAATCAGTTCACATATGTGACGATCAGTCGGTTGAGATGTTAATTCACTTGCAATTCATGTTTTGAACAACAGGGGCTGCTCTGTTTACTACAAACTCACTTTCAACAAATTGTTGCAAACAGGTACTAGACAATGACAGTATATACTATGGACAACTTCTGCCCATTGGTCCCCTATTCACCGATATTGTCATAATGACAGGGCAATAAAATGGCGTTACATCCGGGCTTTTCAGCTTTTACTGCATAGTAAAACAATAGTTTTTAGATAGAATAAACAGACGTATTAATCAAAAATTCCCCCTTCCCTAGAGTTGTCATGTAATAAAAACTTAGCTCTAGAGACTGGAGCCATCTTTTGTACCAGGCTGTAAACATGATTTTTAGTCACCATTAGGTTTCTCCTTATATTTCTGGTTTTGGAGCCTGCCCTCTGGTGGACGACGGTACATCGCTGTATATTGCTATATGGCGGCGCCCTTACTCGAGGTACTAGCATGGTGAGGAGTGTGTGGATGTTGATATTGAGGATCTCTCATCCTCATTCAAATCAGAGGTGTGGCAGCATAAATAAATCCACTTTAGCGAAAGGCGTTTACTCGCTCACCATCTGTCTCTCCGCTGCTGCTGCACAGACCTGTCCCTGGCAGAGCCGGCCTTAACGAGCGCACAACAAAAATAAGTCTGTGTCTGAGGCTGAGCTTTACTCTCACCAAAACTGTAAAAAGTGAGCAGTAATCTGTTTTAGCAAAGAGGCTAAACTATAAACAGAGGCTGTCGTCCTGAGTCTGAACCATCTCTGAGCCAGACGTTTTTATTTCATAACACATAAGTGTTCACCTGATTGAGGCCCTTTTCAGAGAGATGTAATAATGTTCTGGTTCATGTGCTGCATTCTGTGAGTCTCTGCTGCAGACACTGAGAGTAAAGACCAAGGGTCTCCAACTTAAGGTCCGTGGACCAAATCTTAATTATTACTGTTAATACATTCTTGCTATTATTAATAAATAATGGGTGAAAATTAGGGCCGGGACTTTAACGCGTTAACTAAGATTAACTACGCAAAAAATAAATAACATAATTTTAACCACACTGTTTTTTGCACCGCGGAACGTTCTTTCAATGAATGAGTTTCGACGGACTGATTATACTGGAGACGAAAGGAGACTGGAGACTAAAAAACAAAAGGATGGAAGCGTCGACAAGAGCATGGTTGTGTGCAAGCTATGCAACAAGGGATTTGCGTATCACCGCAGCACATCAAGCCTCAAATATCACCTCAACGCAAAACACATAGGAGTTAGCGTGGACGTTAGCCCGACTCCGAGTAAAGTTACAAGGACCCACACCCAACCCACACTCCACCAGATGATCAGGACCAGGGTAACTACACTGCTACACTTAATGGCAAACATTGCACTGGTCTGCTGGACTGAAATAAATAAACAATATTTTGTTGATTAAGCTTATGTATTCAGTCATTATTCAATGGTATACTAAAAATCCATGTGAAAAATTACTTCTCAATGTTCTCAGGTCAAATATTTATATGCAATTAAAATGCAATTATTTTTCGATTAATTAATTACAAAGCCGCTAATTAATTAGATTAATTTTTTTAATCGAGTCCCAGCCCTAGTGAAAATGCATAAAAGGTAACAGTTAAACAAATAAGAGTTGTTTTGATAAAGTTCTACTGTTTTAGGTAAACACATGAGACAAGTGTTTTATATTGGGTTTGATCTAAAGAGGTTTTAGGTGTCAGTGAAGTTAATAAACATAAAGTAATTAACCAGGTCTAAATCCATCATAGCCAGATTTATTGATGGTTATAAGTTACTTTGTTAAGATCCACTTATTAAGATTTTATTTAGATTTGAGATTTTTACTAAATTTAATAATATCCACTTATTCAAAGTACCTAGATGGATGTAGATTTGGATTTTATTTATGTTTATTTATAAACTTACAAATGGACAAACATTAACCCATATTATGGGAACAGTTTACATTTACTTAGAGACTGTTGAAACTCTGGAGCCCTGATTTATGACGGCACTTCTTATTTGTCTCAACTTGTTTCATAAAAACAAATCGTTACTAAATTGAATCGTGAGATCAGAATAAAATCGTAAGTTGAGTGAAACGTTACATCCAGACCTACTGCTCACTTCACTTAAGCTTCTTTAGTTGAAATTAGTTACAAATATAATTAATAAAAATTAAACTAATAATGTAATTGGAATTCAAGCTACTGCCTGTGTGTACTCCTTATTAAACAGAAAATGAAAACGGCCAATGAGAGATCCAAAAAGCACAGATTGATTATGCTTGCTAAATTGTTTCAGTTGTTTATGTCTGTGATGCACCTAAAGGTTGTCCTGATATGACCATGATATTAGTGACTATTATGGTTCCACTCACCCCCTCTGCAGAGGGGTCCTTCCCAGCCAGGACTACAGCAGCACTTCCCCGTCGGAGTGCAGTGTCCATTCTTACAATGTCTGGAGCAGGCCGTCATCAGCAGCTCTGGTGGTTCCACAGGACGATGACACTCCTTCGGTGTGTAAGGTCTGCAGAGGAAAAACCCAGTTCAATAGTAGTCACTTTAATGTGAAGTATATCCTGCCAAGTGTCAAGTGTTCTTTTTTATTGTTTGCCTCTTGGCTCTTATTCATTGACTTCACTCCATGCTTGATGAAGAAAATAACACAGTCCTCACTCGGATATAAACATGATTTTGGAAAATGCAGACACAAACATTCCCACACCATATGTGTGATGTCTGAACACCAAGAAGGAGACATATTGTGATCATTCCATTATGAGACGAACATTCAAACAGACACATCAGCGAAGCGAGTTATTTCATATCACGCTCTGGAAATCTGGAAATAATACAGTTAGTGCGTAGTGGACTTAAAATGAGAAATGCATATTGCCCAGTGGCCCACACACAAATGGGGCAGAAATACAGATGCAAACGCTAATAAATGAGGCAGCATCATTTGTTGAAGGTGGATGCAGACACACACTTACAGGTCAGATAATTGGACTTGAAGAGTAAGTTGTCAGAAACAGTGTGTTATGCCACAAGATTGGTGTCAATCAGCTGATTACTAGTCCAGTACAGTCTTTCGTAAATTAAAACAACAATATGAAAGACACTGTGTCTATACAGGAGCATATGTCAGGGAACCATCAAAGGGATTTTATGGTAAAAGTTGCATAGTGTTACTTTAAAAGACACACACCTAACATTGCACAGGACAATGATTAATGGCACATTAAGTGACTAAATGTGTGCGCACTTTAACGTATAAATTTGGAGAAGAGAAGAGGGGGGTGATTCCCATGCTCCCATCAGCACCCGACTCCATCCACGCTCGCTTTTGTTGTTGCAGGCTGCGTGTAGTTAAGAAAAAGAGTTCAGGAGGGAAGCAACAGAAAGAGGGAAAGAGAGAAAGCGTAAGAGTCCCAGGAGAATTGGGGGGCTGTAGCTAACACTGTTAATAGCAGGCAGGGGTCAGCAGCGCTGCTAAACACTCTGTATGACTGCCAGGGTGGCTGTGAAAACAGCACCTGCTGGTTGCGCCACTTGACAAAGGCAGCTGGGTCAACAGCCACTGTGGGAATTTATCAACTTTGTGAGGGTGTGTGAGAGAGCGGGATGTGGGAGAAGGGCAGCCGTGCATATACGTGAACTAGTAGCAGCAAAGGCATCCTATAAGAACTGCTACATATATATAAGATATGCATCTTTTGTGTCCTAGCGTTGGGGAAAACTAACTAATTTCCACAGTGATCTTTTGCATTAGGTGTGAGACGTTCCTGATCTGTGGAGTTATTGTGTTAGCGTGTGTGTGTGCTTGGCTTGTTGGCTCACAGTGCTGCATGATTGACACAAGGTATATGTGAGAAAAGGGCTGTGGAGTGGTGTACATTGTGCGCCCTGACAATGGCTTAATCAAACGGCCCAGTGTGGTCTCTTTTGCTGTTTTGTCATCTGACTCCATTGTTTGGGGGCTTCTTTTGTAGCGTCATTCCTTGTTTTTATTGTGTAAGAAATTTACTGTGTATTGTAGGAGCCAGGGCTATTCAGTGGGACTGGCAAGCAGCTTTGTCAAGGGGAGGACCACAGCAGAGATGGAGGAAGATTTAGGAGGATAGGGAACATAAAGAAAAGGCTTTTTCTGCGTTATGCTGGGAGCTAGTGCACAGCGCGCTCACACAAACTGACAGATGTGCATGTTCACGTGCACACACCACCCACACGGTTTATATCTGTACACACAAAACACAAGACGGCACACATACAGATGGATATATTCACAAGTGAGCAGCCACAGTCACCTCAGCTGTACATCAATGATTTCCATTGCTAATGCAGTTCATAAAGGAGCTCCCAGGACCCTATTCAAACTTTACTGTGACTTTTTAAGGACTCTGCTCACTGTAATTGAATAGTCCAGTCTGCAGCGGTCAGAACACAAATGTGAGAAGAGTTATTCATAACACTGGCTTTTCTTCTCTGTAAAGAAGGGGCCAGAGAATTGGGAGGGGAAACTAAATTGAATATACCGACAGGAGCATGTAAACCTATAACTTACAATACATAATGTTTTAGAATCTAAAATAAAAACTTTGTTGTTACTAGTCCATTGAGAGAAAACCTGATCTAGATGTGACTCTTAGGTTCTGAAGACGTTAGCTGTCAAAACATGTCACGGTAAGGTTTCCTTAAAAAAAATGTCAGGTACATAGAATATTTAATTGCTGTGATTCAGCATCTGCATGTATTGCTCAGTCTTCATTCAATTTTAGTATTTCTAGTCTAATCAATAAGAAATATGGAAGAGAGGGAGTGTCATGAGCTTCACTCTGTTTATGTAGAATGCACTCACAGCAGGTGAGACACTGAAGCAGGCACTGATGTGAGTAAACAGTTTACAGACCTGTCCTACCAAACCTGCATGCTGGTGTGTTGGTGGATAAGGCTACACTTTACAGTAGAGACTGTAGACTGTATGTGGGTCATATCTCACTTTTATATGACCATACAGTATAATCAGTTTTGACTTTTGAAATTAATACATGTTCAGGGAAATAATTGGTCAAAGGCTGAGCATTTTATGGTCATCATATGTCAAACATGACTGGAAATAATTCCCCTCCAATGCTTTAGTACAAACAGGCCCTGTCTTGCTTCTACTGCCTCTCTTCATAGACACACACACACACACACACACACACACACACACACACACACACACACACACACACACACACACACACACACACACACACACACACACACACACACACACACGTTCAGCATGTTACAAAATACATGGTGGCCTATTTATTATTGGAGGGGTACTCCAACTGACAAACAAATACCTAGAAATGAAGTCATCTGGCCAGGACATGTTTACACAAACACTGCTGAGGGATTTTATAGCCAATGTTTCCCTGTACGCCTTTACTACCCTGCCTAAAAATTCTTCGTTCCCCTCTCTGTTCCCAAACACCAGTTGATCAAAACATAGTGCTATACTACACCACAAGAACCACCATATTCTAAAACAAACCTCTTTCTGAGAGGCCTTAAGGATCCAGATGTCCTACAGTATGGATAGGAAGGACCACCGGACTTGATAACGTGCTGAGGTCAGACATGTTAGCTACTCCATTTACTCCCCTTGTCACCCGCTACGCACCCTCCCTGAAACAAGATCCTAATAATGAAGCCAGAGTGTATTAGGAGTCAGGACTCCAACACCACTGGCTCTGAGCAGACTAAACAAGTCCAGTTGATGATGGAAAGAATTGTTCTTTGGGAGAAGTGCGTCCAGCAACCACACCAGAAAACATAAATATGCTGCAAGCCAACAGGGCCCCTTTGAAACATCTGTAATGTAATTAATTGTGCTAATGCCTGGGTGGCGCTGTCGTCACCCAGGAATAATCAGCTGTGGATACGTTTCTATTACTTTTTCAGGCAAGCAAATTCTCCCTGAACTAGTTTCTCTTACTTTATCTGCCTCTATTAATCAAATCTGTGAAAGAGCTGAGATGCATTCATTCAAGATGTTACTACAGTTGGACATAAGTAACTGTACAACCTGAGTCTACGTAATCTCACCTTTTCAGTCTATTTAAATATCATTTACATGGCAGATATCACACAGACAAACTTGTGCACACCCTCATATAATGTAAAATAGACTGATGGCCTGAGTGCATATTTGTTCTGAGTGACAAAATTATTTTCACATGTACTTGGTTTTTCACAAACAGTTTACAATTCCATCACTAGCAGAATGATTTCTCACACACTTATGCATATGGTAAGTATTATCACAGAGAGGCAGTCAATTGAATTATGAAGGTGCACTCAAGTACATGTTTTCTACATATTTCACTTGTTTCACATCATCCAGTTTGGGGTTTGAGCACGTGCAGTTGATCAACAATTTCAAATAAAGTAGTACAACATTCACTGTGACCTGTGAGTATGACACATGCGCTCAGCTGATACACTCAAACCATAAAAAGTTACAACATGACATCACTGTTGTTGTTACTTATTGTCCTGTCACTGACTGTAGCATGTGTTCAACTGACAACTTGTAGGTCCTGTGTAAGGGAATGTGTGTGTGCAGGCAGCCAGAGCGAGATGGCTCTTATGAAATGGCTGACTGGAGATGCATGGTTGCAAGTGAGAGGGCTGTAGAAATGTAATTTAATATGATATGCGTGGAATCATCTTAAACTGTGTTTTCACCAGTGGGTACACTTTTGTCTGGCACTGTTTGGGATGCTAATTCCTAATGTCTTCTCTTGTGTGTAACCTGGTGAAGATAAAGGCATCATCATGTTTCTGCATGAGATATGAAAAGAATATGAAGTGAATGTAGGGCCCACAGACACCACCTCTCTAAAGTTTAGACATTTTCTGTGATACAGCGTAGGTCTTGGTACATCCATGGAGGGGTGTCTAAATGGGATGGTACTGAGAATTTATTTTGGAACTTTGTACCACATGAGAAATACAAAACAAAAAGTGCGCTATACTGAATTGTACAGTGTAGAGAAAGCAGACACTGGATTTAAATTCTGACAATAGCCCAGGATCATTATGCTGGGCTATTTTCAAAATCTAATACAGTGGAATGAACAACAGCGTAACGGTCTAAAACTACCCAAAGTTCTTTATAAATGATCACAAACAACACAGAAACACTGCGTTTGGACTGTACCTTTTGGGATCCACTAGCTTGTAGAGTTTGCCACTGTGCGTCTGTGCCATGCTTTTACTGCTTGCCAATATGTACACCTCACCTGAAACAAGACATAACTTTATATTATTTCCCATTCATTATATTTCAGGTTAAAAAATGAGGAGAAAAGATGAGAGATGGAGGAGAAAAAGAAACAGCACATGACATGAGAACAATTAGCGCAGTTAAAGCTTCTGCAATACTGCACTGGCCAAAAGTGTAATAAGACAATTGGATACAGATCATTTAATGAGGAGCACGCCCCCAAGTAAATTCCATAAGAGGACAAATTGTAAGCATGTGTCTGTGGGACACACACACACTTCCAACGTGTTGCACCATTTACAAATCTTGATCAAATGCAGGAATTTTTAAATATCTTTTCATGAAAAAACTCCAAGACCTGGCACAAATTACAATCAAACATTTCTGGAGGCTGATATTTTCAGTTTAATCAGAAACAGAAGATCTGACAGTTAATAATTCTGTAAATGCTTGGTGCATGTCCAACTTGTAAAACAGTTCTGTATCGCATTATTCTGCTTACCTCAGCTCACCCAAACTGATAGGAATGAGACAGTGTTGAACAACTCACTAAACAAATACAAATCATTAAGGGAATATTTCATACTAAAGCAACATTAAATTCCACTTAGAATTGTCTTAAAGATAGAAATGTTCATTAGTTTGTGATAAAAGCAGTAGAATACGTTGTACGCTGTACTAACCCAGCTCATCCTCTCCAAAGCCCAAAATGTTTCCTGCAAGCGTTGTGCCACAGGAGGCAGTGGAGCCCAGACACAGAGCTTTCTCCTGCCACTGTTCTCCACTCTCTGATGTTGACGATAAAGATTTCTGCAGAATCCTCAAGTTACTAAGAAAAGGTACACAGAAAATCAGTCAATAACAGCAACCTCATAATTTACATTTTATTAATGACTTTAATCACTCCTCGGCTCAGATCATAGTGCAGACTACACTGTATTCATGTATTGGGACATATGTCTGCAGTGATAAGGTACCACTGAGACTACAAACCTCCCAAATCTGCTACTTCAGTTACTCAGTTACTTTGCAGAGCTAGCCCTACACTATATGTCATGTTCATCACAACACACTGATTGTTAAATGAGAGTCTTCTCTTTGGCTAAAATTGTGATTTTTATTTTTGCCTTTGCATCAAACCCTCAACCCACATGTTGTTACTTAAGACCCGAACTTTCAGTTTCTAAACAAACATCATGGCGGAGCCTGCACTTAGCCATAACAGTGTGTTCCAGCTTGTAACGAGGCACAGAATTAAGCGACCACACAGTGTTTTCAATGCAGTGCCAGCTCGTGATATGCACCCCTCCAGCCACTATTTATTTCCTTTGTTTATTCAAGTGTCAGTGTTTGACATCAGCAAAGCAGGATGAATTACAAACCAAAGAAAAGTGTGAATAGCACAGGGCAGGATGTCTAATCTCAATTTACACTGAATAGACTAAGTGTTGGTGACAGTAACTTAAAACCTGTTTTCCCCCATGTAGCTGGACTGGTGTGTTTACTTTGGCACACGCTGGAGAAAAGGACATATTTTTCAGTGTTAGAAAGATAGGACTGTTTATCTCAGTCAGATTGAAAATGTTTCTTGGAACTTACAAATCAACTATATTTCTGCACCAATTGTATGAAGCCACCACAGTGTGTTCTAATGATGGGGTAATTCATATGCACTTACCTATTCTTATCTCCAAAGACATAACTGCCATATAGTCTCCTTGACTGACATCCCCTGTAGATAAAGCCCCCTACAGGAGGTGCACCTCCACTGGTCTGTAGGTTATAGACCGAAGGCTCATTTTCTACAAAGATAAAAAGATACATTTCAACTTTTGTACTCTCAGTCAAAAAGAATTCTGGGATTAGGAGCCATTGTCATCTGAGAAGCTGCACCTTACCATAATCCTTTCCTTTAGTGATCTCCAATATTCTTCCTGAGGTGGTGTTTTTACCAGTGGCATCTGTGCACAGTAACAAAAGACTTGCGTTGTCTGTCTGATGTCGATCCACTGCACAGCTAACACCCAGTGAGGGGGAAACGAAGGAGGTTGTGAATTTGTACATATGTAAGGTTTAAAGATCTACTGTAATTTCTTATTTTCAGAAAGCTCCAAGTTCCCTTTAATTTTCACTAACCTGCCTGGGTCATGCAATCCATGTGCAAAGATTTCAGGAGGCTGGTTGGTGCTGTTGAAGTATGGGTTGTTCAGTGGTATGGAATAAGGTGATGAGCAGGAGTCGGTGTCCACATCTACTCTCAGGACAGACCCTGTGAAATCACTGGATTCAAACACAACAAAATGCTTTAGCACAGTCAGGATGGTGGCATGTAGAAACCTAATTCTAGGATGGTATCATACCTGAGTCCATCCATCTCCTCCATGTCGTCCAGAGTGATCATTCCATCTCCCAGAATGATGTGCAACAGACCATCTGGAGCAAACAGCAGTTGCCCGCCCAGGTGTTTCCTGTGTAGCTCTGCCACTTCCATCAGCACCCGCACTGTCCTAGTGTCCACCTGGTTTGGATTTTTCCTGACAAAAAAATTCAAAAGTAAGGACAGGGTACCTACAATATTACTCATCGAGAGTGTGCCATATTGAAAATCTCTTCATAGTCTTTGCATATATTTGGGTGTGACCATGTGTTTACATATTATGAAAATGTAGAAGATCTGTGATTTCATGAATGAGCATAGTTTCATTTATCACCTGCATTTACCTACAGGAATAATTCTGTTGGTAAAATTATACCTATAATAACTAAAGGCAAAAGATGACTTGACCCACCCAAACAAAATACAATCGAAAATTGGTCTAAAATAGTTTGCTGTCTGGAGTCAGTCTAAATCTGAATCATTGTCAGTGGGTGGATCACTGCAGATGTATCACAGGCTTTGAGATGTTGCACAACTCTGTGAGCAAAGTGAGGATTTGGCTTCACGGCTTGAGCAAGATACTTTTCATGATGTGTTATTTTGGAATGGATGTTTAAATACGTCTTTTAAGTAGTTTGCCAGAGAACTACTCTGAGAAGCAGACTTTAAACATAGTTTCATCTCATCTCAGATTAAGGACTACATGCTGCAGTCACCGTGACTGCACTCTTAAGACAATAATTGAGATTAAGTCATTAAATCTATCATACAGCCACAATTATGCAAATTACATACACCTAAAGTAAACCTATTCGTGAGAGAAGAGGGTTACTTTTAATAACAGGTATAAGCAAATGCACACAATATGAGCAGAGTGTTGCAAATGAACAACCAAGACATATAGATTTATTAGGTTCAGGGCTGTAGTTCTGCTTCAGTCTTATGTTAGTCATGGGTTTAGTCTTGGTTTACTCTTGGGTAGGGCTACAAAATGTGCAATATAAAATAACTATTTTAAATATTGTGATAACAATGTTTCCTGCAATTTTTGAATGTTTTTTTACAGGAAACATAAATATAACATAACATAATATAAAATATACTCCCGGGTTTAGTTTTGCTTCAGTCCTGAGTTTAGTTTTTCTTTTTCTTTAATCCTTGTTTCGTCCTGGATTTATCTACATTTAGTCCTGTTAGTCCTGCTCAGGTGCTTATTCAATATAAATGCCTATGTCTGTGTGTTGATATATTAGAAAAGACATTTTAAACACAGTGCAGGGATTATAAATTTGGAATTGGCTGTACCTCGAGACGGTGTACTCGACCACACGGAGAATGTGGTCGTGCGGTCCAATGGCCCAGCGCTCCTGGTTGGTGGTGTAGGACACGTAGAGCTTGCCATTCTTCTTGTAATTGGGGTGGAATGCCAGGCTAAGCAGTCCCCTTTCATCTCCGCCCTGTAGTCAGTGAGAAAGATCCAGAAGTTAATCATGCCGCTCCTGGTCCTACCCCCCTTGGTCTTCTTCACCACAACATGCAATCCCTACCACGTTAAATTATTATTTTCTAATCCCGCTTTTTAATATTAATCTTTTGAAATCCAGCTCTTTTCTCTCATTCTTCTCCTCTCCATCCCGGCCCAGTTTACTTCACACCTCCACCAACCTCACTAAAAGTACCATTAGCAGCCATTATTCAGCGTTTGACTTTGGATAGAGCTGCACCTCCTCTACAATCCCCCTTTACCCAGTCTTCTTAGGAACCTGGTTATGTGGGCTTGTCTTTAGGGTCGGGGGGCCCCTGTGATGCCCGGTCCCTCCTGGTGGCCTCCATTGTGCGGTGATTTGTGTGTGTAATCTTCAGGGGATATCCGTGAATGCTACGCTGAGTGGCTGAAAGAATTTATTAGCTCACTCACAGTTCATAGAGAGCACAAAGGTCCGGAGTGCTTCAGTCCATGCTTTTTGCTCCCTGTCCCCCCTTCACTCTTGGTTTACATAGAATTCATGCAAAATTCAAGACTTTTAAAAGGGGGGAGGGGGTAAAGAGTAGAGTAAAAGAAAAAAAGAAAAGCTAAACAAGGAAGGAGCTGCCAACTCCCACTGTCTTGGCAACATGTTTAGAAAACATCTAAATTGCTTGTGTAATATGTAAACCTTTGTCTCACCCTGGAGGCAGCTGCATCAGTTGTCACTACGCTGGTGGTCCACTCATCATAGTTAGCTGTAATAATCATCTATGGCCAGGTTGGCCCCTTTTTAGGCTGCACTCTCCCTTTCTATTCTTGCCTTTAGTCAAGAAACAGATTGTGGAGCTTTAGGTGAAAAAAAAACATGGCGTCCATTTATTAATTCTCGAGCTTGCATTTTTTTTTACAAATGGCACAGCAAACCCAGCAGAATTAAAATAATGTTTTATCATTCATATTACGATTAAGAATATGGGTCCTGTTTTCTAAGAAGGCTGGCTCTGGAAAGGTGCAATCAATGTAACACAATTTGTTAAATGTACTGGATCTTTCAGTTGTGTTTGGACTGTGTTTAGATGGGTTAAACAGTGACACAAGACACATACAAATGCAAAAGTGATGACTCTGTGTGAAAGAATGTACATAAAATACCAATGAGCAACAACAGAGCCCCGCACAATCAGTCACTGGGGTTCTATCAACCTGAATATAAAGTGAAATGTTGTGAAAGTTGACAAATAAATCTTTGCTCCGAAAGGCAAAGGTCCTTTGCAAAAGAAAATTTATGAGTCCTACTAAATGTCAGATTGGTGAAGTCAAATAAAACTGAGTTATGTGGGAGGACATGGAGCGCAGTGTACAGCTGTATAATAGTCCGGGCAGAGGTGAACACACAAAAGTTTCATCCTGGAAAGTGGAAATTCTTCTTCCTTAAAATGCTGGATCCATATGTTGGAACTGGGGATGCAGTGACCCGTATCCCCAAAGTAAACTCAGTGTGGGGACTGGGTCAAAAACCACAGCTCTAAAAGGGCCTAGATCTGGAGCCAAGGATCCAAGATACACAGCGGTTAAATTGGACTGAAATATTAGCTCTGGAACTAATGAGTAGCTCCCTCAACAGCAGGTGGATGGAGCCACCGCAGAGGAGATACCTTGATTAAATGATCAAGTGCCTGTGCTTCCTGAGCACTGATCCCAGTCAAACACCTGCCAATAGGCAGACTCGAATTCAAATATGTTTTACAAAAAAGCAGCTGAAAAAGACATATATGAGCAGTTGGGCTTAACACAATAGCCACAATTTCAATGCTATTTAACAATGTACAATCAGTCACTAATGTACATAGATGACCCATGCCCTTGTGCTCTTAAGCTTCCTATTGAAACTATCAGAGATTCTGTTTCAATAAATAAAGGTGTTTTTCAAAATGATAAGGACTTTCTGTGAGAATTGGTGATGTTTAACTCACATCATATGACCACTATTAAAACTGTAAAAAAATATAAAGCCATAAAGCAAATCCCCCTCATTTGTCACTGTTTTGAGCTTTTATTCTCCCACATCCTGGCAGGAGCTTCTAAATGAATCTCTCATGAGACGTAAGCTGTTCATTTTTCACAACACCTGTCTCTACACACGCTCCAGTTCCTTGACTCTGGGGATGTGGTTTTGGCACTGTCAATGCACTGGCATCCGTCCACAGAAAACTGGGAAAGTTATGCTTAAGGATAAGGAGTGCTTGTTATCTAACATCTCGTGGTGCTTAAAATGAAATACCGACTTCTTTCTGAGTGGCACACGGCTCCACGGATTCCGGTTTGGCGAGGCAGCTGTCTTTTGCGCCCAGAGACATAAGCGCTGGCTCATACTTTGTTACTAGAAACCTTTTGATCCAGGCTTGTGGGCATTCCTTTACCAAAGACATTCCACATGAGTTGATTGGAGCAAAACAATGACTGTGCGCTTCACTCACAAACCTTCTGAGGCGTCTAAACTTACACCTCTTATCCGTATCCACAGGCAATTGTGGGCATCTAAGCCACTGAACATACAAAGACACTGTGTTTATACTTTACAAAAATTTAGCAAACTGCCCCTGTAAATGCTACAATTGAAAAGTTGTCTTTGTCTGTAATGCAGCACGCAGTACACAGTGTACATTGATTCCTTTTAAATTGCAGCCCAATGTAATTTTCTGTTGTAAATGGTCTCCAAGGCAGTTCAAGTGGCTAAATATATTAACATGCAAAGCTTGAATATAACATTACTGTAGTCCCGGGGTGTCCAAACGTTTTGCAATAAGGGCCACATCTGATGAAAGATAAATTTCCAAGAGCAGACAGTCTCTTCTGATTTTATTCCTATTCCACAAGTACAGGTTTTAGTTAGATTTAACCAGGTTTTAGAGAATATACTGGGAGTGTTCACTGTTCAGTTGGATCAAGTCAAGTCAAAGCCAGGTGAAGTTACAGGTGCTCTTCAAGGACAGGGATGCAAATAAAGAAGAGTATGTCCGAGGCATTACTTTGTATTTTATTTTACCAGGGCAGAAAGCAAGACAGGTGTGTGAACACTTTAAGTAGTCAGGTGGGTCACATGACCTCAATCTCAACAAAAAAACAACCAAGCCTCTCTCATAGAACCCCTTAAAAGGTCCTCGAGTAAGGGCGCCGCCATACAGCGATATACCGCCGTCCACCAGAGGGCAGGCTCCAAAAGCAGAAATATAAAGAGAAATCCAATGGCGACTTTACAAGTATAAAAATTATGTTTACAGCCTGGTACAAAAGATGGCTTTGGTCTCTAGAGCAAATGAGCTCTATGTTAAAAACAATGCAATTTAAAAGCGTTTTATAAAGAGACACCTCTCCAGAGAGGTGGATCTCTACACACATTTCTCCACATACTTAAGAAAGATTATTGATATACTTCATAATGATATTTTGTCACAACAATCAGATCAAAATCAATATCAATAATAAAGTCTTTAGTTTGAGTCATTTAGAACCATAGTTGTTTTCAGTACAGGAAAAGGTCCATAACAAGTCTAAGAAGGTATGAAAGTATCAAAAGGTAGAGTTCCTAAAGGAAAGATGAAAAATCTCCTTCTTCATTAAGGCCAGGATGACTAGTGGCATTGAGTGTATGGATCCAAAAAGTCTCACGATGTAAAAGGCGTTTTAGTCTGTTACTACCCCGTGGGTTCTGTGATACAGTTTCAATAACCATGGCTTTCAGGGCTTTTAGGGCTGCTGTGTCCATTGGATAATTCATATTTTGAGTTCTCATTGCATTTTTGTGTTCGACCAGTCTTTCACTAAATTTGTATTTGGTTTGTTCAATGTAGAAGCAGCCAGGTTTTAGTTGAATTTGAACAGATTTTAGTTGGATTTGAGCAGGTTTTAGTTGGATCTGAACAAGGTTTAGTTGGATTTAAAAAAGTTTTAGTTGGATTTGACCAGGTTATAGATTCTATCACAGAAGCTGTATAACAATACATTTTCCATATATTGTGCTACCATGATGGAACCTTTACCAAAACAAATAAAAAAACACTATATATTCCTGTCATTGGACTATTTCAGTGTATGGAGCAACATGTGCTTGACCCCACCGCTGCATCTCATAGCTCTAATGTAAGGATGAGTCGTGCAGCTTATTTTAGCCTCTACACGGAGCTGTAGAGGCTCTGATGACTGCAGAGAATGCCGAGCAGCTGTCAGTGAGACAGGGACAGAAAGCATAACATGCTGTGACTTATTTGTTTTAGTGGTGAAATATTTCATTGCAAGCCCCCCTCGCCCCTTTTAACACAGGCTAATACATGTCAATGGACTGTCAGCGTTGTTTTGTTTGCTCACAGATGTCTTCATTTTCAGAACTTACGGTCACCATCCAGTATCCTGCGTAAGACAATACTTTAAGGGATTATGATAGGTTCAGATTTTGTTATAAGTAGTATATGATGCCATCAAAGTAAAATGGCAGTGTATTTATATATTGTGGTAATAACTGCAGCAGATTAAACTTAAGTACGTTGCTATTTTATCTGAAGAAGGCATTAACACAAGTCATCTTATGGTCTGTATTTAGATCTCGTTGGTCTTTATGTTCAACGAGAATAATTGTTGTATTAACACTGTGTTCCTAAACATCTCAGAAGCCTCACAGTGATCTGGTCGCATTGTGGAGCCCGGCTGGGAAACCTTAGCTTTTAACTTGCTCGTGAAACATATTTATGCATTGCTCCAAAGCGTTCCACGGCAGCACCTCTTCTAAAACAGGCTGGATCTTCTATGCAGCGCTTAAAGCTACTGTACTCCTCCTCTCTGTCCTCCTCTGGGAGTGGACAGTGTGGAGGTTACTGTAAATTCACAGTAGTCCAGCCGTTTTCCCAACATTCTCACGCATTCATACTCCAGTGCTGTGTCACTGGAGGCAAGGTGGGTTAAATGTCTTGCCCAAGGACACAACGGTATATAAACTCGGGAGAGCAGGAATCAAACCGCCAGCCTATCACTTGAGCCACTGCGCCCGGCGACAGACAGTTTCTTCTTAAGCGCAATAACACAGCAATCAGTCAGTGTAGTTTTGACTGGGCCATATAACAACAGTGCACTATGCCACCACTGTAATTCGCATATGTAACCATTTTAGTCGCAGTCTAGAGCCCTGTAATAGTAGAACTACTTATTGGATTAAATTGAATAATCGGGCCAATTAAAAATGTCGTAATTTTCCCCATTTGTGGCGTATAGTTATCGGTACCAATAGTTATTGTGCATTCCTAATCGTTATCACAATATTATTGTTATCACAATATTATTGTTATCACAATATTATTGTTATTGCAATATTATCAGTATTACAATATTGTCATTATCATTATCCCAACATTATCATTGCCACAATATACATATTGCAAAAAATTACTTGTATTGCGATAACATTATGGTCTTCTTTGTGATGGACAATTACTCTTTCCCTTTCAAAATCCTTGTTCAAACAGGGGGCGTTAAAGCTGTGGTAAATCAAAATAAAGTCCTGGTTCATTTCTATATTTAGTTCTAGTTTAGACCTTTTTGGTCTCGATTTAGTCCTGGCTCAGTCTTTAATTTTGATTTAGTTTGTGAAAGAGTTTTTTTTAATTATTAATTTATTTGTTTGGCACAGTGCATGTTAATGAACGTAAGTTAGGTTCAGGACTGTGTAAATTATTATTTTTATAATGTGAAAGGGCATTCAAATTTTATAGCTCATATCACAATATTCAAAAAGTTATGGCATATTGCCAAATTTCTTTTTTTTTTTTTATGTATTTATATAGCACTTTTCCACCTAGTAGGCACTCAAAGCGCTTTAATTAAGAGTTCAGGAAGCATGAAGCATGTTGATCCCAAAAATAGCAAAAGGCTTGTGATGCAAACAAATACTAAAATAGAACCTACTGAAGTATTGGTGGAACATACTGTGGAAGCTAGCCCCCGACTCAGTAACACTATTTATTAAGATAAGATAAGATAATCCTTTATTCGTCCCACAATGGGGAAATTTCTCTGTTCCAGCAGCAATTCTTACAGTATGTTACAAATATAAATAATATACATAATATACAGCATCATATATAAAATGTATATATACTATGTATATATACCTATATATACAGCATATACAAAAACAAAAAAAAGTATGTAAGTAAGTAATGGGCCTGTTTTCAACATTATCTTTGATAGCTCTAAAGATACAAGAAAATTCTTCAACTAGAAATAATAAGTCTTTCTTGTAAGCATCTGATAATAATGGCCAGTGTTTTTATAATCAAGTCTTGAGCAACACTACCATTTACAAGAATTGCTAATGACTTCAATTGGATCTCATTCAGTCCTAGTTTGTTGTCAACAATTTACCAATTTGACGTTAAAGGTGTGTGTTTGTGTGTGGTGGGTTTGAGACTGAATTTCAGCAGAACACCCACAGCGCTGTAAGCGGCCCACACTATTAGAGCGCAGCATTGTTTTTGTGCACTTTAGCTTAATTGGCACCGGGGGGATCCAGGCAAAGGGAGCGAGGAGCACGCGGAAATACAGAACATTGCAATCGAAGCATGTGCATGGGGCTGATGATAAAGCTGTTATCTGGCAGGTCTCGAGAGGAGCTGGTTCCTCTCTGTATAAAAGTTGTTCCATCCTGTTGACACTGCCAGTAAACACCTGAGCATTCTGCTGGTTTTGTCCATGGCGCATTCTGTTCAGGCAAAAGCACAGAATGGGACTCCTGGGGCCTGCTGTTATAATGATTTTATTCACATTCAGATTGGGCCAAATGATAAAAAGTGAGCAGCGCAGAGCTGTCTGAGCATCCTGTGGAGACCGGTCACGCATGCAAATGCTGTGCTCCGTCTAACTTGGTGTAAGCAAAGGGTCTTGTCAGTAGAGAAGCAGGAGGCATGCGTGATAGATAAACTTCCTGTCAGGGAGTGTGCCCACCGCGCATCTCAGCTACCCAATCTCCTCCTGCCAAATAAACAACTTCCTGCCTGATTCAAGTTCGACATCTCCCAGGTTGCATTTCCATGAACTAAATTTATCCACTTTCTAAAGTGTCACATGGAGTAGGTGGTACAATTTGCAAAACTATCCACATTAATCATTAATGTTTTTAGCTTACTTGAAGTGTTTTTGTGCAAGTTTACCATATCTCCTGAAAAGCCTATTCTATTCTAAAAATCCCACTGGAAGCTCCAGTCTTAGAAACTTACACAAAGTTTATTACTTGGCAGTCAATTTTAAAAATTATTTTAAATTCCCTGCCCTGGTGAATTTACATGTTGGTATAATTCAAACATGGGCACAACTAAAAGCAAAGCAACAACAGTCAGACAGGTGATGTCTACAATGTTTTTAAAATGAAGCACTTTTGTTTCTTTTTTACTGCCCTGTCAATGTTTATTCTGCTCAGTCTGGGTCCTAGACTCGAAACTTATTTATTTAGTCTGGCTATTATGTAATGTTTTATAAACGGTTTGTTTCATTTTACTTATTTTTACTTTATTTATTTATTCATTTTCTTCCGCTTGGTTCCGTTAGGGGTTGCGGCTGACTGAAGCCTATCCCAGCAGCTTTGGGCCTGAGGCGGGGTTTACAGCCTGGTTAATGGACGGTTAGTCGAAGGGCTGACATTTAGACATTTATTCACATTCATTTACTAGGGTCACAGATTTGCCAATTGACCGGTGGGAGGAAGACGGAGTACCCAGAGAGAACCCACGGGGGACATGGGGAAGGACAAGCATTTCATTTGTTCTACTCTCTTTTACTCCATTTTATTTTACTGAGTGAAATACAGTGAAATAAAGCCACCATTGTTTTTAAAATGTTGTGAATGTTGTTTTAAATGTTGAATGTTGTTTTTTGTGCACCTTGAGTTGCATTAAACAGGAGTTGGGGATGAGGATGCCACCTGACCTATTAAAATATGACCGCAGGGGGTCTGACAGACAACTAAACATAACTTTGAGTCCAAAGGTGTCAGTATTAGTGTCTATTTTTATTCTTTAAAATTAGATGGCAATAAGAAGTGTTCAATAAAAATCTAGTTTTATATTGTTGTTTTTTCCTCCAGCCTTGGAGTTAATAAGATTAACTCTAGAAAACTGACAGTTGCAGCATAAATAGCTACTGTGGTGTAGTTACAGGCTTCATTATTATAGCCTTGAAACAAGTAGCCATTGAAAGGACAGGGTAAGCCGTCATGTGGGTTATTACGGCCCTTGAAGGAACAATGTGGAAGAGATTAAGAAAGCCATTAACCCATCTTGTGAGAATTAGCAGAAAATTAGCAGTGAGCACAATGTGTTCTGTACGTACAGTTAATTAGCGGGTAATAGTGTAATGATTGGCCAGGATCACGTTTGACAAATGACTGCTCCAAATTACTGTTTGGAGTAATTATATAATTGATTACTAACAGAGAGCAGGCACCTCTTTGAGGGGTTTGTCTTGGCTGGAGTCGCTTTATACGGACATGTGCTGTATTGTAAAGGCTGTTTTGGAGATTGAAGCTGAATTATCTCCTTTTTAATTTACTGAATCATTACAATTGCTTCTACACTGCACCCGTGTTAGCAGTTTGAAGATGGACTTGTCCTCACCTTTAGGCCGTTCTGGACCAGCTTGTGAATGTCGAGGAAGGGCTCCTTGAGCAGAACAAGATCATGGGTGAGTATCCGGACTATCCCCTCCCTCTCAAGGACAAAGAGCCGCTGGGATCCATCCCCGCAGTGCACCACGGCTCCTGGCTGTCTCAGACCACTCAACACCTCCTGGGCACAGTAGCAGTTGTGTTTGTGTTTCCTGGGTAACCAGCAAGATACAAAAGGTCAAAGACTCACGATGGTTGTGAGAAATCCAGTAAGAAAGACCAAGGATTTTGGACTATTCAAGGGGACACAAAGTTCAGTTCTGCCACATTCGTCTGTAACAAATTTACATAAAACGCATGGCACTGTAAAAGTCAGATGACAAACCTGATATCTTCTATTTTCTCATCTCCCAAGTAGTTGGAATCCTGGCCATGAAGTTGTTTTCGCTGAAAATCAGGAAAGCATAGGCTGCCATCCCTCCTTCCGTAGTATTGGCAGAACTCATCCACATCAGCTTGGAATAGCTCTAGAAAACAGAACAGATACAAAAACGACAGGGGGGTCTTAGCACACTGCACATGAATGATTAAGTAAACAGCAGTGTCGTAGTAAAATCCAATAAGCAAGATTATGTTCCTTGGAATGTGCCTAGTCCTGCAAAAAAGAGGGAAAAGTCATAGTAAGACAGAGATGATGTGATGTGCTTGTGCGTAGTGAGGTTGAGTTATGTTTGATGAGCCAAACCAAATCTTGGCTAAACTGTCCTGAAGAGAACAAGTGAAGAGAGACTGTGCCAAACCAAATGGATCAGGGCTACACAAGCACATACTGTAGCTACACAAAGCAACAGTACATTCTCGGTGCACATGTTTTACAAAAAGACATGAAAGTGCCATGTCTGACTGTTGTGTTTAGTACAGGTTTGGGACAGGTTTGAAACAGGTTTGCATTTGACAAAATAAAGTGTCCTATCCTTGAGTATTGCACACATACCCCACTTATTAAGTAAGTATTACCATAACCTAAATACACATAACCTATAAATTGTGTGTGTGTGTGTGTGTGTGTGTGTGTGTGTATATATATATTATCATCATCATAGGCAGTGAGTGTTTGACAAAAACAAATATTTGTTCAGATTAATGAATGAGGGTGTTTTTAATAAAGACCAACCTAAGAGTATCCTTGGCAGAGCTCTTCTGTGTTTTATTAGCAAAGCAACACATGGCCACAGCATGTGAACTGAAATAATCAGCCTTTTAATATGGCATATAATTCAAGCAAAGACCCATGTTTATAGAGAGGGAGCTATTATTTGCGTGTATTTCCAAACTAACACACAGAGACCTATTTTCCTGGCTGCACAATGACAAGGGCAACAACAGTGGCACAGTTTTGGATTTTCCTGATGTTGAAATTCACACTGTGTGGCATTTCTTGACCCACACAGAGCAAGCTAAGGAAATGTGTTGCTGAAACAGAGGGAAGCTGCAGTGGGCATTTAATCTGTTTTAATATTTTTGGCTATTTCAAAAACTTGCCATGTCAACAGTCACACTAATTAATGTAATAAATCTTGATCTGCAAAAAAAAAAAATATATTGTGAGTGTAATCATTCACTCACACATATGCTACCCTCTCCTGCCTTTATTTCCCCAAAGGTAGGATCTCAGCGGCCCTTTGCGACCTAAAAACAATCCTGCCAACTTTGTTTCCTTTAGCTGATCCCTCTGAGGACAAGCGGAGAGCAAATACCCCAGTGATAAAAACACAAACAAGACTCTCCCTGTCCCCACTTTTATCTCCCTCTCCTGCCACACACCGTCCACAAGGGCTGACCGCACGAATACTGGAGGTGATAGGATATCCCCTCAAACATCTAAACACAACATGAAGATCAAACAGGAGCAGAAACACACAGACGCAGCTCTGCCTATACCACCCACCCTCACGTCTGTAGTTATCTTAACCATGCTGGTTGGAGACTGCAAGGGTAAGGAGATAGGAAGGCGTTTGAGCAGCAGAGGAGGAAGGCCTCTCAGGCAGAAGTGAGAGTCAAGCCAGTTAACATCTTTATGGGGAAATGGGAGCAAATTCCACGGCATATTCAAGAGCCTGAGAAACGTTTTAATAGACAAGATGACAGTTATGGAAGTTGTAAAATCAACTGATACGTCCTAAAATCCTTGGGCAGAAATTTGAAAACTAAGTATAGTTATTCTTAGTGTGTTCTATAGTGTATTCTTATCTTATAACAGCTTTTTCCAACTCAGGTTTAACTTGTATCAAATCTAGCTAGGGATGTGTTTACATTACTATTATTAAATCAACAATATAAAATTAAGTAAAAGCAACAGAAAAAGGAGAGCAGGAATGAGAGACAGAGCCCTGTCCATTTCCCTGACTCCCCGGTGCTAATGTTATACTTCCATCTGGTTATCTTCCAACACAACCTGGGTGGCCCACCCCAAGTACTTGACATCTTGATGCACTTCAGCAGTTTTACATACACACAACCTTTGTAGAAAAATAAATGTGTCATTCGTCACCACATATGCTGATTTGTGCAGGGGCTGGGGCAGCTGGGGGAGAGCGGGGAGGAGCCTGACGGTGAGCAGGGGTGGGAGCCAACCGATGGGCTTTCTTGGTTTGATTTTTGCTGTTGAATATAACTGCACTAAGATCTTCCTCCTCCTCCTGCCCATTTCACTTACCTGTCAGTCGTCTGACAACATCCCATGTGATACTGCAGGTCATTAGATGCAGATAAGAATGGCCTCAAAGACTATTTTGCATACCGTGAGGGCGGGTTATGGGCGTGTGTGTTTTAAACTGTTCCCTGTTTGCAGACCTCAGCAGATCTAATCAGTTTGTGGCGAATGAGATTGGAAAGAAGAAGACTTGGCTGGAGGAGTAACAGACAGTCCAAAAGCGTTTGATCATGTTTGGTATGCACTCTGGAGGCACAAGTACCTGTGATCTCGCATCCCTTCAAAGGAAATTCTTTTAAAGACCAAATTTCTTCGAAACGCAGGCTAGACGGGTTCCTGTCATATACCACTACTGTATTGGCTGCATAAAGATTTATGTAATTCCACTGAAACCAAGGCAGAAACTATGCATCCGAAACACATGACAAACTCCTCAGTAAAGTCTGTTTTAAAGAACCACTACTATATTCTATCATCTTTCTGTAAATAAGTCTACACATTGTAAGTATTAAGACAGCGAATTTAAACAGTTGTCTGCTGTTCCTGTGAAGAAATATGGCAATAAATAATTTGATGCATAAGTGCCACAGTAAGCAAGCAAAGCAAAAGTGTGAGGCATATTTAGCAACAAATGGATATGTAACAACTGCAAAAATAAATATTCGCACTCCAGACAAATGAAATACAACTTCTTGCATAAGTCTCAAATATGTCAGGTTCACGCCCAGTCAGGGGCTGATTGAGAATTTTATTTCCACTTCAAAATGTCTGTTTATTAAATGACTTTATTTTGTGTGTGTTTGCTTGTATATCACCAGGTAACTACACGCAATTTATAATTCGGGGTGCCGTTCATTGTCATTATTCGGTGTGTAATTACCTGGTATGTGCCCCCTGCAGGTGTAGTAGAACTCGCGGCAGAAGTCCTGGCAGAGGCGCGGCAGGTCGGGCTCCCTGTGTGGCATCTTGTCCATGTCCAAGGAGTGGAACAGCACCTGGGCATTGGGGGAGCAGTGCGCACACTTGATCTCCTCCAAGAGGCGTCCGCATTCGGTGTTATTGGTGGAGAAAATCTGGAGACCACACACAGCAAGGACCCACGTCTGATTAAAAAAGCAAGTTGTTAAGGAGCAGAGATAGATGTCAAATTAAACTAATTGCCACTTATGATACAATATATTACAATTACAATTATCTAAATACTTTTAATAAACACTGACATTCAGGAGAAAGCATTACCCAAAGTTTGACCACTGCATGTTTACAACACCCTAAGCCTGATTTGAGGTCATTATGCTAAAGTACACAAAGAGTTAATCCCAAAGAAATTAGGTGGATTATTTACCTAACAAATTAGCTGTAATAAAACACAATGTAATCTGTTTTAGGTCAAGAGTGGTGCTGCTCGGGCTGCCAGACAAGCAGGCTGGCTGGCTAGTAGTGCTTTGCTCTGTGTGAGGTCCATGTGTAAACACCAATTTAGAGATAGACAGGCACATCATTCCCGCTCTGGTATCAACAAATTAGCAGTCTGTCGAAGTCAATTAGACCAGCAAACCCAAGGCCAAGATATGGATGACTTACACTGTGCTTATGTTATGGAAAACAAACTTTTTCTGTTCCAAGTTACACTGGGCCCCTCAACAGGTGGCGGAACCGAGAAAGTACATGTCAATCGAAAAGATAAAATGACAATCGTAGAGGACAGGAAACCGCCTTATCTGAGTCTACCCAGCTGGCATGTGAACTGTCTAAACTGAAATTCCTAGTCCTGTATCGTATTTGTGTTTTTTTAAGCCTGGCACTGACCCCATTGTGCATGGTGTGTTCCTCTGTATCCACGCACTCACTCCACACTATGCCATGTCGCGGTGTGGAAATGCCTGCACTCCTGTTTTAAATTGCCCATTGATTCTGTAGTGCCGTGGGCTGGCACATGGTCTGTGGGGAGTGGCATTTGTGTGCTCTCAACCATGCCCTGCGTCCATATGTTACTGGGATGGGCTCCAATGTTGCCATCATCCAGACCAGAACAAGTGGAGCTTTGTTTGTCGTCCTTTGCTATATCTCACTAAGCGTGTTCCTCAAAAGCAGAGAAAATGTCACCAAAGCTTAGCTGTTGCACTTCTCCCGAAGACATGCAGAGCAGGTTAATATTAAACCATAATCAGAAACATGGGTCAAATTAACACAAGAAGTGCATTTGTAACTATGTTATTGCCAAGCTGTTTGAGAGGTTTACATCACAAACAGCTACATCCCGCTGCCAAAGAAATGCATACCTTCATGTGGGAAAACAGCTGTTTAAGAATTACTTTTTTGTAATGGTATTTACACATTGGTTTTTGCCAAAGTAGGGAAAGTAGGGAAATAAACATATTAATACAGATTGACACACTTACAAAAACAGTTGTCATTCCTTCACTTTGCAGTCCAAGAGACTAGGAAAAAGGAAGCCCTGGTGTGGGCAACACTAAGCTTTAACAAAACACTTGCCCTCAGGGAATACGTGTAAGTTGGTTGGCAAGCAGTGGACACACACCCTCTCAAAGGCATTAACACTTGGACAGGGCTGGTGACTGGGGGAGAATGATGTTCTCCAGCTTCTCCCATTAGTGAAACCAACAAACACAATAGTGTTGTTGTTATTCTTTCTCCATAATCAGAATGGGCTCCGTGTGTGGGCAGTGTAGTGGGGAGGAGGAAAAGTCGAGTTCGTCCTATTCAGTTTCCCCCTCTTATTTGCATGACTTGAGCAAATTAAATGATGCAATATGGCTTTTTGTCGCAACACAAAGTGCGCTACCACCCAGCCACTGAATGATTCGAGGAGAGGTTTACATGAGAATGACCGAGTGAGAATCCAATGGAATCCGCGACAAGTTTGGCGCAGTGTTTTTTCCTGTTACCCATACAAGCTGACACTGTCTCATCACGTGTTATGAATGGTTAACAGTGTTTTGTGAAGACACGCGTCGGTGCATTTTTTCTTAATTGTTTTTTTCTTTCTGTCAGAACTTTTTAAAAGAGCAAGCAAATCCTTAAATGCACATTTAAACTGCAACCGAACCAGCTTTACCTTTACAGTAAAAATGCATATTTACGCTGACAGCTGAGTTCACTGTTTTAAGAGCGACGTAACGTAAATCGATGAATGATTACCATGGCAACCCTGAAGCGCATTGGTCATGGTGAATTATAGTTTTTTTTTTGTTTGATTGCATCTCGAAACACCTGGTAAAAACTTAAATAGATACAATGTTTGACTTTTTCCTTCTTTTTTTATTTTTTAGTTGATAAGAAACCACGCTCTCAAATAAAGATAAACTAAAAAAAACACGAGTTGAGGACTTGAGGTTACAAACATACAGGCTACCACTGAGAGAAAAATGGCCAGCCAGTCGACTACCACACACGAACTCGTAGAGATGTTAAAATAAAGCGTTTTTGTTTTTGTGGAGACACTCGGAAACGACAATATAGCTTTTAGCCCAAAGCAGTTCCTCCTGACTATACCCTTCATTTAACTGTGAGCAATAAGAGCCCGAATGACAATACACAAAGGCTGTAAATGCATCCCCCGAGGTGTTTTAGCTCTTAAAAACCAGACCCCCACCTTATTTTAAGAATGGCAACGTGGTGGTCAGACTTTGTGAACGTACCCTGGCATCCCTGCGGTGTAGGAGCTGATAGGCGGCTCTCCTGGTGGGACAGCACGACACGCGGGGATACAACCTGTGGCAGACCTCTCCGCTGCTGCCGTCAAGTAGCACTTTTCGTTCCCTTTTCTTCAGCCGCTTGGGCAAGCTTCCGTCGTAACACCGTCTCCTCCTGGGGCTCAACTCTCCCCTCTCACCGAATTTTGCGTCTCCACATTCCCACACGTTCACCGCTATGGCCAGGACCAGCACGAATTGCAAATGCTTCATAGTTAAACAAAAATGATAAAATTGGAAACAAAAAAGAGCAAAACACAAAAAGGGGAAACCTTTAAAAAATATGGGTTATTGTTGGGTAGGCTAATATGGGCCAATATGATTGTAAGTATGAGTTTGTATTCTTCACGGCAATAGCCTTTTACATGAAAAATGGCTACAAATTAGCTTATAGCAGGTGTCCTAATTTTGCTTGGCGGCAACAAGGACAGGTGTTATAAATAAACAGGTTATCTGCTGTTTTTGATACTGCAACCTGATAGGCGAATAAAAAATTTAATTAAAACATATCAAATGTATCCAGAAGACAAAAAGACAAAAGGCAAAACTCCGTGACGTTCCCTCAGACGTAATTCCTTAGCACACAGCACGTCGGTTTGTGCGTGCACGGAGTTAAAAACATATCAGAAATCAAACTTGTGTCTCACTTAAGTCCTCAGTGCGCTCACATGTTTCCCCGTGCTCTTTCCTCCTTCTTTTTAACCAGCGCGCGAGAACAGGGGCGAGCACGGTGACGTAGCCCGAGAGTCAGCGGGGACGCGCATTGGGGGGGTTGCGTACACGTTTGAGGTACACGCTTTACCTGCGAGGCTCGTGAAGACAACCAAAGCACAGTGAGTGCTCTTACACAAACCCCTAAACATATAAGAAATTTATAATTTATACAATTATTTTTATTAGCTCATAGATAGCATTCTATTTAGTTATGTAGCCTTCTTTCAGTGAGGATGACAAATGCTAACATCATCTTTGCAAGGTCCTTTGGGCTTGATCTTTAAGTAGTTTCATTTCTAATAATCAAATATTGCCTTGTCTTTTTTACCTGATCAGCTACAATTTATTTAATACCACAAGGAATCTTAAAGATGTAATAAATGCATTTATTAGTCCCAGTCATAGACTTGAGAGAGACACTTAATAAAGCTGTCAACACACAAGTTTCTTTCGGTTGTAATATCTTACTCAGAACCATTTTTTTATGTATTTTGGAGTTGCAGTTTAAAGTGGTGGTATAGTTTTATAGTTATAAAAAGACTCAAGGGAGTCTTTATATAACTTAACTTAAACTATATTATAGTGATTTAAGGTTTTTGAATAGCACCATGGCTTTAAAACAAATCCTCTATCATTTTCCTCTTCAGAAAAGTCATGTGATAACAATTCAAAAGCCTATGTCCACTCACGGCAATTACTGGCAGAACAGCAGCCCGCCCTATCTGGATCCTCGGAGAATCTGAACTCGGCTCCATTAGCGGCACCTGTTCTTACTTGGGGGTCTCCCAGCATTCAGCAGTGCCCCAGCTCAGCTTATCTACAGGAATCTGGAGCGGGTGGAATCTAGGAGGGGTTGGTTTGATTGTGGGCAATTATGGAAATGACTGTGAGTGCTACAAAACTATGGCAGACCCTGCCAGAGCTGACCCCCCACCCGGTACATTCTTTACGTTTCTCAACCAGAGACATTTCAGGACCAAGTATAGCCAAAGTGCTACTGCAGTAATCTGGATGTAAGGGAGGGAAGGAACTGGGCTATGAGTAGTGAAAGAATCTGCCATCACCACTAGGGCTCCAAGCAAAGAACAGAATATAGCTTCATTGTTGAACAGCGTGAAAACATGTGGGATGCAGCTGTGCAGTGGCGAGGAGTACATCTGCTGAGAGAGATAGACCATTAGACAGACTTACAGTTGGACAGATGGAGATTTGAGCCTGAGCTGACAAAGTCCTCATACACTTGCAAAAATACCAAATATAAACAACATTCTTTATATATTACAAATCAACATTCAAAACATTTCAGATAACTGCTCATATTTCAGGTAATTTCTATTTGTGTAAACAAATCTTTTTCTTCATGGCTTTGGTTATTTAAGCAAAAAGTGTGATCTTTCCCAGAAAAGATATCTTGTGGAAATTCGCATTTGCCCAGAGTCTGACACCCAGGGAGGATGTCCCGGAGGAAGATGGCTAGGTTTGAGTGTGACCACATAAGGATCAACAATGTGAGTCTGAAGCTGTGCAAGCTCTCATTGTGGCCTTTACTTCATTCTTATGAAGTGAGGAAATGTTCAAAGTAGACTCTTTTAACTCTCTGTTGGTTTGGTTTGGGGATTGTTTGCTTCATAATTCAGTGTTGTAATCACAAGTGTACACAACAGCACTGATGACAGAGTTTAACTTGTACTTTGTCACATTTTCCATTTCAAGCAGGAAAAAAACACTACCTCACACCTCACTGTGCATAATTCCACCTGAAGCTGTCTCGACTGTTCTGTGTGGTGGCCAGCACTTAGGGCCTACTCACACTAGCCAGTTTGAACCGAGCCCGAGCGCGTTTGACCACCATAGCGCGGTTCGTTTGACTAGTGTGAGTGCTCCGAACCGTGCCCGGGCGCGGCTCGATTAGCCGCCCCTGGCCCGCTTGGAAGAGGTGGGCCAGAGCACGGTTAGTTGGGCTCGGGCGCGGTTCGCATGTAGTGTGAGCGCCAACCGTGCTGGAGCATGGAACAAGACGCGTGACGTCACGGTTTTGCGACGCTCCAAAACAACTTGAATCTGTACTTGAGTGGATTATTTATAGCTGTGCTGACATTTACACTAGTCTGGTGTGGAAAACTCAAGTCTACACTCTCTTTTGATTCTGGCAATACTAGTGTTTTTCACGACAGGGGAAATGTCACTCTTTGGATTCTTAATGTACATACCTGTTATTTTCTCTAAATGCTAGTCTGCAGACCGTTCATTTTATGCATGTTGCAATGTGGTAATGCACTTAGACTTGATTTAGGCTTTACCTAAGTTGTAAATTTAACTTTTGCTTCCAAAGTGTAAATCATCTGTGCCTGTTCTCCTTGGTTTAAAAGTGTACTTTAATGACAACATATTACATCTTTATCATTGGGCTACAGTAAAGTCATTACAATACATTCATTCCCTTGGCATGTTAAAAGAATTGACAAAGTTGACAATTCAGTTCATGATTATTCTTTGCTATTATGTGTTGGAGAAAAGTGAAGTGAAAATGTAAATGAAAAATTTATTTTAATCATAACATTTCATCATGTAACACCCAGTCTTGCAGTGTCTATGCACCAGGGCAGGTTTCTCTCAGGCATATGGGACTGAGGTCTTGTCCAAACAAACTCATGAATCTAACGTCTTCTGTGCGGGTATTTGAAGCCAGGATGAGGCTGTTGTTGTTGTTAATACTCTTATTTGCTTTCAGAAGTTGTTTAATATACCGTAGCATATATTTACTATGCACTTTAACCTAACACTACCTCAAACCTCTACACTTTATAATTCGACCTCGAACCTCTACAATATATACCACACACTTCCATAAATTATACACCACACACACAAGGTAGCCTATTTTGTTTCACCACTGCACATGGTTGTGTTATGTGAAATACTGTTTTTTTTTTTTTTTTTATGAGAAGTGCTGACCAATCCCAAATAAATGGGAGATGGTTCTGAACTCTACATTTGTGGCCAGACATATTGCAACACGTTGGTCCAAGGGCACTGGTTTTCTGAATGAAGTGGTCTGTCTTTGAAGGTGCGGCTGCAGGCTGTTGCACAACTGCAAGAATGATGTCCTTCTCATTCTGAAATTAGCCTTCCACTCACAGTCTGTCCAGCTGCTGAGAACATGCTGCCACCACACAGCAGATCTCTGCCGAATCCATATGGTCCTGCAGCAGAATGGAAAAATATTGTTAACTGTATATAGTTTATGCATACACAATTACCTTACAGCACTTTGAAGTGAAATTAAATAAACAACAAACTACTACTCCAGTGCATACATAACAGTTGTGTCCCGTTGAATACGGGTGTCTTAATACAAGAATGTAGCTAATATTAACCAGCAAATTATATTAAGTTACATGATTATTACCTTTAGAACGCTACTGTCGTAATTACAAAAAAAACATTATACACATATTGTATTTCAAATTTCACAATACACTTTTCAATTGTATTCAATGACATTTCATTATATTAATTCTTACCATGTCGATGTACGGGAACTGTAGTCCGTAATCAAAGCTGCAAAGTCCTAGCTGCACTTCAGCTGGTACCTTGCAAACCTCCTCATACGAGCAGCACGATTACGTGAAAATTTTCGCGCCACTAAGGCGACAAATCTGTTTAACAACAGGCTGTGAGAGGGCTGTGGACCACCGTGTACCAAACGACACAAAATTATCCACAAATAAAACAGAGCGATGGACTCCGTTGTGTTCAGAGAGCGCCGCTCTTCCTGTTTATCCCGAAACCGTCGCACCATAATGACGTAAGCGTGCTCCGGCACGAATGCTGAAAGCCTATGTGAGTGCAGGCCAGAGGGGGAGTGGGGAGGGGGGACAATCGTCCTCTGGCCCGGTTCATGGCAACCGTGCCTAGTGTGAGTACGCCCTTAGCTGTGGGTCCAGTGGAGTTCATCTCTGGTCCAGCAGAAAAAAAGTTTGAATTATTTTGACTTACAAACATAACATATATGTTGAATTAATGTATTTTCACTGTAAAATGTTGTAGGTAGTTCTGTCTCTTTTGTGTGATGGACATGATGAGGATGATATACACTGCTGAGATACTTTTGGCCTTCTCTGCTTTGTCCTGCCATATGAAAATTCAATATTCTTGGAAACCAGTTGATTCCAAGTTATCAGATATGAGATGGGTCTTATCCAATGTAATGACATTATTTTTCACATTCTATTGTTGATAGGGATAATTGTTATTATACTACAGTTTAAAATAAAACACATCAGTGTGGACATAGTGTGTCAGCACTACTGTGGGACATTTGTGCATAGTTCTTATACTGAAGACAGTTATAAAATTAGTTAACATTTAATCCCTGGAGGCCACACAACAGTATGAAGAGCATAAGCTATGCTAAAAACACACCATATTTTCTCTTGTTTCATGGTGTTCGCTAACATGAAATCATTTGTGTCAGCTGCTGCTTACAGCGCTTTAACCACGTGTGTGCTTTCCTTTCATGGAAGCTATCCCTCACCTTGTAGCACACAGCAGCATTGTGTTACTCTCACACCTTCTTTAATAGTCCTGTTTGGCAATTGTTAGCCCTGCAGCACACAGAGATCGGAAAGTGTTCACAATGTCATTAATACTCCTGACAACAGCTTAATGAGGCCTTACCATCTGGTTATGAAAGCTTTAGGGAAAAATGTGAGAGAAAACGCAAATCAGATCCAGTAGCAATTCGCAGCTGTGTGAGTGTGCCTGATTTCCACTTGAACAAATCTAAACACATGAGGACATTTTAAGTGTAGTGACTTACGCAGCGTCATCTCTACTGAGTCAGTGACTGAGCCTGGGCTGTCTGCCCAGTATCAACAGCCTCTAAATCACTGGCTTCAACCATCAGACCACACTCGCTCGCCTGCAGCTCCATCAGCCCTCCCTCCTCTGTACCACCCTGGAGTGTCCTTAGGCCTTGTTTGGCTCAAGTATATACATGGCATGAGTAACTGAAGCCACCCAGGGCTCCCTGGCGTGGTGGCACTAGACACCTACTGCGCTGTACAAGTTGAGTAGACAAAGCGTCCTGTAACTGTTTATGCTCTACTCAATGCTCGATGCATACCAATACATACAAATACAGTCACATGGCCTCAGGGAGATGAATCCAGGAGCACTGGCTTCATTGTAGCTTACAGGAAATGTAAGAAACCGATTAGGCCTTCTCAAGATGCCTTTCTAGCTCTACTCAGATGTGGTCAGTCCACCTCTTAAAGGTCTCAAACCTCTCACTTAATTTTGAAGTCTCTTTTTAATCCAAAATCAGAAGGAAGATAAAAAATAAAGTGACCATCTCTCTTAGTAGTTGTTGGCTTATAGCCTCTGGAGTAAGCTTTGAAAGGGGCTATTTCCATTTCCTCCCTGTTGCAGTTTCTTTGGTCTTCTCTGAAGCCTATAATACAGCACAATCCCCAGAGGCAAGTAAGAGGTTAATGCACAGATTGATGACTCTTTGTGGTCACTTGTTTGTAAATGTTTCCATCGGGGTTAAAAAGACTCCAAAGTGGTACCATGTAAGGCAGTATGTGTGCAAATTGCAGATTCATTCCTGTCAGGAATCACTTTGCTGTAAATGAATTTGGTGGGATGGGTGTGTGGTGGTAAGTGTGGTCTGGTGTGGGTAGCAATGATGGTGGTCCCTGACTGTCGATGCTCTCCCTTCTTTCCCTCCTAGTACCCCGCCGTCCCCGGCCCATCTGTTCCTGCTTGGCCTCTCGAGCTCTCCATCAGGTAGGCCTTTTGAGAGCCCCTCTCATCTTATGGGATAGGAAAAAGCCGAGTGGGGGTTATAGGTTTCTGATTGTCTGTGAAGGTTCTCAGTCATCCAGGACATCTTGACAAAAAGGTTTAAGTAAAAGCATCTGAGTCCAGATGCTTTTACTTAAACCTTTTTGTATGTGTCTGATTGTACACGTGCACCTGCATATGCTGTGTGGCAAGTAAGGTAAGTATAATGGATGTAATGATACATCCAGTAACACTGATCTATTGAATAAACAAATAATGAGTCAGTAGCATTCTTTAAAGGCACTGTTTGCATGTTGCACATATCATTTTGCTGCTGTCAGGTGCAAAACTCAAGCTGTAAAATTGAAGATATAAAATAAAGACATAAAGTGAGGCAATATAATATAGACCCTTTAACTGTTTGCTAACAACATGAGCTGTGTGAGTATTTTAGCAACAGAAGTTAAGCACACCGCAAAACATTGTCAATGGACAAAAACACATTAGCAACTGGCAACGTGAGTATGTAGAGGACATTAGGTACAGTTATCCTAATAGACTTAGTGAAATTACAGACATTGAATCATTGTCCATTCAATTCACATAATTGTGAATTTGGCTATAATTGAGCCTGCAAACCCCACTTATTGTAAAAAGTTATTAGAAACAGCACCGTAGTTTAATTCAATTTAGCAAAAACTCACTTTATCATTCAAACAAAAATGCCTCAGATGCACTAACCATATTAATCTATTCCACTCTTATTTAGAAGACGCAAATGGAAAGTATTATGCCGCCATTATTTGAAAAAGTAGCTTTGAAGGTGGTCCTCAGCATGACTCTGTGGAGGGATGGTGGTTTGATCATGCAGCGCTGTACTGCTTCTCTTGAAAGTGGACATTATATGGTTTTCCCATGGCTTGTGGTCAGTTGTGAAATCCTGGTTTTCACAGGCTCTTTGCGTTGGGATCATTTTACAACAGAAGACTGAAGAGGCAAATGGAACAGGCCCTCTTGTGAAGGCAGTTAGGTGTGGAGAGAATTTTTTTTTTTATCCCTAATATACAAAAGTCATAGTTTGGGATCCCACTTTGTTTTATTGTCCTATAGGGATTTGTTTTGAGGCCGTATTTGCGTCTAATATTTCATTTTATGTTAAGAGGCTAAATGAAAAGTTGTCTGGAATAAGAGTCATTTTTATAACATGCCACGGTCTCCTGTCAGGAAGTCTTAGTCCATATTATGTCTGCTATAAAAAATAACTGTCATACTTTTATTACAGTGTACAGTAACACTTGCAGTGGATCCAATAGCTCTTGGTGGAAACTGTAATTTTGATTACAGTACCTGGTTTGTAACTGCTTTTGTTAGCTTCACTTGTTCTCAACTTGGTGTGACACCATCACGCTTCACAGTTTACATCCAGGTGCTTTTCCATGTGCCCTTGCTATTATCCTCTATGTATCACCCGACACTTACAGTATAACCGGAGACTGCAAAGTCTCCAAAGTGGTTATGCACAACTGCGTGTTGTTGTGTTTTGACTCCCCATTGCCGTAAGGTTTTCATTTGTGGCAGAGCCTGGTTTCAGGAGTCAGTGACAGACTCACAACAAACCCTGTTGCAAATCAGGAGAATGGATTTTATTTGCATTACATTACAGTAACCCAATTACCAGCAAACATTTCCATGCTGTCAGATATTTTCCTACAAATGTTTCCTTTTTCTCTTGTTTTTCTAGTATGCAGGTTCTGGAATCTAGGACACATGATTTTTGAGTTATTACTAAACTGGGCTGTAAGCTACAGATTTAGCTAAAGATCTAGAAAAAGTGCAGGAAGCAATTATAAAATGCACACCCCACAGAGCAGTCAGTAACATGGACCTGATACCTGTCTGCGTTAATGCAAGTCAGTATGGAGAAAAACATCAGAACAGGAAGATGCTCTATCCTTTCTAAAGTTAGTTACTTGAATATTGACCCTTTTTCCAAATATATTGAAAACAGTTGTTTACTATTGTAAACAGTTACACATTAGGGCACCTTGAAGGCTTAACTGGAAGAGTATATACCACATCAACATGGCTCAGGTTTGGATCCAAACTCATGTTTCCTGTTTATCTACCATTGGGCTTTTTGTTATCAAAAGAGTAAAAACCCTGTAAATATATATTATAAATCAGTTCCTCTGCTTCATTGGCCAGTTGTTAAAGGTTTATATAGGTGATAGCACACTTGTCTCCTGCTACTGTATATGTTGTACTCTTGTATTTACGTATGCGCAGGTTATCATGTCAGATCAAGATGAACGCAGTTGCTTTCCACCTGCGTCTGCCTGCACAGACTACAAACACTGAGTGCAACATGGTAAAAATTGTCTTGCAAGCATGGGTATTGACATCGGATTGGTTTTAAGCTGACACCCCCCACAAATCCAGGCAAGGCAAAGTTTCTCACGAAAACCTTGTTACTCATTCAAAGCTCTGTTAAAACTACAGCATAGTTGGGGTTCACCAAGCTTGATTGAGCAGTTGTGTCCTCAGCCCAGGGGCCTTCTCAGCATGGCTCAGTTTAGATGGATAGGGTCACTGCCCTGTCTGTCACAATATATGCCCCTTCATCTTTCAAACACTCATACGTCATATTGACACCAGGACTACTGCTATGTGGTCTGAAACTGGCTCATGTCCCAGCTGAAGCCCTATTCGTGCACCAACATAAAACGCATTTCACATAGACTTTAACCACTGTACTGTCTAAACCGTAAACACTTCTTCATTATATGCATTTTTCCGTCATTGCCTATCAAAGCAGACGACAAATTCAGCAAATTCAGTGTCAATAAACACTGGATACTTGTTTGTACTTCAGTGTGGGAAAGATTATTTTGTTAATAATTTGGGTAACAAATGATAAATCACCAAAGCTAATTGCAAAGATACAGAAGTGAACTTGTGTGTGTGCAGTCCCCACTGTGCTACATTCCAGATGCTGATAGTGGTATTGGACCACCAAGGACTTAAAGTACACTTACACCACTTGTGATGTACAAAGGCTCTGATAAAACGTCCCCGTTTCCTGCTTATCCATTCCAAGCCATTCAAAGTATATTGTTTGGTCTGCTATGAGGCACCTTTTATGTGATCCTAGACAACTCAAACCTGTACATGTCCCTGGTCTTCATGAAACCAGTTACTTAAATGGTTCAGAGTCATCCCTTATTTTGTCTCAGTTTTCAAAATGAATGAATGTTGATCATCTGTTTTTTTGTTTTTTAATACTGTTAATCCCCTAATGAGTGTGCAGTCACTTCAGTGGCTAATGCCCTTTATCCTTTCCCTTTCTTCATATGCTCCCCTTTGTTTGTTTTATTGTCCATGACTTCCTGTATTTGATCATCAATTCTGAACTATTGGCAGATGTGCTTTTACACTGTCTCATCGGGACATCACCTTGTTTTGTCAACTTGGTCTGTACCAAACACAAAGGTTTGAAAGTCAAGACCTAACAGCCCAGGAATAAAACCTGTATCAGTGTTACCTTATTGTAGTCTTTTCTTGGTTTCAGTTTCAGGATTGGTTATAACTTGGTCTCGGTGATTGTAGTCCTGTCTACAACAAAACCTATTGAAACAGACTTTCTCTAATAAATCAGGACAGTGTGCTTCATTACACACACTTTAACTTCTTAAACACATTGGATTGTATCCTTGTGCTGTACAAGTCGTCATTACATACTTATGGGTAAGTCATTTAGTGCTTGACTGTAATTGTGCAGTTACTGCCTGCACGAGCAGGTGTTTGACATCGATGCACAGAGATTTACAATATGTGGTAAAGAAGTTGTAAAATGAAATGTGTTTTATTCAGCCTTTGGCAAAAGAGGAATGGGGAGTCTTGCCAACAGCAAGCCACAACTGGAATCAGCACTGCTTTGACACAATGTCTTTGATTAGTAAGGTTGTTATGATTTTATAGGCCAAGTCATAGAAGCCATGTGGCATGTATTTTATTAAGATGCTAAATGAACTGAGCCTGTATCCTTGTGGTACATTCAGCCCACCAAAAGAGCTCTGTGAATTCTGAAATCCAACCCTGAGTTGACTGAAATTGACAATGGTGGTGAGAGAACACAGCAAAAATCTCAACTATTGTTTCTGAATTATTTGTGTACCACAGTGCAAAAATGAGACACATTTCAACACTTGCATGTCCTTGGGAAAGTGGATTTTTTTCTCCCAGTCTTTCATAACCTGTGGCTCGCAGACTGCTTCAAGTAGAAGCTAACTGCCAAGTATCATTGTGTACTCCAAATGTTTGTGTGGTCAGCTAGGCAGTGTTGTTGTGGTTGGATCACATCATTAATGTTCATACATTCTTTAAACTGTTGTAGATCTTCTATGGTGCATTCTATTATTGAAAGAACCAATACAGCAGTCATTAAAAGGGGTGTCATTCTGCTCTAGGCATTTTTTTTACTGCCTCACAGACACAATGGCACTATACATCTATGGACTGTGAAATCAGGCTTCAGATCTTTACTGATAATTGCTTTGAAAGCTGCCAAAAGCATGCCTTTAAACTGGTTAACCAGTAATCCAAGTAAAGACAATGCATTTATATGAACAATAACTAATTTCACCTTATCATTGGTCAGCTTATTAGTTCTGTTTTGAAGTTTGGTGCTGGAGTGCTTCAGAATTTGACCAGGCTTGCCTTTTCATTTGATGTTGGAGGGAGTAACTTCTGAGAATGTTTCTGCAGCAATCATCTAGAATAGAGATCAGTAAAGGTCAGAGGTTGAAAGATATGATATTACGTTGAGATTGGAAAGTCAATGCTCCCACAAAAACCCCAACAAACAGAACCAAAACAGAACATATCTTATTAGGTTCTTCAAAAAGGGCCCTTTGTAGCACAGCTATACAGTTTATCAAGATACCACAAGCCTTAGCCATGGATCTCAAGAAAATAGGATTGTATGTCAATCATTCTAATTCATGTAAGGCTATAGCTACTCTAAGAATAAGAAATAAACCATGCCCAATCAGAAATGGTCCCATGATGCTGGGCAGCCAACTGTATACAGTCACATTCAGGGCAAAGGTTTAGCAGCTCCTTCAAGAATATTATAAATTGACAATAACATTTTCAACATCAATAACACCTAAACTATCTAGCCTTCACTTACCATATCAGTACCAAACCAATAAAATGTAGAAAATTAGGGGTGCAGTCATCCAAATTTCTCAACATCGGAGTAACACACCTGGATTATGTGGTTCATTGTTGGAGTACTTCTGCACATTTACGGATTACTCCAATTAAGGTTTGACAAAGCGCACTGAGCATGCTCTTGAGCCGACAGTGGCACAGAGTAACACACGTAAACAGATGAGAAAAACAAGAGCACATAAGAGACATACTCACTAATTTTTAGATCAGCAAAGCCTCAGGCTCCTAATTGTTGGCTATTTTGGTCTGTCATGTTCTAAAAAGTTTATTAGAACAAGCTAGTCTACTGTAGCTTAGTTCATGTGCTTTCAGACAGCGCAGTTGCCGAGTACGGAACCTGTTGTTCCTACTATGTTGTGTTCATGTGTTTTTAACTCGTAAACTCATTGTGTTACCGTTGATATTTATTAATGATAACAAAGCAAATCAGCCAGGTATGTTAGCATTCAATGCTACAAATGAGTCAGGTTTAATGTAAGCTCTGTTATAAGAAAGGCTTAATGCGTTTAAATACAAAAAGACTACATGAACAACATCAGTCTAAGCGGGGCAATGCAGACACAGTACTACAGCTTGCTCTTGTGCATGTCAACAAGGACAAAGTGACAAGTCCCGCTGAGAGGGCTTAATCAAGCTATGAACACAGGTGGACGTAAGCTCTGCATGAAAACGTACTGAGTCTGTTTAACCAACATATACCTTGTAATAATTAATAGAAGTAAAGCTGTAAGACAGTGGTTGTCTTTATAAAATATGTGAAAATTTTAATAATCTCATTCGAGAGAAAGTTGTACTGTGTGGATAGGTTTAACCGTTGATTTTTAACGTTAATTACGGCTGTGTATAGAACAAGTCGAGCTAGCCTAATATTTGATTCATTAGTGCTGTTGACATTTAAAAGTAGAAACTTAAGTGAAGCCTGTAAAACCTGAGTAAAATTGTAGCAATTTTTAAAAAGGTTTAAGTCGCCAACATCAACATGTAAACTCAAGGACATCCTTGGACCCACGTACCTGCTGCCTCATTAGCAGAGGAAGGAGGAAGCAATATTTGAGCAAATGTTTGCGTATCCAAGTGTGACAACTTCTGCCTCGGCCAGAGACGGGTCATATGCTTGTGCCTCTTTGTGAAATACTTCTCAACTGCTCATTTTTACGACTCGTGTGATTCCACTCAGCGGTGTAATTTTTGACCGTAACATCTTAATTAGATCTTCAGCTGCCAAACTCTGTGAAACAACAATTTATTTCATCGCAAACACACTTTTCACCTAACCCATATACAGATTTTAATTCCACATGTCCTATATTTTCCCAATATTTGGTAAATTTATAAAGATTGGATTTGGATTGTAATTTATATTTATATAATGTGTGTGAAAATACTGGACTATCTCAAAACATAGAGTGTCATTTGTCACTAACTAATTTGATGCTCTTCATTCTTTTCATGTAAGTGTTCATCTTTGGGGGGTTGCCACATAATATACAATTACAACCCTTTTCAATTCTAAGGCAGGCTAAGACATTTAAAAGTGGTCTTACATTTTTTATTTTATTTTGTAAAATAAATCCTTTTAAATCTGAAATTGTGCTGTGGAGCTGTCTTTAGGCAAAGATAGTGTTTTATTGGCGCAAACTTTGTAAACATACAAAGTTTAAAGGATCTAATATTTATAGCACTAACTTTAGCTGGTGAAATGTATATTTTCTTGTTCTGTCTTGTCAGTACACAGTCTGTGCAATGTGACATTTTAACGTAACAAAGTATCACAGAGCAATCTCAAGCCAAACAGTATATTGACACATGGATACATGGATACATAAAGGAGGCATGGCTGTATACAGATTATGCCAATGATAATTGTTTAGAGGGCTGTTTGGACTGGCTGTGTGTCACAGTGGAGCCCTGGCTAAACATTTACTGGGTGGTGGCAGGGTCGGAGGCATGCTTGGCTCAGCGAGTCTCGGTCCAGGAGCGGGTGGTATATCGAGGGGGGCAGTTTGTTGAAGTCACTAACGGCTGGTGTGGCCAGCCAGTGACACGCACTCCTCAACCTTTTACCATTTAGGGGGCCTTGGACTGATATGAGTGTTATTGACCCAGAGGCCATGTGTGGCATGTTTAGGGTCTGCAGAATATATCCCAAGCCTTAACCTATACAACAGAGCCAATTATAATTGTGAAAGGCCAAACAATACAATCCATCAGTCAGCTTTCTGGGTAAACAAGAATGGGCGGCTCATGGCAGGGTGTAAACTCCAAATCCCAGTGAAGCTAAGGGTCAGTGGAGCTGTTTGATTGTCTAATTGGGGGAGGACTCAATGTTAGAAAGTGCGCTTGAGCAAAAGAGAATAAAAAGAGAGAGCACGGAAGACTGTGCATGTGTTTGTGTGCATCACAGGTCAGACACGGCGGGTCTGGAGGCCTTAGACACCTAATGAATGTGTGTTTGTTCTTCAGACCCCACACACCTTTGTTTATTTGAACATGGGATAGTGTTCCTGAGCTGTTTTATCCATCCCATGTTTGCCACTTAACACATGCACCTCAGGATTGGCCTCTGCGCTGGTGTGAACCATGTTCAAGAAAGAGCAAAAATATCGGCCATAGATAAATAAACCGTATCTTGTAGTTTGTGGACACAGTGTTCTTATGCATAATTGTTTCTTCGCGATAATGAAGAAAATTCACACGGCTCCAGTGTGGACGGAGCCAGGGGCATCGAGCCAACGGAAGATTGGCGGTCGGTTTAGTGTCAATGATGTGGTGATGTGGGTCAGGGATAGCAGCAGCAGCAGCGGTCGTTGCACAGTGGCTAAGAGCCCAGACAGACCACCGGGGAGGAGGCCCTCACCTCTCTCCTCAGCCATCAATCACTCACACACATATAAGCACAAGATAGATACAAGCAAACACAGCCAGACACTCATCCTCCCTGCTCTCCATTAAGTTCCATTCAATATTACTGGCAGTAGAAAACATGGCAATTTAAACCACACTGTCTATTTTTTATTCCATATATTTGATACGCACAGGCAGTGATTGATGTTACACATGTCTCTGCAAGATAACTAATGTGGAATTTCAGGGGTAGTTGTTAAGGTGGATTTACATAGTTGCGAGTGAGCTAAAAAATGTTTACATAAAAACTCCATTTTGTCTGTTTGGAAATGTATGTATACAAGTGAGTTTTTTGAAGAACGTCAGTCTTGGCACACGTACTGCAAATATATAATGTTATATTAGAATTACAGTTAAGTGTTGGTTAATGTTAGCATGACAGGCTGTTGGTTATACCAGTGATGTACAGTATATGTTTGCACATTACATTACATTATGAAATGTTACTGTCTCTATAACATTACCTTGTTCAAACAGTATCCTTGAAACTTCTAGTGTCACAATTAGGGGTGGGAATCACATGGTGCCTCACAACGCTATATGCTTTCTGATACACATCCACAATAACAAGAATATCACGATACAGCAATTTTGCATATATTAATTCTTTATGTCAGTCTCATTTTATTATACTTTGTCGGAAATTACCCAATGTCTATAAATGCTTTTAGTTTTTGCTTAGTTCCTCTTGTGCACATAACTACCACAGTATATACTGTATATCTACTACAGTCCTTTTCCAGTGAAAAATTCTCTAAACAACACTTGAACAATACTTGATTTAATATATTGTACCACCTCATAATAATAAATAAAAGATTTCCCCTTCATGATGTATTATGAAACAGCTATAATATGTCTAACCAGACACCAAGAATTTCATAAATGGATATTGTTTGGTAAAATGTTTGCCAATGAAAGTTTGTTTGCCTCTAAAGTTTTCTAAACAGCACAATACAAGCTTCTTGAAATAGTTTCACCAAGGCAGGACATATTTCCCAAAGGAGAATGTATCATGTCTGCTTCAAGGTGTTTTGTATTAGCATAAGTTTCTCTTTGTACTAGACCTGCTCAACGTTATGTCAGTGATGGTGAAGTATGTCTTTGACCTTTGTGTCTCTCATGTGGAGGTCTGCGATTCATCTGGTGTTAGCTGCTTCATGCTAGTATCAAAACTGACAGTTATTAATGTTTACAATTCGCTGCATGAAATTCTCCCTGAAGGTGGTGATGAGTTGGGCGTCTGGAGACGATAAAGTACAAGTATTTATGGGACAGCATATTGTAGATATAGTGATTTATATTATTTTTAAATAAAATTTAATTAACTGTATGGAGGCTGTGGTGTGGCAGCCTTTGCAGCAGCTCCATGCTTCCTGCTAATTGTCTTCATTCTTCGGGACGCCATTTTTTTTTCAACCATGCTTTTTGGCTCACAGTATTCTTTGTATTGAGCTGGTAGCCCTCACCAATACACCTGATATTTCCAGGAAGCCAAGGTAAAGGAGGCGGCAAGTAGGGCTGCATAATATTACGTAGAAAAACACCTACCTTGTGCTGGATTCTCACGAGATTGGTGAGTGCACACTAAAATCCATCTTATACTGCTCCTGGCAATGCATCTGTTCACAATCCACTGCTGCTTTGGACCAATGATGTGGCCTTACTGACAGTAATGGGCGTGTATGCTCCTAATATTTGTATTTAGTTAGATGTTTAGTATAATTATATTTCTGCAATACCCTATTCGATGGTGCAATTAGGTAGATTTTAATGTTAGTAAGGAGAAAAGTATCACTTATGTTGTGTTTTATTTTCACACTAACATATAGGCATTTGGTCGACTGTTACATACACCCCACACAGAGGCTGCCCTGATGGAGCACCTCTTTAATTCAGAACAGCACTTGCTATTCTCAGCAGGCTCTGTGATAGTATTCCTTCTGAGCCTTTCAGTTGTTTGAAACATTCGACTGCAGCGCAAGGCCTTATTGCCCACCCAAAGAGGTTATATGGATTCTCGACTGCCCTCGCTCCCTAAGTGGGTGGTCCTCTGGGGCATGGCTGAGGCACAGGTGGAGTATTGTAGGGGTGCTCACTAAAAATAACCCCTCCTCACTCCCCCACCAACAACCCTTCTCAATCCTGCTTGCTTTTGCCACACCTGCTTTCATGGAAAGGTGGGCTAAATTTTGCAGAACCCACCATTAGACCGTTACGGCAGTAAACACTAAAGGTGAAATGTTGACGTAAACAAATCTGTGAGTTAGCAGTGCTGGAAAAAGTAGTAAGTTTATAATACTGTCTTCTTTGCTTAAAAAAAACACAACAAAAAAATCTATTAAAGGCAATTAAATTTTGTTGTGTCACAAGATGCCCCATCATTAAAAATGCTCCCATGCCCTGGTTTTGTAAATAATTATAGTTCTGCTGAATCTGTTTTATAAAGTTTACATGGCAGGTTCAGTGCACCCTATCTGTTGTTTAGAACCCATGCAAACCACCAGTAAGATGTTGACATATAGCAGCCTTGGTGTCCTGCACAAGACATGAAATACTTGTGGCCGTAATAAACAAGAGCATAAAGAGGGATCTCTTCAAAGTGCCTCATTAGGGGTCACTCTTGTCTGACCGTCTCTTGTCTCACTATCAGCAGGTCTGTCCCCAGCTTTCTGAAGGGCTGTTTATGAGACACCAAAATGCTGGCTGGTAGCATAATTAAAATGATCTGCATTTACACAGATCTGTTGAGAATGCTGTAGTAGGCACAGTGCCCCTACAATAGTGGCACTAGTAAGATAAGTTTAGAAGTAATTTGTCTTGGACAATCAAGAGACTACATCCCACAAAAAACATATTAATAAACAATTAATGCACAACAGCTGACATTCAAATAGGAAAATATCATTGCACCTGCCCTGCTCTGAAACACATTTCACGCCCTGTGGAAAGATTGCACATACAAATATTTTTACACAAAGTTAAATATAATTTTTTTTAAATACAAAGAAATATTGCACATTTCCCTGGAGTCCACTAAAAAAATTAGAGTAACAGTCATTTCACCTGGTTCACTCTGACCATGCTTTATTGAAACCAATCAAACCTTACATCACAGTCATTACACACAAGAAGAACCAATCGCTCCAAAACAGGTTTTATCTGCATCAGCGATGATAAACTATAAGGTGTCAGTATGGACTTGTAGAATCAGAACTTGGGTTTTGAAGCACAAAAACACAGTATTTTGCCATTTTTATTCTTCTTGCTGTATGTAGCCAGCAGCCAATAGCTGTCTTGGACCTGGTCGGGATGTGAAAATTTTAATGAGGACACTTTTGTACACCCCAAAAAATCCAATCATTAAAAATGTACCAGTTAATGTAGTGTCAATGGCATCCTTGTAAAGAAACAGCAAAAACTGATTATAATCTTGTTTTTAGTAAAATGCATCTGAAAGCGTTTTCTCTTCTTGGTACTGATGCTGGATGTGCTCACCCAGACAGTCACGCCTTACAGTTAGACCACCTGCTCACATGTGCTAACAGAGTGATTTATTGTTAAAAGTCAAGGCCTCATTGGCAGCAAACATGTGTCTCGATCATTGGAGAATGACGGAATAGCATCACAATAATGAAACGTTTTTTTCATTGACTTATAATAGAGAGATATTTGTGCAGGACTACAGCAGGTGCTCCCTGTATAGATTCTTTCTTTACACAAAGACATAGCTGTGTGGTCCATCCACCTGCACTTATATAAAAAGAGGCCAGAATTTGTGATTCAATGAACCATTTATAAAAGTTCAAGTACATGGTCTGTATTTTTTTCACCTGTACACCAATGCAGAATAAAAAGCCTCCTAGCATTTTGATAAGTGTCTCACAGCTAAAAAGCTAACATTGATGCAAAGTTGCCTAATACAGTGACAGTTACCGAACACAATGTGGAGAATGTCAAAGGATCAGCCAACTTCATGTGAGGCTAAAAATCCATTATCAGAGTTCCTATCCTCTGACGTCTCACATAACTTCCTGCTCAGATCTTTGCGAGGGCCAGATGGTTACATTGGCCACTGGGGAAAGCAAGGAGTCCAGAGAGACAGTTTTACAATGTGCAATTACTGGACAGATAAACTGAACGCTCAACAAAGCAAGGCATTTCCAGATCCTTGGCTTCTAGACTTTGATAAGGAGCAAGCAAGCTGCATTCCTTGGCCAATTTACTGTCTTCAAAATGAACAGACCAGCACTAATGAACACTTTAACTGTGCCTGAATAGGAGATTTTTGTCTCAGTGTAATAAGACCAAAGCACTGTAGATATACTTTAAAGCACGCTCCAATGATCTAAATGTGGAACTATAAATGAGCGCTTAAGAAGCTTTGCGAAGCATTGAAGGCTGTCTGATTTGTCTCGGGCTTGATTACATGCCAATTGATGTGAGAGGGGATAGGATTTCTTAACCAAATGAGCGGCACATATTGCTACACTCAAAAGTTCAGCCTCTTTTGTTCCACATTAACATTTCACAGAAGGATCAGGCGCCTGCCTTCTGTGTGTTACCCCAGGGAGAAAGAATCACCCACAAACTGACACTGATACAATCTCCAGGTAATGTGGGCCTGCCTACAAGCCAGAGGGTGTCTGAGGATATGCTATATGTGTGTATGTGCGCACGTCAGATTTTGAGGAGGGACCCAGCACCACTCGTGTGGTCACAGGGCCAAAGTTCAGCCAGAAATGTGTGGCCCGAGGTCGAGAGGTGCTATGGCCTCCGTTAACGGTGAGGCTAAAGTTACAAGCTCTCTCTTTTCTTCAGGCTGGGCTGCCATTTACATTTCTCACCATGACACGCGTGACAACCCCCACCTTTGAGTCAGGTGACACGTCCGTTAGAGGTTAAGCAAGAGCCAACAACAGACAGTGGGGTGTGAAAAAACTGATTTAAGTGGCAGGGCTTTGATGTTCAAGGCAAGGTTATTATAGTTATTGCATTTTTCAATAGTTTTTATTTTTTATTTTTTTGTAAGGATTTTTTGTTTTCAAATTCAGTTTAGTTTTTATTAGTTTAACTGTTGACTTTAGTCTTTTTTATAATAGGTTTTATTTGTCATGGGTAAGATTTATAAAGGTCAGAAAAAGTATTGTGTAGTAAAAACATTAAACAGTTTTAGAAATATGTATTCACAATGTATTCAACAATAATGTCAGTACATAAAATGTACATATGGGCACAAATATGTAAACAGTCAACACAAGACGCCGTCGTAAGTGCAAAATGTGTAAGTGACGTGTGCCAGGGGAAAATAAAGAATAGACTAATGAAAACTTAGATAAACAGCATGTATTCAACCCTTTCTTGGCTACACATGTACCTGGTAGTACACTGAGAGCCAGACAGCTGCAATATATTGCTCCATCTCATCTCTTAGCTTCTGTTTTCGAGGGATGGGGTCTTGGTGTTCTCCTTAAGGTAAGCTGGGTAGGCACCTTGTGTTTGTTCTCAAATGTAGGATTTTTCCCTTTAACAAATTGTCCACATATTTTACCACCTTCCACTGCGAGGCAATGCTTTTATCTGACACACACTCATATTCAAAGTAATCCCAGACGATTCTGCCGCTTTCTTGCGACTTTTGGTACCGCCATGATGCCAGGCGATGGGGACGGACTGTGCTGTGTTCAATTTGACATGGAATGTCAGAATTTCTGGGTTCCCAGTCGGAAATGTCAACTCTGAAATATATATTTGCTCTATAAAAGACATTGACAAAGATGAAAACAATCTCTAATTTTTATTTTAGTTAGTTTTTGCAAACAGACTACAGTTTTAGTTTGTTCGTTTTTTTATGTCTTGTTTTTGTTTTTATTTGAGTTAACAACTATGTTTTTACTCCTATTTTTTTTTTTTGCCTAGTTTTTATTATTCCATTCTTTTTGTTAACGATTATAAGCTTGGTTAAAGGCAGTCGCTTGAAGAAAATGTTGCCATTGTATGTTTATAATAGCTTTTGACACATCTAACTTAATATGTCTAAGCACAATTTATAATTACAAATACTGCACTGTAGGATTTACAAAGTTGTTTTCAGTTCCTGGATGTTTTCGGTTAAAGTTTTTAGGAGTGATGTGTTCCGGGAACAAATGAAATTAATAGGTGCATCCTGCAAACTCAGACACAAACACATTGACATTCTCAGCCAGGTCTGTTTAAGTGTTCCCCAGACGGTATGTGATCCGCAGACAGGATCAGGACAGTCCTTCCTCCTGCAGCAGTCAGCTTTGGGCTGTAGGATCAGTCTGGCGAGGTCATCCAGACGGAGATGCAGACAGAAAGGATCTCTCTCCTTTATGATGCTCCTGAGCCCGCACACAAATATGCTGTGCTTTTTCAGTGTTGTCCAGCCTGATGTTACTACCAAATGTTGTTGACATCTTTTTCAGATTGTCTCTTCTGTACGTTCTAAACGTCACGTCCAGTGGAGTAGATTGTTTTAATGTACATTACTCTTGCATTGGTGGTTAAAAAACCATGGAAAAGCATGAAAATGACATTTCCATTAAATCTTCTTAATATTTACTGTAATTTCATAATAAAAAGTTATAGTGTTACATATCATGCATTAAGATATGTGCCTTATTTATCACTGTTTAAAAGTTAAGAATATTTATAGTACAAACTTATTAAACTAAAAACCTAACTAAACCACCACTAAACACCAAGACATATCAAACCAGTTTAGTGCTAACCCTATCCCTGCCACACCATTGTGATGCTGCAATTATCTCCCCTTTTCATGAAAGCATTGCTGGTATTTTGCTGCATGTTTTCCTTCTTCCCTTCATTTTTTTAGCTGTTTTCCTGTTCAAGCAGACAAAGCCAGTGTTGGAACAGATACTTTAGCTGCATTATTGGAAGCCATTTGTTCAATGTATTGTAGACCAACAGCTAACGTCCCTGATTCGAGCATACAAGCATATGACTGGCCAAAGCCAGACATTCTATCTATTAACACCTATTGTTCTTTATTGATTCTTATTACAATAAGCCATTACATTGCAGGGGGCTGCTATCTCAGCATCTTTAGGCCTGAGACGGGGTACACCCTGAACAATGGCCAGTTAGTGACAGGACAGGACAATAACATACACTAACACAGAAAACCACTTCTATTCATTCACTATTTAAATTCACTTATTCACCTACATATTCACATCTTTGGACTGTGGGAGGAAGACAGAATATGTGCCACAGTAGGGACATGCAGTATTATACTGAGTATTTGATTTGCCTATTTACAAAATAGACTATTAGTCTTGTAATTCACAGTATTTCTGATTCTTTAATAAATATGTCCAATGCATACTGTCAATTGTTTTCCAACTTTTCATTCTCTCTGCCTCTGTCTAACTGCTGGTATTTTAGGGAAAAATAACAAGCTCCGGGGTGTGTATGTGTGCATGTGTTTTGCGCTGTTGGCTGCATAGACTGGATGGGCTGGCTGGCTGTGCGCAGGGCTGGCTTCTTGTGTGGTCCCCCGGCAAACTTTATGATTTATTCAGCTAAAGGCAGAGGACCACGACCCCCAGTGACCACAGAGAGAGCGCTGCACGTGGGTTTAATGATTTCACCACAAAAATGTCTGCTATGGCTGGGCCTGCATGGAACTAAAGACCCCCCTCCACCACCACTGAGAGAGGTGTGGGGGTGAAAAAAGAGCTCAGGCTGACTGTCCTAAGTCAGATTACAAACACTTCTACAGCTACTTGGATGAATTACAAGGAACGAAGTGGACAGGCTGCATCCTACGGCATGTCCCTAATGTTGTACGCTCTCGTCCTTCAACAAAGTGATCCGACATGTTATTCTTTGTCACGCACTCTGGTATTTATCTTTCTCTACGTGGGCCCCTCCTCTCTTGAGTCTTGTTGCCAGTGGGAGATGGCAGAGGCATTATTAAAATGTGGACACACTGAGGATGATGTAACTGAGCTTTCAAAAGCAGGGAGAGGGGCAGAAATAATAGTGCGCTGGTGGTAGGGGGGTGGGGGGGTAATTTGGCACATTTTTTATAGCTGGTGTCCAGGTCTGCTGGCTCGAGAGTGTGACTGCTGAGGGCTTGGATCGGGACGCTACGCTCAGTGCTGCCCCCCTCTCTGTCTGTTTGGATACACTTGGCCAAACAAGATGATGTCATTTGCTGGGGTTTGTTGATGTTCTTCATAAAGAGACAAAATGACAGCTAATTATGGCAGGAGCAGGAACAAAAGGCTATTCACTTCTAGTTAAGCTTCATACTGATTTATACAAAGTGACATTTGGTTCACAAACAGCACACAGTTTTTGGTCAAATAGACTGAAAGTATACACTAGCCACAACATTATGACCATTATAACCATTGCCAGGTTAAAGACACACTGTGCAGGGTTTAGAGACATGTTAAGATTTATTTATTTATTTTTAGTACAACGTACAATGTACGTTAACCCGAAGCAGAGATGCTTGTATCAGACTATAGCTTAACAGCTCATTTCCATCTGTAGTCCTATATTGTACATGTTTTTGCAGGTAGGAAAAAAGACTACAATGTAGTTTTTAGAGGGACTACAATGTATTTTTTTTAATGTGTGTAATTTTTTTTTATGAAAGGGGGTAGTACCTAGTACAGTTGTGCTCATAAGTTTACATACCCTGGCAGATGTTGTGATTTTTTTTTGGGGCCATTTTTCAAACAATATGAATAATAGAAAAAAAATTTAGATCATTATGACAACAGAAACTACCCAAATGACCCTGATAAAAAGTTTACATACCCTGGTGATTTTGGCCTGAGAACATGCACAAGTGACACAAAAAGGTTTGAATGGCTACTAAAGGTAAACATCCTCACCTGTGATCTGTTTGTTTGTAATCAGTGTGTGTGGATAAAAGGTCAGTGAGTTTCTGGGCTTCTCAAAGACCCTTGCATCTCTCATCCAGTGCTGTACTGACGTTTTCTGTATTTTGAGTCATGGGGAAAGCAAAAAAATTGTCAAAGGATCTGCGGGAAAAGGTAATTGAACTGTGTAAAACAGGAAAGGGATATTAAAATATATTCAAGGAATTGAGAATACCAATCAACAGTGTTCAAACTGAGGGATTCTGTTGAAACCAAAACAAGGTCAGGTGTACCAACAAAAATTTCAGCCACAACTGCCAGGAAAATTGTTCTGGATGCAAAGAAAAACCCACAAATCTGAAATACAAGACTCTCTCTTCAAAAGTGGTGTGGCTGTTTCAAATTTCACAATAAGGAGGCTGTATGGTCGAGTCGCCAGAAGAAAGCCATTTCTACGCAAATGCCACAAAGTATCCCACTTACAATATGGCAAACAGCACAGAGACAAGCCTCAAAACTTCTGGAACAAAGTCAGTTGGAGTGAGACTAAAATGTAACCTTCTGGCCACAACCTTAAACGTTACATTTGGAGAGGAGTCAACAAGGTCTATAATGAAAGATACACCATTCCTACTGTGAAACATGGAGGTAGACTGCTGCTGTTTTGGGAAAGTGTGAGTTACAAAGGCACAGGAAACTTGGTCAAAATTAATGGCAAGATGAATGCAGCATGTTATCAGAAAATACTGGAGGAAAGGTTGAACTCATCAGCCCAGAAGCTGCGCATAGGATTTACTTGGACGTTCCAACATGACAACAATACAAAGCACAAGGCCAAGTCAACCTGTTATTGGCTACAGCAGCATTAAGTGAAGGTTTTGGACTGACCATCTCAGTCTCCTGACCTTAGTATCATTGATCCACTCTGGGGAGATCTCAAACGTGCAGTTCATGCAAGACAGACCAAGAATTTACAGGAACTGGAGGCTTTTTGCCAAAAGAATAAGCAGCTTTACCATCTGAAAAAATAAAGGGCCTCATCTACAACTACCAGAAAAGACTTCAAGTCATTGATGTTAAAGGTGGCAATACACAGTTCTAAACTTTTGATCAGGGTAATTTGGGTAGTTTCTGTTTAAAAAGAGTAACATTTAAAAAGAGTAAACACCGTTCTTTGACCATAAATGGCTTCACCCAACCCCTAACTATGAATGAAAGAAAAGTTTTTGTGTTATCATTTAAGTGATGCAGGTCAGAGCCAGAGCCGTCTCTACTTTCTGAGGCGGCTGAGGTCCTTTGACATCTGCAGGACTATGCTCAGGATGTTCTACGAGTCTATGGTGGCCAGTGCCATCATGTACCCTGTGGTCTGCTGGGGCAGCAGTCTGCACGTGAGACCCTTGAGACCCTACACTAATAGACTTGACAAGATCATCAAAAAGGCCGGACATGTTGTAGGTTAAGGAGCTGGACTCTCTGACTGCCGTGTCGTAGAGGAGCATGTTGTCCAAAATTAGGACTATTCTGGACTTTCCCTCCCACCCGCTCCACAAAGTATTGGTCAGATGCAAGAGCTTGTTTAGCAATAGACTGTTACTGCCACGCTGCTCCACCGAGAGACACGGGAAATCATTCCTGCCAGTCGCCATCAAACTTCTGAACTCTGTAAATTCTCGGTAGAGTCACTGTGCAATATTCTGCCTGCTGTACAATATTAAGTGCACTTGTAAACTTGTAAATTGTACATCATGTAAATATGTAATATGTGAATATGTATCATGTGAATATGTAAATAGACTGTTTATTGTTTGCTAGGATATCATAGTTTATAGTTATAGTTAAGTAATATCTACTTTAAAAAGAAACTTCTATTCTTGCACTGGTCGGTTGCATGTTTGTAACAAAAATAATTTCCCCTTGGGGATGAAAGTAATTCTGATTCTGATTCTGATTTATATTTTCTGAAAAATAGCCAAGAAACTTATGAGCACAACTGTACCTAGTAGTAGCTGAAAAGTGGTACCAAGTGAGCATTTAGTCCTTGAAGTTCCTGTTGGAAGCTGACTGTCCCAAGGGCCACACTGTGATGCCTGGGCAATAAGTAATGGCATCTGCAAAACTGATGCTTTTGTGGGTTGTTTCCTGTCTACAGTGGTTGGTACCTACCAGAAGTGGATGAATGAAAAAGCAGGAAAACATTGTATTTGTAGGGAACAAAATGTTAAATCCATGGAGCACCACACTTTACTGCTAAAAGATTCCACAGCTTTACTTTAGACTTCTAGTGAAGTGCAGGCCCTGATAAATCTGTAATCTAAAAAGACTACAGACTTCCTGAGAAGGATTTGTTGTTGATTTTGTTATGTTGTTGTGACATGTCTTCTCAGCTAGTTTGTTCAGTTTTATCATCCTTCTGGTCTGGTCTAGTCTCTGTTCATATGAGTTGGATTGTTTGGGGTTGTAACAAATAGACACACTTTAAACTACCCTTGAATGCTCTACAACCAATCAAACCAATCAAGAACCTTTGGTGGTCATAATTTTATGGCTAGTTATACAAATCACTTGATCAAAAACAATGTATGACTATCAAACAATTTACCAGAATGTAAGTTGTTTGTGAAGGTTCTCAGTCATCTAGGTGATCCTGAAGAAAAGGTTAAAGAAAAAGCATCTGGACTCAGTTTTCATGGTGAAGACGTATTGTCTCTAATTCCAAGAGACATTATAAATTCTGAGATCAACTGGAAAGAGCTTTGTCTCTAGAGGGAGGGGTTTGACCTGAAACTAAACCTTATTGTACCAGGCTGTTCTGGTTTCATCGTTGTTTGCTATGAAAGGGCAGTGTTACTCCTGAAGGCTCAAGAGAGTTGTTAGTGACACTGTTCCATTCAGGTGTTGTTGTTCAAGAGTGAAACTGTTTCGGTTTCGGTTTCAAAACACTGTTGTAAATACTAGGCAGCATGGATCTAAGGCCACCTCCTCTGTTCCAAAACATCTTCACCTTGAAAACTGAGTCCAGATGCTTTTGCTTTAACTTTTTTTTCTGAATGTAAGATGTAACAATAACAGGATTGGTTGGAAGGTTATAGACCAAGTTTTCTGACTGCTACTATATACAGTATGATGACGATAAGGAATGGACTTTAAGTTGTGTACATGATTGGATAATTTGTTGTTGTGCAAGTGAGTACAGTATTTTTTAGTTTGTTCTTTGGAAAAGCACACTTGTTATTTGCACAGAATAAGATCTTTTCACTATGACTGTAGCTAACCCCTGTTCTGACAGAAGTGCACAGAAGCTCTCAGACAACTATGACTTCCAGCAGCAGGTTATGTGTCTACTTTAGCCTGATTGCCTTCCGAGCATCTCCCCATGTGTGTCGAAAGGTGAATGCGTATCGAACCGGTCATCATTACGAGCTCATTCCACAACTCCGGGAGGGATTACACAATGGTCAGTGCACAGTGGGTGTGACACAGGCATCTCTGTCAACCTCCAGCCCAGGACTCCCAGTGAGTAATGAGTTCACCCTGCAGAACCCCAGCATACGCCCTGGGCTCAAGGAAATGTATGTGCTCACCATGTCTGGTATGACAGCCCCCCTCCACGACTAGCTAGGAACACAAACTCATATCTGCTGCTCTGTCTTTGATCCTCCCAGTCCCACAAAACATATTATGTGGCTTTTTTATGGTGAGCTATGCTTTAATGGCTTACTTCCAGTAGCATCTCATAGCTCCTGAGCTACAAATGGACACTCAGACATACACACTGTCTGTCTGTTGGGCTAGATTCTTTTTCTGTTAATCTTTCATGCGTACTCGTGCTTCTTGGTCTAGACATAAATCAATATGACTCCAAAAGCAAAGAAAACATTGACCTAAATGATGAAAGCGTTTACGTATTTGCTCACAACGATATGTGAATGGAGTGGTTTATTTGCGTAGAAAATGGAGGCAAATTAATCCATGTATAAGCAGTGTAATTTAATGTTCGAACGCATGTTGAGCCTATTATAGTCTACTGGGGATCTGGCTCAGTGTTTAGCTGTTGAACAAACTTCCATTACCACATGTCATCAGGAGAAAATGCAGCAGTGGTAGAAAGAGTAGTCAGCAGTGCCACTTTTTAAACTTGTTTAGTTGTAACTGGAAAGAGTTTCTGTCCAGACAGTTGTTGTTGTGTCTCAGCTCTCGTCATACAGTTCCTTCCTACCGGTTGTTGGAAGGATTTGGTAATCCCACTCAGATCCAAGTGTGACATGTACCAACGTGCTTGCCCGCTCTACTCCACTGCCACTCTGTCCTTCTTCAGGGACGTTTGTTTTGGGCCAGTTTGCCTCAGGATGGTGGCAGACCATCCCTTATTAATTACCTTAGTGCTGATGAGTCACAGAAAGAGAGGCGTCCTTGGCTATTTTTGGCCCTTGAGATTGGCCCCATAAGAGCCTCTCCTCCTGTGCCTACCCCCGGGTGTCCCTGTGATCGCAGGACCTCCTCACCAGATGAAACAAATCTTCGTGGAGGGCTCAGTCTCAGGACCCTCTCCCCGCTCGGCTGGCCTGGTGTGAACAGCTGCCTGTTTGGGTTTGTGTCACACACACAAACATTCATTCACTCAGGGTTTGGGTTTGAAGGCCTCTCGCCAGGTCTACAGAGTCATGTACGTTATGACAACCGCTATGCTCCCCTTCACATTATTTTAGCACATGCTGCCAGAGTAGATCACTGTGTTTTGCTAGAGCATGGGTCATTTGGCCGACCGGTGTTTGAACAGCTGTAATGAACACTCAGTATTAATAACTCCACTGTGGCGAGAGGGAGGCCAGTGTGGAGGCAGAGTCTTTATTCATGGAAAATAATTTGAGATTGTAACAGCAGCAAAGAATTTCGTGTTTGCTGTAGACTCAAGGATTTGTTACATTTCAGCGTCATGCCTTTTGAGCTATTGAAAATATGCAGCAGGACTCTTCTGACTAGTGGGAGTTCTTTTTTTTTCTTTGGTTGGAGCCAAAATGCATGATTATAAAATGGTTTATCTATAATATTTTTTTCACAGTTTCTTTCTTAAGCAAGCATGAACAACAGATATTCCAAATTGTTATTTTAAAATCAATTGTGGGTAGGTGTGTGTTGGCGTACCTTGCATAACTGCGTTAACCTTAACCTTACCGGACTCTAAGATTAATGTACAAAATGAAATTGCACTCAGACAACCTTTACACATAGCTGGGCTCTTCCAGTGTTGTGAGCACAGTTCTGACCCAGACACGGCGCAGTTTAGATTCAAACTGTCTGAGTCATAGTGTGTTTCAAAGTCAGATACTCAAATAAATGGGCATAAAATAGCATAAAATATTTGGATGTTATCTAAAATTTTCAAAATCATGTTGCGAGACAGAATAAATGGCACTCAATCTACCCTCACTACCTTTGTGATCAAAGTATTTCTTTATCAAATTAACCTAAGTGAATTTTTTAACATGCAAAATGGGATATTCAAAATCTTGCAGGTCATAATGTTATCACAGTATTCCAATATTTATTGCATTTTTTCCTAATATTGTACAACCCCAAAAGGTTTTTAGCTGCTCTAGCAAACATTATAAACAGAAAGTTCCTGCTACAAAATTTCCTTTGTTATGAATGGAAATACACACATTTAATTCAGTTGAAGAGGAAAACCTTACTCACACTGCCTTCAGCCCACCACAGTGTGACCCAAATTAGACTCTATGTGCCACGTTGTAATGACTAGCTATGGCACCAATTTTACCCGTGACGAGATTTAAAGTCATTTGCTCTGGCATCAGTGATGTAGGTAGCGGACATGTGCTCAGAGCCACAGCCATCTATCATTAACAGTGTGAGGGGAGCTGGCTTCTGTGTAATTGAAAGCAAGATGAATGCTTCCACTGCGGAGTGATAATCATGAGGTTAAGCCAAAGCAATCACAATTTAGCACTTTTGGTTGTAGTTCCACCTATTTATTAGCCTATTTATATACATCGCCTTGGTTTGTGGATCATCATGAATTACAGCCAACGCATGACATTATGTCCCATGTCAAAATAAGAAGTCATTCCATCCCAGAATATACAACATCCAATTTAATGCAGCAAAGTCATATATAGTTTTGACATTTTCTTAAAAATCTCTAGGGTTTTAAATCATCCTGAACCCCCAGTGCGCAAACTGACAGTGTAAGCCCAAAGCTAAACTCAGTAAGCAGGCCATTGAAATTGAATCGATCGTTTCTCACAAAATATCTGTCTTTTCACTCTAACAGAAAGACATTCTAATAAGGCCATGCAACAAAGATGCTCAACTCAAGACAACTGGGGCTAAAAACCTTACTAACATGCACTTCTTTGTAGAGTTACACAACAATCTACCCTGGATGGCAGCTTTCTGAGTCCTTAGTTAAAGTCTCTGTAATACAACACAATAACAACTCTGTGATTTCTAAACATTAATGATATTGATAGGGTATTTTAGAAGATACAGTATACATAAAGTCCTTTACAAATAACCACCCCATAACCATTTGCTCTATTAAAGCCTGTAAGTACCTTTTGAATGTGCCCACAGCAACAGCTAGTATTTTTACTAACACTGACTAAGTGGTGTCATCATATAATTAATGATCTTTGTGTGCATCAGAGGGACAGGTAAAATGTAGGACTTTTAGTTGTGTTTGATAATCTGGTTTAATTAAATAAGCTTTATGATGAGTTTTATGGTGGTTCATTAAGTTATTACCACCTAGTTTTGCGATCCTAGCCTGTGTAAGGAGGCACATAGCACTAGCTAGACATGACAGTAGATTACTTGGCTGGCCCAGTAAAATTCCAATCTGTGACAAATAAAGAATCAAGAGCTGAATGAATTTGATTTAGTCACACATTGGCGTTGCATCTGTGAAAGGGTTTAACACCCACACCGCAATTTTGCACAAACGCCTTAGTGCAGTCACTCAGTTTCTCTGGCCGCTCCGTGTCTACGCTCCTCTACAGCCCTGTCAAAGCCACGTGTGCCAGTGCCTCTTGTGCCACGGTCAGCTGTAACCTACAAAACCGGTTAAAACTGTAGTCCACATTAAAAGGCTACATGAAGGAAGGAAGTCAAAGGTAAAAGCTCTCCTCCAGTTTTAGGTCTGTGTGTGTCTTCAGTCTCTTTTTGTGTGCGAGTCATCAGAAATAGAGCTCATAAACACATAGCATATTCGTAAATATAAACCACGTTTTGAATGATGGGCTCTAGACTAAAGCATGTGTAGGTGTTTTACTTCCTCTCGCAGCATAGTTCTATGCTCTTCCTATTTTTCTAATGAGTAAAGCTGCTTCAGACTGTGATAACATTTCTTACTTTTAAGCCCTGACCTCAGAAACGGGCCGCGTCCCTTAACTATCAATATTTCATACAAAGGCCTGTGAAGAGGCTAAAGCTGCAGCCTGTTGAGGAGACTTTGTCTCAAAACAGAGGCGGAACAATGTGATGGGGTTTCAGGGCCCCGTACCATAGGATCTGCCAGCCCATTTTTCAGGGTTTAGCAGCCCTAAATGTGAGCCAGTGGAAAGGTAGCCCCTACGTAATATGCTGGTAAAATATAAACTTACTAACATTCACTAAACATTCACTAAACTAACTTTCAACAGTGAAAATTAAACAAAAGTATGAGCAGGAGAAATTACGCTAAAACAAGTTGATATATTTTGTTTCCATTCTTATTTTAATGCACTCATATAGACCCACAACTTGGAGACATGCTACTGACAATGTCAGAATCAGAAAAACGTTTATTGCCATTGTCAGTGAACAAAATTCACAAACTAGGAACTTGCTTCAGCGATAAGGTGCGACATGAAGGGCATGCATAAAAATACAAAATAAAATACAAAATAAATAAAATATACAGACTTGAATATATACACACAATTTACAGTTTGTCGGACATGGTGCAAAATTTGCAGTGCAATGTATAATTGTATATATTATGTGCTTATTAAAGTGACAAGTGTTATGAAGTGTTAATGAGTCCAATAACAGAAGGACCAAAAAACATCATTATGGCGGGAGGTTCTGGTCCGAATGGACCGTAGCCTCTTGCCCGAGGGGAGTGACTCAAATAGTCTATGTCCAGGGTGAGAAGTGATCCGACCTGCTCGTCCCCGAGTCCTGGAGACATACACAGGTGGACAAAATTGTTGGTACCCTTCGGTCAATGAAAGAAAAACTCACAATGGTCACGGAAAAAACTTTATTCTGACAAAAGTAATAATAAATAAAAATTCTATGAATGTTAACCAATGAAAGTCAGACATTGCTTTTCAACCATGCTTCAACGGAATTATTTTAAAAAATAAACTCATGGAACAGGCCTAGACAGAATAGATCAATTTTGTCCACGTGTGTACAAGTCCTGGAGAGATGGAAGGCTGCAACCGATCAGCACAATGCGCAGCAGTCTTTGTCTGTCCCTAGCTGTGGCTCCAGCGTACCACACTGTGATGAAGGAGGTTAGGATTGACTCAATGATGCCGTGTAGAACTGCACTTGCATCATCTGCACTGGCAGCTTGGCTTTCCTCAGCTGCCGCAGGAAGTACATCCTCTGCTGGGCTTTCTTGATGAGGGAGCCAATGGTGGGATCCCAATATGAGGTCCTGAGTGATGGTGGTACCGAGGAAGCGGAAATAGTCCACGGTGGTGATGGTCTGTCAGGGCGTGACTTTCCTGAAGTCCACGATCATCTCCACTGTCTTCTGGGCGTTGAGCTCCAGGTTGCTTCCACTGCACCAGGACACCAGCCGGTCCACCTCCCTCCTGTAGGCAGACTCATCGTCGTCCGAGATGAGCCCGATGAGGATAATGTCGTCTGCAAACTTGATCAGTTTGACGGAATCATGGCTGGAGGGGCAGCAGTTGGTGTACAGGGAGAAGAGTAGAGGAGAAAGTACACAGCCTTGTAGAGCTCCTGTGCTGAAGGGGAGAGTGTCCGAGACATTCTTCCCCAGCACTGCACTGCCTCCGGTCCATCAGGAAGTCAGTGATCCACCTGCAGGTGGAGTCAGGCACGTTGAGCTGGGAGAGCTTGTCCTGGAGCAGAGTAGGGAGGATGATGTTGAACGCAGAGCTGAAGTCCACAAACAGGATCCTGGTGTAGGTTCCCGGGGAGTCCAGGTGCTGCAGGATGAAGTGGAGGGCCAGGTTGTTGGCGTCGTCTACAGATCTGTTGGCTCTGTAGGCAAACTGCAGGGGGTCCAGGAGGGAGGAGGTGATGGACTTGAGGTGGGACAAAACCAGGCGCTCAAATGACTTCATGGCTACAGATGTCAGCGCCACTGGCCTGTAGTCATTAAGTTCAGTGATCCAGGACTTCTTGGGGACAGGGACAATGGTGGAGGACTTGAAGCAGGCCGGGACCTGGCAAGACTCCAGAGAGGTGTTAAAAATGTCTGTCAAGACAGGAGTCAGCTCATCAGCACAGTGTCTCAGGGTGGTGGGAGACATGAAGAGAAATTAAGAGGAATTCCAGAGCAGGAGAGCAGAGTTTGGAGATCACCGTTACATCGGAGCACCAGGCGTTGTTGATGAAGAAACAGACTCCTCCGCCCTTTGTTTTTCCCCTGGAGAGATCCTTTTGTCTGTCGGCGAGGAGGAGCTAAAATCCCTCCAGGTGCAGCGCGCAGTCTGGGATGGACTTGCTGAGCCATGTCTCTGTGAAGCACAAAACAGAAGATGAAGAAAAGTCCCTGTTTCTACTCATCAGCAGCGCCAGTTCATCCGTTTTGTTACTGAGTGAGCAAACGTTAGAGAGGAAAATCCCAGGTAAGGGCATTCGCACGCCGCGTGTCGTACCAAAGCCCCCGCTCGTTTCCCTCGTCTGCGGCGTCTCACTCTTTTGGCCAAAAAAAGAACTAAATCTGCAGCAGAAACAAAAAAAAATGGAGATAGAAAATCAGGAGTGGTAGTTCTGATGTTTAAGAGCTCTTTACTGAGTTCTGATGTAAGAGCACGTAGACACACAATTTACACACAAAATCAGACAAAACATAGAGCACCAAAATGCCAGGGCATCTGTCAGCAGCGCCATCTTGGACTTTATACAGTATGTAGTTTGTACTCTGACACAATGGCCAACTAAAAAATCATCCAAAATGCACAAGAATTCAGGGAATTACATCAGTTATTATAAAAAAATTCTGGGGGAGGACCTCCCGGATTCCACATACTTGCACCTGACTACACGCCCAAATTGTGTTAGTTCCCCCCCACATCCCCCACACTTTTGAAAAGCTTGCTACGCCCCTGTAGTTACAAACATGTTTACTAGAAGATGATCCCATGATACTCTTTGCACCTCAAGGAAAGCACTACAGTCAATTTTCTTTTTTCTGAGTTTAGTTAAGCTGCTGTAAATATCACTCATTGTTGTGTGGTCTTAACCCCATTTTCCATTGTGTGGTCAAGAGAATTGACAGAGCCCCGTACAGTGCTCTATCCTGCCCAGTCAACAGAACAGGGGGGCCTCTCTCACAGCAACCAGCGCTCATTTGAAGATGAGGTTTGTGGCTAGTTTCCACCCTCAACGACAATCTGTCTCTGATTAGACCTGGGATCTAATTTGCGAAGGGGGCAATGAGTGGGTTCGGGCTCTGTGGGGCTCATTCTCTCGCAGAGGGTCTTTAGCTCAAGGGCTTGTGCGCTTGACTTTCTCTCCAGAAGCACATCCGATGGTTGAAATAAGCGCAGTGCAATGTGCAGAAATGATGCATCTGACAGGTCTGTTGTTTTTCTTGCAGTACAGAGGCATCTCCTGTCTGAGACATGCAAGCTGGTCTGGTTTTAGTAATCATGACGCTGGTCGACCTTCTGACCCAAGTGATGTATTTCTATGCTGTGTGTCAGATCACTGAGTGTGTGTTCTGGCTCCAGTCTGGATCATGCACAGTGGGGAATGTTGATGAAGAAGGACAGGCCATTATTACATGCCATGGCTGTTCCCTCCTGTGACTTACCACTGATAGGGCAATGTATAACATGTTCTTATTCATGAAGTGAAGCATGTAGACATTTGGTCACCAGCCCATTTATTCTTCAGATGTTCAGGGCAACACTGTTTTAATTATTTCTATAGAGCTATAAGAAATCAGCCTTTAACTGTACTGTCTGTTGAGATTACATCTTCGAGAGGGAATCAAAGTCTACTACATTCCATTCTCTCAACCAGTCCTCGGTTTAGCTCCTCAGAGCTTTTTTTCTTTTTGCCTTTTGACAAACAATGGTAAACCCAAAATTTGTCAGCAACAAAGTAGCATACACTTGTAACTGTTACTTTAAAGTGTGGGGTAACAGTGTAGCATTTGCAGAGACCTCAGTCTAGGTCCAATTAAACTGGTTTGAGTTTGACACAGACAAAAGCAATCATTTGTAGTTCTCTAGTGTCATGTAAAAGTAGTGGCTGTAACATTATATACATTTTATGCTTGAACCAAAACAACTGAAAAGTAAACAATGTAAACAATAGAATAAAGCTAACCAAAACATACAACCTTTAAAGAACTTTGAACCAGTTTTTATTCTCATTAATTTATTTTGTACCAGTATATATTGTTGCGGGAGGCTGGTGGGTAAGGTAAGGTACACCATGGACAGGGGCTGACAGAGACAGACAACTCTTCATACTCACAGATATTCACTATTGGCAATTTAGATTGACCAATTCATCTTTTATTGTTCATTCACTAGCACTATAATACTAACACTTTTACATTGCATAAACTTACCAATAGCAGGAACATAAAACATTAAATCTGTATCCCTGGTGGAAAAGTGTTGGCAGTTGAGGTAATATTAGCGTCTCTGGCTGACCAGGCATGCACAAAATATAGTCTCTGCACACTTGAAATGGTAACAAGTTTGTGGGGAAGGTAAACCAGTTGCCAATAACAAATGCCAAAGGTTGCCTTACACTTCAGATGTCAAGATTGACCATTGACGCAGTAACCATATATTATATCTTAAAAATAAACCTAGATGTAGCGTAATACATTTAAATGCCATTTTGTACACTAAAAATTGATCTCTGCTTTTCCACTGTCTGTCTTTCATCTCATCTTATATATATATATATATATATATATATATATATATATATATATATATATAGACTTTCTCCTATGGAGCTTATTGTGGGGCTAATGTTCTTCTGGGCTTTAAACAAAGCAAGTTAAAGAAGCAGGTTCCTTGGGGAGGAGAACCGGCAGTATAACATGGGTGTGAAGGTTTAGGTTACCTGCTGGCTGCCTGAACACACTGACTCCTCGCAGCCCGGGACCACCTGCGTAGACGGCCCAGGCAGATAGTGTGGATACAAGCGGCGTATCGGTCGTCTTTCCAGCACAAACACACACGCGCATTGAGATGATGAGCCCACAGATCTCCAGCCTCCATTGACCCTGAACTGCTGAACACAAGTCCCAGGTCTGGGCTGGATATATGGAGGTGTGGTGGCCGTTAGTGACGGCTGACCCTGCAGCAGCCCTCTGATATCTCCTGTCACACATCAGTGTCCTGGAAGCCCTCTCTTTTCTCTTCTGCTCTGTGCACACTTCGTCATGCTGTCAGCCTTCAACAACAGTCCGACCGCAGACCGCTGACCAGCTCCGCTCCTTTTACAGGGTGAATCATGCACAGGTGTAATAGGTCTTTGATTTAAAATGTGGTGCTTAGTATTGACATTGAAATTAAATGAAGAAAATACACTTTCATATAAAACAGTGTACGTCAGTTTTTCCCCAGATAACCAACGGCCAAAAAGTCATTAAGAAATGACTGTCCGTTGCATAAAGGGGTGTAGGCAATTTTTTAGTGAGTTATCAATCAATCTGAAAATAAAAGTTCTGAACATAACATTATCTAATGCTAAAATATTTGTGTCAGGACATCTGTCACTTGCTTTGGTGCCAATAGGTGGCAACTGTGTCAGCCTTATAAATGACTAAATGGATTTCAATTAAACATGTCGCCTTTACGTTTGATTACATATTACCATGAACAACCTAGCAACTATAGAACTATAAAAAAAAAAACAGTGAGCTGCTACTGGACATTGTTATTGATCACAGGCGGTCATTTTAGAGATCCTTTTTTCCTAAATCCTAAAAATTGTGCCACAGAACTTCACCCCTACAGTGTTACCAGCTAAAGTCAGTGCAATCAGTCAGTGATCTAGTCTCTTTGGTTCATTCTGATCACTTAGGCCCAACTATTCAGCTTCAGACATATCTTGACTTGTCAAACAAATTTAATTTGTTAAAAGTATGTAGTTTTAAAACATTAAAATGTACTTACAGAAATACTATTTCATCTATTTCTAGATCTGATTATGAGTGTGTATAATGTACATACTTTTAAGGAGAACATATTACAGTTTGAACATAGATATGGTGTGTTTATGTATTAGGTGGGGACAATAAGTTATTTTTGAATCATAATATTTAAATTGTTGCCACTCTGAAACACAAATGAATTGAATTGAACACCACGAGATGCTACTGGTGGATACTGTAGACCAGGGGTGGGCAATTATTTTTCCCAAAGTACCACATTAGAACCTGGGACTCTGGTGGAAGGCCAGGCCAACACGGTGAACTCTATTAAAACACATTTATTTTGCCTGTAGTTTGAATTATAGACAAAACAATATGTGCAACAAACACTGTATATTCAATGCCACAGTCACAGTTTGTTCTAAAACCAGTGAAAACTAACTTTAGGAAAGTTTGTTATTGTTTGGAGCATGTTGTATAGTGTAATCAACTGATCACTGCTAAATATTAGAGCAAAATATATGGAGTGTTTAATTATCAATAAAAATTATCAATAGGCTGGCAGGCCAGATTAAACAGCCCAACTGGCCGCATGTGGCCCCCGGGCCTTAGTTTGCCCAACACTGCTGTAGACCATATATAGCACATGTGCACACATGAATTACTTTGTTTCTCTTTGCCACAATTTCCACCCTTAAAAAAGAAAAAAGGTCACTGCGAGCTGAGAATACCTCTTGTCTTATATCTGGAAGCACTTAGATGTTGTTGTTTTTGCTCCGAAAACACTTCAAAGTGGAAATAATGCTGTGGTTGACCACAGGGGAATAAATATGGTTTCTGATCATCAAGCTAATTACCTTCCACAGAGTAAATACAAGTGAAAAAAGAGTCAAAAACAACACAGTGAACCACCCTGCTGTAAATGCTGTTACACTCAAATGTGGTCATGAGATATTTCACATTCTGCAGCGTGTGTGGGGACTTTATATGGGTTACAACACTGCTACACAAACGAACTGCCGCTACATATTCCAGTAATATCATCTCCGCTCTGGCGGCTGTTGACTAATGCCTCGATAAACACAGTGAAACTGATACAGCCCCATTGCTTTACACTGTATGTACAATCCTGAATAATGACTGCCTCTGTATGCACAGTCATCTGTCACTGATGTCACCACATTTATTCCTCCAACACACTTTGGGATCACACTAAATGCTTTACTTTATGCAGCATGACATGGAAATGTAGTTTTAATTAATATACCGCGACTGACGCACAACTACTGGAGTGTCAACACCTTTCATTCATTACACGCTCTCTAGACTTCTGATGAAATCCCTAGGTATACAAAAAGATTGGTGAACAAAAAGTAACCAACACACACATTAAAATGTAACTGAATGCAAATATAATATCTATGTGTGTACATATTTCATAACATCCATGTAGCCGTTTGTGGTATATAAAAAATGCTTGTAAGAAAAGGTTTATAACTATAGACCCTTTAACTAATTTTCTAATTGTTAATATTGTTGTGAACGAATGCAGTAACGTTGTTGGAAAGGGCATGTATTTATGTGATTACGTTGGAAAACAATGAGTAGCACCTCAGTCTAGTTCTCTTCATCAAACATGTTGTGACTTACAGTGTTCTCTTTCTGCTTCTCTTAATGTCATTGAATATTCTGAATATCATTGAGATTCTTGAAAAAAATAAAACTAAAAAAAACATTTCTTGTCTTGGTTAAATGAATCAACAAGTGCCAAAATGTATTAATGGTGGAAACTGCTGGTGATGCCGGTAATGTGCTTCCTCATCACACACTGTTCTGTCTGGCAAGATTAGCTATGCATCGCTAACGCTGCAAAATCTAACCTAATTTAAAATCCAGTAGAAATCTATAATATTCCATTTGTGTTTTTATACTGCACACATGAAATATGCCATGGTCTTTCTGTAAATGTGAAAAAAATAATATCCAGCGAGAAAAAGCCTGTATAAAAAGAACTATGATAGAACAATCTCTCTGCCAAACCTCAGCTAATGTTGCTCTTGAGCACCGTCCAGTTTGGAACATGTGCACTGCGGCTTGACATCCACTTGCACATAGGTCAGGATCACAGGTCGGGATGATGATGTGCCTCTCGAGCACTTTCCTCTCTGTGTAATATAATGTAAACAGCTTCAAGTGTATTACACTGGGCTGCTTCCTGCTGCTATGTGTGTGGCAGGCTGCGGACGTCAGCTGATGAGACATAAAGTGAGTCGGTTTGCACAGTTATAAATACATGGACCATGAATGGGAGATGCCAAATTACCAAGGACTGTTTTAATTTAACTGTCAGACTAAGGAGCGGAAAGTCTTACAGAAATTGATTATGGCATGAAGCTGACAATGACATGAAAATAATTGGTTTTTCTTTGAACGTAGAGGCCAGTTCTAAATATGATTTGCAACATGTTTTCCCTACAGATTGGTCAAATCAACAAAGTACAAAAGGTCAGACAGTAAAATACTGGTGTTTGTCAGATACAAATGGATTTCAGGCCTCATTGCATTTTATTTGCACTAGTTGTTTCCTCTTATACCTGAAGCATGAAAGGATAAGACAAATTGGTGCTGTTTGTTATACACAGTTAACTCTCATCTCATCTCAGTCCAGATCCTGAGATCCCCAAACTTGACTCCCTCCTGCCTTGGACTGTGCCTGGAGATTTTGTCCATAAAAATGACTGGGAATGCGATATCTGTAGTTGCCGCACTCCAGTGCCAGTACAGATGCACTGTCCCAGACCTCCATGGGATGTGTGTCAATCAATACAGTCTCACAACATCCAGAAACTTGAGGAACTGAGGACCTGAGTGACTTTGGCTTCCTCTACAGAAAGCATGTGTTTGGAACTGAGGAAATCCTCAACGTATTCATTCCACCGTCCAACAATGTCTCCAGTTGAGCTCAACCGTTCCCTCTCCTTAGTCACGAAAAAACAATCTGCCAGAATTTCCTCGAAGCCGTCTCAAAGATTTTCTTTGTGGCCTTACCAAACTCCACCCAGATGGGTGTTTTTACCTGCACAACTGCACAGGGTGAAGTCTGCTTGCCATTCAGATACCTGTGACCTGCGTCAGGAGTCCAACAAGCCAGCCATACTCGATAGCTTGACAGCATCCCCCAGGCTCCTCAGCCTCCCCGGGAAAGTCTATGCCAGGGTACTGGAGAGGAGAATGCGGCCGATAGTTGATCCTTGGATTCAGGAGGAACAATGCGGTTTTCGTCCCGGTTGTGGAACACTGGATCAGCTCTATACCCTCTCCAGGGTGCTGGAGGATTTATGGGAGTTTGCCCAACCAGTCCACCAGTTTTGTGGATCTGGAGAAGGCATTTGACTGTGTCCCTCGTGGCACCCTGTGTGGGGTGCTCTGGGAGTATGGGCTCCAGTCCTTGTACGACCGGAGCAGGAGCTTGGTTCGCATTGTCGGCAGTAAGTCAGACCTGTTCCCAGTGCATGTTGGACTCCGGCAGGGCTGCCCTTTGTCACCGGTCCTGTTCATTATCTTTATGGACAGGATTTCTAGGCGCAGCCAGGGGCCGGAGGGAGTCTGGTTTGGGGACCACAGGATCTCGTCTCTGTTTTTTGCAGATGATGTTGTCCTGTTGGCTCCATCAAGCCAGGACCTTCAGTGTGCACTGGGACGGTTTGCAGCCGAGTGAAAAGGGTGGCTTGTCCCCTTCAGGTTGGTGGAGAGCTCCAGCCTCAAGTGGAGGAGTTCAAGTATCTTGGGGTCTTGTTCACGAGTGAGGGAAGGAGGGAACGTGAGATTGACAGACGGATCGGTGCAGCTTCTGCAGTGATGCGGTCGATGTACCGGTCTGTCGTGGTGAAGAAGGAGCTGAGCTGTAAGGCAAAGCTCTCGATTTACCGGTCAATCTACGTTCCTACTCTCACCTATGGTCATGAGCTTTGGGTCATGACCGAAAGAACAAGATCCCGGATACAAGCGGTCGAAATGAGCTTTCTCCGCAGGGTGGCGGGGCGCTCCCTTAGAGATAAGGTGATGTCACTCGGGAGGAGCTCAAAGTAGAACCGCTGCTCCTCCACATCGAGAGGAGCCAGCTGAGGTGGCTCGGGCATCGGTTTCGGATGCCTCCTGGACGCCTCCCTAGGGAGGTGTTCCGGGCATGTCCCACCGGGAGGAGACCCCGGGGAAGACCTAGGACACGATGGAGGGACTATGTCTCCCGGCTGGCCTGGGAACGCCTCAGTATCCCCCCGAAGAGCTGGAGGAAGTGTCTGGGGAGAGGGAAATCTGGGCGTCTCTGCATAGACTGCTCCCTCCGCGAAATCGCCCCGGATAAGCGGTAGAAGATGGATGGATGGCATCCCTTATGTCCACCACCGGGGACACCGATTGTTGTCACGACAAGAAATTATTGTTCACAGTTTTATCAACTTCAGTTACAGAAAGATATTTCATAACAGTGCTATATCAAGAAAAAGTGGGACAGAAATGTACACTGCAGATGAACCACCAAGTACCAAGTGCTAAAATTGGTCTCTCCTTAAAGAGATTTGATTCACATTGAAACAATTTAGAAATAGTTTCAGGGAGCAGTAAAATTAACAAGACCCCTATATGAGAAAGAAATATTAAAACAATAGAAAACTAGAAGTTAAAATTCACTGTGGTGTTGCTGGGTTCATTCAAATCAATTCTTTCTGTCACATACAGATCCAGATGGCATTAAGGACATAAGTAAGCAAGATGGCATAATTCAAATATAAAAAGCTATTTTTATATTTCTTCAAGCTACTGAAAAGTCCTATTGTGGTCTCCAGTCTAGTTTGTTTCAAAGCAGATAATGCATTAAATTAAATACTATTAAATACTTTTGTCATTTAAAATTTACATTATTTATTTTAACTATGGTCACCTCAAACCAATTCACTTTACACTACTTTGGTCTTGAATGACAGTTTAGTAAAATACGTCTGATGAGAAATGTATCATCATCCGCCTTCATCATTAATGGCTTCCATTAAAACCCACTCCGTGACCAATAGTCTCTTTAAATTGTCAGAGGCGCCTACAAACTCATTGAAGTGTATGACAAAAGCAAAGCAAAGAAAGAAAGTGGCAGAGAGCAGGCGGGCCATGACCTAAAGGTCATTGGCAGTAGATAATCTGCTATGAGAACAACTGATAGGCTGTCAGTAATGATGGGCCCAAGAAGGAGGGGACCCACAGAAAGATAGAACGCTACTGAGAACTGCCAATGTTTTTGTCATGTGTGTGCCAAATTAGGCTGAGGGGGAGAGCAGATGGACCACACCGACTGACTGCTTGGACTAATGTGAACGTTTCTCTCCGGGGTCAGATATTCTCCTAATTAGCTGGAGGAATGCAACGCATGAGAGCGGAACAGATACGTTACCGTTTTGGCCGGAATTCTCTCTTTTTCCGTGGCATACGCTGCTTTATCCTGATTAGGTATGGCCCTTATCAGTGGAGATGAAAGTACGGCAGATTGGTGACGCATTGTTGGACACCCCTGCTCCCACATCTCCCCAGTTTCCATCACTAACTCACCATCACTGCACTGAGGGAACATTAGGGATTTACAGTAAAACTGACTCAATGCACTTGTTGCAAGATGGGATCAAAAGAAAGTTTGGGTCAAATAAACAAGCGGGGGGGCTATAAAATTATATTTTTATTGACAAAACTTAAAAAGAGATCAACAAGTTTTATGAGGCAAAGAGAAGACCATGCTGTTGTCAGGAAGTGTTTAATGCAAAAATAATTCCTATTACCATCAAGTTCCAGAACATTTTGCGGTCCACTCCTCCAAAGAGAAAAACTTGTGGCAGTGGCAAGACTAGCTTCCTGTTAATAATGACTCTTAAGTCATTTGGACTGGTAAAAATTATGTGTTAAAGCTTTCATCTACCATATGTGTGTTCTGGGGGGAAAAGCTCACAATACACTGGCATCAAAAATAAACATAGACAATGAAAATGAATAATATTCACAATTTAACTACAAAACAAGAATTTATTTGCAGGAGTTTTATGAGATTTGTCTTTTAGATGATATTTTTTATCACTGGGACATGTTATGTTTGACACAACATGACAGAGATATGTTCATACATTTTAATTATTTCTTAAACATAAACATATGTTACTTTTTTTGTACTTTACCAAAATGCAAGCACTTAATCCTGGAGTTCAAGCTATAATGTAATGTTCTGTTACATGTAAAAGAATATTTTAAATGCTAATGCTGCAGACAAGCCTTTTATATCAAGCATCCATTAACACTGGGAGGAGGCCCCCGGGAAAAACTAGGACATGCAGGAGGGACTATGTCTCTCAGGTGGTCGGGGAATGCCTCGGTATTTCCCCTGGACGCTCTGGAGGAAGTGTCTGGGGAGAAGGGGAGTCTGGGCGTCTCTGCTTAGACTGCTGCACCCGCGACCTGGCCCCAGATAATCGGAAGAAGATGGATGAATGGACCATTAACACACACAATCCCTCTCACATTTCCACACCTGTGTCGCACACACGGGAGGCAAGGTAGTGTTTAGTATCCTTAGGCAGGACAAACAAATGGGAATCCAACCACCAACCTTCCAATTATCAGACAATCCTCTCTTCCCCCCGAGTCACTGTGGCCCTTGTAAAGGATACATTTACTTCTATTTCCTGACATAACCCCATTTCGTGTAACTAGTAAGCCACAAACACTGCCTGTGAAGATACCACTAAATGTTTGTGACAGTATACTGTATACATGTACTGCAGTAATTACCCAACCAAGCAGTGGTGAGTACAATTACTGTAGCTAAGTGAATGTTGTGCTCAGCTGATATATGCATGTGGAGGACAGAATGTGTTAAGCTTCATGTTAAGGAAGAAGCTGGTGGTCCATCTGATTGATGTGGTTCTGAATTTAGGCTAAACATGTATTTTTCAAAATTCCCCAGCACAAACAAAATCAATCACCAGCTGTCACACAAGCCCCACTGAAGTGGAACCCTGTGATTACATGCTTCTCTTATCTGTCTCCATACTTGTTTTTTAAAGGTCATGAATATTCCTTTTACATTAAATAGTGTTATAATCTGTCTTCCTCCTCCGGCCGCATGTTTCACTGTGGAAATGATGTCAGATTCCACTATTACAGCCATATGCCATATGAGAGCTATCACTTCTGAGTGCAAGACCTACCTCTGCCTGTAGCCAGCGGCACATCTGTGCACCTTCTGTGGTGGGCTCTGCCTGTGGTGGGCTTCAGTGCGTGTGGATGGAAGCGAGCAGATACATGATACACACAGTCAGACTGTCGCAGGTGGCCCCCAACGTGAGAGCAACAACAAACATGTTTTACTGTTTAATGAACAAACTCCATCCCCTGTCAGAGCATTTCCCCAGCCACTGATCAGATGTCCCACAGGTCTTGCATGTGCTCTCGAGCAGACCTACAGCAGAAAGGGAGCCTCAGAGCTGATGGCTGGGCTAATGACCTGATGGATTTGGTGCAATGTGTGTTACAGTAAATGACAATGAGGTCGTATCCTCTCATTTCCATTTGTACCCCACACAGAGTTGGTTCCCAGACCTTCTCTGACACATGTTGTATTTCCATTTCCATGTGTTTGGAAGAAATTGACGACACATTTCCTCACAACATTGCTAAATGTAGCAAAAACAACGTTTAACCTTTCTTAATTTAAAGGGTCTGTTTCCACTAACAGAAACAGATTCCTCCGACAGATTTGTGTGGATGTCAGTGTTGTGCTGTAGTTTACTGATTCCAATTTTTTTCATTCTGCAAAATAATACTGCTGCTTAAGAAAAGTAATATTCAGTGCTCTACAGACATCCACTATTATGTTAATATGATGAACCTATAACAGCACAATAAATTGCTTTGTGACTGACAATTTGACTGACAAGTGATATTGCAGTAATATTAGGGTCTTGATGTGACAGACCCTTTGCATATCAACATACTGCAACTGTCCAATCATAAGTTTAAAGTTAGTGCCGCAGCATCCTTTGTGGGCATAAGTAAATTAAACCAAATAAAACCAATCACTCCAAACTGTCATAAGTGATGGTATGATGGCTTTTTGGTTGTGTACATTTTGTGTCACTGATATCAAACAGGCTCTAATTTTCAGGTTTGGATCACTCACACATTATTGTATCTGTTCATAGTTCATAGTTTTCTTTAATAATCTAATCTAGTCAAAGATGGACCACTGACCATTTTTTGCCCATTATACTGTACATATTTAGTATGTAGTTGTCTATGTATTTTTAATTTGTCTTTTATTTCTGTAAAGCACTTTGAATAGAATAATACTTATACGTTAATGATGATGCTATATACAATCAAAATTTTTCCTATAACACTTTTCATTGTAGCATGATGTGGTAATGTGGTATTTATTATGAGTTACTGTAATGGGCCACTTTAGAGTCTCCAGCCTCACAGCCTGCAGCTCTGCCAGTCCCACTCACTGACCTGATGAGGACCGAAGACCTGTGTGCCCAGTGTACAGTGTGTGTGTGTGTGTGTGTGTGTGTGTGTGTGTGTGTGTGTGTGTGTGTGTGTGTGTGTGTGTGTGTGTGTGTGTGGTGTGTGCGTATGTGTGTGTGTGTGTGTGTGTGTGTGTCTGTGGTGTGTGTGTGTGTGTGTGTGTGTGTGTGTGTGTGTGTGTCTGTGTGTCTGTAAGCGCGTGTGTGTGTGGTGTGTGCGTGTGTGTGTGTCTGTAAGCATGTCACCACTTGACCACACACGCTGCTCGGACGAAACCGCTATCATTTGCACATTAGCCTCTTGAAAATACTCCACATGGAGAACTTGGAGGCCAACGTCTAGTTAGTCCTTTTCCTTCTCCTTCCTGCTGTCTTTTATCTCAGATCCCACACAAGAAGATCTACATCAATGATCTGTGGAGTGTCTGCTGAAGACAGATACCAGTTGGAAGGATCTAAAAGCTGAGGTGGTACAGGGCACATGACGGGATGCCGGATACACTGGAGTCCCACCAGTGAGCCTGAACTTAATAACAGCTGGTTTGTGAATGCTGACTGACAGAATTGGATGTTCTACTGTTTTAACTCTCTCCCAAGTCTATGGCTGATTTTCAACTTAGATCTTTACCTCAGAAACCAAGATATAGCCAAAAATATATGTAGCTTTGACATCATTTCATTTGTCAACACCAGATGGCAGCATTAGAAGTTGTTAAATTGAATGTATGGTTTATTTTTCCCATGGGTGAATTCATTCTGCATCTGTCTGTACTACTAAAATGAACTACTTTATATTACAAGCACTCTAGCCCCAGAGCTGTGTGCAGATCTTGAGCCTGCATATTTATTATCTGGTCTGTCTGAAGAAAAGATTATGTTTTTTGATTATGTTTAAAAATGACAGAGATGGTCCCTAACATGAAACAGGGCCAATAGCCCCAGTCTCAGAGTCAGTGCTAGTGCCAGGTGAGCTGCAGAGAAACTCAGCAGCACTATGTAAGTGGAGGTAAGAGACCCCAGGAGCATTACTATAACAAATCATTTTGTCTTTCTTCTCTTCATGGTAGCTTTGTAAAATTATAACCTTACAATCCCTCAACTAACTTTAGCATGAAATAAAGGCCATCTCAAGTGTATAGTGAGCTACAGTTTTTGGGGTTGCATTTGCATAGCACTTTTTTGTACTTCCATTCACCCCATTCACACACACGCTCTCACCTTCACCACCTCCAGAACTCACCTCCACAGGCGCACACATTCATACACCAGAGCTATGGCACTAAAAGCAGTTAAGTTGGGTTAAGTATGAACTGATGAGAGCAGGAATTAAACCATTTGCAAACAATAAACTAAGCAATTCACAAGAAGCCACACATTTGTGTTAAATAGTAATATAACTTCACTGTTTGCATCCACATGCTCTATAACACATCACTCTTTGCTGGAGTTGTAAACAAAAGCTTGTTTGTGAGGGGTGGCTCTAGTGAAACAGTCCAGTGTCTGTTTAGGACAGTTCAGTTACAAAGTCGGTCTTTAAATGGCCCATGTCCAGGGAAGTTAAGCTATGTGAGTTTAAGTAAGATTATATATCTAAATTGTCCATTCCATTATGTTTTGAAACATTTACAATTCCTCAATGTATAAATTTGGACCATATCAATCTAAAAACATTCAAATGGGCCCTTTGAACAAAGAACCACCTTTTAAGATTATTATTATTATATCTAGAAACAACACACATTGGTGACTTTGGCAAACTGGTATGACTTTATTTATAAACACTGGATGGGATATTACTACACATGATTATCTGCTCGGTTCTAAAGTCTAGTTGATACAATGACTACACATTTGGGGTATACTTACAGTTTGCTTGATGTTGTTTTAGCAGAGGGTGCATGGTTGCTGAGCGAACAGTCGCATTCATTGCTCATCTGTATTATCCTGCTTCTCTGCCAACTTCAGACTCACCAACCTTTTCTTCTTTTACAATATTCCATTAACACCATAATCATAGGGTTTCTGCCTTCACGGAACACCTCACCTCCCTTACTCTCATGCCTAATATCTATTTATGTAGGACTTTCTAACGTCGAACCAGATAGCCATGCCAATACGCCCCTCTCACTCAGTCGCTCCAGTATCAGCCGTGTGATAAATCCACCCGATTGTCTGTGTGGGTGGTAGGCGGCATACTCTGGGTGGTCATATTTGTGATTTGTGAAGTCCAATAAAGGTGTGAATAACTTGCAGGGCATTTTAATCCAGGCTATAACAGATGAACGCAACAGGTCCTGAGGGAAGCTGTTGCAACATGTTCGCTTTACAGGCCCTTGTTTTTGAATTTTGACAGAGAGCGTTTGGAAACACCATTTTATTACAGACACCACGGGCAGAGCTGCAGTGAGAAAGGAATTACATAATTTGTCTAAATATGGCTAGTGTTAGTGTTGTTATAATTACGCAATGCAATGTGAGGTTTAGTGTTTGTTCCTAGTCATTTCTTTTTATTGATAAGACTGCAGCTCACAGTCATGTTCAATTAGACCGCTCTAAATTGTAGTATTAAAAGTAAAGCAGGCAGGCCTAACAGATAAAGCTTGAACGCATAGTGCAATTCATTGACAAAATTATAAATTGTGTGCTCCAGTAGGTGTTGGAAGACTAGTTATGTATGATATTCTTCAGCAGTTCCCTTTAGTAGCTGGTCTTGTCCTTATATGACCATTGGAAGGAAATAATTACAGAAAATAAATAAAATATTCATAATTACAACAGACAGTCCAAATATGGGCTCTGGCAAAGTTTACCTAACAGATGTCCAATGTCATAACATAAGTCTTAATATGAGGAAATGGGTGCTATGTTTATTTGTTTACAGCAGTAAATGAACATGTTGGAAAATATTTTTGATGCCATAAGAACAGGCTGTTGCATGAATTTTTTGATTAATTACATCATTGGTACAATTGGAGAGACGGGTACCACACAGTTTAGTGTTCATGACATAGTCGGGATGCCCAGTGTGATGCATTGGAGAAAAGACACAGTGTTATTAATAATATTTGATTTTAGCCATTCACCCATTAAAGTACATTTGTTGTTTTCTGTTAAAGCTGACAGATGAAGTTATTGGGTAGCTATTGGCCTTTAAAGATACACTTAAGATCAAACAATTCCAAAACACAGCCCATGTAAACAAGTAAAATAGCACATGAACCTTTTAGGACATACTAATGAACAAAATAAGGCAAATGCTGCTCACATGGGACTGTTAACTCTCAAAAAAGATACAGTACAGTCACTGACACAGTATTGTCAGCTGGACAGAAATAATAATAATTGTTATATTTATATAGTGCCTTTCCAGAGCTCAAGGACGCTTTACATATCAATTATTCATTCACTCCACAGTCACACACTGGTGGTAGTAAGCTACATCTGTAGCCACAGCTGCCCTGGGGCAGACTGACAGAGACGTGGCAGCCATTCTGCGCCTACGGACTCTCTGACCAACACCTTCAACATTCATACACATTCATACTAGGCAAGGTGGGTTAAGTGTCTTGCCCAAGGACACAACGACAGTATGAACTGTGGGGAGAGCGGGAATCGAACCTACTACCTTCCGGTTGAAGGACGGCCGCTCTACCACTGAGCTACTGCCGCCCCGGCATAATTTTCCTGCTGCCGGGACGGTAGCATATCTCCAGAGATTAGAGAGTGACATGCTCTACCACACAACACATTTAATAAAGAAAATATGGCAATACAATGGACCCTAGCAGAGTCATATTTTTACAAAACACACTAAAAAGACCCGACCGTTCCAGAAGACATGTTCTTTCTTCCAAACTTGCCATCTTAAACGTCTCTACTTGTAATGCGATTGCTATCCATGGGTTGCACAGAAAGGAATCTGCGCCCTCTGCTGGTTAAACGTTACACAGGGTGTGGCGTAAACTTGTTTTGATGTGGCGGACAAGCAAGATGTGTGTCCGCACTGGTTGGTAGTGTCCCGAGTTACTTAGTGGAGTATGTCCAACTTTGTCTTTGTCTTTCTTTCATGTCAAGAAACCACCTAAATATGTTTGAGGTCATTTCTTTAATGATTTTCAGGCTCCATAGATTAAGGTAGAAAGTGACATAGTGTTGCTTTAATGTCAAAAGGCTTAGAATGCTGAATTGTACTGCCATTAAGTCAGTACTTAAGAGCCAAAAACATCTGATACTTTGTTATTTCTATTTTATTGTAGATTGATAAAACGAGTGCAGACAACATGGCCATTGCTGGAGTGAGGACATCAGCGGAGGTGTAGCTCACTGTATGAACCAGCTTATGGACGAGAGAGTGACAGAGGGCAGCAGGGAAGAAAGACCAAAGCCACTGAGAGTTCTGCCATCTTGACCTCTGAGCAGAAGAAGTCCTCTAAGTTCAAACTCTCCCCCCCCAACCCCCTGTCCACAGCAGGCTCGTGTGAGACTGTGTGTGCCTGTGTGACCATATCTGCAAGTTGAATATGGGACGACATACCACATGAACCTCCGTGTGTGTGGCTTTAGTGGAGTAGGTGGGGAGGGTCGGGCCTGGCTTTGTGGGGTTCTGGAGCCTCTCTATTGTTCAGGCCGGAGGAGCCAAAGGGGGGCTGAAGGGCTGACAAATATTGATGCCGAAGGTATTGGCTGCTCAGGGTAGGGGGTGAGCTGCAGATGTGGAACAACCCACAAAGGGGCGGGAAAGGGAAAGTAATTACAGATGATATAGGACCAAAGAGAGGAAATTGATTAAAGAAAATGGGTGACCAGGAAGTAAAGGATCTTTGTTTCCCCTTCAATTAAAGTGAAATGTCTCAGTGGTCGCCCTCTTTGAGCTGCATGTGTGGAGCAGGACAGGAAGAAACAGGCCTAAGAGGGGGTGGGAGGGGGGGTGATGGATGGATGAATGTGTGGACACTGAAACCAATGATGGCGATAACCACATTCTATATCCATAAGTTCAAATCCTGTACTGCCGGTTAGCTTTGCGTTTGAACATCATAGTTGATTTATTACAAACAGAGTTAACTGTGTAGATGCTTGAACTCCTTGTGTGACTCCAGAGTATGGTTTAGATAGGTTAATGCAGTCCATCCTAACATACATACAGTAAAAAGCAGTAACATAAAGAAACATTTTTAAAACGTCAGCCGCCACAGACAAAGAGTGTTTAAATTCAGAAGAAACTGCAGATTACATAATTGCAAAGGATTCAAAATATTAATATCCCATTTAACTCCTGTTATAGGTAGCAGGGGGCTGGAGCCTATCCCAGCAGCTTTAAACCAAGCCTCTTAAACGGTCCTCGAGTGAGGGCGCCGCCATACGGCAATATACAGCGAAATACAGCAATATACCTCCGTCCACCAGAGGGCAGGCTCCAAAAGCGGAAATATAAGGAGAAACCCAATGGCGACTTTACAAGTTTAAAACTCATGTTTACAGCCTGCTACAAAAGATAGCTCTGGTCTCTAGAACTAAGTTTTTACTATGTGACAACTCTGGGGGGTGAATTTTTGATTAATATGTCCATTTATGCTATCTAAAAACTATTGTTTTACTATGGAGTAAAAGCCGAAAAGCCCTGATGTAACCGCCATTTTATTGCCCTGTCGTAATGACAGTATCGGTGAATAGGGGACCAATGGGCGGATTACATCCATTTTATTTACAATCTATGCTTTAAACTTGAGGGCTAACACTTAGGGACACTGACAGACAACTGTTCACACACACATTCTTTCCTATAACCAAATAAGATTGACTTAAATTAGCTTAGTGTAAGAAGCTTTTTGCCACTATGTAGTGTTTTTTAATTTACTGGTGTTTGCCCGAAGCTGCAGCCCAATAAGCTATATCCATTATTTTTTTCAATCATTAGAATAAGACAGCCTTGCTGACACTGAGGGAACTACTCTAAAGGAATGAGGAGCTGTAATATGGAGGATGGTGTTGCTAAGTCTAACATTGATGTGTTTATTTATTAGATTTTTTGGGGGGTTGACTTTTTGTTTTACAGAGGAAAAACAGTAGATGGACACACTGGCCCGAGCTAAGATTCAAACCCAGACACTTCAAATTATGTGATATGTGCTCTACCATGTGTGTGTCCCTGAGGCGCTCCTAAATATTTATATCTTATCTTTGACGCACATATACTGTCAGTCCACAAGAGCTCGCCACACAACAGCAATCAAGCACTTAAATACACAAATTGTTTTAAAGTCTTTTATAAATGCACCTATATTTAAAGGGACATATATATTTTTCTTAGTTAAAGGTCAAACCAAAGAGATATTTGTATAGTCAGCCATAACAACCATTGCTATGCTCTGTGCACAGTCTATTACAGTCTATTGTACACTTTTTTAAGTTTTTGATCAAAGTTGCATCAGCCACACAAACACATGTACATGAATAACCAGAACCTTCTCCCACCTCGTCCCTAAAACACCGGACCAGCTACAGAATTACAAACAACAGTCAGGCATCCCCATCCATTATAATATTCACAACACAGCATATACACAGTGTTCATGAAATTATTTACAGAATAAAATGATCTTCTTGACAAACGAGAATAATGGCTGCCAGATATCGTAGAATAGCCTACAGATCCTTTAATGGTCTTATCTTTTCCAATGTCTGTATGATGGAGGGAGAAAATCACTTCTCTTTCCCTTTCGACCCGTAAGTGTAAAAGGCAATCATGTTCACATTGCAAAATCACTTTGAACTAACAGCATCAGTGTAGTTGTTCTGATTACTCGGAACCTCAGCGTTTTTAATTGCTCTGACTTTTAAAAGTAGCCCCATGTGAGATTTAGTGACATCTAGTTGTAATGCTGCGTATTACAACCTAGAAAGTATAAGGACTTTTTGGGATGATTTTGCTGAAGGTCTTCAACAACCTTCGCCAAAGCACATGTTTGGACTGTCTGTTGTAATTAGGAATATTATATTTCTTTTCTGTAAATAATTCCCTCCAAACGCCCATTTTCCAACATTTTTCATTGTGCCCTTGACATTTGTATTATAAACAATGTCTGAACAAAAATGTCGTTATTTAGCATTAGCTTCAAAACAAATATACAGTATGTGTGTCGGTCCATGGAAAAAAGTACATCGAATTCCAGCTGTCAGTGGAGTGTATCCTCGACCAAACTTTCAGGTCATCACTCTGTGGAACTGGTTTACTGTTGCCTCTCTGTTACGGGCTTGGCAAATGCGAGTATACAGTATGAATAGTTTTACAAGGCCAAGGGAAGAATAACAGGGGAGGGGGCAGCTGGCCGATGAGGGGGGGTGAAGCAAGAGAAAACAGGTTGTCACTGTGGTTGAACAGCAAAATAGCATTTTCTCCCTTGGGCTCAGCCTCCACAGATGTTTCATTCAGGCCCCATGGCAGGGCCACTCTAAAAAGTGCTCCAGTCCCGACACAATTCAGCCCCTTTGTGCGGCTGAAGGGGAGAAGCTCGGCCCACTGTTTACTGCCGGTCCACCCCCCCGGCCCTTCTCCTCGACTACCCCTCCCTTCCCTCGTGTTAGCAGCCGGAACAATTGGGGAGGGTCTTGCCCAGAGCTGGGGCGGTGTGGCAGGTCAACAGAATGGGCTGTGAATCCTGTTCCTCTGAATCCTCAGGGTGGGTGGTCCGGCTCTCTCCCCTCTCACACACATACACACAGGAACACAGAGGAAAAGAGTGTCGCTGCCTCTGCTGTCGATTAGCTCATCCATCGGGCCAGACCGAGCTGCAGTCTGAGTCCCAGGCTGCTGCTGCTGCGATGAGTTCGGAGGTGTCTCACGAGAAGCCGGGCAGTGTTTGTTCTGCCAGATTAAAGTATACTTTATAACTGCATTGTCTAAACTTAACCAGACACAGAAACAAATGGAAATATGAAGTGTCTAATTCATTTTGACGGTTCCATGACAAAAAGTCAAAGTCCTCTCTCTATTATGGACGCAGTGCACTTGGTTAACCATATACTTTGTGACAGGACACACTACCTTGAAAAAAACATCTCACTAAATCAACACAAGGTGAAGCTTAAGGTCTTTAACCTATTCACAACATAAGCAAAAAAAGAATTACATATCTACATTTATTTGATGTATTCTTTATTTAACCAAGTTGGTCAATTGAGAACCAATTCTCATTTACAATGACATCCTAATCCCATGTGTGTATGTCTTTATTAGGTATTTAGTAACATTAAGAGAGAGTTAAACTAATTCCTTGTAAATGTTTAATAAGCATTTTACAGAGCAACAATGATTTGCTAACAAGCCAAAAACGTAATAGTCTAATGTCTAAAACCGTTCAATGTTGCCCTGTACATGGTTTATTAACACACAGGTTTAGTTCACTAACGTTATTAAAAGGCTTACACTTTAAAAAGGCAGTATATCACTTCTCCTTTGTTTAAAATGTGTGTTTGTTTAGTGTACAAACAAGCCAAACTAAAACAACATAATTTAAAGTTTCCAGTTCTGACCAATGCCAAATGGGTTCTAGGCCGTTGTTCAAGAGGGGCATGTTAACATTATTCCTGCTACTGATCATCACCTGCATAGAGAAAATAAACTGTAATCAATACAACTGCAAGACACAAATACAAGCTGTATGACAAGACAAATGTCAAGCCACCCTCTGAAAATGACTTAACACATGTCAGCTACTGCTATGTTCACAAGTGCAGCAGAATATTGTGTTCATTTCCCTAAACGTCTGTAAATTTGTCATTTGTCTTTTGACAATATACATTATGTGTCTAAAGTTTCACATTCAGGACATGTCTTTCTCCTAAGTCACAGCGACATCTAGTGAGCAAGGGCTGTTACTGACGCCTACCAACCGTCTCAACAAAGCCGCAGATACGAGAAGACACCAGTTGTTACCTTACTATATTATTAATATTTAGTTTTAGTATATTTAGTTTTGCAAATCAAATATGGCTTCTGCAATTACAATTGCATTTAGCTCGGGGTTCAACAGTAGACCTAGTGGCTCAGTGGCAGAGTGGTCGCCCTTCAACCAAAAGGTAGGGGGTTCGATTCCCACTCTCCCCACAGTTTATACTGTCGTTGTGTCCTTGGGCAAGACACTTAACCCACCTTGCCTCCAGTGGCTGTAACACTGGTAATTAGAAGCTCAATGTAAGTCGCTTTGGATAAAAGCGTCAGCTAAATGAATAAATGTAAATGTAAGTCTCCCTTTTAAATTGTGTTCTTTCATCATGTGCCACCAGGAGGAGGCTTCAGGGCCAACCCAGGCCTTGCTGGAGGGACAATGTCACTAGGCTGGTCTGGGTACACCTCAGAGCTGGAGAAAGTGTCAGAAAAGTTTGGGTGTGTCTGATTAGACTGTTGCCTCCATATAAGCAGAGGAAGATGGATGGATTTTGATAAACCCAGTGGGTTTATTCACAAACAACAGCATGTTCTTGAAGTTCAAGGATAACTTCAACTATATATAACATTATAACATTTTGTTGTCATAGAAACATTAGTTGGGTCTTTCCTATGACATCAACATAACAAAAAATCTGCATTTGTTTATCAGCTGGTTATTTGAGTGTTACGAGAACAACAGCTTAGTCACATTACCATCAGTTTTTCTCATGAAATTACATGAATCATCGTAGACATTATCAGAAGACCAATCAAGTGTCCATGATGCAGTTCCACATCTTAGAAATGTTAGAAGTCCAATGGTCAATAGGTTTGATGTAAATGAAGAGATATAAAGAAGTGGACAATGCAACAACAGTCGAGTCTGAAGCAATAGGCATTGGTTTTTGTTTCCTCTCAGTGACAGAACAACAGTGTCCTGCATCCTCTTTTTGGTTCTTAAGAGGCGTCAGGCGTGTAACCCTGTAAACCACATAGGAAGAAAGGCAGTGTGTGAAAGAATCTTAAACAGGGAACTGGTTTGAAGAAAAACACCTGCAATGCCACCTTTTACTCCCTCTTTCTTCATCTTCGGTAAGGTTAACTATGTTTTATTTAATCCTAATACTACTCATTGGTATTGCCATGTATTTTAGTTGTATCATTTAAATTGTGTTAAAGTTTGGTTGTAAGTAATGATTGGATAGCATAACCAATATGTACCATCCACAATTATAAGAAAGATAAGTGTTTCAGCAGAACTTATTACAGTCATCTGGGTCCATATCTGGGCAAATGAAGAAATACTACCCCTACAATATTAGTATTTTTAAGTCATGATTTCACATTTCCCATTCACAAGGTTACCTAGTTTTCGTTACGTATGTGTTTGTTTGCTGTTGTCGCGTGTCCTACAGGTGTCCTTATGGCATCTATCATGGCATCTGAGTTCACAACAGAGCGTACTGAAAAGATTAATGAAACTCAGTGACAGCGCCAATGACAGAAGACTTGAGCAACATCAACAACATGTTCCTCAGTAACGCCAACACCTCAATGACCACAATGGCCACGGTCACCAACACCACCATGACCAACGTCTCTATGAGCGCCACTGATACCCCCTCAACTACAGGTGAGGTCAATGGTGCATGTTTCAAAATTGAACTATAAAAAAATTTGCTTGAAACTGACTTGGACATCCTTCACCAGACGGAGCCGAGGAAGATAAAGTCACTTCACACCAAGCTACTTTCAACAGCCAAGACTCAACCTACTTCAACAGCCAAGACTCAAACTCCCAAGATCACCAAGCTGGGAAAGAGCACCACAGACAGCAGTAAGCAAAGGCTACTGTGTAACAAAATGACATGTATAAAGCCTTTTGTAACAATTACACAGTAGGTTATAGTTGTTTGAGTTGCTAAATTTACATGTTACATTTATTAAGTAACATTGATCATTCTGGTGGCTCGTGACTACATCTAGTGGTACAAAGAAGTATAACAGTCCATCTAATTCAACACTTAATGTGCTGTTTGGACATTTCTTTAAAGGTGCACTGTGTAAAATAAAATAAGCAAAAGAACAGAATGCTTTCATTAAATATAAAACATTGACCAAAAGTTAAAATCAGTCAAATATGACAAACATAAACAATGCCATTTCAGAATTGTGACTTATGACAAATCAAGAAAATAGATAGTAGATAAAACTAGAATAAAAGTCAATGTTTCTGTTAACCAGTACAAAATGCCAAAGTAAAAAGATAAGCCTTCAACATGGATATAAAATGCTAAAGGGACTGGGCTTTTTTAATGAGTGGTGGGAAACTGTTCCACAGTTTGGGGCCTACTATTGAAAAGGCTCTGTGCCCCTTAGTCCTGGGAACAGCCAGGAGGAGCTGGTCTACAGACCTCAGAGCTCTGGCAGAAGTGGTGCTGTGCCATTAAGATATTTAAAAACAATTAATAACATTTAGATTCATTCTGAAATGTACATGAAGCCAATGTAATGATGGGAGTATTGGCGTGATGTGGTCACGTAGTTTTTCCTGTTAAAAGCTGCGTTCTGTACTCCCTGTAGGCAGCTATGGGATAGACTGGATAGATTTAGAATATAGAAAATAGTATGTTCCTCCAGCACACCATAAATGTCGACATGCTTTAAAAGAAAAAGTGTGAGACGTGGTGGCTAAAAGCTACACATCCTACTATAGCACATGTCTTTGGCAGGGGGTGTTAGAATAGTCAATATAAAGTGCCTGTACTTGTGAAAATGGACATAATAGCTATATACTTGGGATTATGGCAAACAAAGCTGTCAAAAAGTGATCTCATAAATGTCAAGTGCTCATGACTTTTCCAAAATATTTTCACAGTAATCCCTCCCAAGCCATCACAAGGGAATGGTAACAGCGTTGGTAAGTGTAATTTTTTTTTTTTTTTAGACGCCGCTGTTTATTGAATCAACATTTCATAAATCATATTCATGTTCTTTGTTCACCCAGGCATTATAATCCTGGTAGTGATCATCATCATAGCTTTCATCTCTGTATTAATCTGCTACATGGCGCGGCACAGAGGAAGGGTGAGTGGAGTTGGCCGATACCAAACACACAACACTCAATGCATGTATGGGGTAAATAATGTTTATTAAATGTTATTTTTTTTATTGTTTTTGATTTCAGCGCTACTCAGTGGACCTGATGTCCAGGCCGGATGAAGCCCAGGTCCCCCTGAGCACCGTAGAGCCTGTAGCAACCTCTGAAACTGTTTCCCACAATGGTCAGTTTCTAGACGTTTACTAGAAGTAGGCACCAAAAAAACAAATAAAGCTCCCAGATTTTATTTTTATCACCACATGGGATGTTTTAGGCTAGTCACATGTGGTGATAATAATTATTTTAAAATCTGGGAGCTTTATTTGTTGTGTGGTGCCTTCTTCAGTTTTTTTACTCATGAGTTTTTCTGCTTCCGGCACACTGGCCCACTGGCTTTGGACGTGCATGTCTAGAACCCAATGGCTCTGTAAAAAAAAGTCTGCTTGTAAAACATTATTGCAGGTCTGCTGTTTGAAGGCACTGAAAGTACAAAAGAACCTCAAGAGCCGGAAGGGGAACCTGAAGAAAAAATGGAGCAAAGGGGTAAGACCAAACCTTTAACTAAGTTTTATTCACTGGTACTTTCTGTATTTGAAATCATTTTATACTTTAGACAACATATGCTATATGTTAAGATTGATTTTTGCAGGCAGGTCTGTGAAGGTTCTCAGTCAGACCTGGCTGATTGAGAGAAAATGTTAAAGCAAAGAGACTGAGCAAGAGCTGAGCTTATATCTAGGGGCGCAGTGGCTCAAGAGCAGTCGGTTCGAATCCCGCTCTAAGCCAAGTTCATACTGACATTGTGTCCATGGGCAAGACACTTAACCCACCTTGCCTACAGTGGTGTTCCAGCTGTAACACTGGTGAATGGAACCTTAATGTAAGTCGCTTTGGATAAAAGCGTCGGCTAAATGACTAAATGTAAACATCTCTAGAGGGAGGAGTTTGACCTGAAACTAAACCTGATTGGACCAGGCTGTTCTGGTCTCATGGTCGTTAGCTATGAAAGAGCAGTGTGACTCCTGATGTGAGAGTCGTTAAAGACTCAAGTAAGTCGTTAGTGACACTGTTCCATTCAAGTGTTTGTTGTCCTTCTAGAGTGAAACTGTTTTTATTTAGGTTTTTAAAACACTTCGGCCTTTTGGAATTAAAAGATGAAACGGCTTTACCTTGAAAATTAAGTCCCGATGCCTTTGCTTTAACCTTTTTTTTCAGGCAGGGAGTAGTGCATTTTGGACCTGTAAACTAAACAGTGTGTTGTGGCCTAATATGTTCTTTCGTTCCTCTTTTGTAAGAACAAACTAAATAAAAGGAAGCAGGATTTGTAACACATTGCTTCATTCCGGCAATGTGACATAGTGCAGGTATAGCCTACTTCAAAATGTTTATGTGTCATACACCACTGTCAAATATTTTCAAACTCCTAAAATTGCTGTTGTTAGTGTAAGAGGAACTCATCCCTGCAAGGCTTCAACATGACTGTGTTGGGTTGTCATATTTTACATTTACTTGAGTAACTTTGAAAAAAATAAAAATAAAATAAATATTTCTAAGAGTAGTTTTACTGCACCACACTTTTTACTTTTACGTGAGTATATTTGTGAAGGAGGAACGTTATACTTACTCAGGGCTACACTTGACCAGTTACGTTGTTTTTTTATACCATTTAATGTCATTATTTTTGTCACAGAGATGACTGTGACTGTGATATGTAGCCGACACGGATTAAAACATCAAAAATGGCTACTGTCACTAATGTTGGATTAACACCCCTGGCCTCAGATTGGTGTTATAGTCAACTCCCCAGTTTTCGAGTCAAAGTCACTTTCAAGTCGTCAGTGTTAAAGTCCAAGTCACCAAAGTACGAGTCGAGTCATTATCACTTAAAGTACATTTCCCAATCCTAATCCAATTTATCCCAAAATGTTGAGTCATCTTTAGTTGAACTGCAAATCCAAGTCACTAAAGGAAAAGTATAAGTCGAGTCCAAGTCTAACCAAAGTGAGTTACAAATCTGAAAACTGTGGCAGCCAAACTGATACATTAATTGTGATTGTAGTTTTCTATAAGCCCTTTTCATTAAACACATTTTTGTGGCATATCAATTAAGGCTGTATCCTATAAATGCTCTGGGTTACATTAAGGGGCTGGTGTTTAATAAGAGCATCTCGTCTCGCTCTGAACACATGCAACAGGCAGAGGTTGTGTGGTGTTGTTGCTAAGCAAGACTTGCAAGTCATTTGTGCTCAAGTCTGAGTCTAAGTCCGAGTCATCAGTTCTCAAGTCTGAGTCTAAGTCCGAGTCATCAGTTCTCAAGTCTGAGTCTAAGTCCGAGTCATCAGTTCTCAAGTCTGAGTCGAGTCACGAGTCCTTGTGTCTGAGAATATGTTTATATGTTATGAGAATGTTCTGCTCACACACAGAGCAGGAGAACAGCTGTACAAAGCAGTGTACTGTTCAAACATACACACTTGACCTACTGTAGATATTGGTTTTAAAAGCTTAATGTTGTAAAAAAGTGAGCTTTGGAGATTTGTGTTTCCTGTGCCTTTCCTTTTATTTAGAAATACCAGAAATTGTACATTATTAAATTACATTACATTACAGTTTGATTACATTGTTTCAAAAAAAAAAAAAAATCAGACTTACAATCAAACAGTAGACTTTTTATGAATGACTATTTTTTACTTCTACTTGAGTAAAATAGTTTTGAAGCAACACTACTCTAACTTGAGTAGCCTACAATTTCAGGCTACTCTACCCACCTCTGCTAGTGAGGGTGTAAAATGACATAAGGTCACTTAGAACTTGAAGAAGTCCCATGTTCAAAGAAGGAACAGTATCACACATGCAGTACCACAGTCCACCACTTGAGGGAAACAGAAACCAAGTTAACGAAACGCAAGCTTCATGAGGCAAATCCCAACATATTGTCACATTGCACTCACATAGTGCTGGCATAGTACACTGTTGAGTGTGCTTTTTATGACCAAAGCCAAAACTATAAGATTTTAAGGTACCATGTATGGTTGTTTATTCTAGATTTAGGAATATTTAGTAATAATTATATAATGTGTCAATAATTACACACTTCTTACACCGGCTGCACGAGTCATTTGTGAATTGAATTGTTTCCACGTTAAATTACAAATGCACAGAGTTGCAGTCGTGTCCAGAAATGACCATATGCCTGAGGCCATGTGGTATAAAAAAACACTATCCTCTAATGAGATAAGAAAAGGTCTGGGACGCTTTGTTAAAGTTAGAATGACTCAAAAGGAAGTCCCACCTTGTAGAGCAAACAACTCAAAGTGTCACATTACTCATCGTGTAAAACTGCTGAATGTTCAAGTTTCATAAACAAACAGTCGGCAAGTCAGAGTAAAAAATGTTATGTTGTGAGTGACGCTACTGAAGGACTTCTACAATGCTGTAAATAACTCACAAACTTCTCTTACTGGTGATCCTAAAATATAACAGGAAATAACATTTGAAAGAGTTGAGCAACAGGAAAAAGTACAGCATTGTGTAAACTCCTGACTGTAAACCGATTTGGAAGTTCCCAGGTCACTACATTAATCTTTACTTGAATCACATTTGAATGCCAACATTTATATAATTTTTGGATTTTTATTTTCATCTAATGTTGAGAAATACTTTAGAGCTGTCACATGTAAAACAGTCTTAGTAGAATTACTCCATATTAACATGCAATCTAGTAAAGCATGTAATAACATAAAAGGCTCATGCTAAGGACTTAAGAGACATTTGGACGTCAGTAAGTCAGAGGTGTTTGCCCCATGCTTGGACTTTGTGTACACTAATCTAGGCTAATGATTGGTTGGGTCAAACAGAGCAAGTTGTAAAGATCCCATTTCCCATTTTTTTGAAGCAACTATCAGAGGCCAGTGATAAAACGTTTGGTCATTCCTGAAAACCAAATAGAATCAATAATTTTCTGAAGGCTGGAATGATGCCTGAGGACCCACGTTAGTCAGTGCTGGCGGAACTATGCTTTCCCCGCTCTAACCCCAGGTCACATAATGATGGGGCCGGCCTGCTTTCCCACAGCCTCCAACAGCTGCATGACTGTGGCTCATTAGGAGCTGCTTAGTAATCAGCTGCCTCATTACCAACATGGTGGCCCCCTCAGATGCCTCTGGCCTGGTGGCCCCCCCGACTGTCACAGAGGGCAAAAGCGCTTCAGGCTACAGCCATGCAAACACTGTCATTATGTGGCACAGACTGACCACGCAGCAACTGTGCACTGTCCTAAAAGTTCACACTGCCCAGTCAAAAGTCACCACCTGGATTTGACCAAGCCAAGAGCTAAGAGGTAGGAGCCTACAATTAGATAATAACAGCAGTGATTTATATTAATGAGTTGCAACAAGTTTATAAACAAATGAAGTTGTGTTTTTTAAAAGCTTTGTAAGGCTCCTCAAAATCAAGGTAAAAAATGAATGAGTGATATTAAAGAAATAATGGAATGTGTGCGCCAAAACCAAATGGACCAACAGTACGTGTATTTCCTCTGTTGTAACTGTAACCTGATAAACTATTGCTATTGCTAGGAACCTCTTCTTTATTGGTCTTTACAGCTGAGGCAGATAAAACGGCAGACAACGCGAAAGCTGACTCTGCAGCCCCGGCTCCATCAGCGGACAGCTCTGAGGACAAACCCAAACAGGACGCCCCAGAGCAGAACTCTGCTGCACCTGTGAAGCCCAGTGTCGATGACAAAACTGATGATGAAGGAGCCACATCCAACAAAACGTCAGTGGAATCACTGAAGGAGACCAATGAAAACAACAGCAACAACAGCCACCTGAGCCACAGTGGAACAGGAGGTGGGCATAGATCCCATTTATTCTCAGTTTGCAATGTTTCTATTTTTAATTAGCTTAGATGAGAGAATATATGACAACAAAACACACCAGTCTACCTCAAATGTGTGCCATTCACTTTGCACAGAAAGTTAGAAATAAGAAAGAAATCTAAAATATTGTTAAACTGAATGTGTGTGTGTGTTATTAGGACCATTAAATATCATAATTTTCTTCACTAATATATTGTCTGCTTTTGATATAAGTTGCTACAGTTAACATAATCATGACTTCAGTTGGTTTTTATACATCTTCTTTTGTCTTTCAACAGATGATAAGATGGGTGATGCTTTTTGGGATGTTTCCGGTGACAGTATGGTGTGAAACCGTTATCAGAGAATGGTAAGTCCAAAACTGTTGGAGAGGATTTTGAAGCCAAATGAATCAAAACCTATGAATATTATCATATATATTTTTTGTTATTTATTTAAAAATGACATATACATAAACATGTCAATAAATTATTATTTTTTATACATATATATTTATGTACCGCTTTTCCACATAGTAGGCACTCTTTACCAGTGTTACAGCTGAACACTGGAGGCAAGGTGGGTTAAGTGTCTTGCTCATGGACACAACGAGTATGAACTGGGGAGAGTGTAAATATGCCAGAATTAGCCCAACGGCTACTTTACATCTGTTGTCCCTGGCAGTTCAGGTGAAGAAAATAATCTATATATATATTTTTTGTTATACATAAGATAACATGTAACACATTGCACTCAACATAATGACAGTCCATAATAGACAAGGCTCTAGTGGCTTTTCCACTGGTGCCTGATCTGAAGCCCATGAACTCATTCAAAGGTGGTGGGCAAGTGTAAAGTTTTATTAACTGAACATGCTAGTTTAAATTTTCTAAAACTTAGAATATTGTAAGTATAGTTTATCAAGTTAGTTTTTGGAGAATTTAATAAAAGACTAGATTTACTGAGCCACTCATCAATAGCTAATATAAGTTTTTTTGGAAACCTCCAAATCAGACTTTGCCTTAGTAAAGAATGACATTGTTTGCATATAACTGTGTATTGATGTATTGGCAGACATTTAATAAATCATTGATATATAATTAAAATAGAATAGGTCCAAGTATGGAGCCTTGAGGAACTCCGACCTGACATTCATGATAAGGGGATTTGATAGCCCTGATAGACACACAGTGGGTTTGATTTGACAACTATGATTTCATTCATATTATTATTATTATTACATCAATTTTATATATCGCTTTTCCGGGGACGCAAAGACTCTTTACATATAGACATACATTGAGACGTGGCAGCCATTCTGCGCCTACGGACTCTCGACTATCACCAAGTACATTCACTCTTACACATTCATACGGGGCAAGGTGGGTGTCTTAAGTGTCTTGCCCAAGGACACAACGACAGTATGAACTGTGGGGAGAGCGGGATTTGCAACTACTACCTTCCGGTTGAAGGACGGCCGCTCTACCACTGAGCTACTGCCGCCCCATATATAAGAGCTTGTTCTGAAAATTTTTATTTTGTTAACCTAGACAATGACATGCTGTATCAAATGTACTTTTTAAATCAAGATAAAAGTGCACCAACAAGAGGACACAAATCCAAATCATGTTTAACTTAAAAAAAAAAAAAAAAAAACATTTATTGCCATTCACATAGAATAATTAGCACAAAAACTAAATTGCATCAGATGAAAAGGATTTGCACCCGTACTTAAATAATCAATCAATTGTTTAACTACACATTTTTCAGTAATTTTTGATATTTGTAATATACTGATTGGCCGGCAATTCTTAACATCAGCTTTATTCCCAGATTTAAAAAATTGGAATAATTGTGGCAACTTTCCATTCTGTGGGAACAAAAGAAAACCTAACTCACAGATTGACCATATGGGTAATTTGTCGTATCAATAAGTATGAAATTTGTAACTACAGGTCTGTGTTGTATAGGGTAAACAAAAAATACTTATCAGGATAATTTTACAAGACATGGCTTGCTTGAGATTGCTGTCGTTCATCCCGCTTTTTCATGTCACACACATGGCACTGACAAAAGCTCTCAGTCTTATCATCATGTGCTTTAGGATGTACATCCCACAGTGCACCTGTGCTCTTTGTCTCTCTGCTCTCCTCCTCACTGAACGGTCCTGACCGGAGCCTGGGGCCCAAAGAATTCACACTGCTCTTAACAGCTGATGATAAGCTTACATCTGAGGAGTGACCGCGCAGCACTTCAGTGTTAGCAGTCACGCATCATTTGCCTTGTTTGGCTTTAGAGATTCCAACCCTTTGAGTTTCAGCCAGGCCGTTCTCTAGCTCTTTGACCTGGTGCCTGATAGTGAGTGGGAAACTGTGAAAATCCAGGCTGCAGGCTCATTGAATGGTCAGTTTGGTTCACATGTTGTTTTTATATATTATGATAATTGGCCTATACGCTACAGTACACTATAGTACAAGATAATTTTATACACATCAAATTTGTTGAGCTTTTGGTCAGTGAAACATTTGAATATTTTTTTATAAATGCACTTGATTTCATTTTCATTTTCAATTCTGACCATTAATGCCTTTTTTTTTTTTTAAGAATATATTTGAAAGCATTGGAATTTATTCCCTTTACATCGATGTTGCTTTGTAGAAAATCTTATGGACCAAGTGTTACTATTTCCTAAAATGGGGCTAGTTGTATGTTATGTTTTTCTTATTGGTTGTACTGTATGTGTATTTAATTGTGTGTGTTTAATTGCCTCCACCTGGTTTGGTTGTGACGATTGAGCTGGAAGCAGAAATTGAAAGGCCCCGCTCAGCTCTGCTGCAAGGGATAATGGACATGAAGTGACAGGTCGTAAACTAAAGCCACATAATTAGACCTGTGTCTCCACCATGTTATTAAGGAGTTAGAGCTCAGCTTTCATGTTTCACAGCTAGCATTGGTTGGAGGAAACAGTCTGTGCACCTCCTGGGATGGATTTCACTTTGAGGGGGGAAGACAGTGACAGAGGGAGGTTTAGCTGTGTGAGTTGAACAAGACTGTTAGTCAGCTTTGAAGCAGCTTGTTTTATTGGCAGGGGGGTAGTTCAGAGACAGGTCATGAAGACAAGCAGGGATAAGATAAGATAATGGTTTGTTTCTCATACGACTGAGCGTCCTTCAGCAACTCCAGCGTTACTATTTATCATCATTAGATTGTGTGATATCTCAGGTGTAACATCAGAAGACAGTGATGATCTGCTGAATGTGGGCTCTTGTCTGAGTAATAACAGTGAGGGAAGGTTTCCTGCTCATGAGGTTTGATGTGGTTGAAACCGGCAGATCCGCCATTACACCTGGGAAACGTTTACAGGAAGGAGGGACTGTCGGAAAGCACAGACTGACACTCCCTCCGCAACCTAAGCAAAACAGAGAACAGCTGGTGCAGCCTCTTCCTTCCTTTAACTTATAGGTTATAGTCTGAAACTGCAGAAAAACGGACAAGAAATTAAAAAGCTGCACTTGTGACGTGTAGCTTTCAATTAGACTTGCAGAAGGCTGTAGGCTATGTGCTGTTTTGAGTCTGGTGTTGTGGCTTAATAAAAGGGGATAGTCCTCATGAATCAGTCCAGAAAGATATTGTCTACAAAGTATTTCAGGCTATGTTGAAGTTGTTACTTACTGTACATTACTTGTTACAATCTCTAAATCGTCTCATGGTATATTTGAGGCAAAACAGCTGGTGACAATTACAATTGTTAGATAGCGTACTGTTACTTTGTACAACATTTTTAAGAAATATTTTACCATTATATATAATATTTTCTATAAGCTTAGCTTACTTTTTATTTAGCTGTGGGTTAGTCAACTACAAAAGCTGCGTACACATTTTGGTGCCAAACTTAAGCTGACCGTAATCAATGGAAGAATTAGCATTAGCCACCAAAAAAACACAATGAAATCATAGGCTATGCTGGACAAGGTCAGAAGCATGGTTTACCAGAAGAGTTTGTCAATGTATGTCGGAGGTTTAGGCTATCCATCAAATATCATGACTCTTACTTTAAATACGTTGACTTTAACTAATGGAAACCAACTACTAGAGCAGTGTGTTGTTAGAGGGGATATGAGTAATTTAATCATTGACCTAATTTAACTGAGAAAAGCATAAAAGTGAAAATTGCCAAACAAAATTACAACAATAACCACACAACATTTTTCCTGCACCAGAACATACGTTGCTCGAAGGAAGCTGAATGTCTGCATCAACCATTATGCTCTTCTATAAATATCTGCGTAAACCATGGTTTATAAGAGCCTCAGCGTCTGACCAGACCAGACCAAGACCAGGACCAGACCAGGACCAGGACCAGGACCAGATCAGACCAAGACCAGGACCAGACCAGGACCAGACCAGGACCAGACCAGGACCAGACAGGACCAGACCAGACCAAGACCAGGACCAGACCAGGACCAGACCAAGACCAGGACCAGACCAGGACCAGGACCAGACCAGGACCAGAGCAGGACTAGACCAGGACAGCTGTTGGAGATGTTCTGTTGGTGAGCCTTTTATGTATTGAATAGACTACATGCACACACTCGGAAAATGTTTTTTGTAATTCTGTGTGGTTATTGTTGCAATTTTGTTTGGCCATTTCCAGTAAAGCTGTATACTGTATGTTGCTGTAATGGTGTGTGGCTATTTCAGGTGCAGTTAAATGTTGTTGTAATTCCGTTTGGCAGTTTGTGTGTTTCGGCTTTTGTATTTCGTTGAGCTCTCTGGCATTTATATGCACTATGAACTGAAGCTGTTTTTATATTAGCCCAAATGCTATTATGTCTATTCCTATCATTAGCATTGTACGTGATCTTGTATAAAGTTTCACTTCTTGTGAACCTTCCTGTAGCTCCTGTTATGTCACAAACATTTATTGGTCATTCCAGCCATGTGTGCCAATGTGTAAAACATACATTTGTTCACGGTGTTTCGCCTTTAACCTAAGAGGATGCCACCTTTTCCAATGAGCTGTCAACATCATACAGAAGACACTGAGGCCTAAAGAAATAGGACTAACATACAAGCTGGCAGTTTGAACATGTTCGTTTTTAAATGGAACCTTGTTAAGAGGTCATGGGGTTTATTGTTAAAGAATAGGCATTACAAAAAAGGTCAATTTGTCAAGTATGAAATCAAAACAAAGCATTGTAGTGGATACATAGGATGTTTTCTAATTGAACACCTTCTCTTCTCTCGTGGCTATACTAAACTTCTTTTAACGTTATTAAGAGTTTAACAGGTTTATATCCTCTTCTTTAATCAGTGGGGGCTTGAAGCCCAGAGTTAGGAGGTCAAAGGTTAGACTTTTTTAATTAAAGGCTACAGTGACGGCGTAGAGAATAATGTGGCCTCAATGTCAGAGTCACATTCTTGGCCTGTCATTGAACAAGTCTCTGCAGACGTTGTGTGCAGCGGTGGCTGTGATGTGCATTTCCAACCAGGATACATTTCATCAGCACGGACCAGTGCACATGACAGGGCGTGAAACCTGACAACAATACCTGCTGAAAACACTAACTGAGATAACAAACTATAATTAACATTGATTTAGTTTATTTAAGGGCAAGGTACCCATGCATTCTACCCGCTGCCACTCTGCCAGTATCTCAGTGGACTACTGAGAAGCCTGGACACGGGCGGGGAGGATGATGCAGTTTCAGGGACACGGAAGGTCCCGGGGACCCGCTGCCGCTCTGCAACTCGTCTTATGGTCTTCTATTCGGACCATAAGAAGGCGCGAGCCTCCCACTATTTGGTGAAGAAAAAGTGCGTCTTATGGTCCGAAAAATACGGTACATATCCATCAAGAGTTTGCGCAACCTTTTTTTTTTTTTTACAGCTATGTGAGTGCTGCATTTTCCAGGTTGTATTTTGGTCAGTGCTTTGGTGAGCCACCTGTAAAGACATTTACACAACTTAATTTAGCTGCAGGTCAACCCGAGACAGAGGTGCACTGCATTAGTGTTAGAACTACTAATAGTGCTTGAGTGAATGTTTGATAGATTGGCTTACTGTCATAAACATAAATATTTTAGGTTAAAATACCTGAAAACAGATGTGTCAGTGTGGTCTGTTTGCTTTTTAGGGACACTTGTTACAAAGAACTATTTTATACTGTGTTGGTGCAGAGCAGGTCACAGATGATGTCACAGATAATAACCCAGTGAAATGTTTTTAGAGAAAGTCTCATATTAGTTTGCTCCATAACTCCAGTAAATTATCAAAAATGTACTTTGTAAAGGCCACAGTTTGTAGGTCTGCTGTCCTCTGATTGTGAACATTCCTGGCCGGCTGTATGCAGTTGGCAAAGCTGCTGTGATCAGGAGAGCTGCTGACAGACTGACTCTCGTTCACCTGCTGGTATCGCCCGCGGGATCGCTGCACATTCCTCTGACAGTGACAAACTGACAAAGAGACACACCACACCTTTATTACATTTGTGTCTCTCATCGTCGCAGTGAGTGGTCCCTCGTCTACAGTGAAGGATTTAATATAGAAGATTACAATAGACATAGGCAGAAAGACGAAGTAACGTCACAATATAGATTTATATTGCATAAAGCATCACAGTTTCAAAGTTAACTGTTTGTAGTTAGCCATGCTAACAGTACAGTAAAATAGCAGTAAACATCACAAAGGCCACTAAGCTTCATTATCCAACTGTAAATGTGTCTTTTACTTGACCAGAATCGTCACTCATACACTCGGACTTGTCATGATATCAAACTCATTTTTTTTACTCAGTGTTGTCTCGGTCTTGGACTTTAAAACCACCAAGACCACAAAATTTATTTTTGTCTATTTTTGGATTTCATGTTCCCTGGTATTTTTTACAATGTATTGTAAACTCAACCATGGACTCGGTCTTGTCTTGGTCTTGAAACTTTCTCGGACATGACTTGTCTCGGTCAATATGGTCTTATTCTAAAGCACTACAAAAATGTTCACTTAAGTGACATATCTGGCATAGTTTTTGCTCTAGATGCAAACTGTTGTGTTTTAGAAAAAGTAAACTGCTCAGGTCTCAGTGTTTTTTCAAATGACATTAGTAAATGCAGGTGGGTGAGAAGGATTGAGGCCGCTTTCTTGGGCTTGACTTAAGCATTTTCTTTCATTCCCACTGCTAAGTCCTCCTCAGTATGGCCAGTCTTTCAGCAGTCAGGTCTCACTTCAGCGGCTGAGCGCTCACCACAGATCCTTATCTATCCCTGTGGCTCAACACACAGCTATACACTGACTGAGATCCCCTCCAATGTGAGCCCCGCTCCTCGCATTACTGCTTTAAAACTAAACTCTTTATAATGGCAACAGTACAGATTAACTCAGTTCAAATTTAAGACTACGAGGTTTGTGAGAACAGAAAATGTCCCAGCGTTTACAATGGGGTTTGAATGCTTGTCAATACACTCCAGAGCACTAAAGCCAATTGAAATGAGTTTATTAGAAGGAAACAGAACAGAGCCCCACTAGAGGTTTGTATCCAGACACAAACCTTCTTTTATGGGGTTATGTAGGTTGCTAAAGTGTTAATAAATTCAAATGCATATAATACGCCACAGAAATCAAAGGGCTTATCCCAGGAACTAGAAAAGTTCATTTTTGCGAGGGGGGTCATTCCTGTTTATTATTGGTCCAGCCAATCCCAATCCACTTTGTGAAATGGGTCAAAAATCCCTTTCTTTCACAGCCATTTTCACTGACCAGAAATCCTATCATTCCTATCATGAACGTTTCTCTGATTGGTTTAATGTCTGATTGCGTCCAAAGAGAAGTTACTACTGGAAATCCAATTTGAATCCACAAAGACATGACTAATTCTGCAATGTGACTTTTATAGAGCTTTGTGTCGTGGTGATCAGCTTTGATTAGAATGTTTCATATCAGTATTCATTGGAGAGAATGTCCATGTGAATGGTAATGATGTGTCTGTTTGGAGGGTGCTATTTATGGGCATGCAGTCACAGTTTCTCACTCTAATATTGCCTCATATATCTTAATGGTATCAGGCAACTGCATAACATAAATGTAGAATGAAAGCATATGTTCCCCCTTGGTGCAGACAGGGCTGTATTGGTCTGCTTCCCAGTACAGTCACCTCAGCCTCAGGAACTTTTGCAGGAGTCACCAGTTTAGCGTAAATCACATCAATACATAAACAGCAGGAATATCTCAGTTGTCCTTTCACTCAAACAGATGTTTAGTCAAAGGCATGTCAAAGGCCACATAAACATGGCCGAAGCAGACGTTATTAGTGGAAAAAGCAAGTGATCGCTGGACACAAGACTCTGGGACAGGATACATTCATTATTCTCTCCCCTTTTTCTCTTTCACAGGTTGAAAGGAAGTCTTATGAACGAGTGAAGGCAGTGGACAAGGGCACTTCTGTTCCATGTGGGAGAAGCTTTGATGAAGAAACTGATCCAAGGTCAACTAAAGTTTCACTAGCTTAATGCTTATTTTACTGATAAGGCACAATAAAGTACATCAAAGTAAATTCTTTCTTTGTTGTAAAATGCTTTAAAAATTAAGCTGGCCTACTTATCATTTTTACATGTGCATATTTTCAAACAAACAAATTTTAAACATGCTCCACTCAATGGGTTATATGTGTATTAGGAATATGTAAAATATTTTAAAATGATATTTAATCAAATATAAGGCGTGTTGTTGATATTTTTACTTGCATCAGTAATTCTGCTGTATTGGTCATCAAAAATTAGTTATATTTTACTTATGATATTACGGTTGAATAAATTAATAAATGTGTGTCTATGTTTGTTGTTTTTATCTTATATTTTTATGTTTTAAAATAAATGGAAAAATGAACAAAATTGAGTTTTGGTCTGACCTTCATCTCATGGATCAAATTACACTACTTCCAACTCACAGCAAAGATCTATAATGTCAAAACATTTCAACATATATTGTGGCACCCACCAGGGCTGCCCCCTGAGCCCTATGCTCTTTGATCAGGCTGTAGAACCCTCGGCAATAGCCCTCCGTAGTTGTAAGGACGTGTGGAATATGGAGTTGTGATGTGGAACACAGGGTTTCTCTCCACACAGATGATCTTCTGCTCTGTATCTCTAATCCAGCTGAATCTCTGCTTGATCGCTGCTCAGTCACTAGTTTCTCTTCTTTTCTTTTCTTTTTTCAGTTTCCTGTCTATCTCCATTGTCTCTAAATGGCCAAATATAAACAATGAATAAAAATGTGTTTAGACAATAATGCAACAACCTCAATGAGAGTCAAAGCTGTGGCACATGGCCTGTTATATCACTGTGTTCCAGTAGGTGGAGCTGTGAGCTACTGCTTCTGTCACAAACCAAATGGAGAAAGAAAAAACATTTGTAATATATATTAAAATACATATATAATCCATACTCAGGTTAAAATGCCAGAATTAAAAAATATACTTTTTGTGTGACCATTTTAATTTTTGATTAAAATGTCCAGGTATTCTATCTGAGATATCTGAAAAACTATAGTTTTACTATGTAGTAACTGCAGTAGTAGCCCAGATGTAATTGCCATTCTATTGTCCTGTGGTAAAGCCAATATCAGTGAATGGGGGAGCGATGGGCCCGTGACATCCATTAACAGTATATACTATCTGTGGTAATGACTGTTGCGTTGGGGTTCAGAGAGCCCCTACTATACTACAGTGCTCTCAACAGTTGAGCATATCTTTGTGAATGCGGATTGTGTACTCCTCCCTCTAGAGATATGAGCTCAGCTCTCTTACCAGTTGATCTCAGAATTGATAAAGTCTCTTGGAATTAGAGACGAAACGTCTTCACCTTGAAAACTGAGTAAAATTTAAGTAAATTTTTAATGTCAATATCATAGTTCTTTACCCTTGCTAAATTATAAAGTTGTTCACTTAACACTAGGGCTTCATGTTCATGTGACATGTGCCAACTGTTCTTCAGATGTCCTTGACTCATTCTGCTTTAAGTGTTAACAAGCACTCCAGGTGCAAACGCATTTAGTTCAAAGTGACAGCGTTAAAAGACAGGAATCCCTGATACTGGACTGCAACTCCAACTTCATTCTTTCTAAGGCTGGTTTATAATGGGGGTGTTCTATAAACTGTCCGATGAAAATTAAATGCTACATTATTTAACATTTGAACAATGCTTTGCTGATCAAAATAAAACTCCAAGTTTACATAATTGCTGTCAAAGTGTAAAGCTTGGAATGGCCTATATATACCCACGTACGATCACTTCCTGTTTGATTTTATGAGGGGTATAATACATTTTTAATGTTCATGTACAGGGGTGTGTTGCCCAGCGTTTGGTCCTGCTCCAGCTTCTATATCCAGCCTGTTTCCATGGGCTTCCTTCTGCTGTCCTCCAGTGACAGTGACAGCAAGGCCTATATCAATCCAGCGCAGGATGCTTTAATCCACCATTAAGCAGATGAAACACTGCCCCGAGTTCGGCGTGCACAGGAGCGCTTCTAAAACGCGCAGACCCCCCTCAAACCTGACCGCAGTCAATACCCGGCACCAAAGCCTGGCCTGCAATAGAACACAAACCTCTGCCTCTTTGCAACTAAATCCAAGTGTCTCAGGTCTCTCTATTTATACGCTATGTATATTTACAACAGCCCGGATGATTAGGATGGTGGTGCTAGTGTGAGGAGAATGCAAAGTAAATGTCCTGGGTTATTCTAAAAAAGCATGGAGTTGATCAGAGGTTATAGGGTCAGAACACAGGCTCTCTGATGTTAAAGCTGCTCTTTAATGGGATTGGTTAGCGCCTCAGCCACCTTACATTGCAGTACCGGCTCACAGAAATAACCCCACTGTCCCTCTACACACGTTGGTCATGGGCGTTTAGTTTCACTTAGCTGTGGGCCATGTTCACACTGTATTTACAGTGTAAAACCCACAGCTTTCACTACCCTGACAAGAATCACATTTTTGACACTGGATTGCAGTGTGAATTGATAATAATAGAGATTTTGGGTCGGGGATGGGTCTCTCACTGTTGGAGGGGTGCTGGAAAGAGCTCCGACCGGGGACTCATTTTACTGGGGGATTTTGCTCACGTGGGCAGCGGCCGTATGTCTTGGACACTCGAGTGAAGAGAGGGGCGGAGCTGTTAACTGATCACCACCTGGTCAGGGGCGCAACTACCCACTAGAGGCAGCATCAATTTTGAGGAATTTAGAAATGCACAACAGCAACTAAGCTACATTTAGGAAATACCCCCAAAAAAGTACTTTTTTATTTTATTTTTAAATACCATCGCTTTGGCGCCCCCCAAGTTGCTGCGCCCCTATGCGCCGCATATGCCGCATACCCCCTTTTTGCGGCACTGCACCTGGTGGTGAGTTGGATCCGATGGCGGGGAGAAAGCTGGACAGACTCGGCAGGCCCAAATGTATTTTAAGGGTCTGTTGGGTACGTTTGGCAGAGCCCCCTGTCAGAAAGTTCTTCAACACTCACCTCCGGCAGAGCTTCGACCAGATTCCGAGGGAGACTGGAGACATTGAGTCCGAGTGGAACATGTTCTCCACCTCCATTGTCGACACGGCCGTAAAATCTCCGGTGCCTGTCGTGGTCTATGCCAGAGTACTGGAGAGGAGAATGCGGCCCATAGTCGAAACTCGGATTCAGGAGGAACAATGCGTTTTTCGTCCCGGTCGTGGAACACTGGACCAGCTCTATACCCTCTCCAGGGTGCTGGAGGGTTTATGGGAGTTTGCCCAACCAGTCCACATTTACCTGCAGTTGACCCTCGGTTCAGACACATGCACACATCCACACCCCCTGTGTCGGGGGTGTGGATGGGGTACATGGGGCCAGGACTCCCCTGCAAAAGAGATTTGAAATCTCAGTGGGACTATCCTGGTTAAATAAAGGTTAAATAAAATAAAAACAGGGCCATGCACAGCTGCTCAACACTTTTATGAATTGTGGAGATTTTCAGCAGTGATAAGTGTTGGACACGCTCAGAATGTGAAGAAAAATCACTCAAACACTTGGCTTTCTTAAAGGAAAACATTCATTAGAGAATCTGTCACTGTGCTTGGGCTCTGGAATGCTTTAATGATTTCTGTAAATTAAAGTAAATAATAATATAAGTAAATAATAATAACTACCCATTTAAAGAAACTCTATGTAACTTTTCAGACTGTATACACACTTAAGGACTACTATAGGATAAAAAGCTGCAGCACACAAGGCTGCTAAACTGTTCATAATACCTGATGTTATCAATTTAAAAGTACTGTTACTTTCCATATTTCGGGGTAAAAAGTAGTACATGGAGATTAAGTTTATTGTGGCAAACATATTTATTATTAGTGCTCAGAGTTGCTTATTTATAAAGTGTTTTTTATTATTTAGTTTTTTGACGACAGGGGATAGATTGTATTTTTGGTAATACTTTATTGACACATCCTGGAAAACTGGGCAATCCTGGAAATTTTGTCGTAGTAGGAGTAGTTTTCCAGACATGAAATTTATAAAAACAAAAAATGGTAATCTTCTGGAAATAGTATATGTATATTGTCCTAAAAATCCAAATGGTATTTTAGCAACATTAAAATTATGTCTCTTTACTTTGCTGCATATTTAGTTTCAACCCAGTGTCAATGCAGCATTACTTTGTAAAGCTATTAGGAAGTTTAAAGTTTGAGATTTGACTGTCAGATTTGTATGGTTGATTCCAAATCAAACTGAAAAATAAAATGGTAAGAAACAATTGTGATAAAAATTGAAAAGAGTAAACCTAACCTATTCCTTAAAATGAAAAAAAAAATACAGAATATATGAGTCTTATCACAGTGACAGCAGACAATGTTTTATAAAGAGAAACACTGCTACTTCTGTCCTACGTCCGACATGGCTTGTAGACATCCATCATAGGATCATTATCGGCAGCTGTCATCATGCTCTGTCTTATGATGCCAATTAGATCTTGTGCTTAGGGTCTTACATTGAACAAAGGCAACCTAATGGCCTCTAGAATGCGGAGCATGAAACAGATGCATACTGTATAGCTTTATAGTGCTAGATTTAGCTACATAGTCCTATTTTAGCTTCATTGAAATCTGTACACACGAGCACACACTGTGTACTGTTTCTAAGGTCGTGATATTTTGCAGTAGCCTCCTTCACCATGAGAAGAATGTAAGATAAATTCAGGGGTAGCTGAGTATAAAAAGATTGGTGTTTGTTTCTATAGTTACATCCCAGGGTGTGTATGGATGCCCTGTATTTATTTGCGGCAAGCCAAGTGACGCGGATGAGGTTTATTTCGAGGATGCAATGAAAAGTGTGATACGGAATGCTTGGATGTAAATGGCATTTCGGCTATTTGACCCACACTTAGGGGAGGTTAGGAGGTGGGTGCCTTGCAATGTTTTCCCCAAGGCATTATTGTCTCTATTTATCAGAGCAACTTTAACAAGTCTAACATCAATTCAATGACAAATACAGCTCTGCTTTGTGATGTCTTAAATTCAGCTCGTGTGCGCTATCATCAAAGCTTGATTTGTTTGTTTCTATTTTGAAAAACAGAAATATAATATAGACTTAAAGTTGTCAGGTGGTACAGAATTGTCATTAGGTATTTGTCAACATCAAAAGAATGGATGGTGAGAATATGTAGCACATTGATGGCTTTATCAGGTGTCAAGTCCAACTTAAAAAGAGGGTCCGTAAAAGGCTGCTAAGTATTTTTATCTTAACTTGACCTTGTGCAACATATTGAGTCTACATTCTCACTTTCTCACTGGAAGTGCTGGATATGTCCGCGCTGTAATGTGTCCCAGTGGCAGCAAGATGGACATACTGTATACTTATATACTAATATTAATAATAATATTAGCTGTAATATCTGTGTATACATATTGCATACATTGTATCATTTTATTGTACATGATGCACAGGTGATAAGAAAAGGGATTTCCATGTTAAACAACAAAATTGAATAAAACTGCACAGGACCATGCAACAGTTTTAGCACAATAAGCATGAGCACGCTGTGCACCTGTCCCACAGCTGACGGCAGGTTAGTCTCCCTCACTGGGTTACTCAGTGCTGCTCTGGTGTCGTCATGTCACCCTGCTCTGACCTCAACTACCTTCTGCTTTGAAAGCAAAACAGTACCCCCATTAATCATCTCATACGTGCATATGTGGTGATGGCTCTGAAAGTTTCAGTTTTGTGACATGACAAAGATAGTCTGTAATCTGAGGTAGCCACTATCCCAAGCTTATTTTGTATTCTGTCATTAGAAGTAATAATGCATGCAAAATTCAACTTAGAAATTTCAGTTTTTTTTTTTAAATGCCTGTATTGTTTAAGGCGTGGTCCACTCAGCATTAAGCCTTCATCAGCAAAGCAACAAATGTCTGTGTGGACAATAGAGAGCTCCTTGAGGTTTTGTTTTTTTCTGCCACAATTGAACTAAAATAATTCACTAAATGGATTGCTGAATAAAATACAAAGACACAAAATCAGGTTTTAGTTTAGTTTTCCCTCCCACTTTTTCTGGGAGAGAGGGAGAGAAGGGTGTGTGTTGGTTGGGGGGCACTCTCCAAGTCCTGTCCAATGGCATGTCTTAAATTAGCCGTGGGGGCAGGAGGCTCCCTCCCAGTGCTGACAGAAGGAGGAGTCACAGCCTGTCATGGTCTACTGTTTCATTATTACCTGCAAAGCCCTGCAGCATTTACCACACTCGTGTGTCTGAGTGGCAAAAGCAACAGAGAGAGAGCAACACAGAAGAAGAGGAAGCTAAAATCATCCCAGACCTCATTACCTTATTTTTTTTTTTTTTTTTTTTAATAAGGAACCTGCCATTGACTTAACAGTAATTAACTCCCGGACAACTAGCAGTGGACATGGCTGGTTGTCTGCAAAAACTCTGTAAAAAGCAGACACCACTGCTTCTTACAGTTCTCTTTTTTTTTGTTTTAGTAGGTGCAGAGCCATTTGAGCGTGCTCACCTGTATCAACACAGACCTGGACCTAATGAAGACAGTATTATTGTCGCTAATAATGGGATCAGGGTGCCTTTAGGAAAGTCTGTATTTTTGGATCCTGTCAATGACCTGGTGACAGAAGTGGAGCCCGGTGACCGCTGCCACATCACAGTTTTGGACAATGACCCACTGGCACAGAAACCGGGGATGCTGACCCCCAAAAAGTTTTCATGTTCTTTTGGACCAGATGAAGTCAAATACACTCATTTTGGATCTCGGAGTCCCAGCAAGGACCGCGTCAAGCTGCAGCTTCGGTATGACTCACAAAGCGACACGGTTATCATCCCGTTCATGCTTGAGGTGGAAGTGGTTTTCCATCAGCTTGAAATCCTGACCAGGAATATGCCAATAAATGTAGAAAAGCTCAATGGTGAGAGTAACCCCATTGACAAAAAAGGTTTGGAGTTCTCCTTCGAGGATGGTGTTACTCAGTGTAAGATTGCCACTCTAGTCGGCGCTGGAGGTCTTCCCAGGTATGGCACTCTTTTGAATAACCCTTTAAATGGCCAAATGGTTGACTGTGATGAGTTTGTCAAAATGGGCATTGTCTACAAGCACACAGCTACAACCAACTCACCCAACAGAGACTATATTCCAATGATGATAGAGCTGCAGGACAATGAGGGCAATACTATTATGCAAGAGCATTTTCAAATGTTGGTTCGAATCAGAGAAGGTGCAGAAAATAGTGCTCCTAAACCCAGTTTTGTAGCCATGATGATGATGGAGGTTGATCAGTTTGTGATGACAGCAATTACAAGTGACATGCTGGCTGCTGAAGATGTAGAGTCTGATATTGATGATTTAATCTTCAACATAACTTCACCTCTAAATGCCCAGCAGGGTTATATTATCAGCACTGACGATCAAAACCTTCCCATCACATCCTTTTATCAAAGAGACATCAAAGATCTGAAAATAGCCTATAAGCCCCCGTCAGAGGACTCAAATGTAGAGAGGATTTTCCAGCTAGAGCTTGAAATTGTAGACACTGATGGCGCTGTTTCCGATCCATTTGCTTTTATGATTGTGGTAAAGCCCATGAATACATTGGCGCCAGTAGCTACCAGAAATACCGGGCAACTTTTGTTTGAAGGGCAGTCCCGTGCTCTCTCCAGCTCCCAGAATTTAGAGATTAGTGATGAGGACAACTTAGAAGATGTTCGAATTACTGTTGTTGATGGCTTAAAGCACGGAGAACTCACTGTGCTCGGAAGTCGGCGGAAATTCTTTACACCTGCCGATTTAGACGCAGGCATTGTGGTGTACCAGCACGATGGCAGCGATACCTACAGTGACAATATTATTTTTAGAATGACTGATGGAAGTAATGAAGTGGAGTTTTTGTTTCCCATAACCATTGCCCCAACTGATGATGAGCCTCCCATCATTAATGCTAACACTGGCCTTGTGCTGTTCAAAAATGAAGTCATGCAGATCTCTCCCTTTATCCTGAGTGCCACAGACATTGACTCAGATGACACCACAATAAAGTTTATCTTAGAAGCTCCCTACTCAAATGTCGGGGAGCTCCTGCTAAGACAAGTAGAGCCTCCCTCCGAACAATCTCTGTGGAAGTTCAGTGAGACAGATGAGATGTTTGAACAAGTGGTCACTGAATGGTTCCAGCAAGACATTCTTGATGGAAAGCTGTTTTATCGCCACATTGGCCCTCATAGCATCACCACTGTAATTGATCAGTATGTGTTCCGTGTTCAAGATGACAATGATCCTCCTAATCAGTCAGGAGAACATGTTTTCACCATCAAAATCCACCCTGTCGATGACATATCCCCCGAGCTTTGCCCGGCCACCACTCTTCACATGACAGTCCAAGAGTATGAGCTGACACAGTTTAAAAAGAAATTCTTGTGCTATACTGATCTGGATTCAGATGACAGGGATCTAAAGTACTCCATTGTTAACCCTCCAACAGACACTGATGAGAACAATCCTGTCCCATTGGGTGAAATTGTACTGACTGACAACCCTGCCATTGTAATTACAGAGTTCACACAGGCTCAGGTTAATCACCACAAAGTTGCTTACAAGCCACCAGACCAGGAGCTCGGAATCACTCCAAAAGTAGTTCAATTCACCTTCATTGTTGAAGACACTGTTGGAAACACAGCAGATGGTCTATTTACCATATTTCTCCAGCCTGTTGACAATAAACCTCCACTTATTACCAACACTGGGTTCACTGTTATGGAAAGGAGTTCATATGTTCTTACGTGGAAAGAGCTGCATGCCACTGACACTGACACAGATGATGCTAATATTGTCTTTACAGTAGTCCAAGTTCCTCAGTATGGGGAGCTACAATACTTGGGGATTGACATGACCAATGGTGAGACATTTCTGCTTGAAGACCTAGCAAACGGTCGCCTTATTTACATCCATGGTGGTGAGGAATCTCTTAGTGATAGCATTAAGATAGATGTCAGTGATGGTTTCCATGAGGTGCCAATCATCATCAAGATCACCATTGACCCAGTGGATGATAAGAAACCCACCATTATGCTCCCAGCTGGTCTGCTTGGGGCCTCAATTGACGTACTGGAAAACGGAGCCACTGAAATTACAAGCAATATAATACAAGGCCGTGACGAAGACACTGATGACCTCATGCTCATGTTTATTGTAGAGGAACCTCCCAGACTTGGTGAGATCCTTGTGAATGGAGCTCCTGCTGAAAGATTTACGCAGGCAGACATCATCAATGGAGCTGTGGTATATGCTCACACTTCAGGAGAAATTGGGCCAGACAAAGAATACGACTCTTTCAATCTTAGTTTGTCCGATATGTCTGAACAGTGGGTCGTTGGCGGTAACAAGGTTCAGGGTGTGACAGTTCAGGTCACCATCCTTCCTGTGGACAGCATCTCTCCTATTGTCAGTGTTGGAGAGCAGTTTGTTGTGGTGGAAGGAGAGAAGAATGTTATAACACTAGATCACATACAAGCCGAAGACATTGACACAGATAATGATGATATCCTATGCACCATCATTGTTCAGCCATCTTCTGGTTACGTGGAGAATATCTCTCCATCTGCAGGATCGGAAAAATCCAGGGTGGGAACAGCTATTACAGCTTTTAGTATCAAAGACATTGCCGTGGGTCATATATTCTATGTTCAAAGCATCCACAAAGGTGTTGAACCTACAGAGGACCGCTTTACTTTCCGCTGCTCAGATGGCATTAACTTCTCAGAGCGTCACTTTTTCCCCATAGTCATCATTTCGGCCAATGATGAGAAACCTGAGATTTTTGTACGTGAGTTTTTGGTAATGGAGGGCATGACTTTAGTAATTGACACACCCATACTAAATGCTGCGGATGCTGACATACCTGGTGATGAGCTGAGATTTGAGATCATCAAAAATCCCAAACACGGTACAATTGTCCAACAGCTTAGCACTGGCACCATCCCAGTTGAGAGTTTCAGCCTGGAGCAGATCAAAGAGGCTTCAAATATTGTTTATGAACATGATGATTCTGAGACCAAAGAGGATAGTTTTGTAATTCGACTTTCGGATGGTAAAAACACGGTGGAAAAGACTGTTCTTATCATGATTATTCCAGTTGATGATGAGACGCCGAGGATGGCTATCAATGATGGACTTGATGTTGAAATTGGAGAAACGAAAGTCATCAGTGACAAAGTATTGAAAGCCACTGATCTCGACTCAGAAGACAAAGACCTGACTTATATCGTGCGTTTTGGTCCGGGACAAGGTTACCTTCAGCGCATCAGCAAGCTTGGTGATGTTATAGGCAATATAACGCTGGGAATGAACTTCACACAGGTTGAGGTTGACAAGCAGCTCATCCAGTATGTACACACTGGCCAGGAAGGAATCCGCGACTTGCTTAAGTTTGATGTCACTGATGGTATTAATCCTCTTATTGACCGCTACTTTTACATCAGTATTGGCAGCATTGACATGGTCTTTCCTGATGTTGTTAACAAAGGTGTGACTCTCAAAGAAGGAGGCCAAGTAACTCTCACTACAGACCTTCTCAGCACCACTGACATCAACAGTCCTGATGAATACCTCACTTTTAGCATTACAAGGGCTCCTAGTCGAGGGCATCTGGAGAGTACTGACCACCCAGGTGTCCCCATCTCCACCTTCACCCAACTGCAGCTTGCCGGAAACAAGATATATTACATCCACACATCTGATGATGAGATGAAAATGGACAGCTTTGAATTTGAGGTCACTGATGGTTACAACCCAGTGTTCCGTACATTTAGGGTATCCATTACCGATGTAGATAATAAGAAACCTGTTTTGACCATTAACAAACTGTTTGTGGAAGAGGGACAAACCAAGCTCATCACTCCATTTGAGCTGACAGCTGAGGATAGGGACACTCCTGACCATCTGTTGCATTTTATAGTGACTCAGGTGCCAGTGCATGGACAGCTGCTTTTCAACAATACCCAACCAATAATTACCTTCACCAAACAAGACCTCAATGAAAATCTCATTAGCTACAAACACGATGGCACAGAAACCAACGAGGACAGCTTCTCCTTCACTGTCACTGATGGCACTCATAATGACTTCTATGTCTTCCCTGATACGGTGTTTGAGACACGCAAGCCCCAGATGATGACCATTCACATCAACACAGTAGATAATGGTGTGCCACAGATTGTGGTCAATAAAGCTGGAGCCTCCCTCAAACTTCTTCCGACCGGACATATTGGTTTCCTGATTACAAGCAAAGTGTTACGCTCTGAGGACCGTGACAGCAACCAGAGAGTGTTGAAGTACATCGTCTCTGAACCACCTCAGCATGGCTTCATCATTAACACTGCCTTGGGCAATGACAGCATCAAGAGCTTCACACAGGGTGAGTTTATGTCATAAATATCTGAACAGATCTGTGCAAATTAGGCAAACAACAAAAGCAATCGAGGATGTATATAAAGAGATTCTTTTAATATCATGCAAATATAATAATAATTTATACCCTATTCCTCGGTTGGTTATTAGCCTATTATCTAACTTTGAAATGTTATTCAATGTCTTCAGGGGATTAACCTTTATAAAGAAATGTTTTACCTAAATAAAATCTTTTTAATAAGGCTACTGTTACATAAGCACTACAATATTTTTTTTACTTTAGCAAAACCTAAGCTAATTATAAAGCATATAGGAAAACTCTGGAAACCAATAGCAAATACAAATCTACTATGTAGATAAAAAAATAGGTGTGTTTCTAATCTACAACTGCAAATTTAATAACATTTTGTTTTTATTTTTTAGGCTAATAGGCTTATGCGCTTGATTGTATTGGGGCTATGTGCCATATTTCTGTTGAGTACAGCCTTAAATGCTAATTGTATGATATAATAAGACCCAGAGTTGTGGTTGAAGCTTCAAATTTCTGTTCTGTCTCATATCAGTTTAATTTCAGCCCATGGGATGAAACTAAGCCATTGCCAGCTAACACTGTGTTTGCCTATATTTGTCGTACCAACAGCTGAAATCAATGACATGAAGATCAGTTATGTGCTGCTGGATGGGAGCAATGCCACAAGTGATATCTTCTACTTCACTGTGCAAGATCAAGGTAAGGACATTTTCATATTCCATAGCCTACCTCAAACAGGTTCCCGTCAGTTCTACTTAAAAAACTGAACTTCCTGCTTGCTGTCAATCTCCCAAGTGTTTGCATCACAAAGACTTAGGGCAGCTGGCAATGACTGACACCCAGTATAAAGTGGTCATCTGTTTTCACCCCACAGGAAAGAGGAACATGTTTAAACACAGGGGTCAAAGGAGACTTAGGCCAAACCCTTACTATGGGTTGGTAAAAGTGAAAAGATGTGACTATGACATCGTCTAAGCTGTTCTGTTAATGAACAATGGCTTCCTTTCCTTGAGGGTACTTCTCTGAGCTCTAAGATGTCCCCTTTTATCATGTGCTTTAAGTGACATGGGGAAATGGGTATGGATCTGTGTAACTGTGTAAGATATTGCCATGTTCACACCAATTTGGAGCATTAAGATTATGTGACTTTAAATTTAGTCAACAATTAATTTTGATGTGTTCCATTTTTGGGGTTTTGTGGATATATATTGAACTAATCTAAAACATCTTTCGTTTTAACTCTGTTTTAATTTTTTTTCGTCCGTCTTTCCATAATAGACCTCTTATATATGTGTCTTTAAATACAGAAATAGCTGTATACTTGCGCCTGTATATCCTCAGGAATTCTCGTGAATGAAATGATATGCACTATATTGTAAGAAGTAACAGGATAACAAATACAAATACAAATTCAAACTAGCGTGGTTTACTCAGCCTTCTCTAATGATTTTAGAAAACTGTGGCCTTTGCTAAATTATACTGAATGGAAAATACAGCAGAAGAACTGGTATGTAGTATACCAATGGTTTACCAAGGGCTTTAAATAGCTCAGCTCATTCCTGAGTTTGCTTTCCCACTTTGTTTGAGCTTCCAGCCAACTAAGCTTAACCAGGTGCACTGTAGCAGGCGTAAAACAAAGACACAGTTCACATGGAAAGGACATAGCATGGTTCACCAATAACTCACAACTCAAATCATAATCTTAACACTCAAACAAATTTAATGTGGACAATAAAAACAGTAAACCACCAGCACAGACATAAACAGTTACACAAAAATATCAAGTGACCGCTGGAAGGTGAGTGGACCTCTAATGAGAAGTGTTAAAGAGGTGACCCAAAGGGATTTGGCCTTATCCTGGACATGCCTGGACATGCAGGTAGAGAGGATACTGATGGTCACCTTATCTGCTCAAAGATCTAAGTAGTGCTTTTAAGTCTGAGTGGTGTTTGTGTGGCAATAGAGATCTGTGCTTAAGATTAGGTCTTTGGAACTGGGACGCAACGCATCAAACAACTAACATTTCTGTTAGTTTATTAAAGCAGTCGATTAACAAAACTATGCAATGACTTCCCCATTCATCTAAATCTCCTAGAGTTCCTTGCTACTATAGTGTGACACAGTTTTAGTGTTACTGCAAGTTAAGCATTACTCAATATAGGCACTGATACAGGCAGCTGTTTAAGGGTCTTAGCATAAGTCTCCGGTACCTGCCACACACCATATTCACTTGTGCATCTTCAAATATGGGTCCAGAATAGATTGGGAATTATATTTTATTAACATGGACTTAAGGAATGCCAGCATTAAAGGTCTTTCCTACCTGTGCAGTGTGACAGTCTGCCTGCAGATACTACCATAAAAGCACAGCGTGAGACCCGATATATAGTCGTGTTTGCCAGGACAGCAGTATCTGTGTGGTCAGTAAAGCACAGCTGTTGTAATAGTGTAAAAAGTGTGTCTCGTTTGGAAGTCAAGAGTGGACATTGAGGTTTACGTCAAGAATCTTGGTTGAGACCTGCTGGTCAGCGACTAAATTCCTGACTCCAGGGCGAGAGTAAGAGTGGCTCCTTCATGTTAGGACACATTAGTGCTTCTCGCCTTTACAGAAAAATGTGCTTCAGCTAAGTAAGCAGTTTTATAGGTTACATACAAAAACAAACTTTGCTTTAAATATTATAGGATAAGAGTAGAAGAGTATCAAGTAATGTTGTTTGTGTTGTTTACCAGCTTAGTAATTGTAATGTAAAAGATCGCTTCAAGTCACTAGTGTAGGTGGTGTTCACTTGGACAACAAATGCAATGATGCTGATGCTTAGTGTTTCCAAGGACAATTTCTTACGTGAAGCTTCAGGATTTCCTGTTGATGAAAACTTTACTGGTCTTTTTAAAAAAACATACTTTAGTTCAAACACACTGTAGTTTGGGTCATTCTCTGTTTTTTTTCTCTGTGAATTCCTATTGGGAAAGCAATTAAATACAAGTGACCTGGTCATAAACTCCCCCGAGCACTTCCCTGTGAATACCGGCGCAATAAATACTTGTTTTTACAAGTGGATACACAACTTGCATGTATCCTTGTTCACCAGGGGACTATGAGCCAAAGGGGAAAGACCTCTCTGATTTACAGTGCCATATGTCAAGACATCTGTTGGCTTTTCTGTACTTTTTAGACTTAAACAGGCTGGTCGAATTTTTTTTTAATTCTAGTTGGGGAAAATGGTTTAAACGCCAAATAGTATATTGTAAAAGCAATCATTTGTGAAAAAAACAGGCTTTATGATACAATCTACTGTTTATTATAAAAGATTTTAAAACTTTTCCCAAGAATGGCAAACCTTGGCCAATTCCTCGCGCAAACCACATGCTCAAAAAAAGATCAATTCTATTGTCCTACACCGGCTTAAACAGAAATGGCGTTACAGGAAGTTTTATAGCTGCCGATAAACTGTATGAATGCTGAATATGTCTTTTAACACAGTGAAAAGAAAAGCATCAAAAGATAAATACTGTCAATTAGATTGTGTAATGTTTAATGAGGCGGAGATAACTGCTGTTTAAGCTAATGCTAAGCTGACACTAAGCACTAAGGTGTAATGTATTAGTATTTTGTGGAGGAAAATTTGGTTTGGTTATATTCTTTTAATAAAAGAGAAGCTTTTTTTTGTATTTGGGGGTGAGTGGACTCTGAGACAGTTAGTGGAGCTTTAAGTGATATGTGTTTACAAGCAAAATCTTCCACATTTTAAATGTAAAGAAAGTGCATATTCTTTGAGCCCAAGGCCCAAGGAGACAAAGAGAGGCCCTTCTGCGTTTCTCCAATAGTCTCGCTATAGGTTAGCAGCTCTGGAGGGGTATCATGGACGCTGTCGCTTTGGGTGTTATGCGATCATTCCGAGTTGGCATAGGAATGCACTTCCTCAGAGACCGCAGACTCCAAGTCCGCAGACAGAGCTGGGCCTGGAAGTGAAGTGGTATCTCGTGCAGACAGGTGTGTACGTGAGAGGGAAGGCTTTGGGGGATCCCCTTTCAAAGACCTCCACCAGCTAACTCCCAGCTCTGCAGAAATCCAACCCTATGTCAGATAGCCCCATAACCCACCGGTCGCCAGTGGACAGGCGGTTGTGGGTGGGCACATCCCTAGAGAGGCCAGTGATACCAAGAGTACAGTTGCAAATAAGAGCTTTAAAGTGAGCTTTAGCATGTTGTAGTAATACTGGCCTCTGTTTGGCAAGTTTGCTGCTGTCCTTTTTGTGTCTTTTGTGACTCTGTCAGAACTCCTGACTGGGCCATGTTACCCCCCCGACTTCCTAACAGTGTTTTGGAATCTTACATGTCACCCATGTCAACAGTCCGTGAGAGATTTACTGTCTAACAGAGGCACGGTCGGGGCCCTCTGCCACTGAAGAGCTGGCCTCTCAGTCAGCCCCCCTTCATCAAAGTCAGCCATGTTCTCACTATCCCATAAGCCCCCCCCCCCTCCACGCCAGTGATGGCATTAACAATGTTATAAATAAACAGCCAACGTTACCAACGTCGTTACTTGTTTTAGTAACACGTAACAAATTACTGTTTTCCCGTTACAACGTTGTTACTGATAATAAAGTGCAGCGTTACTATTATTGAGCTCATTGAAGTGGTCTTCATCTGAGTAGGCTCTCCCTCAGCCATAGAACCTGCAAAGTTGCGAACAAGATCATTGTTTTAAAAGCCGGCCCCACAAGCGGTTTTATTTTATTTATTTATTTTTGTAAAGTAAATCAAGACAGAATGATATGATCTCGGCGCTAAAGGAGCTTCCTACAGTGAGTCGACGGTCTATGACGTGCTGCTGTGTAACCAATCATTTATGGATAAACCAGGACCATACCATTAAGCAGAGAAGGGCGGGAGTGCGCGGTGTGCTCATACATAGGTGCACTGAACAGGACGGAGGGAGACTTAGAGAGGAGTGCACAAATACAAAAGTGAGGGACAGTAGGAAAAGAAGCAGCATTTGGTTGCATTTTAATAACTGAAAACACAAAGACAGAACATAATAATAGGGGCAAGGACCAAGGACTTTTACATATTTTTTAGTTTTTTTTAAATTAACACAATAGTTACTTTCCCTGGTAATTAGTTACTTTTATAATGCTGCAGTTACTATTTGAGAGAAATACCTAGCAACTATAGTAACATTGCTCCACACACCCTTCAGGGCTTTTGTCACCAATTTCACCTTTTCATATCATATACAATTTTTCTTCTTTGTTTTCTTTACACTTTTTCATATGACCTTTCATTCCTTCTCAGTTTCTCTTTTTGGCCCAATTCTTGAGCTTTGATTTATGATGGTTGGAGGGTTTATGGGCGGGGAGTTATGATGTATGACTGCGGCGGTTATTCTTATCTGCTCTCATATGGCAAAGCTGTCGTTTGGTCTTTGCTGAGCTGTCATTGAGTTACAGTACTTGTGCTACCTTCTTTTTTGTTGGCTTTCTTCAGCCCTATTAGTGTACTTTATGTTTATATGGGTCATACAGTGTACAGTAACCACAGAAGTAACTTGCACCACCTACATTATTGAATTGTTTTGAGGACAATAAACAGTTTATGGTCCATATTGTCTTATAATAATACACAAAGTGCGGCAGAGCATCCTTTTCTAATGCTTGGGATTTGCCAGAGACATGAATATATTACAATGTGAAGAGGGAAAGGGTGGGATATGAATTGGATTTGTTTTCCAAGTGATGTTTGGAAGTTTGTCATCATGTGGTAAGATAGCGGTCGTGACACTCGGGAGCTGTCGGATGAAGATTTACAACATCCTGTACAGAAGTAGCATCTTGCTCCTGTAATGTGACGATTTGCAACACATGCTGCCACTCTGCAGAAGGAATGATAAGTTATTAATACACGCATCATGCAGCATTCCCAACATAATTTTTTTGGAACGCACACAGGAACTGTAACACTGAAAAATGTGAAAAACTTGTGCATATGTATTCACATCCAACTTGTGACACCTCCCTAAATTAATAGCCCATATAAATATAATTCTCGGATGTGAAATTGCATGCATATCTAAGCGGCAGTTCTTAGTATTTATATCAACATATGATTAATAGGGGAAATACAATAAAGGTGATGCGTGTCACTTGATGAGGATATTCTTAGAAGGTTGCTCGTTCTTGCATCATGCTGTAAAACGTCAAAGGCCTTTTCTCTCCAGTGATACTTCCTGCCTGACTCTCTATCCCGCTGCATCTATGTATGGTGCAGTGTAAATATGAACCCTGTAAAAATGTGCTGAGGGAGGTCACAGTACAGGGGAAATCCAGAGTGGCTACGTCTTATGAGTGTGACAATGCTCTAGTTGAGTTTACAATTAGCAGTGAAAACACTAGGGATGCACGATAATATCGGCACAACATCGGTATCGGCCGATAAAAGCTTAAAATGACCAATATCGGCATCGGCCGATATGAATATTTCTGCCGATAAGCCAAACCGATAGGTGTTTCATGTGCGCGCGCGACGACCATGAACGTAGCTTGAGCGCCAAAAACTTAAACTTACAACATGTCAGCTGTGTGGAGGCATTTCGAGATCTGTCAAACAGATAACAAAGTTGCTATTTGCAATATTTGTAAAGCACAATTGATGCGAGGAGGTGTAAAACAACAGTCTTTCAACACTACAAATATGATTACACATCTTAAGAGCCGTCATCCTGGGCAGCACCAAGACTTTTTAAAAAGTAAGAAGGAAAAAATGCCAGCAAAAACCCATCAGCAGCCTCTACTTCAGTCCTTTGACAAAGCTAGAAAATACAGCAGCGACCACCCAAAGGTAAAAGATCTTAACGACAAAATAATTGAATTTATTGCTCTTGATAACCACCCGTTTAGCGTGGTGGAAGATGTTGGCTTCAGGAGGCTAATGATGCACCTAGAGCCGCGGTATGTTATGCCTAGCCGGCGCCATTTTTCTGACTGTAATTTGTATATATATATCGGTATCGGTATCGGCCAAAATTATTTTGAAAATATCGGCATATCTAATATCGGCCAAAATCCAATATCGTGCATCCCTAGAAAACACACAATGAAAGGCAGTGGTAGAAATATAAAGTATTTAATATAACACAAGGTAATAATAAGGTAAAACAATATATGAAAATGTAATTAAATAGTATTAAAGATGATAAGTTTATCCAACAATAGCCTAGCAGATAAAGTGCATTCGGTTTGCCACAGTATTTATGCAGGCTGAGCCCGTTTGGCATTTGTTTTTACCAGATGCCCCAAAAACAGAATTATAAATGTTTTAGGCCATTTTAACAGAATTTATTTTAACTCATGGGTAGCATTGCAGTAAAGAATGATTCGATATAATATGAAGGATGAACACAACGTTTTTTCTGCTGCTAAATACAATGCTTTCTCCATGTTTTTCCCCTTTTTCAGCAAACACAAAGTGAAATCGCAGTTGCTTCTGGTCACTTTTTCCGGCATAAATCCTTTAATATAAAATTAAGCACTATAGAGTCCCACTGGCAACTAAAAAAAATGTCTTTAAAAAATTGTTTGTCACGTTTAGTGAATATTTTGAACACAGCATGAATGAATTTGAAACATGCCACCCTCAGTATTTTTATAGACTGTGTTTTAGTATGTGTTTTAGATTATTTATGTGTTAATGACTGACTATGCATTGAGCCTTAAGTCATAATGTTGAGCCAAAGATTTTCCACTATGGTGGACAATAAAGTTCTATTCTATTAAATTCTTAAATATAATACAGTACAGTATAATAATGCCTATATGTTGCAGGAAATTACAGTCCAGATTACAGAAAGTGTGGTTCAAACTAATCAATGAAATTCTGTGCATGTCCTTGCACTATTGCCATGAGTCTTGGAAAATGTTAAATCATACAAGTCCACTTTAAAATCTATATGCTGCATCACCTTCAGAATTACAATATCAATATATTTCGATATTGCTGCATTACAATACTTTTTTGCCACATGGAAGGAAACTTCAGTTATTTGCATCTCTGCTTTAAGGTCCATGTCCTCTGCGTAACAGAAAAAGGAATGCTATCCGTTTCAAAACCTTTTCCTCGTCTGTCATTAACATCAATCTCATTACAGCTACTTTATTGAATGGCTGCTAACAGGGCCATTTCAAATTAAGCTTCGCCTATAAAACTTTTCATCTCAGCAGAAATTACAATGATTGCCACTTTGGAAAGCTAATGGTAATGTGAGCTAGGCTAAGCAGCTACTGTATGTATTAAGTTTGATAGGCAGACTAATATAGTATGTGCCATAAAAAACACTATAAATTTGGCCACAAATCATGTGACAACTGCCATTTTGACTTCTATATTAGTGTCTATTTTTCTCTCACTCGTTGAGTTTAACCATTTGTGAACTTGTGTGTTTTGGTTGTTGTTGTCCTTAAGTAAAGCCCTGCTGGGATGTCTGGCCTGGTGATTATTTGTTGATATGTCGAGACTAATGGCAGCTCCAGCCCTTTAGTGTCTGACAGCGTGTACAAAGGACGCAGGAGAATGGGAGATTCCCCTCTCCTAAAGCGGGTCGAACAATGTGGAGGCCTGCTCTGGCGCTGGATTCAGCCCACCCAGTCTGTGGCCTGCTGTCCCTCTTCAGTTGTTCTTCCCCATCGCTGAACAAAGCCGACGCGGGGAACAAGGGCTTGGTGGGAGGGGTGTGTGGAGTACAGCTGTCACTCTGTGCCACATTACAGAAGAGTTTGGCGGGAAAGGCATTTGGAGGGACACTGATGAACAAAGACAGAGCCTGGTTTGATGTTTGTGAGCTAAGGCTGGATGTTTACATGTGACTTTGAGACTCGCTAGTTCAGTCCTTGACATGAAGTGATAAGAGAGAGATTTTGATTACTTTTAGTTGTTACAATTTTATTAGCTCCAAGCCCATTCTTTAGACCTGACAGGTGGGCGGAGTAGCCACAATCTGTGGGATGATTTAGGTGTTCGGTTTCTTGAGTTACTTTTAATTCACAAGTAAGACAAAACTATAGCACCCAAGCCTTTGAAGATATTTATGTTGAATGATAAAAGTGCTACCCACCTTTTTCTTCCCAAACTACTTGTAAAATGTATTTCAATTTAGAGTATTTCATTTCACATTTCTTCAAATATTGCTAACAAGTGATGATATACTGTCAACAGTTAACAGGAACCCCAACAAAGACTTTTCCACTCAATCAGTGAAGACGACCAGGCAGCCATTTCCTTTTGTAATACTACACCACAACACAAACTAAAACAAAATCTATTCACAAAAAAGTATTTCTGTTTGTCTTTGAAGCTGTAGCAGTTGATGCCAAAACATAGACAGCATTTTGTCTTGGCTGTGTTCATTTGATAATCCCTGATGATAGCCACTGACTAAGCTTGTCATGGTATCAGCTCTAAAAAGGGCACGCTGCCAGGGCACACTTTCTCTCTCTCTGCTCACAAACTATTTGATAATTGAACTGTGTCAAAGGTTTGTAACTCTACATCAGGCTGCACTCTTCTGGTTTGATTTGCAGGACTTTTATTCATGAATCTTAGGAGGTACCGACAGATGAAAGACTTATCAGTTGACAGTCACATTAAGCTGAATTAAGTTGTTGTATAGCCTCTCTTTCATATGCACTTTACATGTTCTCTATCAATGCTTAAAGAATTTAGGGCAAGAGAAGACAGACATGATACATGTTCCTGTATTTTTAGCCATGACTGTGAGAAACCTGAGCGTGAGCTGTGCCCACTGGGCGCTGCTCTGATTAACCATGTTGGGCTTCAATAACTTGGTAATAGAGGATTTAATTAAAGTTTAATTAAAAATAATGTCGATATGGGAATAGATTGGGGTTTGCATGTTCTCCCCGTGATTGAGTAGGTTTCCTTCAGGTACTCCAGTTTTTCCCACCAACATCAAAACATGCTGAGCGCCCCCAGTGGATGCTGCCAACAGTGAATTTCCTCACAGGAATAATGTTGAAAAAATAAAAAAGGGCAATGAGATTTGTGTTCATAAGTAGCATACAGTAACTATAGCAATCATTGAGGAAAGTTCTGGTTTAGGCTTAGATTGTAAAAATGCCTAATTTGGGCCTAAATTCTGAAAACCTGTCCCAGCATGTTTGCTTCTCGATGCTATGGCAAAGTAAAGCTAAAATATAGTTTAGAGAAGGTGCTATGTCGTTTCTTTTTTGTCTTGACAATGACAACCCACAACCGTTAAATTTACATTTACATTTATTCATTTAGCTGACGCTTTTATCCAAAGCGACTTACATTGTTCTAATGTAATTACAGTCACTGGAGGCAAGGTGGGTTAAGTGTCTTGCCCAAGGACACAACAACAGTATGAACTGTGGGGAGAGTGGGAATCGAACCGCCTACCTTCCGGTTGAAAGACGACCACTCTACCCACTGAGCTACTGCCGCCTAAATTGCACTAGAAAGTCAGAAGTCTAGCTTTACACATGAAAACAAAATTGTCTACTGCATAACTGTGGCCTGTTCCTGCAAAAGAGTATGACTATAGTGTCATCATTAAAATTCACAATAAGTTCATGTGGGTAAATTATTGTCTGTAATCAGCTTATCATTAACATTACTGTGGGAAATACACTTGTTGCTATCAGTTGTACCTCAATGTCTTGTTGAGTCTAGTTGTGGCTGTTTTGGTGATGTCATGTGGGATAGAGGATGTGGCCCCCTTCTCGTCTTGAATACCCTCACTCAACCCCCAGAGTTTCATTCTCCTCAATCACATAGCATAAAAGTCTGCCATTTTCTATGCTGGTAACTTCTGAGAAAAGCAGTCAGTATGGGTTTTTAGTTGTCTTGTAAGATGGCCAGCCTAACTTTGAATGTTTGAAACCACTGCCTGAATTATACCATCCACAATATAAACTTTATTTGACCCAGGGAAGTGCCCTAAGTGCTCTAAGCATCTTTAGCAGTTAGGTTAACAGAGGAGCCCCCAGGGTCACCGGTCATGCAAGACTAAAGAGCCACAAGGCTGTCTCACCTCCCTGAACCGAAAACCCCATTTGCTCTGACCCATTTTACTTCTAAAGTCACAGGTTCCCCAGATCCTCTCACTGAGGGATGAGGCATGGGACTGTTTTGCCGCCGCCAATCCCGAACTTCTTAAAAGTCTCCAAAGCAGCCAACGTCAAAGCAGTGACCAGAACTGAGCTGATGGCCGTCATTTGAGGGATTACATGAGTCATGAGATAGATTAAGATTTATGGTTGTGGTCCAGTGGCAGGTGACTCTTGGTGAGATTATGAGTGCTCTGATGAGATGTGCTTAGTTACTCTTAAACCAGATACAGGAGAAGTAAACTGTCAGTAAATTTAAGTAGCATGTCAGAAAAAGAAAATGGCTCAACAAGTACCATCTTATGGCACATGGGAGTCCAAGCCAGCATTCAGCAAACAAATGTATTCCTATATGAACCTTATGAATTAGTTTTACTTTTATCCATTCTTCTAAAATGAAACAGCTAGTGACTATTTTCCCTTTTCAAATATTTGAAGCCTCTAAGTCACATATTTAGACCGTTACTTATGTTTCATTGGCAGGCCACTTCAACCTAAGGAAATTAAAGTTCCAAATATTTTAAAAATAGTATGAAAAAAATAAACAGGTCTACATTTATTTTTACAGACATTTTGTGCCTTTTTGCTTTTATTTGATAGTAGACAGTAGGTGGACAGGAAAATGACATGGGGCAAATGAGCAAGACTCAAACCCCTGTCTCCCATGTATTGGGACTGAGCTAGGGGCGCCCACTAGAAAAACTCAGAAATTCTCAAGTACCACTTAAATAAGGGCCAGCGTACGTCCAGTGGATCTATACTACAGTTTAAGAACCACTGTGGTAAATCAGGAGAATGCTCTGTTGAGCTTTTGAAGGAGAAGTTATGTTTTTTGGTGTCCCGTACACTTTTATCCAATCAGGTGCAAGACCTCAGAAAATAATGTCTTTTGGATAGATTTGTTGTTTTTGCTGTAAATCAACCGTTGCGCTCCATTACTGCGTTAGATTGCAAGAATAGATAAAATCAGTGAATTTGTTGCTGCTCCTTTAATGAATTTAAACTGTATTAAAAATAAATTATATTTTTAAACTACTGGTTTTTAGTACTACTGTTTTTGGACCAAATTATAATGAGTTCCTTGTTTTTCTGTTGTACAATGTCAAATTAGATAGACTTTTCTGTTTGCTTTTGTTCATTCTGATGTTAATTTGAAACATCTAAAGACAACTGTTTAGGGCTTAGGATGAACTGAAAGTAACAGGCAATACAAAACAAATCTACTTTTCTCATGGCCTAATGATGTGTGGTATTAACTTCTTGTGTTACCATTTCAAAATGAAAATGCCTGTCCATCCATTTATGTCTAAGCCCTGGATGTTTTAATGCTTCAGTGGTACATAACTTATGCTTCTTTTTGTAATTGAAGAAGTGCTTTCTTTCTTTTAGGTGGAAACAAACTGAAGCCTCAGCCGTTCCGCCTCAACTGGGCATGGATCTCTTTGGAGCGGGAATACTACTTAGTGGATGAAGATGCAAGATTTTTGGAGGTGACTTTGAGACGCAGAGGCTATCTCGGAGAAACTTCATTTGTTAGTAAGTGTTTGCGGCCATCAGTTTTTTGTAGTACATTTGATTGTTTATTTAAATGCTCCTTTTCTTTTCACGTGTTACATGGCCTATTCAGAATTCAACACCCTTGAAAACGCACAAATACATTCACATAAAGACACTGACTCATTCAAAAGGCAAGACGGATGATGGAATATGAGCCTAGTCCTCTTTTGAAATCTAAACAGTTCCTGTGAAGCTGCTGAATGTCTCAAGTTTATTGGTGCAATTACACTAACAGCGGGCTAAATAGTGTGAATGCTTTGTCGTCTTGTTTGACTGGTGCTCTATTTGGAGTCTCACTGTAAAGAGGTCTGATTAAAAGTACACATGACCTTTTCCTGTAAAGGTCACAATGGAAATGTCAACATGCTGGCGATTTGGGCTGCACCTGACGCTTCATGTAACACATCAAACATCATGTGTGAGCAAGTGGACTATTTTTGTAGGAATGATAGTAAAAGTGAGTAAAGGTGATGTATTGTCTGACATTTTAGAAGTCAGATAAACTTATGTTGAACAATGACATCAGTCTAAATTCAGGCTATATTAAAATACAGACAATATTAAAGGAAGCATGGTTACGTGTAGGATGGAAGTAATTGATATTGTTTTAAACTTGATTTTCCCCAAACCTCTTCCACACATGAGAACACAGAGGTACTTATAAAACTATATCATGTCTTTACCTTCCTTCTACAGGCATTGCAACCATAGATGGCACGGCTGAGAAAGACAAAGACTTCCGCGGTAAAGCCCAGAAACAAGTTCAGTTCAACCCTGGCCAGACCATAGCCACATGGAAAGTGAAGATCTTCACGGACCAGGAGTTTGAGACGTTAGAGACCTTTAAGATCCAGCTGTCAGACCCAGTCATGGCCGTGCTGGAGTTCCCCGACATGGCAACAGTGGAGATTGTAGACCCTGGTGATGGTGAGAAGCTGATATATGAGTGGAATTTTAAGTTATGTGTATGCTGCTTATTGCTAATCCTCTTGGCTGCGTTCCCATACCAGAGTCCACAGTGTTCATCCCTCAAGCAGAGTACAAGATTGAGGAGGATATAGGAGAGTTGTTGGTGCCAGTCCGCCGTACAGGAGATGCCAGCCAGGAGCTTATGGTTGTTTGCTACACACAACAAGGTATTAGACAAAAGAAAAAGCTTTTAGCAATGTCAATAGACAATTACATTAATATGCTGTTGCCCAATTCCCTCCTTTCCCAACTTAAAGTGCAACTATCATCTATCATTTACCTGATTTGCTTTATAAATTTCACACTACCTTAGGCACAGCCACAGGCACCATCCCCAGCACTGTCCTATCCTACTCTGACTACATCACCCTACCCGAGGACCACAACAGCGTGCTGCGCTTTGACAAGGACGAACGGGAGAAATTCTGCCGCATCATAATCATCGATGACTCTCTGTACGAGGAGGAAGAGAGCTTCAACGTGAGCCTCAGCATGGCCATGGGCGGTCAGGTGGGCGTCAAGTTCCCGAGTGCCAAAGTGACCATCCTGGCAGACAGTGACGACGGTGAGTACAGCAGCTTTTGTCTGGTAAAAATTTAAAAATGACCCTACTGACCATAGATTTACCAACAGCAGAACCAACACCAAATGCTCAATTATTGCTGCTTAACAGTGAAAGAAATGGATTGGGCCTTAACAGCTAAGTTGTCTTACAAAAAACGAAATCAGTAACTAACAACTAATTGAAAAATGGAAATGGAAAACAATTAAAATTTATGGGACAAAGTAAAGGTCAGTAAATGCTATCAGCAATATGCTATCTTAGGAAAAAATTAATGCCGCTCTGCATTGAAATGTTTTGACATCTCATAAAACATGTTGAAACAAGGCAACTGGGACTTCTAAAGCCCTGGATATGGTCCTATCTTCAGTGGCGTTACCAGCCTATTACCCTCTCTGTTTCATTCCAGGCTTCATTTATCCACCATAGGGTTAAGGTTATCTGTCTGCCCATGTGTTGGAAACCAGATAACAAAAGACAGGTGTACAGAGAGCAAGAATGCTAGCCCCTGTGGATGTTATGCTACTCCCAGATCTGTTTGACACATGAAAGGTATTTAAACTTTGTTGTGCGCCCCCTTCCTGTCCTCATTGGCATTCAGGGGGGCTCAGGGGAAACAGAGTGCATCCTTTTGTCTGCAGGGACCAAAAGGCAGGTGCTGGAAAGAGAAGGACTATTGTGAAGAATTGAAAATGACTGGCATGTTTTGTACTTTGGACTCTCACCATCGAATGCTATTCAAGACATACTGTTTTTGCAGCTTGAGATGTCTACAACTTTAGTCAATCATAGAAGAAATGTCTAAACTCTTTTTATTGGCAGGACCCGCAATTGAAATTATCCGTGGCCTTGTCCGAGGTCTTTCTTTTTTTTTTTTATGATTTCCTAAAGCCCAGGTTTTGTCATTCAGACATTGCTATCTTATCTTTCTCACCTTTCTCCAAGGCAAGTTTATTTTTTTCACAGCGCACTTTCCTCCCATGCAATTTGGAACTGTAGTGCAATGGGTGTTTATGTATAAATAATCAGTGTGCATTCCCAGACATGCAAAGAGACAAAAGAAACTCCACACTTTATTGTAGCACAACTTCTTGGTGGGTCCTGGAGTAACACCCTGCCATAAATCTGTGTGTGTGTGTTGTATTCTGATGTGTGTGTGCCTCAGTAAACTTGTAGTTTGGACTTTTGCCAGGATCAAGCCCCTATTGTTAATCTATTTGTCTGACTCTTCCTCCCACTGATCTTTAAGGTTGCCATGTTGGCACTCACTTCCCTTTTACAACCCCTTTTGTGCCAAATGGTGGCATGACAAGTGAAAGCAATTTAAAGAGTTCCAGGAATCTGTCATTGTAGCTACATATCATGTATCTTGCCCAAATCAGTTTATTTTATTTTCTTATATAACCATGAGTTGTTCAAATAATTTAAGTAAGCAACATATGCAACAGTTGAAAGCATGGTTATTCTCAGATTTACAAGTTAAATATTGAATAAACTTGCTCACGTTCATATTTTATGACATATTTACTAAAGGTGAGAGCCTAAATAATTGTATTGTATTGTATTTCAGTCTGAGTCCACAGTTTTCTATAGTGACTTGTAGCCTGCAGGTGCTTTTTTAATTTTAACATTGTTCAGGAATATCTATGGTAAGTCTTTAGAAAATGCGTCTCATTTTTGTTCATCAAAATGGCTACTCGGGTTACAGTAAAACATGTACAACACGAGTTTTTAGGAATAATGTACAATAATTTAAAAACTTTGCCTACAGTAGTTAATGTTGGCTTAGTGCATTAAAGGGTTACTTCCATTGACTTAACGTTACATTTGCCATTATACGGCTTTAACTAGCTGTTAGCAGCTACATAAAAACGATGAACTAGCGTTAGCTCAAACCTTGAAACTAAACTAGTCATATTAAACTAGCCGCTGAAGGTTTTTATTTCATAGCTTAATAGGAAATATGTGTTAACCTTATATTAGCTCAAATTAACCATATTACCCACTTTCAGTAGCTTCATGTGTCGAGCCACATTAAAAGCATAACGTTACTTGCTAACACACCTGTTGCTGTTGCTTACCTGGTGCTAGAAGCAGAAGTTAATGCCATACACAACACAGGCAACAATAAATGTTCACTTTTACTTGCTGTTACAAGCTACATTGCAGCTAAATCTTCAGTAGAGAAAATGATTTAGGTGTTGATAGCTGTTTTAGGTCCAGAAAAGCTTTAGCCCTCAAGCTTCACATCTAACCAGCTACTTAATCATCTCAAAGAGCACTGGCAGGGCAGAGTGCGATGAAAACAAGCTTGATACACAAGTGAAGAGAGATAAATTGAGGTCTGAATTCTTGCCCCACTGTCTTTGCTAATTGGTGGCTTGTCTCTGCCATCCCCCTCTCTGCGGTGCTTATCATCCGTTCCTTCATCACTAACCGAGCACATCCCTTTACTAACGCAGCACTTTGTGTGTACACACAAGCACGCACCTTATTCTTCAGGTGTATCCCCAGCCCTTTGGCGCTGAGTTCAGACAGAGCTGTCTGCTTATAGATGGTTAGGGAGGAAGGTCATAGGAGGACAGGATAAGGGGGATGACAGCTCTCTTCCTGTGCTGAGTCACAAAGAACAAAATGAGGGAGGTAGCCCTGCCATGTCTATAAACCCAAACTAAATAAATGTTAATCCGTTAATGGCCCGAAGTAGGCTATATTACTGTGTGTGTTGGCAAACAAGTAATAAGAGCTTATATCATGTTGGCCAATTTGTCTATGTTATAGAGATTTAATCCCATAGCTACATAGGAAAAAAATCTATCTGATATTTTCTCAATTAACTTTCCCATTGTCCAACCCCACAGAGCCCTCATTGTACTTTGGGGAACCTAAGTACGTTGTGGATGAGAGTTCAGGCTACGTGGAGGTAAAGGTCTGGAGAACAGGCACAGATCTGTCTAAGACAGCTACGGTTACTGTTCGCTCCAAGAAGAGTGAGCCTGTTTCTGCAGAAGGTGAGACAGATATCATCAACATATGACAGCATTAGAACTTATATTAAAATTTCCATCTAACCTCATGACTGTGTCTTTGTGGCAGCCGGACTGGACTATGTTGGTATTAGTCGCAATCTGGACTTTGCTCCTGGAGTGACAATGCAGACTTTCAGGGTAACCATCCTGGATGATTTGGGTCAGCCCGAGCTGGAGGGACCAGAGACTTTTGATCTGGTGTTGCGCATGCCCATGAATGCAGTTTTAGGAGAACCAAGCAAGACCACCATCACTATTAACGACAGTGTCACTGACTGTGAGTCTGATACAAAAATGAAATTTATTATGCTTGCTATATTTTTGTAGTGCATCACTGGAAATGTTAGAATATGTAATAACTACAAATAGTTCATACATCATACAGTCCATAAATTTAACAGCAATTAAAGCAACATTTTTGTCGTTTTTCATAACATCTGTAAAATATCTAGCCTCATCAGAATCATTTAGATATACTCCACTATGTAAGTCAAAGTACATGTCTTGCCACAAACAATAATTTTCCCGCCTCTGTAGGTGGGTCCAAATCCTAACAAGTTACATGGTTTTGCTTTAACAGCACAAAAACAAACAATCAGTAATAACAGTTTGCACACACTAACATATTTCATTAAGCATATCTGTTCCATTGGGCTGTTTAGTGACAGACTCACTATTGTCTTTACAGTGCCACGGGTTCAGTTTAAAGAAGGCAGCTACAAGGTGGATGAGTCTGATGGAGAGGTCAGAGCCATAGTGTACCGAAATGGAGACATCAGCATCAAGTCAACGGTGCGCTGTTACACTCGCCAAGGCTCCGCTCAGGTTATGATGGATTACACTGAAAGGCCAAATACTGACGCATCTGTCATCACTTTCCTGCCCGGTGAGATGGACCCCCTGCTTGTTTAAACATGACTGATGGGTAAACTATTTCTGTTTCTTCCAATATCTACAACTGGCGTTTACTCCTCAGGTGAGAGCGAGAAGCCATGTGTTGTAAGTTTGGCAGAAGACTCCATTCATGAGGATGATGAGGAGTTCCGCTTGGTTCTGGGAACGCCAAAGAGCGTGTCTCACTATGGTGCTGCTGTCGGAGAGCAAAAGGAAGCACTGGTCACTGTCACAGATAAAAAAGATAGTAAGATTCTTGATATTTCAAATGTACTCAATCATCCCAACAATTGGACATCAACTAAGGGGCATAAATAAAATTAAATAAAAGTATCTCATGCATATTTCTTATTTGTTTTCCATAGAGCCCATCATCCGCTTCTCTGAAATCAAGTTCAGTGTGCGTGAACCCCAGGAGAAAGGAAACATAGCCGTAGTCAAGATCCCTATCCTGCGTATCGGAGATACCTCAAAGGTCTCTGTGGTCAGAGTGCACACTAAGGATGGTTCTGCAACGTCTGGAGAAGACTACAACCCATTATCAGAGGGTAAAAAAAATAAATAAATACAATGGACAATGTTATTTATATTTACAGATGTTGTAACTACAACTGTCAATGTGGCTTAGATGTGGAGTTCAATGAAGGTGAGACAGAGCACTTTGTTGAGATTGAGATCCTGTATGACGGTGAGAGGGAGATGAGAGAGGCCTTCACTGTTCACATGAAGCCAGATGATAACATGGTGGCTGAAATACAGGTGGGACAATGCCACAAACCTACTGTATATCCGCACACACACAGTATTGCATTCCGACACACGTGAGCATGCGCCGTGTCATGGCACAGTGTGTTAAAATAGCTGGGCAACAGCTGGCATTGCTGTCAGCACGCCTGGACCACAGCGTCTTATAAAAGCTTTTCTCCCCGGAATGGGATGCCCATCAGAAACAAACAGTAGTTGGACCTATAAACAGAACGGGGACATTCTCCACATATAGCCTACATTAGCTGTGAACTGCTTGTGTGACAGAAATCTGACATCACAAGCTAAATTGTTCTGTGCTTTAACTGCCGATGAAAGAATATATAATCAAAGATACACAGAGCAGCCGTTTTATTTCAACCTTTTTTATTTTAAATGTATGTACCATAACAACCCAATATAAAAAAACTACAGACTGTGCCATACTGAGCTATATGCTATATTATGGGCAGATTTGATGACAATTACTTTTTTTCTTTTCTAGATGAACAAGGCCATAGTGTACATTGAAGAGATGGACAGCGTAGCAGATGTAACATTCCCTGCCGTGCCCCGAGTGGTCTCTCTTCTTATGTATGATGACACAGCTAAAGCTAAAGACAAGCCACATCCACCTAATGGATACCCTGTTGTTTGTGTGACGGTGAGTTAATGGCAAAAACCTATTAGCCACACATTTTTTTGTATGATGGGTATTCTATATATTCACCTGTCTTCCGCAGGCTTGCAATCCAAAATCTCATGACTTTGACAAAACGGGTTCAATCTGCGCTGCAGAGAACATCAACGACACTCTCACACAGTACCGTTGGCTGGTCAGTGCACCCACTGGCTCCGATGGAGTGACCAGCCCCATGAGGGAGGTGGACACCAACACTTTCTTTACCAACACCAAATCCATCACCCTGGATTCCATTTACTTCCGTGCTGGCTCCAGAGTCCAGTGTGCGGCCAGGGCCTTCAACGCCAAAGGAGATGCAGGCCTGGAGTTGTCAAGTCCCATTGTTGTCATCAGCAAGGAAGAGGGTAAGAAAATGTCTGGTTATATAATCATTCTCATTTTGTAGGTGATCACTTCTAAATTGTGGCTCTTATTGCAGGCATGTGTCAGCCTCGTGTTCCAGATACTGTTGGAGCAGAACCTTTTTCTGCTAAGATTCGCTATACAGGACCAGATGACCCAGACTTTCCCAATCTCATCAAATTGACTGTCAACATGCCTCACATGGATGGTGAGCAATATATAACTGCTGCTTTGATTAATGACCATAAAATACTAACAGGCTATCGAGATAATAAACAAGAACGATGACATTTTTCTCTCTCAACAGGCATGCTCCCTGTGATCTCCACAAGGCCTTTATCCAACTTTGAGCTCACCCTCAGTCCTGATGGTACACGTGTGGGTAACCATCGCTGTTCCAACCTGCTTGACTTTAATGAGATCCAGACTGGCTACGGCTTCATCACCGACGCTACAAAGAACCCAGAAATAATTGGCGAGACTTCACCGTACCAGTACAGTGGAGTCATGCGCTCAGCCAACTCACTTCGCTTTTACAGAAACCTTAACTTAGAGGCCTGTCTCTGGGAATTTACCACCTTCTACGATATGTCAGAGCTGCTGAACGATTGTGGGGGCTCCATAGGCACTGACGGACAGGTAGGACAAACAGTCAATAGAAGAATGCAGGAAACACTACTGTAGGAATCATTTTTGACGATGTCCTATTTCCCATTTAGGTGCTGAACCTGGTCCAGTCTTACGTGACTCTGCGTGTTCCTCTGCATGTGTCCTATGTCTTTCACTCCCCAGTGGCTGTGGGAGGCTGGCAACACTTTGACCTACAGTCTGAGCTCAAACTTACCTTTGTCTATGATACAGCAATTCTTTGGCAAGATGGCATTGGCAGCCCACCTGAAGCTGAACTCCAAGGTACATTCTTAAATGCTGACTACACCCTGTGGACAAGGAAACAGAAACCACATCACTCTCAAACATTGCTCTCCATTCTTATAGGTGCTATGTACCCCACCAGCATGAGAATAAATGAGGAGGGCCGTTTGGTGGTAAACTTTAAGACGGAGGCTCGCTTCCGGGGACAGTTTGTCATGATTCATCCAGGTATGGGAGTAGTCCACACATACTATAGATCCTTAACTTTTTCAATGAGGGCAATCTGCACTGCAGGCACCACTCTATGGGCCATATTCTCTCCATCTATTTTTGGTGCTTCACAGTGGGGGTCTTTCTTTTGTCAAGTGCCAGAGGTCCTTTCAGCAAATGTCAAAATTAACCTGTAAGGATGACACACCGGAAGCAAGTGGCATCTTGGCATCATCTCACTTTTCTTTTCTCTTCAGGCACCAGTGTTTCCTCCATGGTGATGTGTGCTGACCACCCCGGCCTGACGTTCACTATCAGTCTGGTCAGAACTGAGCCTACATACAACCAGCCCATGCAGCAGTGGAGTTTTGTTTCAGACTTTGCCGTTAGTTCAATTTGCTCAATAGAAAGTTAGCACATATTTTCTTCTACTTTAGGAAATACATTTTTATATGTGTTTATAGGTGCGTGATTACTCCGGAACCTACACAGTCAAATTAGTTCCCTGCATAGCCTCACCCAATGGAGAGTTTAGCATCCCCCCTGTGTGTCACCCAAGGGAGCCACTCACTTTTGACATGGACATACGCTTCCAACAGGTTAGTCTAGAGGCTGTATATTCCTGCGATTGTCCAAAGCTACTGGCCTTAATATCATACTTTCATTGAAAACTTGTTTTATCCTCCAGGTGAGTGATCCTGTTGCAGCAGAGTTTAGCCTCAACACTCAGATGTTCCTATTGTCCAAGAAGGAGCTGTGGTTGTCTGATGGCTCCATGGGCTTTGGAGAAGGATCCGATACTGCATTTTCAGAAGGTGGGACCACACTGCCCCCTCATGGATTGTATAAACATTACACTAGGCCACCCTTCTTTGTGAACTCAGCTGAATTTCCTCTTTTTCTCAGGCTCCACTATCTACGGTCGTGTCATGGTGGACCCAGTGCAGAATCTGGGTGACTCATTCTCTTGCAGCATTGAAAAGGTCTTCCTGTGCACTGGGGCAGATGGTTACGTCCCCAAGTACTACCCCACCAACAAGGAGTACGGCTGCCTGGCAGATTCTCCCTCTCTGCTGTACAGGTTCAAGATTCTGGTAAGTTGCATGACTATTCTGAATGTAAACATGGTTTATTAAAGGAGAGCTTCTGAATTGCTGTGTCCCACTTCTTCAGGACAAAGCTCAGCCAGAGACACAGGCCACGGCGTTCGGTGATGTTTCTTTTAGGGCAACACTGGCTTATGACACCCCTGGAGCGTTGCCTCTGGTCAAACAGCCTGGGTCTGATGGCTTCACCCTCTCTTCATCTCCTCTGTTCCAGGTAGGTGCATTATTATTCACATGAGTTAAAACAGCCTTTAAACGGAGGCACTCTAAGGTCAGCAAACGGTCATGCATACATGGATGTATTACTACGGAGAAACAATAAACAGGTCTTTGGTTACAAGCTTGAGGAGCATAAAGTGTTATGTCCCATTTTTACACTTTTCTAATTTGTATGGTCACAATATATTTCTGTATGTTATTGGGTATAATTATCTATATGGAAAATTGACAACTTGCAATTGGCCTATTAAATAAAACTAAAATAAGGGGATACTGAGGGCACGCTGAAAATTAAAATATATGTCGCATATGGCGCAGTGGTTCAGTGGTAGGATGGTCGTCCTTCAACCAGAAGGTTGGCGGTTCGATTCCCACTCTCCCCACAGTTCATACTGTCGTTGTGTCCTTGGGCAAGACACTTAACCCACCTTGCCTCCAGTGGCTGTAACACTGGTAATTAGAAGCTCAATGTAAGTCGCTTTGGATAAAAGCGTCAGCTAAATGAATAAATGTAAATGTAAATGTCAATATATGATAGATTGACCAAAAACAAAAAAGCTAAAATCTTCTTTCTCACTCTCGCTAGGTGGCTGCCGGCAGAGAATGGTTTATCCACACAATCTACACAGTGCGCTCAAGAGAAAACGCCAACCGTAACATTGGCAAGCGCAGTGTGGAGTATCTGCACCACAGTGTGTCCTCCTTTGAGCAGCCTTGGAGCTCTAACACTGCTTTAATACGCCACCGCCGCGCTGGCCCTGCCTTCACCAACCCTGCTTTGGCTCAAGACATTGGTGTCGAGAACAATCGTGGTACCAACATCCAACACATTGCCCTGGATCGCTCTGATCGTTTGGTGGTCAGCCAGCGCCAGCCGTGGTCCCCTGGAAGAGACCGTAACTCTCTTCTAGAACGCCCCCTGCTGGAGAGCTCCACCAGAGAGCCCGCTGACTCTTCCATCCTTCCCATGTTAGTAGGCCTGGGTGGAATGATCCTCCTCACCTGCCTTATTGCTCTGGGTGTCATTGTTCTGATCCAGCGCAAGAAGAGAGAGAAGACCCAGTTGCCTCCTTATTCAACATCTTCCTCTTCTGCATACAATGGCTATAGCCAAGGCTTGGCACAGATGTGGAGCAGTTCAGACAGCTCTGAGGTCTAAATCTGATCCCTGATTCTTATATATATTCTAATTCCCTTTGAAAAGACTGATTTTCACCACCTGGTGCCTTCCTGCCTTACTTGCATTGCACTGAGTTGAGCCATTGACATCCTGCGGACAGCACAGAATGTCAGTGCTGATTGCCTTAAACGTAGAAAATAAGCAGCAGTTACTCTGAGTAGGAGCCACTTGAAATGCTTTTCTGCTTTTGCTGGTCATCAGGTTGTACAATATTTGCCTTGTTTGCAAATGCATGCAAGCCCAACTTAAATTTGATGAGAATTTTCTGTACCTCCTTTGATGATAGTTTACTGTTTTTAATATTGTAATTCATTCATTGTTTTATTTTGTTCTGTGAAGAGTAGAGTACAGATTGAATGTTAGTTGAAAATGACGTTGAATGAAAAATTTTTTTAGTAGATGTCACTGTGGTACATGCCCTTAGTAATAATACCATTATGGTGTCATTGGATTGTAAATGTTACTTTTGAGAATGCAGTATATTTTTTTTTCCACTAAAATAAGTGTGCAATCAGATGCAAAACAATCTGTGTACATACAATGTGAGACTGTGGAAGCAAAGGTATTATTACACCCTGGTGAAACTTGAAAAACAATCAACCACTCCTCATGTCCTGAAATAGCAGTATCAAATTAATTATTGTCATTCATATGATCGTATATATGTTAATGTGTCCATTGTTAGTTGGCCTTTTTTTTGTCATAGCAAAAACATGGATGTTTGTACTGCTGCCAAATATAAATGTCTTTTTTGAAATCAGTGCTTTTATTTATTCAAAGCAGATATCTTTAGAAAATGGGATGTTTATTGTTGATAAAGACATTTGCTACTTACAAAGATAAATGAACACAGATTTCTTAAAAATAAAAAGGGTACATATTGTTTAAGCAATGGAATGTGGTACAAACAACAGGCATAAATACATTTATTTCAGTTAAGTACTAGTAAAAAAAAAAAAGACTAGCAAACAGAACTAAATCAGCACAGCTGCAGTGTTCAGAAGTGACAACAAGGCAGCCATGTACAGAAGCACTTCCTAATACGACCAGGTCAGTCACTGAAAGGGTTTTACACAGTACATTATCACAGACACTAGGACTAATGGAGCTGGCTGCCACTCTCAGATTTAAAGCAAATTAGAAGTTGTTAACAATTTCACAACTTAAGCTTTTTTTTGCGTCCGCGACCTTCTGGAGTTGCTTCAGACTTTCGTTTCTGAGCCTATGGAAAAGGAGAAAAAAATAAAATGACTGACAATTTTGACATTTACCATCTTAAACATCTTGCCGTCTAAAGTGTTTAAACAACTTACTGAGCCAGACTTTGGACCTCGTTTCTTTTTCTCTGCCTTCTCCCTTTCCTCCAGCTCCATGTTCTCTCTCTCGATCAGTGTGATCAGTGTGTTGCATCGTCTTTGCAGCTCCTATCCAACAAAGAACAAGACATTATTAATGTCAAACCCACATTTCCATCTACAAAGATATAAAGGGGATACACAGAACAGAAACAAGTGTGTACCATGGCTGTCCTGGATTTGAGGAACCAGTCAAAACGAAACTGTGGCGAGTTGCGGATGCACTGACGGAGTTCGTCGTAAACACTCTCCTTGTCAAAGCCTAGTTTGTGAAGCATACAGATAAGGAAGCGGTCTTCTTCTTCAGTGTAGTTCTTGCCTTTGTTGGTGCCATACGAGATACGGAGCTGATGGAAGGGAGCCTTGTAGCGACCAATCTGAAGAGGGGAGAATAAATTAGAAAATTAGCGGACCAAAAAAGGTTAAGAGCTCAAATATACAAGCAGCGATATCTACCTTTGAGTCTAGTGCTTTTTTGATACTGATTCTTCTCTGGATCCTAGCTTCTCCTCTCTCAATCTGGGCCATGATTTTTTCAATGTCCTGCAACTCATTGCAGCGCTCCCAGAACACAGCTGGAACATGCAAATATAAGTAAGACATTACTTGCATACAAACATCAAAAGTAACGCTACCTACACTAGTTTTTTTTTACCTGAATATTCTATAACCTCCTCAGGTGTTTTACCCTCAACCTCTCTGGCAATGTTCTCAATGTCATCTCTTCCCCACTTCTCATTGGCTTTGATGAACTGGTTGAAGTCACGTTTGTTCCAAGCAGTAAAGCCCTGTATCAACATAAAAATTATAATTTATAGAATGCTTTTCTATGATTTATTCACACACTAAAAAATATATATAAAATATACTAAGAATCACACAACAGAAAATACAGCACCTGTTGCAAAGATTCTCTTTCTCCTCCAGCTCCTCTTCTGTTAGTGCTTCCGCCTCATCAATCTTAGCCTGCTCCTCTTTCTGGACCTGAGCAGAGTTTGGCAAGTCTGGGTTGCGCGGGACCTAAGGAGTGATGCCCACAGACTGACTTAGGCATATATGCAAAGACGCCATAATCCTCGATGTATATGACAAACAATAATGACTACCATCTCGAGAGAGTGACTGTACCTTGTAGCCTATGGTCTTTCTGTAGAATAGGATTTCCTTCTCTAGTAGTTCAAAAAGACGGGGAGGAAAGAACTGGAAGTCCTGCACATTTGGCTGCTTGGGAGGTCGAGGAGCCTAAGAACATGATATGTCAGAAAAAAATAGTCTTGCCATCACAATCAGAAGCTGGCTTATTTCTCAGGTGCAGACAAATGCAGGCCTACCTTTGGTGCTTTAGGTTCACTGACTCTCAGAGCTTCTCTGAAGTAAGCGTCCACAGCATAATTGGCTTTTCTTTCTCTTTTGGGGGGTTCAATCCAGTTGGTAATGACCTGAAAATGAGGCGGTGGAACAAAACATTAAGGCTAAAGCAAAGCTAACGAAACGAGAGAAAATACAATAGACAACTTTACCTTTTTCTTTTCTCTATAGTCCTCTCCTTCAAACGTATACACACTGCTGCTCTCTGTGTCCATGGTAAAGTTTCTCAGGGAGCTCTCACCGAGGTTAGACAGCTTCTCAGTCATCTCTACAGTCTGTCATCACGTGACAAATTTTTTTAATTTTTTATACATCCATGGTAATTCATTCAAGTTAAGAATTTAATTGAATATGCTGCCTAACCTTTCTTTCTCCCCTCTCCAGTATGGCATCAATGTCATCATCTGTGATCTCACTCTCTTTAGAAGCAAACACATGCGTGGCACCGTGGCGGATGATAGACAGCATCTCATCTTTCCCCAGCTTGTTCGCACTCGGGTCCACAAGCCTTCCTGTTATAAGAAAGACATTGAAAGCAGTTGAAGTATTATACATCAATTTACAACTACCGAAAGTGAATGGAAATGGTTCCATGTTTTTTTTTTATGTAAAGAAGAACAAAAATACCTTGCTGGATCACAATGGAGTCGAGGCGCAGCTTCATCTCGGCCCTCTCCACAATTCGCTCCTCCACTGTGTTTTCAGTGATGAATCGGAAGACGCGCACCTGTTTCTGCTGACCAATCCTGTGAGCTCGATCCTGGAATAATTTTTTTATTTATTTTTTATTAGGATTTGTCAAGTGATCTTTCTGTGATTGAACACTGTTCACTGTGTATGAAAGAAGGATAATATCAGCATAGTCCTTACCATTGCCTGCAGATCCACTTGAGGATTCCAGTCTGAATCGTACAGGATGACAACGTCAGCTGTGGCCAGGTTGATACCCAGACCGCCAGCTCTGGTGCTCAACATGAAGAGAAACTTAGGGCTGTTTGGCTCATTGAATACGTTTATAGAAATCTGGTGCAAAGATGCAGAGAAGAATACAATTGACAATACTGTAATAAAACTCAATGTTACTTTTACATATAAAAGCAAATGCAGTTTTTCCATACCTGTCTCTCTTCGTGAGGCGTTTGACCATCCAGCCGACAGTAGCCATAGTTCCTCCACATACAGTAGTCCTCCAAGATGTCCAGCATCCTGGTCATCTGACTGAAGATGAGCACACGCGAACCTGGAGACCAAAAAAAAAGAAAAGGTTAAGTTAATATTAAAGCCTTAATCAAGAATATCCAGAGAGAAACATCAGTCTTTAAATAAATGTCAAAAGTATTGTAAGCTCGTTTTTTTAATAATCCACATCTATGCACCTTGTTGCTTCAGCTTGGGCAGCAGTTTGTCAAGCACTGCCATCTTGCCACTGTTGACCACTAGATGGAGGTCGGTGGTATAAGGTGGACCGGGCTCTGCGCCATCAAACAGGTACGGGTGGTTGCAGCACTTCCTCAGCTGCATGAGGACATTCAGCAGACGCATCTTGTCCATCTTACCAGCCGAGTTCAAGATGTCAATGTCCTTCATGAGGATCTTCGTGTACCTGTGGACGTAAGTGATAAGTGTGCAGTTAGTTCAGATCTGCTTTTTGCAGAGTCCATCTGTATCAAAGTACAAAACCAAACTAAGGCTGCCTACCATTCTCGCTGCATCTTACTTAGGCCCACATACATCTTGATCTCTCTTTTTGGGAGAAGAGTTTTTTCTACATCAGCTTTTATACGACGCAACAAGAAAGGGCGCAACACCTAAAAACAAAACAAAACGTGAGACTAAAGTCTGCAACAGATTTCTCAAATGGAAATTACATGACCAGATTTCCCAGTTGCCTTTGACTGAATACTTACTGTGTGAAGGCGTTCCACCAACTTCTGATCGCCCAAGCAATTGTTTGTGTCAAACCAGGAATCAAAATCCTTTGAGGGAAGAGAAAGGAAAAGACAATAAGAATATGCTACATAACACATTCACCAACACACAAAAAATGAGCTATTCTATCAAAAGGTAATTTAACAAAACAAAGATTGTCACTCCGTTATCAAATAATTCTACTGTCTACTATTAAATATCCTACCTCAGCAGAGTTAAAGACATCAGGCAACAAGAAGTTGAGCAGAGCCCACAGCTCGTGCAGGTTGTTTTGCAGTGGTGTTCCAGTCAGCAGTAAACGATTGGTTGTCTTGAACTCTCGCACAATTTCTGACAACTATAAGAAATATTGGTGGAGAACAAAAAAAATTCTAAATTCCTAATGAACTTAAAATGGGCTCAGACACAATACACTAGTAACAATCAAACCTTTGATTTCTCATTCTTGATCCTGTGAGCTTCATCAATGACAAGATATCTCCAGTTGAATTTCTTAAACACGGCTTTTTCAATGATCAGCATTTCATAAGACGTGACACACACATCCCATTCTCCTGGCAGCAGCACATCTCTGATCAATGCATTCTAAAAACATAAAAACAAGATGTTGTTGTTGGTTTTCATTTTATGTCAAAGAATAAACTGAGTATCCCTGATAACTTATTTATCATTACTAATTTCTGAAAACATACCCTCTCCTCTCTGTCTCCTATGAGGCACACAGCACGGAGGGAAGGCACCCATCGTTTGAACTCATTCATCCAGTTATAGAGGGTAGATTTGGGCACAAGGACCATGTGTGGGCCAGGGATGTTTCTGTAATGCTTCATGTAACCCAGCAAGGAAATAGTCTGAAGAGTCTTTCCCAAGCCCTGAAAAACAGAATTATTTACATGAGGATGATGTACACTGTCACACACATCACAATTCTTACAAGTAAACTAATAAGATCAGAAAGTCTTTCTGAAGGAACATTTACCATTTCATCAGCAAGGATGCCATTGATTCCATTTTCATACAAAGAGATGAGCCAGTTCAGACCGCGAACCTGATAGTCTCTCATTTTTCCTGACTTAACATCTATACGTGAGACAAAATGGTCCACAGTCATGGTCTGTTTATCATTCACACATGCTCAAGTGCATCCCTCTGTAATGAACACAAAAAAAAAAGGTCACTACTTACAAGAAGGAGAGTCGTCAAAGCGGGTGCAGACAGTAGTCGTTTTGGTGCTCTCGCTGAGCAGCTCCTCGTCTTCTTCTTGCTCTGTGCGTCGATGACGGTTGCTGGTGAACATGAAGATCATGTATGAGGATCAAATGGTGACTGTATTTTCTTGAATATGCATATATTGGTGGACTTGTACTCACTCTCCAGCAGAAAGCAGGTTCTGTTTCTCATCTTTTTTGATGCGGGGACGTCCTGGTTTCATTTTCAGAGGGGAGGTGGGGGTCTTTTGTGCTGCTGGTTGAATGAAATGAGCAAACAACTCGGTTTGCTTTAACAGGTATTCAAACCTGTTGGTCCGATCTGTTTTCTATACAGTGACAGTTTAAAACGAATTATTAGTTAAAAGGATAGTTTAGTTTTCACAGAGAGGTTGTGGAAGAGGGTTCAGTAAAAAATAAATAAATGAAATAAAGCTCTTACCACTTTCTCCTCATAACCCGCAGAGGATTCTTTAGTTTTAGATGAAGACGAGGATGAAGGGGATGCATCCTGTCCATCGGGCCCTGTATCTGAAGATGACTCTTTTCCAGCATCTGAGTCAGACTTCTCCTGGGCAAGAGATAATCAACACATTTACATGTGTCATTTCAAACACTTCTTGTCCTAAAGAGCAGTAAATGTCTACAACAGTGCACGCATTCAACTACGTTTCTGTCAAAACTCATCACGAAGTGGAGCAGAAAGCCAACGCCACAGAATCGTATTACTCTCAACAGCCATTTGCTGCAACATGTCGCGCTGAAAACAAAAGACGCAGTTGGGACAGTGCAGCTGAGCGAGGGACACTTTCCTTGTTAGTGTGGTTGACACCAAAAAACAATAACACATCATTTCCGTGGAAAAATATAGTTAAATTGCCTTCCTGAATTGTTTGAGAAAGACCCACAGGCTTAAGCTACTGTATGGGCGCTTACACAACAAGCCGGCCTTGTTGTTACTTTCACAACGTTAGCTTCGCTCCCGAGAGGATGAGACGGAGCCGCTGTTGTCAGGAGCTAATGGTAGCAACCACAGCAGCTAAACTAGCTCAACATAACGCAGTAACGTTGGTAAAGATCAAGATAAATTACATTGATCATAGGGTTTGTTTCGTTTTTACTTGCGGGACAGGCACGACCGATGCTAACTCAAGACAATGTCCATTTTAAAGCATCTTACCTCAGCTCCTCCGGCTTCTTCAAGTTCAGTCTGTTCTTCCCGCTGTTCTTCGCAGGTTGGACTTTCGGACATTTTCCCCTAATTTCCACTTAGATTCAATCAAATAATGCGTGAAAATGTGCCTAATGTGATTCCACGTAAGAGTCGTTGAAAATAGACCAGACTTGTACGCGGTAAACGGGTACAATCCTGTTGTTTATAATGAAAGACACACCGGTTGGTTGCCTACACTGAGCACGTTCGCGCTAGCAGGACACCCGCGTTCAGCTAACTAACGTCACCCGGTCTATCGCGAGAAGATATCATGATGCTTTCAAATACGGTTGGATAAAACAGACTCAATAAGTGATCGAACCTTCATTTATCATGTTCATAAAATCTTGTTTATCCCTTTGCTTGCTGAATAACTCCTTTATGTATATTTTTTGTACATAAATCAATTTAAGCTAAAAAAAATATCAATATATCAGTCAACGTTAAAGTTGTAAATAAGGGGGAAAGTGTTTTTTGTAAATTGTAAAAATAATATATATTTTTTCCCCAATCTGCTAAAAAGGAAAAACGCAATAGACGAAGAAACAAGTTGTATGTGAATGCTACATAAATTAAGTTGGTAAAGAAGGCCTAAACTAAGACCGCATATTGTTTTTTATTTATTTAATTATAATCATGTTTTGTCCCTAAGATGTCCTAAAATATAGGCCTGTTCTTCGAGCTAATATTTATATACAACGGGCATTTGAAAACCCTTTAAGGTCCTACTACTAGCCCGTGTCTCTGATATATGACGTAGATGCACGGTTAATCAGCTGATTTTGCTCCGGATCGGTAATGTAAAGCAAATTAAGACCGATTTCTCATCAGTGGACTTTTAATATTGAACGACAGCCGAGAATATTTAGCGGCGACATTGTTGACATGCTCTATTTGGGTAAGATAGCATATATAAGGCTCCGGGTCACAACAGTTCCTGACGGCATTTATGCTAAGTCAGTGGTACTGAGCTAACGTCTGGCCTGTTCAGTGCTTTGTTCAATGTTGTTGTTTACTCTCATTTGGAATCAGAAGAACAAAGACCTAACAATGACTTAATTCATTAATTTTGTAAACGAGCACATTTTTCATAAATAAGTAATTTTCAGTAAAGGTTTCTGTTACCATTAGCCATAGCTTAAACATAGCAATAGCAGCTAGTTAACATTCTTAAGCTATCTACATTCAACTGACAGTGTAGTACAATATAATAACGTTTTCTTTTAAAGCGGCTTTTATGTTATTAACGCTTTCTAAAATTAGGTAGTTTTTACATTTATATACCTACATTGGAACATGTTTTTTGTTTTGTGCAATTGTAAAGTTATTTCACATCAATACAAAAGTACTGTATTAGTGTTATTAGTGTGTTGAAGCAAGAAGTCAATGATTGTGTCTAATGTTTATTTGACAAATCTTTGTGAAGTCGACATACACGCTGCTCTAGTTTGGTTTTAATTAAAAAATAAGAATGTATAATACACATACAGTACACACTTTCTTTAGCTTAACCCTTTCTTTAATAATGCCATCTTTTTAATATTTTCTTTCCCCTCTGCAGACTGTCATCATGGACAAGATTTTGGAGGGCCTTGTCAGCTCCAATCACACTGTTCCAGTGAAGAGGGCCATTATAAAAAAAGTAGTGGAAGCAGCTGAGAAGGAAGTTACCGAGGAGCAATGCCAGGCCATGTTTACTCTCACTACTCGTCTCATTTTACTCAGTGAAGATGCATTTCAAAAGCAGGTGGGCTTTCAAGTTCAGGAAGCCTATGCCCGCTACCACCGCCCGGAGTTTGAGCGTTACTTCAGCAAAGACTTTGTCCTCGGTCTGCTCCAACAGGGCTATGGTCAGCTGGACCATAAAGACCCAGCCATGATAGACTTTGTTCACAGTTGCCTGCGGCTGCTTATCAGTTGCCCCTCTGTGCTAGATATCTTTAGTGTGATCCAAGTGGAGGTCTTAAGGATGGTTTGTGAACGGCCTGAGCCTGTCCTCTGTGCATGTCTTAGCACCATGCTCTCTGACTTTGTACAATGCATCCCAAAGGACAAGTCAGGAGTTTTGTTTTGTCAGCAGCTTGTGAGGACCATTAGTTACTTTCAGTGCTTTGCCAATGAGGATCGGGAGTTGAGAGAATATGTAGGCCAAGTGACCAAGGTGAGCACGCTGCTCCAGAATATCTGGAAGGCTGACCCGACCACCCTGCTGCCATCACTGCAGGAAGTCTTTTCCATTATATCATCCATAGGTGAGACTATTACCCTTTTTATAAAGCCAGCGGTAAAAAGCGGTAGAAAATGAATGAATGAATGAATAAAGCCAGATAAAGTAACTACTGTAATTGAGATACAGTATTGATTAACCTATCTTTTTCAGGCTATCAGGCTATGCTTTAGATTACTTTCCACATTGCCATTGCAATACTTCATCAATTATATATATTTTTAGTTGTTACTTTTGATGATGATGATGATGATAATGATAAACACTTTTCTAATGTTGTGCTTGTTTTTCTGTAGCCAATGCTTGCATAAAAAAAGTTTTATAAATGACTTGTTTTTTTTCCATGTGGTTTTTGTACAGAACTGTCATATGAGCCATCCATTGCCCTGGCCAGTCTGGTCCAGCACATCCCAGTCCAGATGATCACAGTGCTTATCAAGAGCCTCACAACAGACCAGAGTGTTAAAGATGCAAACATGACAAAAGCTCTCTGCAGGTTAACTGTCAACTCTCAAAAGAATTTAAACAAGAGTTATTTTTGTGAATGCTCAACATTATCTGTGTTTAGGATGATTGACTGGCTTTCATGGCCTTTGGCCCAACATGTTGATATGTGGGTCATTGCTCTACTGAAAGGACTGGCTGCAGTTCAGAAGTTCACTATCCTCATTGATGTAACACTGCTAAAGATTGAACTGGTTAGTAATGACACTACTTTTTAAGTCTTGTAAGTTTAATAAAATGTCTTCTTCTTCTTGAGGTTGTACGGAAAAAATGCCCTTATAGTAAATAATTGTTTTACATAAATAATTTTTTGTTCTGTCTGTAGGTGTTTAGTCGTCTGTGGTACCCTATTGTGCGACAGGGGGCACTAGCTGTGCTGTCACACATGCTGTTGAGTTTTCAGCACTCTCCTGAGGCCTTTCATTTGGTAAGCTATCGATCTTTTTCTTGTTATAGCCCTTTTCTCTTATTATGCCACTTTTCTAAAAAATTTTGAGAAACACAACATCTATGAGACATCCCAGTCCGGTTTTAGGAAACATCACTCCACTGAAACAGCACTAGTTAAAGTGTCCAGTGATATTATGATGTCAGCTGACTCGGGGAGATGCACGTATTGGTCCTGCTAGACAGACTACACAACATCTATAAACTTCAATGGTGTCAAAAGACGAGCTAGAGATTATAATATATGCATTTGTGTCCTCACAATTAGACTATTGTCAAAGCCTATTTATGTGCCTAAATACGAAACAGCTGACCCGCCTGCAGCTGGTCCAAAATTATGCTGCGAGGTTCCTGACCTGCACAAACAGAAGAGAGCATTCCCATCAAATTAATTTAAAAATTCTTGTACTGATATTTAGAGCATTACATGGGCGGGCTTCTTCCTATATCTCTGAACTGATCCAACCCTACAGCTCTGCTCGCAGTCTGAGATTTATTGGGCAGAATCTGTTGATGGTTTCTCACACTTGCTTGGAACAAACTCCCTACTCTCCTACGCTCGCTTGACTCGGTAGATGCTTTTAAAAAGCAACTTCAGACAATATTTTTTTAAACAAGCCTTTTACAAAGAAATTATTCCGGGGCTGTTATGATTGAATGTACCTTGTTATGATATGTTATTGTTATTTTATAATGTATTTTGTTTTGTATTTAGTTATGTATTTTAAGTGTGAAGCACCTTGTGACCATTGTCTGAGAAAGGTGCTTTATAAATAAATTTTACTTAATTACTTTTACGTTACTTGATTTTCCAAGGTTTGCCTTAAATTAATTAAAGCAATGATATGTGATATGTTTAAATGCCTTCACCTGTGCAATTTTATCTGCCCAGGGACTGATGCTTCTGATGATAGCTTTAGCTACATTTGGTGTAAAGCATCTTTTCTTTTGTAAGATTAATGTGTTTGCACATGGTCCTTGTCAAATAAATAATATATATATATATATTTTTTTTGTTTATTAAGTATTTACATTAAAACAAGTATTTTGCAAATGAGATGTCATTTGGGTTCCTTATCTAATGCAATACAATTTTAGCAAATTTACATTTCTGCTACAAGAGGGCTTTTAATAAATATTTTTATCTTTTAAACCATTAGGTTGTTCCACATGTGGTCCATCTTGTCCAATCCTTGAGAACAGATGGACTCTCCAGCAGTAAGGATTTCTTACTGCAGTTCACAGAACTCATCCACTGCATGATGTACCAGTACTCTGGGTTTCCAGATCTTTATGACCATATACTCGAGTCCATCAAGGTAAAACGAGTACACAGTATAAATCCATTTATATATAGATATAAATATGAACCACTGTCATTAATGTTATATTCAAATAGGATCTTCCAAAACCTGGAGAAGAAAAAATTAAGTTGGTGTTAAATCAAAGTGCCTGGACATCACAGTCCAATTCATTTGCCTCTGGTCTTGTGAGGCAGTCTGGGAAGTCTGAGACAGGTAAAACAGGTCTGGTCAACCTGGGCAATACCTGTTACATGAACAGCATCATTCAGACCCTATTCATGGCCACTGAGTAAGTCCTGTACACGTGCTTGGATTTTGTTTTTTATGTAATCTTTTGACTGTCTGACTTTGACGTTTTAATCTTCCTACATCCTCAGCTTCAGGAGACATGTTTTGTCATTACATCTCAGTGGTTCCGAAATGCTAATGAAAAAGCTTCAGCTGCTTTTTGCTTTCCTTGCGCACACTCAGGTTAGTATTATCGTTTTCAGTGATTACCTTTGATCAAGAATACAAGAAGAATTATGACCTTACTGTAACCCTACAAAAGTAGTTTAAATCTAAGGACCGTGTGTTCATCGTATGTCCAACAGAGGGCGGCATACGCTCCCAGAAATTTCTTGGAAGTATCTCGGCCTCCCTGGTTTAATGCCGGATCCCAGCAGGACTGTTCTGAGTATCTCAGATTTCTTCTAGATCGGTACAGTAACCCTAAAATACTAATTAACCTCACCATTATAGAAATTCTAGGGAAATTACGTTGTGTTGAGACATTGTTAACTACATAAGAAGTGGTTTAATATTAGTTATAGTCAACGATATTGGGGCAGAAAAGGAAAGCTTAACCATCTAGAAAAAACTTATCACAGCAGTGCTTAAAGTTCTCTACACTATTCTACTCCTGCTAATCCAAATAACTCCCCTTTCCTAATCTCAAGGTTACATGAAGAGGAGAAAACCGTTCAGGCTCTGCAATCAGCCAAACCAACAGGTGTCTCCACTGAAGACAGTAACGACAGCGCCTCAACAACTCAGACCTCTCAAGAAAATAATGGGGAGTCATTGTTAACTCACGGAGAAACTAGTCCTGAATGTGACAATAGGACTTTAATAGAGAGGCTGTTCGGTGGGAAGCTTATAACAGGGATCCGCTGTATGCAGTGCAACATTATCTCCGAGAAAGGGGAGCCTTTTACAGACCTGTCTTTGGCTTTCTGTCCCCCTGCCACCTCTGCGGACAGCATTCAGGCCGGGGGGCCATCAATGGGGCTGGAGCTATCTTGCCAGAGATCTGTCAATGGTGGAAGTGAAAATCCTGAGTTGAGCTCAGCAAAATCCCCAGCCAGCAGTGTTCCTAGTATACCGGTGACAAGTGAGCCTCCCCTCTCGGTGCCTGATCTGGTCAACTATTTCCTAGCTCCTGAGATTTTAGACGCAGAAAATGCCTACTTCTGTGACAAGTGTAGCTCCCTTCAACGTGCAGAGAGGACCTTAAAAGTAGTGTCGGCGCCCGAGTATCTAATTTTGACTCTGCTACGATTCTCTTATGATGCCAAATGCCATGTCCGTAGAAAAATTCTGGACAATGTTACCATCCCTTCTTTTATGAGACTTCCTGTGCACACGCCTTCTACTTCCTCGCCCTCTCCTACATCTTTGCTATTGGACTCTCCAGATGGCAGCGAGAACCTGGCTAAGAAGCTCAAACCATCTCAAAAGGATGAAGAGGAGAGGATAGATGGAGCAGAGCAGGAAAACAGAGATGAAGTATGTGTTCAGTCAGTCCCCTATGTCCTCTGCTCAGTAGTGATGCATTCGGGTTTATCATCTGAAAGCGGCCACTACTACTCTTACGGCCGTAACGTCAGCGAAGGAGATGGAAAGCAGCACCGAGCCAATTGCTTTCCCTTAAAGGAGGAGTTGGGGGATGAACAGGCCGATAGTAAGTCATTCGCTTGCTCATCTCTTGGAACTCAACCTGAGCAAGGCGGTGCATCACCTTACAGTGGACGAGCAGAAAAGGATTGGCTGTTGTTCAATGACAGCAGAGTAACATTTACATCCTTCCAATCAGTGCAAAACATCACTAATCGTTTCCCCAAGGACACTGCATATGTTCTCATGTACAGAAAACAGGAGGTACTGGGGAAAAACCTAAACGGGTCACCTGCGGCAAATGGGATGAGACTTAATGCAGAGCCTCCACTGCAAAAGGAACTTCTGGATGCTATTATTAAAGACAACAAGCTCTACTTACAGGTATTGCAAGTAGGGGGCAATTGAATCGCATCACTAATTATTTTGTCATTTCTAAAAATGTTGGCATCTCTTTTACCTGATGATATTATTACTAACTGTCTTAAATACGGGTTTTTAGCGTCCATGATGCTGTTAAGAACTGTACATGATTCTCAAAGGTGCAATGTTAAAATGAATAACAGGCTTTACTTTTGCAGATAGCTAAGAACCTGCAAACTATGCAACTTTCTAAAATGCACTTGAAACCAAATGTGAACCATGTGAGGTAATTTCACGAGTCATTGAACTGTACTGACATCCTGTCGCACAAGTAACTCGAGAGAATCACCTGTAGATGGTGCTGTAGAAACACAAAGTTGAATAGCTGGGTATACTACACACAACAGAAATAACTGTTTTGAAACAAACCATAAACTGCAACATGGAGGGTTAAAAAAGTATAATACCAGGCACACTAAAATAAATGGCAATTAATAAGGGCGGCAGTAGCTCAGTGGGTAGAGCAGTTGTCCTTCAACCGGAAGGTAGGTGGTTCGATTCCTGCTCTCCCCACAGTTCATACTGTCGTTGTGTCCTTGGGCAAGACACTTAACCCACCTTGCCTCCAGTGGCTGTAACACTGGTAATTACATTTGAACAATGTAAGCCGCTTTGGATAAAAAAGCGTCAGCTAAATGAATAAATGTAAATGTAATAACAGTTTGAAAATTCTAGCTAAAATACACTTTTTTGAGAAGTTTTGTAGTTTTTTATAAAGCATCCACCATCTGTGGAGTCCTGAGGTGATGGGGAGCAGCGGTCTCAAAGGTCCTGTCACCCATCATCTTCAGCTTTGTCCTTGGAGCAGACGATGCATTTGGCCTGAATGGGTTCTAGAGTTAGTGTGTGGTGTAAGAAATACCTTATGAGTTGTATTAGTAAGTAACTTTTGCTGTTACTAATCATGCATGTACAGTTCAGGTCCCACAAAAAATGTTTTTTTTTTTTTTTGTTAAAATAATAGAAGGGGTTACTTCCAAAAGGCAAATTTGTGAATTTCAAATTTCTTCTCCTTTTTGATGTCTCTAGGAGCAGGAACTCAACGCTCGGACCCAAGCTCTTCAGGCCTCATCTTCCTGCTCATTTAGGCCCAATGGGTCAGATGACAATAACCCACCAGGGAGCTGTGGCCCATCTGGTGGAGGAGGAGGGGGCTTCAATACTATTAGTAGACTTGTCTTTTGAAAGAGGAAGATGCTGCAGAAAACTTTGAGCAAGCTCTCTTGAATACCTTGCCTCAAAAAAGGCAGAAATGTCTCGCCATTGATGTGCATAAAACCTCATACAAAGAGCACTGGAATAATGTAAAGATACACAGAAGATATCAGCTCTTTACCTCAATCTCATTTTGTTAAGTTCTAAACTTTTGACTAAAATTGTTTTTATACCACTATTTTAGTCATGACAAAAGCATCTGTAATTAGTTTAGATTTGTAGACCTGAACAATTTCCCATCCATCTTTTTGCTCTTATTTATACCCGAGGTCAAACCTTACTAACCTGGTGTGTTAATAAGTGGTTCTCCTGTGTGGACATTCTTATCTACGGTAGATGGCAACAAGCGCCTTCCTAATGTGAAAAGGTTAGAAGATTGTTTAAAAATATTCTCTACAGTTTTTCATTCTCACTGTTGGGAATGCTGTATCTAAATTTGCAGACCGAAGTCGTGGCAAACAATTCCTGTATCCTGGAAGCTCTGAAAACTGCATATGGTCTCTTTTAGGTGTTTTTACTGGTTGATGTAGCTGCTGCTGCCACCTTTTAGAAGGAGTACATTCATTTGCATGTTGCTGCTTCTGTAAACCATTGACAACCACATTTTGCATAAGGATCTCGTACAACCACACACTTTTTGAATGATCCAAAATAATGCTTAATATATAATATTTTGTTAATACGGTCTTATGTAATTTAATTATTAAATTAGAAAGTACTCTTTGATCAAACAAGGGAGTTGGTTCAATCAAGAACATGATTTGACACTTAATATAATATTACACAGAGTTGACAACACTCTTTAAATGTAAGATTTTTACTATACTTATGCTTTGCTGTTCCACATGATCTGTGGATATTGAGTTTAAAGACATCTGTTTAGTGTTTGCGCTTTACTGTCCTATAGTGTCATACAAGTATCATCTCACATGCAATAAATGTACATATAATTTTCACAATTATCCCAGAGTGCTAGTGTTAACAGTATGACAAATATCCCAGGTTTTGACATTATAAAGGTGAACATATTGCTGTTTTTACTCTTTGCTGGTGTAACTGACAAAAGCTGTAAATGTTAACTATTTGACGGCAATGTATATTGTATTTTCCCCGTGTGATCATTCAGGGAGACTTTTGGGTTGATGATTTTCTTTTTGTATGCCTTTTGATATTTAATGCAGACTTTTGATGAGGTCGTTGTAATATGTACACCTCAACTGTATTGTGTCTTTAAAATTCACCTTTCCCAACATTAAAAATTAATGTTAATTAAAATTCTTATTGTAATAATTTGTAACTGCACCTAATATACTGGATATTATCATATTAATACAAAAAAACACAACTTCTGAAGTATGATTAGTAAATAATGAAAGTTATTTATTAAACAAGAATGTGAAACTGCATTTCTGCCTTCTCTGCTAAATTTTTTTTAAGTAGAAAACATGAAGAGAAAAGGGAACCGAGAAAATACATGCAGTCACAATTCCTGCAAGACTTTTGACCAGTTACTTATGGGTTTAAAAATAAAATAATCTTCCTTTTTGTTGCTTTTGGAATGCAGAGCCATGTAACAGTCAATGTGCATGAGAGATTAGAAAAAAACATTAAGAGCAATTGGTATGTTGTGTCTACAGCTTTTAATAGGTAGACATGTACATTTCTTCATCAGTGGCTGCTGAAAGAGTAATGTGTCAGTACAATGGCAAAGTCATTAATCACTGGACTAACAGAGAACATCCTTTGGGGGAGTGTTTACCATTACAAAAGCATTCCAATAGGATTCTTCAAATACCACTCTCCATCCGCGTGAAACCCGCGAGAATGGAGCAGTTATATTTCGTTGTTGGGACTACAGGCCAACAACCGAAGTGTAATGTAGATTGATAGCATACAGATTTACAACTGGTTAAATTGCATGGTATAGCTTTAGAAAAGCATGCATATCGGCTGTGTTGCATTTTCTTGGGACATTGCTCTCTTTGTTCTTTGCCATCTTTTTTATTTGTCTGCAGCCCCATACGGTTCATGTTTCGGCCACATACAGACGTACAGTCACAGCGTGTTTCATCTTTTACCCAATACACCAGCCTGTAGGCTTTTGCGCGTGTTTTCCTCAATAATAGTAGAACTACATGTCCCATGTTTGAGGCTCTAATTTTCCCAGCTCGCTGCCTCCCCGTATTGGCCTCCACCGCACAAGTAGTACAGTAAAAGAGATGAGTTGTTAGCTTCCGGTAGCACCTCACAAATAAAATTGGCTATGGATGTTTATATTAATTTCTATAAAATTGCTATGTGGTATCAAAATAAAAATGATAGCTTAAATTTGACCACTATCAACAAATATGTGCGTAAAAAACCAAACACAACCAAACGAAATAAATAGCTACTAAGACAGATAGCAATAATAAAATTAACTCGTAAACCAGCTGCAGCAATTTTGATTAAATATACTATTTTGACTATTTGGTAGATTTTTGAATATTTTTTATGTTTTAGCTGTTTATAAAACGTCTATAATATAAAATGTATTTATCAATATTATTAGGGTAGAGATATTTTCTATTGAAAAGTTACTTCCGGTATTGGTGTGCTTTAGCCGTAGCTTGACAGAAGCATGTTTCCTACGAGGGTGAGTTTAGGGAAAGACGGAGCCACACTGTCAATCACAATAAAGGAACCATGGGAGTAAACTGCCAGGGAAGGTCTCTGAAACCCGTGTGTTTACACCGAAGACTGATTTAAAATGCTTTAAAAAGATGTCAACTATGCTCCGCTTCAATGAGGGACATTTACACCTGATCTCGCAAACTGGGAATTTCTCCACTTTGACGGGAATTAGCATGAGGCGTCACGTTTAACAACAAAACTTAGCGACTTTGAGTTGCCTGTGCCTTTTTTTTGCCCCCTCAGCGTTACAAAATACACAAGTCACCGCTGATATTTGTACAAAAGGCGGTGCCGCGGAGCTTCATATCCTCTCCGACCCAAGGATATAAGCGAGTATTTGAGTGCAACTCGGGAAAATCTGGTCTGTGCATTTCAAAGAACTGCTTTGTCGGCGAGGCGACTTTCGAAGAAGCACCAACGGTATTCAGCAACACAAAAATAGAAAATGCTCTTGATATAACTTTGCAAGTTTGTCGTTTGAGCTTTGTGCCAACGATTTTTTTTACAGGTACGAGAAGACAGTCCCAAAAACAAACAAGGACAAGCAGCTTTCTCCGCTCTTTCTCTGTTCTTCCAAGGAGAGCAGGAAAGGCGCAGATATGAGCGGGGGAGAGGTGGTGTGCTCGGGCTGGCTCATAAAGTCTCCTCCTGAAAAAAAGTTGAGACGTTACGTAAGTCCAGTTTATATCACCCTCTTTCACGCTGTAGACAAATAAACCTGTAAGTTTCACCAGAACATGACAGACAAAATGCGTCTGAAAGTTTTTACGCACCAAAGCGAACTGAACGACATTCCTAGGCCCCATTTTGGATACATTGCAGCGAATTGCACTTGAGTTGTGACGTTTCTTCTTCTTTACCTTAAAGGTGTATGGTTTCAGAGTCTCGTGTCCCATGTTGTCGCCTCTAATTTTAGTTTTGTGACATATTTTTTGGCACTTCAGTGGGTCACATGGCTATTGTTTTGGTTAAGAGCTGTAACTTTTCACATTGAGGCAGTCTCCCTAAATGGTATTGTATGACACCACACAGTAATAGGGCGTCTAGATCAACCATTGATTCTCTTCAATCCATAAGGCATATTGATTAGCTTGGGAAGTCAGTGCTGTGCCAAAGGAGGAACTGTATTTTAGTGCCTCATAGAGGAAAGAATGCTGCCCGTTTGACATATGTTTTTTTTTTTTTAATTATAAGCTGTAATGAGTTGTCATATATGGATGGTTAAGGAGTGGAGTAGTTGTTTGTCACAGCCTGGACTAACACTGCACTCACACACCCATCACCCAATGTTATGCTTTGAAATAATAAGAAATTACCGAGCACCCCATGGTCACACAGACGTCGATATTCTTATTGTTAGCTGTGCTATTCTCTGTGGTTATTTGTTGTGCCGGTGCTTGGAAAAAAAACAACGGCTCTGACACAAAATAAAAAAAGCAATTAGGTCCAGGAGAATATGTTATCTGCATGGCTTTTTTGTGGTTCCCCTGTGGATGGCTGGGTTTTTCTCGAGTTGATATTGGCTTTCAAGCTCAAGAGGAGGGATGCTTCTGCAGGAAACCACACATGCAAGAGCTTTAATGTAGAAAATGACAAAACTAAGATGTGGAGGGGGAGGTCATTGAGTGCACTATTTGGTGAAAGGGACAGTCAGGTGCTGCTACTGAGTGATGGCTTTGACGTTGATTTGCATGTGGTATTTACTCGAGCATAATAATCACAATTATCCGCTTATGTTTTACTATTTGTGGCAAAAAGGAGTCTGTTGTTGTCTTAAAGGTCAACTTAGCTGTTGGCTGCTGTTAATAAGCAATACGTCAAGCAAAAGGGAGTGGAAATGTGACCTTTACTGAAATAGGACGTCTCTGCTTTGGCTACAGTGGTGATAATCTCTGTAACTACCTGAAGATCTAATGACCCAACCTGTTCTTTACAGTCGTGTCTGGAGGTTTATAGAGGACTGTGAGGAAAGTGAAGCAAGTATATTCTAGTTTTACCACAATAATCTTGTGGGGACTACCAAGTACCAAGTAGAAATGGAGAAGTGTTTGATTGGCTATTAAGAGGAAGTTGAATGGATATTGGCCTTACAGTGCACAAGTTTTCTGGTAGGCCCCCCCTTCTGTGAGAGGTCACGCAGCTTGGTCATATGAGGCTTTGTAATCCGTCGAAAGTGCTGACAGCTCTTTTTTTGGCCGTTGGCAAATTGTTCAAATGCTACTCACCTAACTCCTGGTTATTTCTGTCTTTGTTGATGGCCAGAGGTGGATATTTTTGTCATTATGTGCATCAGATCTCAGATAATAACAAAAAATGTCGGAGCTAAATCCATTGTTTTGCTTGGTTTAAGTGTTCGGTAAGCCGAGTTTTGCGAGTCACACATGTGATATTTGTTTTTATAGGCGCTTGACATTATAGAACAGTTCGTCTTGGCACGGGACTTCAGGTGATTAATTAGTTTGAGATATGTAGGAGGAGGTGTTGCTTTGGTGTGGGTTCTGTGCCACAGAAAAATTAGAAAAGATGCTTCTAAGTGTTCCTTTAACAAAACCCCTTTTCAACTTAATGGGCATCTTTAATGTCTCACATTTGCCCTGTTAATGTGAATACCTGCTTCTTTACAAGCGCACTGCAATAATGAGTTACTGTAAGTTTAAAATCCCATTCATTATTATTGAATCTTCCATTTGCTTATCCATCTTCCAATTTTTTAAAACAAAAATAAAAGCATATCAGGCATGTATATGTTGTTGTTGTTAAAGAATCCACAAGGCTCCTGGTTCCACTTGTCTGCAGATATTTGTGTATTTGTTTCTTGTAGAAATAAAACAAAGCGTTGCGTTCCAGCACTAAATGTAAAAACAAAGAAACCTGAACCTGCCAATCTCTGTAGGTGTCTGTTTTAAGCTCCTTTCCCACCAGCCAGGGGCCCCCTTGCTTACCTGACTAACCACTCCTGAGCAAAGTTTGCCTCCAAGGCTCTGTTGCTGATTGGCCCATGCAGCTTAAAGGTAAAAGCGTCTGGGAGGTCTGCCAGACATCGAGAGGCTTTACCGACAATGCTCAGTTCCTTGTTTCTATTGTACAATGTGGCAATATGTGAAAATCCCACGAGTCATCTTTATCTGCAAACCTCCATTCTCCAACTGTCCTATTTGTTATTGTTATTAAAGACTCCTTATAAATGCTCTGTTGTTCTTTTTGTTTGTCACTACAGTAGAAAGTCTTATCATGAAGCATACTGTGTAGAGTGAAGGCAGGAGTGCACCAATGTGTGTATGCAGTGAGAGATTTAGAGCCAAGGCAACTCTTTCCCAATGTTAATGGTTCATAGGGGGCAACATATTTAAAGGCATTTAGCCGCTGTTGCTTTTGTATGGTCTTTCTCAGCCAAAATGTATCCAAACTCAACCCTTTGTGGTTTTCCATTTCATTGACACTGCATTTTTCATCTGGTTCTCATTTTCTTCATTCATTTCTTTACCTTTGGAACTGTGAAAGTGCATTATTACAGTCAGCAACCATAGAAGTGCAGCAGTGGGGTTGCAAGGACATTCTCAGCACAATTCTGTTTGAGTCTAGAGTCCATGTAACAACTTGTCATGTAGAGCAATGCTGCTTCCAGGAAGAATATACACCAGCAGTAGGACTTGAAAATGTAATAACTTGGCTAATTAGCTGGAATCTGTATGTTTTAATAGGCACTCGCATGCCTTGTGTTTGTTTCCCTTTGTAGATCTCCTCTTGAATCTCTATAAAAGCACATGTGTGTAGTGTTTTGTCATATGATAAATTCAGGAAACACAGACTTGTAATGCTTGTGTTGCACTGGCTCATAGCCACTGGAAACAGATTATGGTTTTGTAGAACACTTTGTGCAGCCCTTAATATGGCCTCCCTCAGTGCTGGAGTGTGAGGATGCAGAGCCAGCCGGAAGAAGGAAAACATTGAACCCTGAAGGTCCACCTCTCGTGGCTGTAAAGGGCTGAGACTGAGGACAGCTTATCTGTTGGTGTTGAAGCTTCTCAGCTGGTGCAAAGTGCATATAGTGTTTCCATCAAAGTGAAACTATATCTTCTGCCTGTGTCTTATTGGATCAACTAAGAGGAAACGTTTCTGCAAAAATGCGACAATGCAATCAAAGGAACTCAAAGGCATAGCTTTTTTGATTAAGTCAAGGATTAATTAAACAAACACCTACTTTCTGTTAAACCCCTCCCCACAAGCTTCAAGAAACAAACAAACAGGCAGCCCTACGGGTGCACAGAGGACTACTTGTGCAGCATTAGCCTCTTAGGCTAACAAAGAAGAACTACTGCACCATGTCCTGACGGCCACAATAGCAGGGTGCTCCATTTGGAGCCAGAAAACTAGTGTTGTATGATCTACCACAGCTTGAAAATGGATTGCATGTGCCATTAATAATTGAATGACCATTACAAACAAATAAGCATTAAATATTAATATCTTTGGCACTACAATAGTTTTCCTACTGGCCCACTTTTGTCCCAGACACAGACTGCCAATGCTGTGTAACACATATGTGTATCAGTTTCACTGTAGCTGTAAATTAAAGCATAAGCATTGTATATATTTAACATCAAACGTTTCTGAGGCTATAATTGTTGTTTTAGACCATTGTTTCTAACACAATGGAAGCAGACACAATTGTGGCAAGTCTCCATTTTCCTCAGTGTACCGTAGGTAGATATAGAATGTACTTGCAGTCATGTTATTGCATCACTGCAAGAAACGCAACCACAAAATGCAATACAAGCCACTAAGAAAAAGTTCTCATGTTGGCAGCCCAAAGCAGATTTGTGGCATATGCTGTATATTGATGCCTGGCAGCTCTGTTTAGTAAAGGTTTCAAGTGCCTTATACTGTAATAATTGAATACTTCTATTTGTAATATCCCATTTATACTCTATATTTAATGTTGTATAGTCATCACTTTGGCAAACCCATCAATTAAACATGAACACACTGAATGTACTGTGTTTCTAAGGACATACTAGTGTTGTCACGATACTGGAATTTCTAACTTCGATACGATACCTTCAAAAATATCGATATTCGATACCATTTTCGATACCAAAGGGAAAACAACTGTCACAATATTATTATTTTTTTATTTTTTATTTAAAGATAAATATAACATGTCTAGATAGAACATGACAATGAGGTATAGTTTACATTAACAAAAATGTCTTGAGGTAGTGCAGGGGTCTTCATTTAAAATCAGCCAAGGTCTGCTTAGTTAACTTTCCTCACCGTGAGGGGTCCGGAAATTTTTAATAAAAGGATATGTTTCAATATAATTCTTTAAAGTAAAGTCTCATTTATTCCACACTTACAGCCTCTTAAACAATATGGAAATGAATGTTGATAATCCACTGTTTTCTGTATTTTATCCTTTGTTTCCATGAGGAGGATGTTTGAGTGTTTAACTTTCACCAAACACAGCTCACAGACAACAGGAAAAAACTACAAAATCAAAAGAGGCTAAAGCTAAAGCTCAGGACCTGGTGGTTTATTGACAACAGCCTGAAATCCTGCATATTAATGCCTAATACTCCTTTATACTTGTGTGAGAACATTTTAAATACAAAATCATCAATTCAAGCCAAAACATATTTGTTAAACAAATATGACAAAGATGCCTGTCATAATTAATCTCTTTCTGTTGTCATTCTTCTGAAAACAACAGGAACAAGGGAAAATGCACTGAGCATTTCTTTAGCATTATCTGTTGCCAATAATTAACTGTTATTGTTTAATTTGCATCTTTAAAAATTTTCAAAATTTAGAATAGAAAAATTTATTTCCTGTATTTTTTCCGTGTGGGGTAACATTTTATTTAAAATGCTTATGATTAGTTCTGTAACAGGATTTAGGATTCACACAGAAACTGACACAACTTAAGAAAGACTTAACCTGTGTCACTCATTTCCAAACCCATATGAGCCAATTACCCACGTTGTCTCACGAGTCAATACTTAACCTACGACAGAATAAAGAAGTTGACAGACAAATGTACAACTTACCACATTAGACGTCCTCACTTTTCTCTGAGCTAAAGTCTTTTTAATCCTGACATGAAAACTGTCCAGTCCTGGTTCAGTTCTGGATTCATTCTGTGATTATCAAAGCAGCCGGGACTAAAGAATAAAGGGCTGTTGTTCAGCTTTGACACTGACACGGAGCTGAGGAGCTGTATTTTCTGATTAAAATAAAGTTACCTCTCTGTTCATAACTTCAGTGAATCTTTATTATGTTTTGCCAAGGCTCAACTTTTAAATTTTAGTTGTTTCTAACTCAATAACAGGTTGAAATTCTCGCTGCTCTGTAGGGGTGTGACAATAACCGCATCACCGCAATAATGAGATGCCTACCGCGGTGTGAGGTCATCACTGCACATGATTTTTGGGGGGGTTATATTTAGTTTAATATTAAGTTTTGTTTTGTAAAAATACTTTCTTTCGTTTTGTACAAATTGTCTCTTAATTTTAATAAAGGTTTCTTCGACCAATTGCATGTATTTAATAAATAAGAAGCAAATAAGTAGACTATGAGGTCGCGGAAGCGATCGCTTTCATTGCTCATGAACTGGAGCACGTCTCAAATAAACTGAAACTCAGCAGGTTTGCCTACAGACATGAGAAATATGTAGCCTAATATGTGTAGAGACGAAAAGATTTAAATAAGCATAGTGCAGTGTTCAGAACTCACACGGTAAACAACCAGCTTGATACAGATGGATCACTACTTTAGCAGTTAGCGGCAAATTTCCTCGGAGCGAAGATGGAGCAGTGTTTCTGATATCAGTGTGCAAGGAGTGGAGCAGGGAGTGGGAGATGGTAAACCCAGAGCTGGAGCTGGAGCGGAGTGATTCTTGAATGCATAGGGATTGGAGCGGGAGCGGGAGATGGTAAACCCGGAGCTGGAGCGGAGTGATTCTTGAATGCATAGAGCGTGAAGGGGAAATTGCCGCTGCTCCACTCCGCTTACATACTCGACTCGTTAGACTCGCAGCGGGTGGTGGGTGGTGGGGGCGGTTAACCGCCATATCGCGATTCTTGTTGCTTCATCACCGCGGTAAGAAAAAATCCCATACCGTCACAGCCCTACTGCTCTGTCCGTAACCATAGTAACCTGAGGACCCGCGCGTGTAGACGTAGCTGTCCTAGAAGTGCCGGTTCAAAAATATGTTTTACACAATGCGCTTGTAATTATGAATAATTGCGGTCCAGATCGCGGTCTGCCTTTGAGGTCGTGCACTTGTTCAAAGGCTTCTCAGATTGTCATACATTCAGAAACCAATAGTGCAAGTAATGAAAAAAAAAAATTTGTATTTTCAAGTAAAATCCAAAGCTCAGCTGGTATCGATACTTCGGGAAATGAGTATCGTATCGTTTGAGATATTTCAGTATCGATATTTATCGAAATATTGATATTTTTGACAACACTAGGACATACCACCTATGTAATGGTACAATGACAGAATGGTTTAAAATAGTTGGGTAAAAACTATGTTCCGTTCAGTTGTAGTCATTGTCAAAGTCTTTTATTACAATATGTTACTCAATGTTTGTGTCACTGATGCAATGAGTCCATTTTATTAGCATTTTTGATCAGATGAAGTTGACTTGGAGTTGCATTTCTGATTGAAAGAAATAATCTTTGTCTGAATCTTTGGATACCAAATAAAAAGTGTATGCAGCTGATTAAGCCTGAGATTCTCGATGAAATGCTAGGTTAAGACTGACATGCTGCATTTTGTAAACATGTCTCTTTTCGCTCAGTGCAGCTGTTTACCATCTTTTGTGTCAACTCCACACTGGGACTGCAGAGAGCTAGTTCCTATGCAGACTTGGTTTTCCTGTTTGAGGCTTGGGAACTGAGCTGTGTGTATTCTGTTGGAATATGATTCTGTGGAGTTGTAAAACGATCCGTTTGTTCTAGTTGACACTGTGCCAACCCCGAGAGTTTGAAGTGCAGCTATTATTAAACACAGATGATGGAAACCTCCAGTATTTGGAAAGAAGAACTATATATATACTTTATTTTTTCAATTTATTTAATTATTTTGAATTGGTAATCTATTTGTTGTCTAGTATTTTTTACGGTGTAATTACGGTGCCACATGGACAATTCCAAGACACACAAAAGTTATATGTGAGTGATTTATAAAAATAAAGCCAAACATGAACCAGGGAGACATTTATGATGTGCATTTTGTGGATGCTAGCAAATCTGGGCAAATGTTTGTGAGTCTAATGGTGTATGCTGTTGAGTGCAGGCTGGGGGTACACCACAATGCCGATCAATAACGCTGCCATCATTGTGGAGTGCCTCTGAAAGCAGCAGCAGCGTCAGCCAGCGTCCAGTCAGAGCACCTTCTTTCTTCTTTCCCAGCCTTTTCCGTTTTCCCAGAGCTTGTTGGCAAGCGCAGGGAGAAGGAATGTGAGTCTGCTCTGCCGCTGGCCCGTGAGCGCTTGCCTCAGTCCTGGCCTGCTGAGCTTCCATTAGGATGGGCCCGAACTGCACTGCAATGGCCGATTGTTGTTTCGGCAGCTCTGGGAGAGAAGAGGAGCCGCTCCCTGGTGCCCCAGCAAGGCATGGCCGCCCCTTCCTGTGTGAGGCGCTGATGGCTACCAGATGGCGGTTGAGCACTTAGGAGAAGGGGGTGGATGTGGGGCTGGGGTGGACAAGACCTTTTTTTATTTCTTGTTCTGCCTTTATCTCTGTATTGTACTTGTACACTCAGAGGTGGGTAGTGTAGTCAAAATTGTTGATCAAGCATTGTTACTTTAAAATCAGTATAACAAAAGTAAAAGTAATTTTAGTGAATTTTAGTGAATTTTAGTATGTGTAAGTACTGTACTCAAGAACAGGGTAACTAATACTAATCTATTAGAGCAAAAAAAGCCAACAATGCTTGTGCAATTAGGGTTGTCCCAATACATACCCCATCTTAAGACGTCATATTGGCCCTCGGTATTGGCAAATGTTGTATCTGTGTATCCCTATATTGTACATACTGACTCAAACAACTGTAATAGCTTTAAGTAGTGCTTTTAAAGATGCAGATTTACAAAGGGCTTAACAGGCCAAAAAAAAAAAAACCATTAAAAAATACATACAAAAGGGAGACCTGTAATGTTAAAAGGTAAAATCACAAACAATAAGATGACTGACTCTGCCAACGTTGTTTATGCTCATCCAAGTCATACAGTTGTGCTCATGAACATTTTGTTAATGATAAATTGATCAAATTGATATGATAAATTTTCAGAGAATATGAATGATAACACAAAAATGTTTCTTTCACTCATAGTTAGTGTTTGGGTGATGCCTTTTATTGTCAAACAATTGTTTACTCTTTTTAAATCATAATGACAACAGAAACTACCCAAATGACCCTGATCAAAAGTTTACACACCCCAGTTCTTAATACTGTGTATTGCCACCTTTAACATCAATGTCAGCTCGAAGTTTTGTGGTAGTTGTGGATGAGGCTCTTTTATTTTCTCAGATGGTAAAGCTGCCTATTCTTTTTGGCAAAAAGCCTCCAGTTCCTGTAAATTCTTGGGCTGTTTTGCATGAACTGCACGTTTGAGATCTCCCCAGAGTGACTCAATGATATTGAGGTCAGGAGACTGAGATGGCCAGTCCAGAACCTTCACTTTATGCTGCTGTAGCCAATGACAGGTCGACTTGGCCTTGTGCTTTGGATCGTTGTCATGTTGGAACGTCCAAGTACGTCTAATGCGCAGCTTCCATACAACTTTACTAAAACAACTCTCATTTGTTTAACTATTATCTTTTTATGCATTTTATCTATTATTTATTATTTTATTATTTATTTTATCTATCATTTACATTTAGTCATTTATCTGACGCTTTTATCCAAAGCGACTTACATTAAGCTTCAATTCACCATTGTTACAGCAGTGTTACAACACCACTGGAGGCCAGGGGGGTTAAGTGTCTTGCCCAAGGACACAACAATAGTATGAACTGTGAGGAGAGCGGGAATCTGATTGTCAACCTTTCGGTTATAGGACGAGACCCCTACCACTGTGCCACTGCACCCCTAACAAGAACATATCAACAGTAATAATTACTGTTGGGACCAGAAGTACTTCACAAAGGACCGGATTTGGTCTGCGGACCTTAAGTTGGACACCCCTGAGGGCTGTTGCTAGAAGCTGGTTTAGGTTTAGATCGCCATGGTAACTCACACAGCGACCCTCCTCTGAAGCAGGTTTAGTTTTGGTTTAGAGTCCGCCAAACCAAAGTGGACCAATCAGATGTGAGCAAAGTCACATGGATCTGACGCAGCATCAACTTCAAACCTTTCGTTCTTTGCCATTTTTTTCTTTGGTCCAGAGAATATAGGCTACTTTATTAAACTTTGCACAAAATGAAGTAGAGGACATCAGTTACACTTTGAAAGCTTTTTCAGTATTTAAATTTTATTTGCTGGCAGAATATTTTAGAATTTTGGTCACACCTAAGTTTTATTAAAAAATTTGTTATTGTTTTTGATTCATTTTAATGTTTTTGAGTAACTCTTTGTATGGTTTTACATCTTTTATTGTCAAAACAATTTACATTTAAGGTGAAACACCACGAAATATGTCATAAGTTTTTAGATGGTCAATAATCGGAGTAAGCCAATTCAAATTATTGTCATGCCCACTGATCAATGCTTAAGGGTTTAAACCTGAGTTGAGAGAGACAGTTGATAACCAGCATCGTGCAACAGATGAACCCAAAGTTATCCAGGTTGGATTTGGTTAGTTTTATCAACTCAGAACTTACTCTGCAACTTTGAGTTTGACCAACCGGCTTTCAGCAACAGCCCTTTAGTCTTTACTCTCAGTGTCTGCAGACTCACAGAATGCAGCACATGATCCAGAACAGTATTTCATCTCTCTGACAAGGGCCTCAAACAGGTCTGACTGTGTTTATGAAATAATAACTTACGGCTCAGAGATTGTTCAGACTCGGGACGACAGCCTCTGTTTAAAGTTGAACCTCTTACACAGATTACTGCTCACGTTCTAAAATGGTGATGGGACATTTAAAGTACTTTTTGTCTGTTTTGGGTAGAGTAAAACTATCTGGACTTCAATGGTATGTCATAAGAGCAAGATGACCTGTTTAGTCCCTCACCGACAGGAGGCCCTCTCTACTAATGGCCTACATAAACTGCATTGTCACTTTGTCTACGGAGTCTTGGCATGAGAAGAATCAGTATAAACCGGATGAGGCACGTGTTTACACTCTGCTGGGTCCAGAAAAGTGGGCGTCTGCGTTTTAATGTTTTTCCTTTTCACTTCTTGTTTTTGCTCAAGTCATTATCTATTGTGTGTAGTGTTTAGCTACACTTTCTCCAAAGTGGACCACTAACTCGGGACCACTTAGGACCCCAAGCCGAGGCATCCCAAAAGTAGTATCCTTTGGACCCTTTTTGGTAATGGAACAAACCTGCCCACTACTATTGTACCAAACCCAGTGAGACTGTGTTATGGACGCCGACTTGTATCAATGGGCTGAGTGGGCTAAGCCCCACCTGTCCTGGAGGCTTTTTAAAGTATTGTTAAACATTTACTAGATGTATTAACATAAAATGTATATTTTTTAATATTATTATATTTTGTTGAAGATTCTTGAACATTGTGTTTAGATTTTTGATGGCATCAATGTCTAAATTTTCACAAAACAAGAAAAAGGGTCGTCCAACCGGGTTGGTGGTTTGATTCTCGCTCGCCCCAGTTCAAATTGTCGTTTTGACCTTGGGCAAGACACTTAACCTACCTTGTCTCCAGTGTCCGTAGTTATGGTGTATGACTGTGTGTGACTGTAGAGGTGAGTTTGGTTGGTGGTTGAGAAGGCTGTGAGCGCACACACCTGTCTGCCCCAGGTATGAATGTGTGTGAATGGGCTGAATGGAAGCATCATGTCAAGTGCTTTGGGTGCCTCAGAAGGGTACAGCTACACCCGTGGACAAAATTGTTGGTACCCTTCGGTCAATGAAAGAAAAACTCACAATGGTCACAGAAAAAACTTTATTATGACAAAAGTAATAATAAATAAAAATTCTATGAATGTTAACCAATGAAAGTCAGACATTGCTTTTCAACCATGCTTCAACAGAATTATTTTAAAAAATAAACTCATGGAACAGGCCTAGACAAAATTGTTGGTACCCCTAACTTAATATTTTGTTGCACAACCTTTTGAGTTTATTTTTTAATAATTCCGTTGAAGCATTGTTGAAAAGCAATGTCTGACTTTCATTGGTTAACATTCACAGAATTTTTATTTATTATTACTTTTGTCAGAATAAAGTTTTTTCTGTGACCATTGTGAGTTTTTCTTTCATTGACCGAAGGGTACCAACAATTTTGTCCACGTGTGTACCTCCTGGAGACTGTTCTTGATCTGGCCAACTGTTGTGAAGGGTGTTTTCTTCACCAGGCAAAGAATTCTTCGGTCATCACAGTTGTTTTCCGTGATCTTCCGGGTCTTTGGTGTGGCGTTCTTTCTTTTTAAGAATGTTCCAAACAGTTGATTTAGCCACACCTAAAGTTTTTGCTATCTCTCTGATGGGTTTGTTTTGTTTTTTTAGCCTAATGATGGCTTGCTTCACTGATAGTGACAGCTCTTTGGATCTCATACAGAGAGTTGACAGCAACGGTTTCCAAATGCAAATAGCACACTTGAAATTAACTCTGAACCTTTTATCTGCTCCTTATAAATGGGGTAATGAGGGAATAACACACACCTGGCCATAGAACAGCTGAGCAGCCAATTGTCCCATTACGTTTGGTCCCTTAAAAAGTGGGAGGCACATATACAAACTGTTGTTTGTATATGTGATTTAGATGTAAATACCCTCAAAATTAAAACTAAAAGTGTGCAGTTAAAGCACATCTTGATCATTTCATTTTAAATTCATTGTGGTGGTGTATAGAGCCAAAAAGATTAAAATTGTGTCGATGTCATAATATTTATGGGCCTGACTGTGATCTTACATGTGTTTGTCTGTTCTCCACGCTTGTTTCAAAAGAGAGCATGGTTTTCCCAAGGAGCTTTTGTTTTATTCACGTGTAATCATCTGCCATCTAAGTGCTTTAATTGTTTCCCGATTAAAACAAGGTTCAGGCCGGCGTTCAAAGTGAGAAAATATCCAGCGTCTATTTGTGTTCTACTCTAACGGTCCCCCTGTTTGACTCCAGTGGACGCAGATGGCGCTTCAGTTATGCAGCGCTGTGTGATCTGACCCCAGCCGCCGTGTCTGCAGCCCCTTAATATAGCTCACTGCTGTCATGGTAGTTTTTGCCCTTCCCGCCTTTGCTCTGTGCTGTGTGTGCACTGATATGTGTAGGGGTGTCTAGCCTGGAGTGGATATGCAAAATGTTGCTACTGACCTGTGTAATTTCCCAGGTTACTGTGAGTCAGACAGGCCCCCAGTCGGGATATTTACATGCACAGTCAGGTTGGATTACTGTCCTTATCCCAAGCAGCAGAGATAATTTATTTGACTGAAGACAATGCTGCTACGAGAAGTGGACCTTTTCTGCCTGAACATGATGTCATTATATGTACTACTTATACGTTATGCTTTGGGGCTCCCAGGTCAAAGACAATGCTGTAAACTGTCAAACCCACAAAGAGTTCCTTTTATAAGGGCTGCACAATAAATCTGAAATTTATCACAAAGAACTGCTTGTATCGCAAAAGACGTTTTTGACATTTCACTCTTACTATGTCAAAACAATTCACCAAACAGAGCTTTAAATCACATTATATCGTGACTAAATCAGTGTCAGTCAGTTAGTTTGATCAGTGCAAGGGGAGGCTAGTGTACAGCCTTGTATTTCTTTATATAATCCAGTTCAACCTTAACTATTGCGAAGTAAATTCCTTACATTGTTGTTGTTAATTTTTAATAGTTATCACATAACTTCTTAGCCAGAGTTTGATTGCAAAGCATACAATGTGTTGGTTCACCTTTGGGAAATTTAGTCTAATTTGTTAGTTGCTACATGTTTTCTAAATTACTAACCCTTTACATAAATCTTCAGAGGAGACCGAACGGTGAACCAAGAAGGGCATACAGCTCGTTGCAGAATTTTACCGCTGGTCCTGTTGTGGCTACTGCCACTGATTGCATTAGAGTTACTATGGTGCTGCCTGATATCTTTGGCTTGGCCTCGAGCCAGAGGACGTGGTTAAACTTACACACAAGACACACGCAGACACACAGTGGGAGAGACACAGAGATACAGCAGAGACGTTCTGAGAGAGTATTCCTTACTAGCAGCGTGGACAACCTGCTCACTCTGTAGCCTTTTTCTTTCTGAAACGTTCTTGGCAGACTTGGCTTTTAAACTTCTGGATTATGTTTCTCTGCGCTGAACTCATTGCATTTGGATAGCAACGACCAACAGCCATCTGAAGGTTTGGCTATGATCATTTGTTTGTGCAGGTCAACCCTTAGTCTCCTAAAAGTTATAAGAATTTGAAATGCAAAGTATTTGTTTTGTAAGTTTAGTTTTTTCAAGTTGACGAGATTGAAAAATGACTATAGCAATATTTGGTTACTTTTGTGAAATTTCTTAGTAGCTTTTTGCACATTGTTATGCAGGCTCAAAGAAAGAAAACATTTCCTTTTTTATTCAATGTTGTTTTGTAGACCAATACAGACAACCCTGACACTGTTGGGCTTTTAAACATGTTTCTTGGCCTGTGCTGCGCTGTTGTTTTTTCTCTGCTGTTGTGTACTTGGCCAGACTGGCCATGTTGGGGTTAGACTTAGCCCCAATAGCTGTCTGAAAAGGAGAGTTGTTTAAGCCCCATATTGTCAGCGGTCAAGAAACAGAGCGATCATGTGAGCGAGGTCTGCCATGCCAAAGGAATGTGTTGAATTTGAACAATGCAACTTTGACAAGTCCATGTGACCAGAGAGCTCAGATTGGACATGAGCAGGAGCAGCGAAGGCCGATAAGATGGAAACGGGAGGGAAAACGCCAGGTAATCAAAAGGAAGAATGCAGGGAGGGATACAAGTGTCAAGGTTATGAAGGTCCTTGAACACTTACTGCTTATCTAAAAAGAAGGGGAAAAGAGTGGCGTTAAAAGTGAAAGACTAAACAAGTAGATACTATGGGAACGTGATCAACTTGTGTTTTGGAGACAAACGTATCCCGCAGGCAATTGAGCCAGTTTTATCTGGTGCACATTCAGTTCTCATGGCTGAAAGTGGGCTGCCATCTGCACTTACAATCCGTCCTCAGAGTATGCAGATTGAAAGAGGCACTGTATGGGTAATTAAGTACAGTGGGTTCTGGGAATCATTTTCATGTAATGATTCACATTGGTTGTATTAAAGAGCCATAGTAGGTTTTGGTTAGTAGTGTTTGTTTTTGACTGGAAATGCATTAAAGATGATTGATGTGCAGTGACTTTCATACGCAATATAGAAAATGCCTTCGTTTTTTTCTGAAGATTTCATAGTATTGATTTCCAAATTTGTGGCTTCGAGCAGAATCTCACTTACTCCGTGTCCTAGGCTCTGTAGGGTAAAAGGTATTTGGCCACAACCATAAACGTTACATTTGGAGAGGAGTCAACAAGCCTACTGTGAAACATGAAGGTGAATCGCTGATGTTTTGGGGATGTGTGAGCTACAAAGGCTTTGACTTGGTCAAAATTGAGGCCAAGATGAATGCAGCATGTTGTCAAAAATACTGGGGAAATACTACAGAAAATACTTTTTGACAAGAAGAATGGGTAGCTTTACTATCTGAGAAAATAAAGGGCCTCATCCACAACTACCACAAAAGATGTTGATTGATGATTGATGTTAAAGTTTGCAATACACAGTTTTAAGAACTGGGCTATGTAAACTTTTAATCAGGGTCATTTGGGTAGTTTTTGTTGTCATTATGATTTTAAAAAGAGTAAACACAATTGTTTGACAATAAATGGCTTCACCTAACCACTAACTATGAGTGAAAGGAAAGTTTTTTTGTGTTATCATTCTGAAAAATGCCCCAAAATCTGCCAGGGTATGTACACCTATGAGCACAACTGTACATACCAAAGTGAGTACATTTGGATCATTTTCAAAACAATAACCATAAATTACAAAAGGGACTGATTTACATGGGAGTGCAAATGTTAAACTTGTGATGTCTCTTATTAATTACTGGTTAAGTGGTGGTAGTAGTAGTTAGAAGAAGCACATGTTGTTGAAATGCAGCTTGAAAAAATATTGAAAGGGAAAGCAGGTTAATGGAAATGTGTTGAAATAAATGAAACGTGTGCATACCTACAGAAGCCTTCCCTTCAGCTACCTAGAGGAATTTTTTTTGAGCATGCTGACGTTTGTTTACCCTTTTGCGCAATACTTTAGCTGGAAAATATTTTGCATTGTTGCCTTTACTGCAAGTATTGGTGCCTAAAATGAATGTGGAGGAGGGACTAAATTTGAATCACTGTACGGATGTTCCATGAAGAAAAAAACTCATGTAGTCTACAGGCTTGGAGGTGTGCGCTCACATTTCCTTTCAGCTGAAAGTTAAGCAGGTTCATGTGAATGTGACGGCAGATATTGTAGGTGTGGACCAGTTTCAGGGGACTGGCTGCAGGAGGAGGTGTGTCTCAAAGTTGGCCAAGTAACAAGCCCAGGCATGCTCAGCACCTCAGCCTGAAGAACAGGACACCGAACAAGGGTAACATGGGAGCGAGAGTCAGCACACTGCTCCTGTGATCTATGTAGGGCAAAATGTCACTGGTGACACCCGAATACCAAACTACATTCATGAAGGTTTTTTCACCTGTGACTTATTTTTTTTATAATCATTTTAAAACGTTCTTCATTTTGATGAGTGTAAAGCATGAGTATCTGGTTGGTTTTCTGCTACAAACCAAAAAAAAACCGTCATCTCAGGGCAAATACAACAGTAGTTTGGATTTCTTGCAGTGAAAATAAGTGTAATTTTCTAAACCAGTATGAACTTAAATCCTATGTATACCTAGAAAACATAGCCTGAAATCATTACAAAATTATCATTATACTGTAGCACCTAAAGTATCCTTCTCAAAATGTGCATATGCAGTCATTGCATATTATACCACATGTGTATGATGCGTACACTGAATGTATTTACCCTTTCTCAACTCTCCATGTCTTTCCTGGGCACCCAGCCATGTCCTCTTTATTTTTTTATTTATTATTTTGTGACATCACCAGTGTAGAACAGAGTCCATTTCCTTATCTCACTACATCTCGAGCCATTTCCTAGTGGACGGCTCTTGCAAGAGAGCGGCTAATTGGATCACGTCTAAAGCAACCTCTCACTGTCCACTAAATGCAATTTGAAATCATTTTCATTGGGCTGATTGGATTAAGCTGCTGCTGCTCGCTGTGAGGAGAAAGATTGGGTTAGAGACACGGATAGCACACACACATAGCATATACTAACATAGTGTTAACAAGCTACCTATTATCAAAAAAATGTGTCTAATTAGATTTAATGCGCTGGAAAAGCCTGAAAACGTTGTCCATGTGTTGAAGAAAATCCATCTTACGTGTCTAATCGCGTATATGTTCTGCCGCAGATGCTTTACAGTGCTGACTAGAGAGAAGTCATCCATCTCGCCATGCTGTGGTCCCTGCGCAGGATGCAGTTAGACCATCACAATTCTGCCACTCAACCCACAGCCTGCTGCTGTAGTGTGAAACCCTCTGCTGCACCCAGAGATGCAAAACTGCACGCTTTCCAGTCCAGAAAATATGTCTACTGTAACGCAGACTCGGCATTAGATGTACCTGTTTGCTTTAACTAGAGATTGGATGATATAAAAATCGGATGTGGGTGGTGCTTGTGGAGTGTTGGCTGGTATATTTGGTTCTGCTGCGTGTTGTAGGTGGACTGTACTGTAGAAGTGTTGGGGGCAGTGGTGGGCAGTTGTTGCCAGGGGAGTTGGTGTGTTATTTTCAGTCCATTGTGTCTACTTCCTGCCGGTCAAGGGTTATTGGAGCAGGGTGTTGCAGACTTGACGGAGTAGAGTGTAGGGGAGGGAAGTCAGCAGGGTAGGAAGGAAAGTGGCCAGACTCACTCCACAACAGTGGCTGGTCAGTGGCTCGCCTGGGCTTGCTCCTCGTGGTGCTATGCTTGGACTCCTCGGAACCAGGTAAAAATACACTGTTTTTCTAGTAGTTACATCCACATAACCTGATAATTTGAATGGAAGTTGGCAGCACTGGATATGCTTGCTACTGTAATATGGATTGTTTAGGTTAGGATGGAGAAATTATATATCAGTTTGCTTCTATGCTTTGGATCATCAGTACATGCTCTGTGAGGCACTTTGCTTCTAAACAGGTTTTGAGTCCTTTTTGGCAGAAATAAAGCTGTTACAGAACATCTTTTCATGTCAAAGTGAATTCTATCACAAGTGACTGTAGTAAGAAAAGTGCAAGGAAATAGCCACCATGTGCTCTGGGACTCCCAGCGAGAGCAGGGATGGCCTTTGTGTGAGACGGACCTCTGTTTGGTGTAGGAATAGTTTATTTAATTCAGAAACCTGCAAACAACAAACACCTCAGCTGGTAAAGTTCATTATCTGAGCATTATTTAGTCAAGTCATAGTGCTACAACAATCTGGCATTACTGAATTCACCTGAATGGCCCCAGCTTTTGTCAGTGCAAAAGGAGATTTGAAAAGGTGTCTGTGCTTCTGCAGTAGAAGACATTTAGAATGTCAGGATTCACTTTGCGGAAAGTCTTTGAACACATCTAGTGATATTAAAGCAGTAGGCTACGACAAATCCACATGTAAGCATACAACACTAACATAGACTAAAAGACAATGTGAATTACTATCCTTTTTATAGCAAAACAAATGAAGCAGCCATTAAATAATTCTCTCAATGAGAACGGCTGAATACATCATGTTCACATTTCTTCTTTATAAACAACAATATTATAAAATAATCACAGCAAATAGAGATTTATGACTTCGGTGGTCCAGTGTCATAAACTGTGGTCACTTTGTTTCGCCATGCTGCTGTACTGTGTCTCAGTAAAAGGAGCATGTATGGAAAGTGATTTGACCAAGGGTTCCAAGTCAATGTTTGCATGTTTGATTTCTGATGTATAGTATGTTTAGTTGAAGAGCGTCTAAAGTTAGCTCCCAGCAGACCCCCAAAACCTAACTTCAGTGACAAACGGAGGCAAAACAGGAAATCTTTTTGCCCATGGTGTGTGTTGGGAACAGATGACCAGGAAGATAAAAAACGCTAACAAAGTGGAAACTTCCACTAAAGGATGTTATTTTGCCTTGTGTGTGTGTGTGTGTGTATTTTTTATTTTTCTGTTTCTCTCTCCCTTTTCTCTGTTTTACTAAGCCCCTATTTCCTGGAAACGCAGAAAGAGGTTGTTGACTTGGCTTTGATGAAAAGCCTTCTAACTGTGAGTTCTGCAATCAAACTAGTACTGATGCTTCTGTGCTCCCTCAGTTGTACACAATGTGGCTCGGTTAATATTTAAGCATGTGGTTAATGCTTTACCCCGAGAGCACAGAGTTAGTTTGAAGCGCTCCCATCTTTCAGGGGCATTCTTATATTAGACTTGTTGATATCTGCATCTCTCCGTTGTCTAAGTGGTGGTTAATAAATGTTGGCTTATTTTCTGAAAGATGACACGACTGCTTCATATCACTGGGCTGCCACTGATTTACCCTAACCCCACCTTCAGTTGTCTCTCTGTTACTACGCTTTGTCCTGTCTTGGTATTTCCCTTCCTCAGCCTCTGGACACTCAAATGAATGATATGGAATCATTACTTCAGTCCGGGTTCCTGGCTCCGCCCCAAAACGAAAGGAGTTAGTGCGGCACAGGCAGCTGTTACACAGTTGTCCATCTAAGCCATTAGACTAACTGAACAGAATGGAATAGGTGCAGGAGGAAAAGACAACTGCTTTCTGACGGCTTCACTCAGGCAAAGTCAAAGGTAATGTATTCTGTTTAGGCTTTTGCTAAAAAGGTAAGCATCACTAATTTAGGTTTAATGGACTATCATAGCGTATTGGTAATGGGTCACTTGTGAAAAGACCATTAGTTAAGACCTGCACCTGTTTGTCTTGTGGGTGTTCTTTGATGATCTTGAATCTTGGTCTTATGTCTGCACAAGTGTTTGCAGTCGTAGCTGAATGACTGCTGGGGTCTGTGTTCTTTGGACAGTTCGATTGTTGAGACAGGGGGTCATGGGCCTGGCTGGGTGAGAATTTCACAGCTGCACATGAAAGCGCAGCGGCTGTAGGATGGCACATTCAGGCTGCAGGACAGGGATTATAGGTGAAGTTTTTCATTGTTTTCATGTTTTCATTGTAGTTACTACTTACGGATCAATACAGCACTCTTTGTCTGACTGTCTAACTTCACTAAGAGCTCTTAAAGAAACCTACCATTCACAAAGTGTTGACTCTTGAACAGACAGTGGTTGCATTCAGTGTTTACAGAAAGTGGGCATAACTTGCTGGCACAAACACTCACACATGAATGCACTTTCTTTACATTACACAACAGATGTCAGGTCCCCAGTTTATTTCTAGATGAGGGAGGAATGCACAAGTGTTCCATCTGTAGCATATGCCCAGCTGCATGAAACAACTGCTCAGCTTTTGGCCTTCTAGCCGGCACAGAAGCTCCTGTACAATTTAAGCCATAATTCAACAGACATAATAAAATACATAATTCAACTGTCTTTTAAAATACTGACTAACAGGCTTTTTTGTTTTTCTTTGTTCAAGCCTATTGTGCTATAATTAATGCACAACTACTGAAAAGCACACATTTGCAGACCATCACAAATGGAGGTCCTTGGAGGAGTAGCTTTGATTCCTCTGAAAAGAATTGAGTCTTTTAAATGGTTGATTCCCTTGTATTTCGGACCCCTGTGGGAAGGTGTGACGCACAATCATGAAGCAAAGATTTGTTCTTGTTTTCTCTTGAAGCTTAGAGAAATTAAGAGGCTGACCCGGTTGTGGGTGTTTGTGAGAGGAACATTAGGGGATCAATAAAGCGCACACACATAAGCTAACAATGCTGGTCACTTCGCTGGGTGGTCTCAACGCTTTGTATTATACTATTATGAGTTTATCTTTTAATTGGAAAAGGTCTTTCTGGCTAAATCTAGACATTTAGAATTTAGTCCAGATGTCAGCATGACCCTTGTCACCCTTAGTGCCAGTAGGTTATCGTTAATAAATATTGTCTTAATTTGTGACAAGCAGGCAAGATCTAGTGTGAGCTTTTTTTAAATACCCTGAAAAACACATTCATTCACACAAGTCATAGTGCATGATAAACATACGCACTATAACTTGCATTTATTAAACTTTTGAAAAATAAATGACAACAACAATTTATTTGCCTGTAGATGTGACACAAATTATTACATGACCAATCCAATATGAAATGTGAAAAAGGTTTGCATATGCTAAAACATTTGTCTGTTTTTTTAAACAAAATTCTTATAAAACTGTGCATTCCATGTACTTATTGTTCAGAAAACCTCAGGAGGGACTTTGGCCCCATGACACTTTCAAAAGTAAAAAAAGAGTGGATTCTTCTGGCCAAAGCAGAAATGGAAAGCAGTTACTCATTACCTTAAACATTGTGTAGTAAAAAATAAAACTTAACAAATCTAGCTCATTGAGTTGCCATCCACATTTACATTTTCCTGCAACAGCCATGTGTTTACTTGCCTCTGCCCCCTGTTAGACTTGATATCTTCACAGCGTTTAACTGAGCTGTTTCCACTTTTGTGAAGAAGGCTCTGGAGGAAGCTGTCCACGCTGTGGCATCTCTGACCTCTTTTTATTGAGAGTGCAGATGGGAAACAGAATCATAAAACCTCCACAGGAAGCAGAGGATGGCTTGGATCCCGAGTAGAAGATAGAGCCTAGAGATGTGACACGAGTTGTCTGTAATTATGGGTTCTAATCAGCAATGTGAATTAATTCTTCACTGCTGTGGTTTTACGAGAGGACAGCAATACACTGAGAGCCCTAAAATGATCAATGCGAGTGGTAAGAGACGTCAAGAGTTTTAAAGCCAATATGTAAAGCTGTCTGTAGTTGTCTGGTATGAATCTGTCCTCTTATTCAAACATTTTTCATTGATTGGATGAGGCTTTGCCTCATGTTATGGCTAAGAGGTGAGTCCGAGTACTTATTACTTTGTAACTGTTAAAGTGAGCACTGTCCAAAAACTAACTCCAGTCCCACCCACTCTTATTTAGAAGTGGCAGTTGAGAAAGTCTGGACTAACCTGATTACATGGAACAGGAAGTCCTAGGAGGGAGAGGTCACAAACTGCAGACCCTCACACATACTCTGCAGCACATGATAAAGCCAGAAGACAAAAACAACAACAAACCCCCTTTTTTACTTCTCAGCATTGGCAGAAACACTCCAAGAGACGTAGAGGAAGCATCCTCTTTGGATATGAAACTCTTAAGGTAAACCCGTAGATAAATGGGTATGAATGCAACTGCATGTTAATGAGTGGCCTGGTTATTTGTTTTTAAAGTTACTACTTAAAAAACAATACTTGCAGAAGTTAATTCTTAAATTTCCTTTTAATAACATTGAATCTGTATTTTGTATTGAACCTTGGCACAGTCATATGATACATGAGCAAGGTTGCATGGGTTGGAATCTGCTTGCTCCTGGCTGTAAAGTTTTTAAATCAGATTGATTGATAAATAACATAGTAAAAATTGTCAAAAGTGCTTGAATCTGATCGGGATTAAATGGTAAATCCTGCCTAGACGATTGAGTTTCAATTGGAAGGCAATATACCATTCATGATCAGTTTTGCTAGTTGTGCTTCAGTGTCCTTTATATCATTAGGAAAAGGACCAGTGTGTTCTCTGCAGTCCAGCTGGACCTTGGGTATGCACTTGGGTATCCCCCTTCCCTCCAAGTGAGCAAACTACCGATGACGTTGACACACTTTGCCAAAGGCCATGCACTTTTACTTGTACGTTAACTGCCCTCTTTGCTGCTCAGCGATGTAAAAATAGCTGTTCAGCAAGAATCCTAGTCATGTCTCGTTAACAAAGACCAATTTATACAAGTTGTGGCGCTGAGCATAGAGGAGCTTTTGTCCCTCCCCTCCATCTCCTTGTGCAGCCCTCGTCACCACGGCTGTGAGCGCCAAAACCTCTGACGCTCTTGACACCCCTCTCTCAGACCGGGCTTTGTTCCGCGCAGTCCTGAGGTCCTGATTTGTGCGGCTTACAGAACCACTGCGGTCATCTGGATTGCGTATTTCTTTTCTGCATTTGTGTCACTTTGCCGCGTCATGGTTTTTTGGATACATTTCTGTGTTTGCATTTGGTTATTGAGAAGTTGAGAGGTGCCATATTTTTGATGTGATAAAATTAGTCTTTATAATAGTCTACTTACTATATATATTTCTTGTCACTTTCTCTTTGCTTTTCCCTGAATCTCATCTGATGTACACCACTCAGTACTGACACTGTGGTTTAATTTCCTCCCTTGGTGAGATACCAGGTGTGGAGCTAATGTAAAAAAGGTTTCCTAATGTAATCTTAACAGGGTAGAGGCGCCGCTGAGCTCTCTGAATGGCCTTCAAATGTTGCCTGCCTGTGTTTTCTGGCTGATGAAACGATAGCACATACTAATTTGTTCTGTTATCGCCACAGTCTTGACCTTTTATCCCCCGTGTTCACCCTGTGCGTCTTGTCTACCCTTTGCGCTGAAGAACAAACAGAGGAGCTGTCCTAGTCAGGATGAGTCAGTGCAGCTGGGGTGCAGGTCATTTAACCACAGCCCACTCAGACGGGACAGATGGCCTGGCCTCTCGCTGCCTGCTAAGTGCTAACTGCAGTATACGTATTTGGACCTGGTGAGCTGAGCTAATGTTTTACACCGTGCACTCCGATACCAACACATTTCTTTAAAAGTGAACAGTGTTAACAATCTTGATCATTTTTATAGAATATGATTTACAAATAAGGATAACAAACATGAGGAAACTATACATTTTTTTTTCTTTCTGCTGTTTGCTTTCCAAGAACTATATCTCTGTAATACATGTTTACAACCATGACTCATTAACACTAACTGTACTGTCCAATTGTATTAACTAATCACTTCTGTCATAAGATATGTTGCCAACTGATTTGAGAACCAACTGGAAAACAGACTTAACTCTATATTGTTGTCTTTGTTTCCAGCTGCTAGTGCTGCAGAAATGCCACATTCCACAGGCCTGTCTCAGTATCTTTTGCCTTTAGAGATGTGGCAGAGGAGTTTTAAGTATGCAGTTTAACAGCCTGCACTGACAGTATGTGCATTAGTAATCAGTGCACTTAAAGGCCTTTTAAGATGCATTAAGGTTTTTGAATCATAAAGACGGTTAGCCCTTTAAAATGCACAACACCGATGTGGTTGAAGCTGAGATATTGGTGGAGGTAGGACATTTCACTAGCTGTATTTTTTTTTTTTTCCATATCTTGGCAATGGCGTTTGATTATATTTTCTTCTGATATTCAGTCAGTTGGCATCTCCTCCCACCTCCCTCACCCCTTTCCTCTGCCATCATCGCAGACAGCCCCTCAATGTCCTCTCTGTCTGCCCCCCATATGCCATAGCATGTGTGTGTCTTCCTGTGTCTCGTCCTATCTGAAAATGCCACAAATATTGGGGGCAGAGTGGGAGGGGGCTGCTAAGGACGCCCTTCTCGTCCCATGCTGTCCCATTTCCTCCCCAAGAGCAGCAAACAGCGTAAACACAAAGATCCTACATGGCTTTTCACACTGCAGCCAGCTGCGTGACAGGGCTGTGGGCTCAAAATGAGTTTGTCTTTTAAAAATACTAGAATGGAGGAATATATGTTAAACCTGTTATGGCTTGGTCCGTCTGGAATGTATCAACACGGGAATATGAAAACATAAAACGGGATTTAACACTGTGCTATTTACCGGGAGGACCCTCAACACAAGGTACGTAATGAACAAACCAAGCTAGTGTAGCAGCGTTTTTTTATTATTTCAATTTCAATATTTTTAAGCACTGCTGTGATTTCCACTCATTATTTTATACTTTGATACTCCTTTACATCTCCAATTCAATAATTTGTAGTTTTCAGTAGTTTTTATATTTTAAATTTATTTAGCATATAGCTATTATTTGTAGCATCTTTACTGGTTTCCTCTTTGAACAGGCCTGACCTACCCCTGTTTTGTCCCACCTCTCCCATGTCAGCACTTAGCCTTGGCGGGCTTGTCCCTGCTGTAACCTTAGCGTTTGGTCCTTCTGTTCCCCACAGGGTAACCTGACCCCAAATTGCTTTGTCATGTGCCAGAGAGCGAGGTTTCCTCTCCACACCCAGTGTCTTTGTCCAGTCAACACAGACTCATCAGTGCTCCCTTTGTACATTTACTTGAGTTTGAGTTTGTATTTAAGTGGGCCTGCCTTAAATTAAGAACACAACCTTAGTAGATTGATGCTTCATTTGGACTATGGGGCTGTGTGTGTGATTATATAGCAGCCTTTTTGAACATTAATGGGTGAACCTGTGCTGCATGTGTGAGTGCATGTCAGTGTGGAATATGAATCATGTTGATTCCTTTTCCAAAGCTAAATGGTGCTGTCTGTATTGTTCTTTTCAGTCGGTGTGCCTTAAGTTTAACAACCTTTTTATATAGTTGCTTTGCTAAGCAGTCTTTTACCTCATCCTGTTTGTGGAGGGAAAAGTCTGAAGCTCTTCAGTGTGTGTCAGGTTGGGCTTGGCCCAATCACAAACGACACCCCACAGATGAAAAAACAACAAAAGGATGAAAAAGACAGGAATACAGCATTGTTAATCAATTCAAAGTCTTAGCCCAACTGCCTCAAAGCTTTAGTTTGCATTCCTCACACTCTACTGGTATGCTTCCTGATCTGTCTGATCTCACTTTTGGCTGTTGATCATTTTAAAGCAGGCAGCATAATGTAGGTCTAGTTTATAGTGCTTAAAGACCGATTATCTTAACTGCTAAAATTTGATCCATAACAAAAACACTGTAGAAGTGGCATGAGCATTCTTAGATATGTTGATAAATGATAAATCATTGTTAGATTTCCTTCACAGCCTAAATACACCCACACAGTCATAGTATTTGATGTGCCAGAGTGAATCTACAACTGACTTAACAACTTGCATATGATATGTATGATAGATATAATCCCATTTCTGTTATTTATAATCAGCATTTGCGATCTAAATGACAACATTCAATTGTATACTGAATAATGTACTGATAAGAAACTTTGTTACTCTGGTAGCAGTAATGCAGGTAGTTTATAAGTGAACTGCACTTGATTCACGTGTAGCAAGTGACAGTCATTCATCTAATCTCTCTGTGCTTTATGTGCTTATGTCTTATTGTCTGCTGTTTTCTTGGGTCTAAAGACAACAGAATGCATCTCAAAGACCTAATTGTTTGTTTCTCTTTGTAGATTTGGTTACTTATTGAGAGTGCCAGACTATGTGGCTTTTGTTATGTTATCACAGACACATATTTTTGGTTACAGCATTCTTCTGCCAGGGCAGACAAAAATTGGCATGGCTAAACTGTACACATAAAGCATTCAGCCATCATGTGGTCAGTTGGGAACGGGGCAGTCAGTGAGAACACACTTGTAACCTTTGGCCTCATTTTTGTGCTCACCCGCAGGCATGGAAGAAGCGGTGGTTTATTCTTCGCAATGGCCGTCTGACAGGCGACCCGGATGTGTTGGAGTACTACAAAAATGACCATGCCAAGAAGCCCATCCGTGTGATTGACCTCAACTTATGTGAGCAGGTACAGTTGCTTTTTTTACTGATTTGAAAAGGGATTAAATTAAAGGATAAGGGTGAAGTGCTGACAAGTTGCCCTACAATGCTCAGTCCTGCTCTGAATAAATTTGTCTTAAAATGTGATCTGATCTTCATCCAAGTCAAGGGTTTTGACAAACATAATGTGTCTAAAAATAATTACACTGCTGTGGATCAGAGCTGCACATTGTGCAGGAGGAATTTTAGCCCATTCTTCCTGCACAACTGCTTTAGCTCTGTCATATTCTTTGAACGTCTCATGTGTTTGGCCCTCTTCAAGTCGATCCATAGCATCTCTATTGGGTTGAGGTCTGGGCTCTGACTTGGCCACTCCAAAAGGTGAACTTTGTTTTTCTGAAGCCATTCAGACTTGCTCCGGTGTTTTGGGTCGTTGTCCTGTTGCATTACCTTCTACACAGTTTCAGCTGATGTACAGACATCCTCACATTATCCTGAGGAATTGTCTGTACTTGGGAATACATCTCCCCCTGATTACAAGCTGGCCAGGCCCTGATGCAGCAAAGCGGGCCCAAGTCATGATGTTTCCTCCACCAGACTTTACAGATGGGATGATGTTTTCATGCCGTGGATACCCTGCTTGTTCAATGTTTAATGTATTGTAGACTCATGAACAGAGATGTTAGCAAGTTCCAATGATGCCTTTTAAATCTTTGGCTGTCATTCGGGGTTGTTTCTTTACCTCATTGATGAGTCTTCATTGTGCTCTTGGTGTCATTTTAACTGGGCGTCCACTTCTTGGTAGAGTAGCAACAGTCATAAAGCTTCTCCATTTGTAGATTGTTTAACTGTAAACTGGTAAATTTTTAAAGTCTTTGAAATAACTTAATAACCCTTTCCAGCTTCATGTAAAGCAACAATTCTTGATTGTAGCTCCTCTGAAAGCTCTTTTTGGCGAGGCATGGCTCACATAAGTGTATTCTTCTTGTAGCTGTAGTCCACACCTCCACCTGACTTTTTTGAGGTATTAACTCAAAGGTTCACATAGTTTTTTCACAAGCACTATGAGGTTTTTTGATTGTTCTCAATTAAGACATGTGTAATTAATTTTAGACACATTATGTTTGTCAATACCCTTGACTTAGATGAAGATCAGATCACATTTTAAGACAAATATATTCAGAAATTCCAAAAGGTTCCCATACCTTTTCTTGTCACTGTGTTTTCTACCGCTTATTATCTACGGGGCTGGGCCCTTTTGTTAGCTGTTTTAGGTGTGAGTACACACTCAAGAAAAAAAACAAAACACTCTTATTCTTGTCTAGGTTGATGCTGGGCTGACATTTGACAGGAAGGACTTGGAGCACCGCTTCATATTTGACATCAAGACCATCGACCGTATCTTCTACCTTGTGGCTGAAACAGAAGAGGAGATGAACAAGTGGGTTCACTCCATCTGTGAAATCTGTGGCTTTAACCCCACTGATGAAGGTGAGGAACCAGCCAAAGCTATTACTATAACGTTATAGACTGAACTACACAACCCACTCTTCAAGCTTCCTTTTGTATGTAGTCCATATGGTTGTAATAAATCAATATTCATTAGATTTGGCTTGATTTGACATCAGACTAGTGACAGACACCTCTAAATCTCCCTGTGAAGGAGTGAACCAGCTGAATATGGCAGAAAGCCTCTATTCAGCCCACTTCTCAGCCAAGGTCTAATGATGCATGTGTTGATCCATGTGCTGCGTTCAGGCTCACATTACCCTTGTTCCCAGTACTGCATAATCAAAGCATTATGTGCCTGACGTCCCCCTAGCCCCTCTTTGGCTCTCTTATCTGGATCTCCTTCTCTTCCCTTTTCATGTTTTTGTTTCCCTTACTGTCTTTGAATTTCAAGTTGGGCCATTTCTATCTCTGTCCTGGGCCTCTATAGGCCCACCATTTTTTAATTTACATACAGTATGCATTTCAGTTTGATTTGAAAATAGCATAAATGTTGCTGATGTATCACACCAAGAACTCTTTCAGGAGAGAATGTGCTTTTCTTCTACTCCAACTTGCAGACTGAGTCACTGAGTATCTTTCCCCAAGGTCGACGTCTCTGCAGTACTGTGTCTAAGCCTACACATATTACATCTGTATTGTTGTAAGGGAACTCTGATCACACTTATGCCACAATACCAGCACTGTTAATCACAAACTTGCAATATTTTTTACTTCTGTCTGAAATGAACTTACAATTATTTGGTTTTAGACTTTGCAACAGAGGCTTTTAGAACCTCAACGTCATTGGTGTGAAAGGACAGGTGGGTATTCCCTCGAACAATTTGATTATAAAGGGCCAAAAGTACACGCAATACCTTCAAAGTCTGACGTTATTCAAGGACAAACTATCTTGCGTATTGCCTCCCTCTCAGGTTTTTAAAAGGAAATGGTGTCCTTGGCTCTTGTTTTTGTTCACTTCAATTTCAAAAGCATGTAAGACTCGCCTCCCACTTTTCTGGCGTGTGTGGCTGCACTTGTGAGCTTCAAGGCTGGGCAGGTATTCAAAAGAGACGATATTAGCAGAGGTGGGAACAGGGGCTCTGAGAGTGTAGGAGGAAAGCATGGGTAGAGGCAGAGAGGATTTCCCCTTTTTCCTGTAGGAATCAGCACTTAAAGCTGTAACAAATCAATTAGAAAAGAGAGAAGCTGCTCAGGTGATGCACTGTATTGATCCAGTGATTAAGTACCAGAGATGGTAATTTGAACTTGAAAAGATGTGAAAGAGGCAGCAGTTATGGAACAGAGTGGGAGGTGAACTGAAGGAGAAAAAAAGTGTCAGAAAACATAGATGCATTTCATCCAGCACACGCAGCAGCCATCTTGGCTCTTGCTGAAGAACAACAATCAGCTCAAGCAGAAGGGTTTGAAAAGGACTCTTGTATTTGAAAACGGACAGTGTGACAAAGCGGAGACCTTGAGGAAATGCTGGCAGAGAGTGTGTGGGATTCAGAAGACTAACACTGTTCAGCCTGTTTACAAAAAGTGAAGCTCTTATGTCTTTTATGTGCATGTTTTTAATCAGTTTGTGTGTAACATCGCCAACATTACCGAGCAAGTAGTAGGCATTAAAGCAGCATCAAAAGTTTCACATTCAAGTTGTAGCATTAAGGGAATCAAATAACCATAAAGGAAGTCTCATAAAGTAGATATTAGATACAGATGTGACTGCCGAATGTGAAAAGTGATAATTTAAAGAATATTAAACTGTAAATGACCAAGTAATAAATGTGAATCGTCTACCCATACTATTTCTGTATTAACATAAATGATCCTGCTGTATTGTTTTGTAAGGTATGTTTCGACACACTAATAAGTATTGCTTGTCTCTCTCACAGATGCTGCAAAAGCTGCATCCCAGTCATCCACAGGAGGCGTGGTGGTGGACACCCCGCCACACCCTGCACTGGGTAACACCATCGGCCCAGCAACGTCTGTTTTTTCTGGTGTACCCCCTCCATATCAGCCTGTCCAGGTCCCACGCCTAGAGTCCCAGTCCAGTTCGGAAGAGCCCACGGAGGACTATCTTTGGCTGGCTAACTGTGAGAGCAAAAAGCCTGATCCTAACAGGTGAGTGTATTATATTCACTTCTCATGAATCACATTTCATGTGCCCTGTGAGTGCCTGTCTGTATAGTTTTACATTTCATTTCTTCTTTCGTTTTCACCTGTCTTACCGCTTTGGTCCTTGTCTCTGCCGTGGGCTGTGTAGTTCGGTGCAGCTTCACTCTCCATTGGAGGGAGATCAGGAGTATTTGCTCCTGGAGGAGTGTGAGAGCAAGACTATCTGTCCACAGGCTAGTCTGTGAGTCGCCAGCCAACCAGCTGGAACCGCCTGCTTGTTGGAGTGCTACTCAATCTCACAAAGACTGACATAGAGACACCGTTGTAGACTTTGCTGTTGATTTATATAAAAAATGGGCATGTCTGACGTTTATATCGCCCCCCTTTTTTTTTTTTTTTTTTTTTTTAAATTTGTAACCATTTATTTTTACTCAAATGTATTTGGCATGAAATACAAGTAACCCAGTTAATTTTGTTACTAAAAATACAGATGTGTGACTCGGGCCTAAGGTTATGACTTTTTTGAACACAACATTTACTAAGAATGAGTGTATTGCTTCTTCTAAATGGCCTGGTTTAATGGTTTTTTTTTTGTTTTTGTTTTTTTCTCTTGCAGGGTACACGCTAAGTCTACCTCTTCAGAGACAGACCTAAATGATAACTGTCCTTTTCACCGCACACCAACATTGTCCACCTCCTCTGCCAAACACAGCTCGCACAACGGTTTCTTCCCACAGCACCACCCGGCCTCTGCCTCTTCCATCTACGACTCTCCTCCAACACGCGTTGCTTCGCTCCCTATTGACTCTGGCGTCTACAACCTTCCTCGCAGCTACTCCCAGGACACTGTGCTGGTCCCTAAATCAGCCCCTTCCCCTTCATCCCACCGAGACAGTGCAGATCCACCTGAGATTTACACCTTCAACACGCCGTCTAGAAAGCCCTCAATGGAAATACAAATGCGCAACCTTTCTATGAGTTATGATTTCCCAACTACCCCTGGTTCGAACTGTACTTATCAAGTGCCCCGCACAATGTCCTCTGTGTCTGGAGCAGGGGGCTCAGAGAGTGGGGCAGATGTTGTTCCGCCTCCTAGGCCACCCAAGCCCTTGCTCACTTCCATTTCAGGACCCCCGCCACCCTCCGCTGAGCGCTCACCCACAGACACCTATAGTGTGCCCCGTTCAGCCTCAGAAACTGACGGAAACTACTGTGTGCCTACAGCTGCTGGGAACAAGTCCTTGCGCAGCAACACTATAGGGACTGTGGACTGTTCACGGCTACGGAAAGGTTTGTGTCCTCTGGGGAGGTGTATTGTTTAAGTTAAAGGTACAGTATGCCGGATTTTATGAAAACAAAAGCTGTTTAAGTTTGTTTTTAAGTTTTAGCCCTCTCTCCAAAGAAGTCATGTTCAAAATTAAAAAAAACTGCTCCATTTAATCAAAGCACATGGCTAATTTGCATAAATCAACAAGTATGTAGCATCTTGCACAGTTGCTACTCTGTTGTTCAGGTCAATTTCCTGCTACTTCACAAAAACAAGGCATTAGAGAGGTAATATGACGACCTTCCTCTGGTGATTATTAGCATCTGCAGAGTCACCACAGCCATTATGTAAGCTGCTCTGGCCATTAGCATCAGCATTAGGCTTTACTCAGATTAAGATGTGATTTCAAACCATTATTAGTTGAACTGTATTGTTTTTGTTATATGCCATCTATCTGTTATAATTGGGCTAAACCTAGAAAGCTGAAAGTTTTATATTAAGTAAAATCTGCAATGTCCAGGAAATTACAGTTTAACAAGTTAATACATTGTTTTATTTTGAACTTATTTTTTTCTACTTAATGTAGAAAGGGCATGTAGCTGGGCCCTTTTTGAGATATGGCCAATCAAATTAAGCACTTGTGCATCTACAAAAAACTAGGCCCAGCTTTTGGATGTTTCCATATACCTCAGTGGAATTTGGTAAATTAAAACATGGCTTTACTGGTCCAGATGCAGGTAGAACATACTGAAATAGTCACTCTTTGACAGAAAACTTTGAGAGAAAAATATTAATCATGAATATTTCTCACATAATCTTCCCTCTTGTGGTGGTACATGTTATTACATTTATACCTGCTTTTGGATGCTTAAGCGGTTATTTCACCTGGACCTAACATATGGAATCTAAAAGCTCTTTTGTTAAATCTTTGAAATGTGGTCTTTTGTTTGATAGAATAATACAAACAACTTCAAATTATATTTACTACATTTTTTACAGCAATGGGCTATGGCAAATAAACTGGTTTATGATTTACTGGTATTTGATTTGATAGTCTGTATTTTCCCAATACTGCTTTGTACTTCCTCTTTCTCCAATCTTTGTTTAAGTCTTTTAATCATCTATTTATTTTCTTCATTCATGTCTAGATATATTTCAAATGTATAATGTTTCCTTGCAGATTTTGGATCGCAGGATTGCTATGACATTCCTAGATCATTCCCTTCTGACAAAAGCTGCTCATTTGACTTCAATGAAAGCTTCAATAGCTACTTTGTAAGTATAATTTCAAAGCTTTACATTTACATACATTTACATTTATTCATTTAGCAGACGCTTTTATCCAAAGCGACTTACATTACATTTCCAGTGTTACAGCCACTGGAGGCAAGGTGGGTTAAGTGTCTTGCCCAAGGACACAACAACAGTATTTACTGTGGGGAGAGCGGGAATCGAACCGCCTACCTTCCGGTTGAAAGACTATCGCTCTACCCACTGAGCTACTGCCGCCTAGGGCTGGGTATTGTTCAAAATCTTTCGATCCGGTGCCAATTTCAATACCTCAGTTTCGATACCGGTTCCTAACGATACTTTTTTCGATACCATGTGTTTTAAAATCCATTTCAAAATCAACACAAATACATTAAACACAAAACTTTTATTTTTCATCTTAATTAAAACAAATTCTGGTAACACTTCACACTGTATCAATCCTAACTTGGCCAAAATTTACAAAAAAGAGAAACCTTTTGCCACAACATGAACATATTATAAATAAATAAATTATATTGTGTACATCCTAATATTGAACCAACTAAAATTCAAAGGAATATAAAAAATAAAAAATAAACTTTTTAGTGCAAAATCAAACTGTATTTGTGTAGGCTTGTACACAGAGAAACCTGGCTGCCAAGCTGGATAGCATTGGCAGTGTGTCCTTCTTACTCCACCACCAAGTTGCTGGATTCACTGAGTGTTGAGTGTACACGGCAAACCTCTGTACAGTTGTATCTCCTCCTGAATCTGGAGGTGCTGGTCATGCTGTTGGTTGTTACTTCTATCGCCATGCCTTCCTGCAAAAGGAGGCAGAGGCTAATGTGAAGGAGGAAATAACAGCGCTAACGCTACAGCAACCGACTAGCAGCACAAGCTAACATACATAAAGTGGGATGCATTTGGTTTAAGTAGGGAAATTACACTTATCTGTCAAGTATTTCTAAAATGTGAAACCTTAACGTTACGTTGGAAAGATGTTGCCTGGTCAAAGCATAAGGTTAAAGCTAGCGCCTGGGTAACGTTACATCGCAACGCAGAGTTGCATCCACACACTCGAACCACTCGCGTTAGCGTAAACAATTACTTTAACTTCTGTTCGCTAAAAGGTAATATCTTCCTTTCTTACCTGCTACAATGTCAGAAATGCCAGATGATGTTGAAGGGGGCAGGTTTGACTCCGATGAGGTGCAAGGCTCCTCTATTTCCTTCTTTTTACAGTCGAATACCCTGCAACTTTCTGCTGACTCGGCATCCACTTTTATAAAGTGTAGCCACACTTTAGATCTCTTTGGCATTATAAAACTGGAACGTTTGGAGAAAAAACAACTAACGTTACACTTGTGTTGTGTGAGTGCGAGTATCTTCAGATATCCCACCGTCACGTCACGTGGTGGTGGACAGCCAATCACGGCGAATGTTGTTCCTTACATGCACGTATGCTACAAGCTCACACAGACACAGCCGCTTGGCAAAAAAAAAAAAAAAAAAAAACCCGGCCGCTTGGCTTTTGGAACCGAAATTTGGCACCGAAAGATAAATAATTTTTCGATACCCATAGAATCGAAGTTTTTCATTCGATACCATAAAGGTATTACCAGTGTTACAGTCACTGGAGGCAAGGTGGGTTAAGTGTCTTGCCCAAGGACACAACGACAGTATGAACTGTTGGGAGAGTGGGAATCGAACCGCCTACCTTCCGGTTGAAAGACGACCACTCTACCACTGAGCTACTGCCGCTTTAAATTCAAAGTTAAAAATTGTGGACATTGTAAATAAGTACATTGTGTTGGCATGCAGTACATTGTTTTCCTTGTATTTCGTGTTTTATCTTGTTGCCTTGTTGCTCTGTAGAAAAGCAAAGGAATGATGCCACTGGGTAGCCACTCCACTGAAGAGGTAGACCAAAACTACGTTCCTATGAGTGCCAACTCTCCGTCACACCATCACTCAGGCAGTTTCTCTGAGCCTATTCATGAACCCAACTATGTGCCCATGACTCCAAGCAACATGGAGTTCTCTTCCTTGGGAAAGCAGGTCCCACCACCTGCCCACATGGGTTTCGTTCTAGTCCCAAGACCCCTCCTCGCAGGCCAATGCTAAGTGAATGTCAGCCTCCCCCCGTGGACCGAAACCTGAAACCTGATCGCAAAGGTGAGACCCCCAATTGTGTACCCAGGCATGTGCAACTTTAATATCTGTTAGTATCACAAATGATGTGTGCTGCTGGTTTGCACTTTAGCTGCTTCAGAATGTTCTGACAAATGCAAAAATTAACTTTACTCCTAACCATGCTTCATCATAAACTAAACTCATATTCTCCAGTGCTGACTCATGTGCATAAAAAAGACCAACAAAGGTTATTTTTCTCAGTAGTTGTAGGATGCGTATGTATTCTTAGTTTTCTTCCACTGTGCCAGTTTTTAACAAGCCGGTTTTACCTTTGGATGAATTTGTTCAGTAGCAGCATCCTTTCACTTCCAGTACAGATAGCTCCTTGACAAAAGCACTTTTGTTCTCATGAGGCCCTGTGGACGGTTTTGGAGGACGGCAGATCCCTGTGCCATGGAGTGACCAAAGACTGGAGTGGTCACCTCTGTCCCCTTTGTTCCACTCATCTGAATGGGATCTTTTGATAAAAGACCGAATAGAATGAGTACTTACTTTCTGTGCAGACTGAAAGAGTAATGGGCATAGACCAGAGATAAAGACTGTGTAAGGCAGAGAGTAATCACATAGGTAGATCGAAGGCCTGCCGTGTAAATGTTACTGAGAAAAGTTGGACATTCACTGATGATGGCATTTTCTGTGACCACCAGTTTGGTGCTGTAACGTGTCCATCCTGTTGGTACTTATCAGCAAAAGCACATAAGCTGTAGTAGTAGTAACATCTTTCTCATTGTCCCTCTCTATTCATCTTAATCTTTATTTACCATAAGCCAGGCAAATATCTTTGGAACTTTGGAAAACTGTTTCATAGTTCACGTAGTTTTAACTCTTGTGCACCTTTCTTTTTGCTTCAGTTTTCATTCCCTTTATTAACAATAAGTTGTCCTTATCTAATCACAGTAGTTTATGCTCTTGAATGATCAAGTAAAAAGAGCTCCCTGTCAATCTAAAGTTCTGTGTATGCGTTTCTCTAAAGTGACATTTCTCATTGTATTTGGCTCATTGTGCATGCACAGGTGTGATGTCAGTCTTTGTGTGGGAAGCCTGTGTAGTGCATGAGGCAAGGTGCATGTTAGTTAGTATGGGTCTGTTGTTGTCATGACAATCGTCCTTCTCATAACCGTAGCGCACAAATAGGTTGAACGTTGAGTGTTCGACAGTCTCGTCTTGTGCTTTGCATGGCAGGGCAATTGTTGCAGCAGGGGTTAACTGTTGTGCTCACCAAAGATCTTATAATAAGCAAAGTCTTCTTTCACCAATCAGGTCAGAGTCCTAAAATAATAAGAGCAAAAGATGTCGGTTTAGAGCGAACCGACTCTCAAACCGTAGGTGATTTCCCCAGGGGACGACGCAAGGGTAGGTACTCCTGAACTCACTGAACTGTTGTCTATTTGAAAACTTCACTTCTCTGACTTGTCAAGACTGTTCCATGTCTTTTCTTTGCATGCTTTTGGTAATGTGTATTACCATGTATGTATGTCATAATGCATTATAGGATTTCTGTGTTTTTCATTGGACTATTGGTCTTGTCAGTATTTGTGATGTGATTATGTGATGTCCAGTCAATTATGTTACAGAAGGTAGTCACTTGTGGTATTATACAGTTACAGTTGTGAACGACCTACAATTCTTAGTGGTGTGTTGATGCATCTAAAATTGTGGATTTAAGATAGATTTTCCGGGGAATAAACAGTCTCTTGACGCAATTGGATAGATACACAACCAATAACAGAAAACAAGACACTTGACAAAGGCAAACAACTAGATTATTAAGACTAACTAAGAGTTGGTACGGCAGGATTTCTACTGAGTTTATCTGGCTATGTAGAGAAGGAATTGTAGACCCATTTCAAAGTGAGCATTGTAGTGAATGGGTATGGCAGGCCAGGCAGGCTATAACTGGCTAACATATTTGCTTTTTTGTACTCAAATCTAATTAATTATTTTCTTCAGTGCCAGGTTGTCTTTCAAAGCTACTTGTATCTATTGCACATATGCATAGAAAGAATATAATTATGACAATATAACTGTAATTCTGTTTGAAATGGCATACAGCATACGAATACAACATCAGTAATAGTGAAGAGACTTCTGGGGTGCCGTTTATTGTACATCATTTTTATCAGACTTGTAATATTAATATGTCACAATAGAACAAAATGGTATACTGTTGACTGTTTAATTATAGTGTTGTTTGTATACTTTACTTCAGGAAAACCAGCACCACTGGAGATAAAACCACTGCCTGAATGGGAGGAGCCTTGTACCCCAGTCCGCTCGCCTGTCACGCGCTCATTTGCTAGAGAGTAAGTGTTGTAAGTCTTTAGTGAGCAACTCTTCCATTTTCCTTTGACAACTATGGGGCTTGTTCACGCCATTCCTTTTTCCTACCAGCTTTATTCTTTAAATTGTAGAAGTGATTGGATTTTGCTCCTTTTGCCTCATGCACCATTATCGAAGAGGAGAGAGGGAGTTGAGGTGAAACTGGCCATACTAGTGACAAATTAAGAGATTACAATTTGCAACATAATTTTTGTAGGAAATGGAATTTGGGGTGTGCAAATGCCTGTTAATGTAGATAAAAGTAGATACTAACACTTCATGCATTACTGTAGCGTTATTTATAAAAATGAATTGTGGGATATGCCTTATCGCTACATCATACAAAAAACAAGTTATGTGCTTCTGTGGGAACAGGTCTGTTTGTGTGCTTGGTGCTGCAGGGACTCCCTGGTAAATAACCGTGGCTGCTATGACTGTTTGGTACATTTATTCTGTGCTCACTGGAGGCTCTGTTTGCCTGGAAGTCAGTGTGAACATTCTGAATGCTGCTCAGTTTCTCTAGGTTTCCAATACCACAGAGACCTGCGTCAGTGCATAGCACGGCCTCCAGCAGTGACTCCGAGGAGTGTGATGACAATTATGTACCCATGATCACTTCTAGTATGCCTGCAGACGAACCAGTATGTAACACACAACTATTTGTTTTTTTTTACTGAAGATGCATTTCTATTTTCATTCTCTGAAAGTTTTGCACTACACATGTGACTCTTTTAATTGGTGTCCTATTAGATACTGACCCGGCCCAATCCAGTAGAACATAATTACATTTGATTTATTAGACAAACGTAAGAGACAGAACTGTAAAACACAAAAAGTAAGGAATAGCACGAATGCTCAGCTCCTCTCTAAAGGCCATCTCTTTGTGTGGACAAATAACTGGTTGCTGCAGAGGGACTCCTCAACAGTTCATCTCTTATCTTTGCAGCTTGGTTTCATCCTGTTGCTCTGCTCCCTTCACTTTCTGTTCTTGCTTGTCAGTTCCTAAATTGCAGCTTTTTATTTATTTTTTTATACAGGATTATTCTTCACTGTCTTTTTTTAAATTCACAGGTAACACATAAAGCAACATTTCTTTCCCTTACAGGTTACTTATCATAGGTGCTGTTTTCACATTGATTTGCTTTCTCTTTTTCGAATTGTCTGCCTAACTCATCTTTCATTAGTCATGTTCATTTTCCTCTTTAGTTCCTTCTGGCTTTGGCACTACAGACTGTTGCTTCACCTGTTTTCTTTTTCCTGACTATCTGCTATTTTCCTGACTTTTGCTAGAGAGGAGTCCTTCTACTGCACTGTCCCCATCACCCCTGTAAGAAGGGAGGTGGAGGAGGTTGACACCATAGAGGAGGTGAGCAGGGTTGCCAGGATTAATGTGCATGGCTTACCCTGTCAGACCTAGACTTTTCCAATGTTTGGTGTGATTTCATCAGAATTCAATTGCAAAAAGTTAATTTTCTTTTTTTATTTAACCTTCATAGAGTAGGTGACAAGAGGTGGCTTGGTAATTATGGTTGCAATGACATTTATTAGTTTATGCCGTTGTTCACCATTGTAGTTTTAATAACTCCACCTATCTGTAGTTAAAAATAACACTCTTAAATCTGCATGTACTATTGTGTTGTCACAAGGCCAAATCTAATGGAAATGATTATGTGCTGCCAAATCTTTTGAAATATCTATGGGATATTTAGCTAGACCATGATTTATAATTTTTTGTCACCATTTAGTTTGTTTTAAAGCTTTTCTCCTCACAACTTTTTACAACAGACACATCGATCTATATCCTGAAATACAAACTTCTGGTGACCTTTCTAAAAATATCTGACTAGAAGTAAAAGCATTTCAAATCTTTCAAATTCAGTTTTTGTGAAGGTTTTGTGGCAACACAAATGACACAGTATTTCAGTGTCACTGTTTGAATTATTTAATTAATTAATAAAATTATCTTTCCATGACAACTAGAACATGAAGCTTGTTCCACCAATAACCGTCGATGGAGGAGCAGCCCCATGACGAAGCCAAAAGGAGACAAGCAGGTGGAGTACCTAGATTTGGATCTCGACTCTGGCACGTCTACCCCACCTAGGAAGGTAAGAACGACCTACCTTTATATTGTATTCAGTATTTTAAAGTCACACGGAGCAGAAAATAGAGTACAATCGAAAAATACCTAACTATGTAACTACATGCTTTTATGCTCCAGTTCCCGCTCCTATGCAATTAAAACAGCTCCTCATACAGTATAGTATTTGTAGACAGTCTTGTTTATGAAAAACCCTATCAACAGTCAAAGAAAATAAGTGTGTCTTTAGTAAAATCACTTAAAAACAAAATAGGCTTGTTGTTTTTGTAGGCTTTTGAATCCAAGCGTTAACTAACTGATGAACCTCCTGAGTGTACATATAAAGCTCTCTGAGTGTAAAACTGTTACAATTGGATTAGAGTCAGTAGACCTGAACATGAGCTTTCCTATCAGAAATCCCACAGACCACTATTCTTTTGATGTTTGGAACTATTTTTAGGAACTAAACCAAAGGCAGCGTTACAGTCTAATGAAATGCAACTCACCCCGTGTTCAGTTATCAGGATAATCATTTTGCGTTTACTTTTCACAGATAAAAAGCAATGGAGGAGGCATGGCTGCAGCGGATGAGCGCGTTGACTATGTGGTTGTGGACCGGCAACGGACACAGGCACTAAAGAGCACCAGGGAGGCTTGGAATGATGGTCGCCAGTCTACAGACACAGACACCTCTATCAAAGGAGCCAAGTGACCTGTTGTTTCAGACAACCACCCAGCAGCTCTAGACCACTGAGGTTCTCAAACTCATTAAGGCTCAAATGTGTGCTTTGGAACAGTCCAACGATCACGTTCCACATCAATGAGATCATGTTTTCAGGGTGGAGAGCCAGTGGAGCGGCTGTCAAGCCCATGACTGCACTGTGCTTACAGCTGTAAGTGAAGTCTTGGCCAACTATAAGCTGTATGCAGTGTGAACGCAGGTGGCAAGACTGGACTTGTCTTTTGGGTCTGACTGTTGCAGTCCCACAAACATTGGACTCTCTATAATAAATCAGAGTAAATGTCATTGTTCTGTTTTTCACCTTCAGTGGCTTCTGGGTTGATCCAGAGTTAACATTTCCTTAAATTATAATGCTGTTTGATGTTGTTCTGGAGTGCAAGTAAATTTACTTGGTAACATCACAGTTTTTGTAACTAGTTAATCTGCTGATGTCAGATACTCCCACTTTTATTAAGTTAAACAAGTTTCTTGACAGCCAGATATTAGCGTTACAATTTTATTTTCCATTGGCCAAAAATAATGCTGGTTTTATTGCAGCAAAACTATTTGTGAAGCCATATTAAAAGTTCTTCTAATACACATACAGAGATTTATACACAAATGTACAGATCCTAATACAGACACCTGCACCTTAATAGATGGACACAAATCTAAAAGACTAAATAGAACAAATCTTCACAAATAGTTTTGCCACAATAATATCCCCATAAAAGAGAGAGGATGATAATCACCACAGCGGATGTGCCCAAAAAAACTTAAGATAACTGTGATCTTCCATAACATCTTTCGACTCTCTCAAGCCTCAGTTCGTATTAGTTCCACAAGTGCAAGTGCTTCAATCCATCATGATATAAGCACAAAGACTGTACAAAAGTATTATGTATATAAATGACAGGATAAGTGTCCTTTTATTTGTATGGATTTTCCAGTGTGTCTACAAGGCTTGTGGATTCTGCAGGGTAGAATCCTTTGCCTGGTTTAGGTGGCATCAGAACTAAAGAATGAATTACTGTGAGTTTTAATCGCACGTATATGCAAAGGTATCAAACCTAGGCTAGAGAGAGCAAATCAGGTACTCTTCATAAAAGGTATACTAATAGAACTATCCATTTCTAATTTATTTTTCAAGTTATTTTATTAGGTGGATGTCCTGTTCACTTTGAACTCTGTATTCCTTATTAATATTGAGGAACCAATGCTGATGTCTGTTGAAAAGCTTAGTTTGACAAGCACTGGTCAGTTACTTTTACAAGTTCACTGAGATTTCCTTCTCTCTCTCCTTAGATTTAATTTATTTCCAATTGAACTGCCATAATGTTTTCCAAACTTAAATCCTCCATGTTCACGATCAACTTGACGTCTTTTATGCACTGTGATATTAACATGCATAAAACTCTGCTTTACCAACTAGTGAGCTGTCACTCAAAAGTACCAAGCATGTGCTACCATCAAATACATTTCTGCTGTACATAGTCTGCCATCGATTAGATTACATCTATTTGAAACATGTGCCTACTAAGTCATCTTTGCTCTGTCACTCTTTCCTATTTGCAGTTTCTTTGTGATATAAACTGCGAGACTGATGATGCTTTATCTTTTTTAATGAATCTTGACAGAAATGTAAATTTTAAAAGTCGACTAAATAAAAAAAAAAAAAGCTTCATATTTGTATCTTCTCAGTCATTTTTTAAGCAGGTGCTGTGTTTTATGAATGCTGTGTGTATGTCATCCATGCAGCCCTTACTGTACCTTTTGAGCTGAGAAATAGATATGCACCACTAAATATTTGGACATTTTCTGTGACCTTAATATGAAGCCAAACTTTCAAAGGTAAGTGTCAGATAACCATTGCTCTTTTTCAACATTTCAAGATCTTATCAGTAATGCGTAGGCTTAATAATAACTGCTTTGTGACCTATGATTTATAGCACTCAAAGGTATAGCTTACAATAAAGTAAAAAAAGCAAGAAGGTTATAAGTTCGAACCTTGGTCGACTCTGGCCTGTTATACTGTTATTCTCTCCGGGTACTCCGGGTTCCTCCCACCGCCCAAAGACTTGCATGAATAGGTCAATTGTCTAAGTGTCACTATAACGAGAATAAGCGGAAGAAAATGAACGAAAATGACGTTATGTGCCAGAAGAATGGCCTCAACTTTTTCAGAGTAAAATTTGGTCGTGACAGTAAAGGGCACAAATTGATGAAAGACTTGTTCAAGAAGTGCAGGATTTTCTGGTTCTTTTCATGTCATTCATGTTAGAATAGGGGTCTCCAACCTTTTTTCCTCAGTCAGCTCCTTGGCAGAGCTACTCCTGTTTGTAACATTTATTCTCATAGCTTTTATTTCAACACAAATAAAATGAACTTTGTTATGCCAGAACATTGACCCTAAAGTTTTACAAAATGTTGGTGTCTGCAACTCACATTATGCATTAAAACATGAAAAATAAAAAACATTTGGTTTAACTGCATGTGCATGTTGTACAGTATTGTTCAAAATAATAGCAGTCCAATGTGACTAACCAGAATAATCCAGGTTTTTAGTATATTTTTTTATTTTTTAATCACTGAGGTCATCAATTTTGTAAAAAAACAGGTGTAAATCAGGTGGCTCCTATTTAGGAGAAGCCACCAGCACTTGTTGAACAGGCATTTGAAAGCCTGAGGAAAATGGGTCGTTTTGAAAATTGTTAAGAACACCGTACTATTTATCGCATACCAGGAATCATGGATCAGTTTGCATTTGTCAAAATACTTGAAGAGGTCATCTTGCCTTATGCTGAAGAGGCCATGCCTTTGAAATGTTTGTTTCAACAAGAAAATGACCCTAAACACACTAGTAAACAAGCAAAATCTTGGTTCCAAACCAACAAAATTATTGTTATGGAGTGGCCAGCCCAATCCCCGGACCTTAATCCAATCGAGAAGCTGCTTCTGAAGCAAAACCAAGAAATGTAAATGAATTGTGGAATGTTGTTTAAGAACCATGAAGTGGAATAACAGCTGAGGTGCCACACAGATGTGAAGCAGTTTTAAAAAACTGTGGTCATTCAACTAAATATCAATCATTAGTAATTCACAGGATTGCTAAATCCTAGAAACAAAAATAATTTACAAAATAGTTTTGAGTTTGTACAGTCAACAGCAGACCCTGCTATTTTTTGAACACATCCCTTTCAACTAATTGCCCAATTGCACAGCCTTAAGTGCGTGCATATCATGAAGACTGGGTCTTGTTTGTTTTCAGGTGCTTTAACCCTTTAAGGAATGGATTTGGAACATTGTTTGCCCTGGATTGTGGACTGGATTGGCCTTAAAAACTAAAAACACTGAAGGGTAAGTGTTGAAACAACAGAAATATTAACATACAGTAGATTTATGTTTTTTCATTCAAATGTCATTTTCATTCTACTCATTTGCATATCACATCCATGGCTATGTGACAGTATTCTATTCTAGAATTACTCTGGCTTTTTGAAGTAAGGATTGCACAAGGAGTTTAGTTTCAGACAGCAGTTAGACAGTGCACACGCATATCTGCAGTTTAGGAAGAAATTTCCAAATTCAACTCACAACTATGTTCCGAAGGATCACAGGTCGTAGAACGGTAAGTTATCTCTAGTTTACCTGTGTATTCTGTGCATTTTGTGTCATTTAGGTAAAGTGTTGGAGTTCACACTTTGACCTGGTTTGGTGTTATTAATATTATTTCGGTTCACTTTTATGTTTACCTTCATGTATATCATTTCCCGGTGATATTTATGGTTTTTGTGTTCTGTTTGAACAGAAAAAACGAAATCCACGTCAGGATGTTCGAACAGAGAGCAAAACTTGCAATTGTTGTTTCTGGATGACGAGGCTCTTTGGACGTGTAGTGGTATGTCTCACACAAAATCTACCTCCTTCTATTGATTTGATTTTTACATTTAAGATGAATTCTGACTGTTTTTTTCCTCCACATAAAAAGGACAAGGCTTCAGCTCCACAGAAAAAGGACAATGCAGAGTCCTCACCACAAAGAGACTTCTTTTGTTGTCTCAAGTGCTGGAGAGTAAGTACCACACAGAGTGTCAGCTTTATTTTGCTTCTTGATGAAAAAATATTAGGTTTTATCTGAATGTTAAATGAACAACATGCAACTCACAAAAGCACACTAGTGGACCTCTAGACAAATATTATATTTACTGGTGTACTGAGTTTTTGTGTTTTTCAACAGAGAGGAAATAAAGTTGCTCCCACTCCCCTGAAAGAAACGGACCAGCCTAAACCGAAGCAGAAAAAGTAAAGACTAATTGACAAACTTTTTTTTCACTATTTAAAACTCATTCTATGCTCAACAGTTCAGTTGTAATCATTCTTTGCTCTGTCTCTGCAGCTGTTGCACCTGCAAGCCCAAGCCTAAGAAGAAAAAGCTTCCCTTGGCACGCATTGGGTGAGTTCGTGAACACAATCAGTCTGATCACACTTGCTTTGTAATTGCCCAGATGTCAGATTATAAATGTATTTGATTTGCAGACTTCCAAACATTGGTAACTCCTGCTACATTAATGCATGCCTCCAAGGACTTATGAGCCTAGAACACTTTATGGCTAAGGTCAGGGTTCAGGAGAAGGTGTGGAGAGAGAGTAAAGAGGCAGGGCTGTTGAGGTAGGAAAGACTTTAGGCAGTTTTTAACAAACCTATGTCTATGTTTTAGCATGTATTCTGCTTTTGTCTTATTCAGTTGTTTAGCAAGACCTTTATTATTAAGAACTATTTTTAGCTTATGTATAGCAATTGTTTTCCATGTTGTGACACCAACGCTAAAATTTACCATATTATGTGCCATGGGCTTGGTTTTAAAATGATTTTTTTTGGGCTGTATTTACTGTAGTTTATACGGCTTTGCCTTTAGCTGAATAAATTGAGAAGAAAAATTAATTCAAGTGTAGTGAAAATAATTGGTAATGTCTTTTGCCCAGCACTACTTAACAGCCACGACATTACACAATCAATCACATGGATTCTATGGTTATCATGACACCTGTCAGTGGGGGCATGTGTAACCAAGTTAGTCTATACACGGATAAAACAATCAACTGACAGAGTGTGTCTCTCTTAGGAACCTTCAGGCCATCATAGATGCCCGCTTCTCACCTGAAGGAAATGACAATAGGCTCAGTCTGCTTTCAAACTTTAAGCTAATTGTTGCCTCCAAAGCACCAGAGTTCCAAGGGCTTGAACAGAAAGTAAGTTGCTAGTCTCCTGTTCATGGTTATTATGTTAATCCACAGAGTAAACCTCTCTTTATATTGTTTTTTCAGGATGCTCATGAGTTCCTCATTAGTGTGATGGACCAAATCCAGAGCCTGGCGCCTTCACTGCAAGGTTGTGCCTCCAACCTGGGCACCACATACACCTGCCCAGTGGAGGAGCAGATGATTTTCAAAATGGAGAAGACCAGGACCTGCAGAAGGTACAGCCACACACCAACCACTTTCAAAGAATCTTCTATAAAGTGACTTATGTGACTCAAGTATAATGTGTTTATTGCTGCAGATGTAGTATAATGTCATCTAGAGAGGAGTTCTTTACAAACCTCTCACTGGACCTGTTTCCTGGCTGGTCAATTGAGAACCTCCTGAATTATTATTTAAAGGTAAGTCATCAGAGCAGTTTCTGTGTTTTTTCCCTGACTGTGTTTTTGGAGCGGGTTAGTTCATTCTGCAGACTGTAGTGTTTTGATGTATCTCTGTTTGCAATATTGGCATGGCATACACATTCATTTTAGTCCATTTTAAATGTTTAGTATATACTATATTTCAGAAAATTTCAGAGTCAAACCCCCTTCTCTTTTGCAGGAGACAGAGCTGGAGTACAGTTGTGAGTGCGGAGGCACAATCTCCAGTCTGGCAGAAACATTTGCTTCTCTGCCAGGGTAAGTGACGTCAACCATCATTTGAATAGAATTCACTTGAATCTTTTAAATTCACTTTTTTTTTTTTTTGCTTGTGTCTCTTCATGCAGCATCCTCATTCTTCACCTCAAGAGGTTTAGGTTTACTTCAAAATACATGCTGGAGAAGGTCAACCATAAAGTCCATCTTCAGAGGGACATAACTGTGTCTACGAATAAGGAAGCTGGCTGCTACAGTTTAGTTAGTATCATCTCTCATTTGGGAGAGTCGTCCGAATCGGGTGAGATAATCTGTGAACTGTACTAATCACATATATTTTAGCAAAGATCCTTTTATGTTGCTTTTGAACCAATAACTTACTGTAGTTTATCGATGCTGTTAGGACACTACATTTGCGACGGGCTCCATCCACATGACAACCCACAGGAGCTCACCGACAACTGGCTTACTTACAACGATACGCGCGTATGTGAGTCAACTGGAGCCAAGATCTGCAAGAACAGAGAGAAGTCCGCTTACATCTTGTTCTACCAGAGAAACATGTAAGAACGGAAGTCATCATAAAATAACCGGGACCAAGACGAGAGTCATCTTCAAATAACCTGGACCGAGACTAACTACATTAAGGACAACAAGGACCCAAGTCACAGGGCCATTGTTTTTAATAGTGTGCAATAAACGCAACAGTACTGTGCAGATTTTTTTTTTGTTTGTTGTGTTTGTTTTGTGTTTGTGTTTGTTTGTTTTTAATCAAGCATGCAAATATAAAATGATCCACACATACTACTATGGTATTATGGGTGTATATTAACTGCAACGCTCAGGATCTGTGAATATGTTACATCCAATATCACAAAAGCAGTTGCCTCAAAGGCTTTTTAGAATAAATAAGCAAATTAATAAGCAGACTTACAAGACCACACCTACTGTCCTTTGACTCTCTATCAGGTTAAGGAAAACCTAAAGAAAACTTGGAGGGATCAACACCCAGGACGACCAGGAGGCAATGTAATAGATGTGTCCAGGACAGATGCTGACTTGCTGTTCTTAAGCATAGCATGCATTTCATAGACATGCTTTACCATGACTCACCATAGACACATGGTCTGTAGTGTGTACACCAGTGCCTACTTCTGCATTGCAGTTTTGGTTTGTAAAGTAATGAGGGGTAAAAAAAAGTTAAAATAGTTTGGCTATATATGGAACATCTGGACATCAACTGATAAGCTGAAGTAAGCTGAAGATGATTGTTTATCTCACATTTATTAATTTTTTTATATGATTGAAGGTATATGAGTGATTAATAAAAAAAGACAAATCCTTCTCAGTTTTGTTTGTAGACGTGTAAGCCTATAATATTTTATTTCATAAAGTAAAAAGCAATTATAACTATACAATAAATCAATTAATAATAAACAACAAAAAATCCAAATAATTGTAATTATGTACTTCCTGATTAAATACCATTGTACGTTAATCATAAAAGAGTAATATAAATCAAGAGAATTTTGCTGTTAAATTATCACAGAATCAAGTTTATTTACACACGTGAAGAGTAATTAAGACAAGTCGGACAACAACGTGTGGAGGCCATTTTGTAACAGCATGGGGAAAACTCTTATTAGCCTATTTTAGTCTCAGCTTTTCAGACTGAATGAAGTGAGTGTCTTCAAACCATAGATTGTATAAATACAAATCGCCTTCAAACCGATGGTGAGTGTTGGTAGTTTTTCCATTTATCGAAAAAGCTTCAAAATTACACAGCAATTGTGCGTTAGCAAAAACTTTCATCATTAAAGCTAACTTACACCAGTCTTGATTTTATTAAATTTTCTTGAGCGCAGTCACTTAGCTTACCGCTAATTAATTTGAATTTACAATATTTTTTAAGTTTTTGTTATGTTTATTATTTATACATTGTTTGAGTTAACCTAGCCTGTCTTTTTTTTTTTACTTTTTTTTGTTTAATTATGTAGGTAAAGATGATGTTTTGTACTTATTATAGAATTTTAAAAAAGTACTTAGCTAGTTAACGTCTGCTAAATGAAATTAAATAAATGCAGATGTTACTGAATTGATTATTTTAGGTTAGCATTAACTTAGGTTATCATAACCAGTTTTGTTTTAGTCTCTATTGATTGGGTGACCATATTTCCAGACCTTTAAACTGAGACACTTGCATTTTTTCAACAAACAAAGTGAAAGATAAAAAAATGATGTGCTGGAAATATGTTTTACGTTTAAAATATTGGTAATTTCATTGTTTTAACTGAACAAAACACACGTGAACAGCATTATAGACACAATTAGCTAACTAAGCCACAGCCAGTTGAACGTAGCTAATTGCTGTTTATTGGTTTAAAAAGCAAAACAAAACATTACATGGCAAATGAATTACGTAACAAAAGTCTGTAGATAATTGTTTGGAAGTTTTCTGCAATGATATTTGTTAAAATTGGTCTGTTCAAAACTGTGTGTGTGTGTGTGTGTGAAAGTAGGGCAGTCCCCATTAAACTGGGTCACTGACTTAGCATGGTAACGTATGTGAATGTGGCGTTTTGTACTTCCTACAGAATTTTAACATGATAGGCTATTTAAATCATGTTAAAGACGTTAATCATGGATTTAATTAACAAGAGTTAAGGCGCTTAAATGGACACTAGATGGAGCTATTGCTTGAGAAATTCGTACTCTGGATGCCTTCCCTCCTGCGCTGTCACTATTGATGCAGCCTGTCCACCTCACTAATCTAAACCACATATTTATAATTTCAGCGTTTGTTTTAATCAATGTGGAAATAAAGCAAGTCTGATTTGTCATGTAGCTCAAATTAATCACTACAATGAAATGAAACAAAGCACAGTCTTGTACTGTGGAGCCTGGGTCCTGTTCAAAGGGGAACTTTTGAAATCTTCAAGCCTCTGTCATATGCCACTTTTTAGGTTTTTGCTTGTTTTCATCCCAGTTTAGGCTTTGCCATGTTTAGTATCTGGCCTGGATGCTTTATGCTGGAGATTTCTGATCATTTTAATACTGCACAGTCATTTTAAATCATACTATTGAAAATTGATAAATCCATCAACAAGAAACGCATGTATAACATTTTGGCATAAATAACTGTAAAAATCATTAAAATATGTTAGCTGCTAGCATAAAGAAATAGACACATTTCCAAATCTAACTTGGAGCTTACTGCGTTTGTTTACCCGTGTGTCTCTACTTTCAGAGCTGTAGCTGTTTCTGGTGCAGCCAGGGGATCCTCTGTGCAGTATCTCTGGCAGTGTGTGAGTAATGGAGCTCTGAGGGAGCCGGGCTTCTTAACAGAGCCAACACAATAATTATGACGCGAGCTCAGATTCAAAGCCTGGGTAACAGGGAGCTTGTAGCTTGCCCATTTTGACAAGTGCCTGAACTGAAAGTACTAGTCTGAGATAACATGCCGTGGGATAGGTTGAGTTATATACTGTACAAGGGAAAGCCCAACTTAAGTCTGGTGTACACTACAGACTTGTTTTTACTGGTCCACAAAACTACAAACAGGATAATGCTATGTAACTATTGTAACTGTGAAACACATCATTCTATATGGTTAATTATTTTTATTTCCAGCAAAATAGACTGCAATTAAATGCAATATCTGTATGAATAATGTAAAATATATAATTTTTTACAGCACTTGACTTTTTTCAACCTGGTTCCAAAGATGTCAGTGTATTTTTGTAAATTCAAAATGTTTGTGTGTATTGTGTTTATCTAATGCAGATTTTGTCTGGAACAGTCGGTATACCTTCCTTTTTATGTTGCCAGTTTTTCAGGCTCAAGCTCATCTGTCTCTCTGAATGAACTTCTTGAATCTTGGACATATGTCTGATCAAATCCATCTCATTACAGTACTTATTGGCAGCCCTGTACTGCATCCATATCAAAGTGTTTTTACTGCATCTGTCAAAGTCCCTTATCTCTTGATCCTGGCAGCCAGGCAGTCCTTCTCCTTTTAACCCACCACAAACCTGGACATTCTATCAGCTCCCCTGCCTCCTAGTAGTCCATCTGTTCAGCACCAGTTTGTTTAGCTCTTCATTACAAACCTGCAGTCATTTAATAATGCATTCAATTGTGCTTTTTTCCAGAGACTCAAAGCACTCGCATTTATTCATTCCACAGTCACACACTGATGGTTGCCTACAGTGCTTTGCGAAAGTATTCGTCCCCCTTGAACTTCGCGACCTTTTGCCACATTTCAGGCTTCAAACATAAAGATATGAAACTGTAATTTTTTTGTGAAGAATCAACAAGTGGGACACAATCATGAAGTGGAACGAAATTTATTGGATATTTCAAACTTTTTTTAACTAATAAAAAACTGAAAAATTGGGCGAGCAAAATTATTTAGCCCCTTTTACTTTCAGTAATTGTAGCCCCTTTACTTTTACTTGCGGCAAACTCTCTCCAGAAGTTCAGTGAGGATCTCTGAATGATCCAATGTTGACCTAAATGACTAATGATGATAAATGGAATCCACCTGTGTGTAATCAAGTCTCCGTATAAATACACATGCACTGTGATAGTCTCAGAGGTCCATTTAAAGCGCAGTGAGCATCATGAAGAACAGGGAACACACCAGGCAGGTCCGAGACACTGTTGTGGAGAAGTTTAAAGCCGGATTTGGATACAAAAAGATTTCCCAAGCTTTAAACATCCCAAGGAGCACTGTGCAAGCGATAATATTGAAATGGAAGGAGTATCAGACCACTGCAAATCTACCAAAACCTGGCCGTCCCTCTAAACTTTCAGCTCATACAAGGAGAAGACTGATCAGAGATGCAGCCAAGAGGCCCATGATCACTCTGGATGAACTGCAGAGATCTACAGCTGAGGGGGGAGACTCTGTCTATAGGACAACAATCAGTCATATACTGCACAAATCTGGCCTTTATGGAAGAGTGGCAAGAAGAAAGCCATTTCTTAAAGATATCCATAAAATGTGTCGTCTAAAGTTTGCCACAAGCCACCTGGGAGACACACCAAACATGTGGAAGAAGGTGCTCTGGTCAGATGAAACCAAAATCGAACTTTTTGGCAACAATACAAAACGTTATGTTTGGCGTAAAAGCAACACAGCTCATCACCCTGAACACATCATCCCCACTGTCAAACATGGTGGTGGCAGCATCATGGTTTGGGCCTGCTTTTCTTCAGCAGGGACAGGGAAGATGGTTTAAATTGATGGGAAGATGGATGAAGCCAAATACAGGACCATTCTGGAAGAAAACCTGATGGAGTCGCCAAAAGACCTGAGACTGTGACAGAGATTTGTCTTCCAACAAGACAATGATCCAAAACATAAAGCAAAATCTACAATGGAATGGTTCACAAATAAACATATCCAGGTGTTAGAATGGCCAAGTCAAAGTCCAGACCTGAATCCAATCGAGAATCTGTGGAAAGAACTGAAAACTGCTGTTCAAAAATGCTCAAAAATTTCAGTCTCTCGATGTGCAAAACTGATGGAGACATAACCCCAAGCGACTTACAGCTGTAATCGCAGCAAAAGGTGGCACTACAAAGTATTAAGTTAAGGGGGCTGAATAATTTTGCACACCCAATTTTCTGTTTTTTATTTTTTAAAGTTTGAAATATCCAATAGATTTTGTTCCACTTCATGATTGTGTCCCACTTGTTGAGTCTTCAAAAAAATTACAGTTTCATATCTTTATGTTTGAAGCCTGAAATGTGGCAAAAGGTAGCAAAGTTCAAGGGGGCTGAATACTTGCGCCAGGCACTGTATGTCTGTAGCCGCAGCTGCCCTGGGGCAGACTGACAGAGATGTGCCAGCCATTCAAACGGGGAAGGATGGTTAAGTGTCTTGCCCAAAGACACAACAACAGTATGAACTGTGGGGAAACCTTTCGGTTATAGGACCACTGCTCTACCACTGAGCCACTGTGCTAAAGACAAATAAACTATAGTTTATTTAGAAGACTTAAGTTTGCGTCAGTTAAAATCACTTAATATCAGCTAAAATCTCAAGTTATGGTCACTGTGGCATCACAAATCCTGACTTAAACTAAAGTTAAATAAAAGTATAAACAGGGCAAAAACCTAGGTTGGTGTGTTTTTAAGGATTTAACAACTGAGAATGTTTTACTTCTTAGTACTGTTCTACACGGGGTAAATCAAACGGGTTTCTCATATTTTCTGTATATTTTTAGGTGGAAGAAGCTCGCTCGCCCTCATCACTGAACCAAAGCTATCTAGACTGTATACATTTTGGATCCCACTTGGCTGTAGACCATGTGACTAAAGGTAATTTTCTTTCCTTTGCACTTTCACCTAAACTGGCACTAATCCCATTTAGCACTGCCTCGAGGATTAAGTTTCAGTGTTTGACTGCAATGTCATCAGCAGAGATTTGGAGCCATAAAATCATTATTGTATTGGAAAGGGTGGTAATTGTATTTAGAGGGGAGTTTTCAATGAGGTGTCGTAATTCAGCTCATGATTTGCATCATTTTGCACTGCTCAGTTTTGCTGCATAGAGTGCACTTTGCCATAGGTCCATTAACTAAGCTCATGATCATTATATCACCAGGGACAGAACTGCACAATTACTAATGCTCTAGATACTAACTTTACAGTTTATAATGAGGCAGAATTATCTTTAATAGCTCAAGGAATTTGCCTGAAGTTATTACTAAATTTAGCCCTGTGTTTAATGCCTGTCACATGAGGCACAGTAGGAGGCTTTTTTTAATGTGATAGAAGATAAATAAGTTATGTTCCACACGTATTAAGTAATTAAGGTAATGCTGAACCTGGACAATGTGTGGAGGCCATTTTGTTACAGCTGGGTAAAACCTAGCCTATTTTAGCTTGCATCATACCAGCCTTGTTTATAGTCAGCCCCGCTTTAATTGAACCGTAGTTTGTTTCCTCTGAAAGTCCGGTTCATTTAGGGAGTTGTGAATATGCAATCAAACTGATAGGAAAGATCTAATTTTCCTAATGTTGTAGAGAATGAATCTACAGGACCAGGTGGTGCTGGCAACATGACTTGTGAAGTTTAGCTGATCATCAATTACCACTCCCAGGGATCTTGTTCTTTCGGTCATGACCCAAAGCTCATGACCATAGGTAAGAGTAGGTTCGTAGATTGACCGGTATATTGAGAGCTTTGCCTTACAGCTCAGCTCCTTCTTCACAGACAGACCGGTACATCGACTGCATTACTGCAGAACCTGCACCGATCCGTCTGTCAATCTCACGCTCCCTCCTTCCCTCACCCGTGAACAAGACCCCAAGATACTTAAACTCCTCTATTTGAGGCAGGAGCTCTCCACCAACCTGAAGGTGGCAAGCCACCCTTTTTCGACTGAGAACCATGGTCTCAGACTTGGAGGTGCTCCCACGAGCCAACCAGGCTCGGTAGGTCTCCTTCTTCAGCTTGACGGCATCCCCTACTTCCGGTGTCCATCACCGGGTTCGGGGGTTGCCGCCTAAAACAGACACCAGAGACTTTACGGCCACAGCTTTGAGTGGCCGCATCGACAATGGAAGTGGAGAACATAGTCCACTCGGACTTAATGTCTCCGACCTCCTTCGGGATCTGGTCGAAGCTATGCCGGAGGTGGGAGTTGAAGATGTTTCTGACAGGGGCCTCGGCCAAACAGACTCTCACTGTACGTTTGGGTCTGCCGAGTCTGTCCACCTTTCTCTCCCGCCATCGGATCCAACTCACCACCAGGTGGTGATCAGTTGACAGCTCCGCCCCTCTCTTCACTCCAAGTGTCCAAGACATACGGCCAGAGGTCAGATGAAACGACTACAAAGTCCATCATCAATCACCGGCCTAGGGTGTCCTGGTGCCACGTGCACTGGTGGACACCCTTATGCTTCGGTATGGACAAACTGTGACTAGCACAGAAGTCCAATAACAGAACACCGCTCAGGTTCAGATCCGGGGGGTCATTCCTCCCAATCACGCCCCTCCAGGTGTCACTGTTGCTGCCCACGTAAGCGTTGAAGTCCCCCAGTAGAACGATGGAGTCCCCGGTTGGAGCACTTTCCAGCACCCCTCCCAGAGACTCCAAGAAGGCCGGGTACTCTGCACTGCCATTTGGGCCGTGAGCACAAACAACAGTGAGAGACCTATCCCCAACCCGAAGGCGCAGGGAAGCGACCCTCTCATTCACCGGGGTATACTCCAACACATGGTGGCTGAGCTGGGGGGCTATGAGCAAGCCCACACCAGCCACCACCTCAGGCAACTCCAGAGTAGTGGAGAGTCCAGCCACTCTCGAGGATTTGGGTTCCAGAGCCCAAGCTATGCGTGGAGGTGAGCCCGACTATCTCGAGTCGATATGTCTCAACCACCCGCACAAGCTCAGGCTCCTTCCCCGCCAGCGAGGTGACATTCCATGTCCCTAGCGCCAGATTCCGTGTCCGGGGATTGGGTGGTCGAGGCCTCCGCCTTCGACTGCCACCAAATCCACTTTGCACTAGCCCCTTACCGCTCCTCCCGCAGGTGGTGGGCCCACGGGAGGTTGGCCCCACGTTGCTCCTACGGTCCCGTAGGGAAAGACCCAGCCCCAACCCCAAGACTGGCTCCAGGGTGGGGCCCCGGTTGCGCCATACCGGGCGACGTCACGGTCCTTGATATTTTATTATCCATAAAGGGTTTTGAGTAATAGCCTTAATTAATAGCCTTAGGTCCGTTAGCATAGCTGCTAAGCTAAGCTGTTAATAAAGAAGCAAAAAATATACAATTTGAATTTTACTCACCAAAAATAGTCTGTCAATGAAGGGCAAAATGTCTCACTGGTTTCTGTACAAAACTACTCTGAGCAGCAAAAAAAAGACACCGCTAACAACTAGCACTTTGCGTTTGCAGACGTTAGCATCCCCTGGGCTAGCAGCCGCCCGGACTCAAAATGGCACCCACATGCCAATCAATAATGCATAATTGTAAAGTTAAGCTGAGGGCAAACCAAAAGATTTTTCAAAAATTCACTCCCCCCAGAGTTTACACGTAACAATAACTTGGCTCTAGAGACCAGAGCCAACTTTTCTATCAGGCTGTAAACAGGTTTTTTACACTGGTAAAGTAGTCATGGATTTTCACAATATATTTCTACTTTTGGAGCCTTCCCTCTGGTGGATGGTGGTACACTATATTGCTGTATGGTGGCGCGCATACGTGAGCCTCATTTGTAAGGTAGTGTCTTAGGGGCTTGCTGGTCACGAGTGTATCGATGCACTCCTCTCTTCCCCCCCCTTTTTTTGACCATGAGCAAACGGGGGGAACCATGACAATCTGCTTTTGGATGAATGTCTGAGACTGACTAGGACAAGAGTTTATGTTTGTAATGTTGTTAACCTGTTTGCGGGACGTTGAGCTTTCTTCAAAATACAGACCGCGTTGTACAATCCCCTCGTAATGCAAACCCCGACAATATATATACCAAATTAAAGCTTAAAGTCTCATCTTTCCGGCGATATAAACCATTTCAACACGTTACAACCACAGCGCCGACACCAAAGCCTTTTTTTACAGACAAGCACAAAGATTGAGTTTGGACTTGTCCTATCTTAGATAGGGATGCACCGATACGACTTTTTTGGAAAACGAGTACGAGTACTTGCATTTCAGTACTCACCGATACCGAGTACTTAATTAAAAAAAAACATGATTTAAATTTACAGGTAACAGCTTTAGTCATAATTTAACAAAAAAAACAAGGCACTAGTTTGGAACTAAGAACATTTATTTAAAATGAAAAGCATGTTGTATGCAACATATTACAGAATAAATAATTATAAAAAAAACAGTGACAGTGCAACTCAAGTATTTTTTTCAGTTTGTTGTAAATGTCACCGGCTGCAGGTGCAGGTTCGTTAGATCACCAGACGTTTACCACAAGAAATATGAGGAGGCTGAGGTTATAATGTAAAACAGCAGTTTATTTGGACACGCAGGTAAAAATAAACTAAATAAAAATAACAATGTTAGTAAGCTCAGTGGAGGGTTGTGGCAGCCGCTCCACGGGGTAGATAAAACAATCTGAGGACTGTGGGGAGGCTGTCTGTATGGGAAGCGAGTCTGTTGTGGCCCCGGCCTCCAGTCCGTGCCACAAGGCCGGTGAGTCTGAGGGCTGGCGTCCTCTCGACGGTCCCAATGGGTTCCCCGGTCCTCACAACGCCACGCCAAAACTAATAACAGATTTAAAATGTCGGGTTTAACGACCACACAATAAAACTTAATAAAAACAGCACAGCAAACAGGGTGTACGGGACACGTCCCTTTACTTAGCGTATTTATAGGCGTTGCACAGGTCCCTGGTCTCGGTCCTCTCTGGGTCCGCGGAGGTCCGGCCGGTCGCTCCTCAGATCCTGCCTCGAAAGGGGAGACGGCACTGTGGACAGTGGAAGGCAGTCTTAGACACACAAACAACTTAGCTTCAGTAGGTGTAGCCTCTGCACAGTTATGGGCACTTCCCTTCACTTAGCTGAGTTCGAGCGTTGTCTGTAATGTCTCCCTCGGTTTCTACGGCTTTCCGTTGCCGATTGGTGAGCTGATGCTCCGTAGTGTTGGGTGTTCTTTCCTCCGTCTCTTTCCGTTCCTTACTCCGTCTCTTTCTCTCCGTTTCTCCGTTTCTCCGTCTTGCTGTCCTTTGCTTCCTGCTTCTCCTCCCTTTTCCTGCTTCTCCTTTGAGCCTTTTAAACCAGACCCAGGTGCATTCTATTGGTTCCAGTGATTGCGCAGGTGTGGTGAGTGTTCCCCATCACGAGTTCATCCGTGTGTTTGCAAAATTTAAAGGGGCCACGCACTCCCAGAACACACGGAGAAAGAACAAACATAAAGTCCAAACCGGCACCCTGTGACATAAACTCTGCTGCTTTGGACAACACAAGGGGCAATAATAAACATCTTTAGTGCACAATATTTGAATAAACTAACAACAACCACCAACATAGAACTGCGGCAGTCAGTGCAACTGAGGTAGGTATTAACATCAAGTCTTAGACGACTCACTTAATGGAGCCTATTTAGAAAAAGTGAGTGGCAGGTTTTTTTTTAAGAAAAGTAGTTTTTCTGCATTATTAGCAGTCAGCCTGTTTCTTTTTTCATCTATAATGTGCGATACTGAGCTAAAAAGCCTTTCACTTTCCACACTGCTACATGGGGCTGAGAGGTATTTATGGGCCATTTTAGCCAAAGTGGGGAACCTGATTTTGTTGACACCCCAGTACTTCAGAGGACTGTCTTCACGAGGGCTTGGGGCCTCTGCGAGGTATGTGTCAAGCTCAATGGCAGCACCTGCTGCCAGCGGCTGTGCTGCCTGGGGCTGCTCCTTAGCGATTTCTTCAAATACAGTATCCAGACTGCTGCTAGTGCTGGCCTGCGCCTTGAACAGTTTAGCAGGAGGTTCTGCAGCTTCTGCCCGACTCCCCTCTGCCTCAGCTCTGGACATCATCTGCAGCTCCTGCTTCAGGTGCAGCTTGGCCTCCGGGCCATTGTTGGAGAAGAAGCGATCTTTATACCTGAACAAAATTTATAAATGTATTAATATGTGGAAAAATAGGACAGATTTTAGTTTCCCCTAAACCACTGTCACAAATGCCAGCCATTTGGCTTTCTGGTAGTAATAAGGGAAATATATTTCATATATATATATATTGCATACATTTGTATTTGTGTATTTTAGTTACAAAAATATATAATATTTCAGATGGAAATTAATCTTAAATGTAGTACTGTAGTTTATCATTGAATACCTATAGCACACAGACTTTACCTTGGGTCAAGTATGGTGGAGATGAAGTACAGGGGGTTGGTCTCGACGTCACTGAAGCGCTTCTTGACAGCTGCCATTAAGGTTGCTTTCATTGTCTTGACGCCGTGGTCCTCGTCTGTTTCTCTGTTTAGAAGTCTCACTAGCACAGTCACAGCTGGGATGACATCAGAGGCTAGTGCGTCGTAGCTGCTCACTTTTTTAGTTAGTTCCTCAAAGGGGGCGAGGATGGCAACAGTCTTCTCCATAAGAGCCCATTGGTGAGCGGTAAGATAGTTAGGGAGTTCATGCTCGGACACATACACCCCCAGCACTCGCTTTTGCTCAATGAGGGACTGGAGCATGTAATACGTGCTGTTCCAGCGTGTCTGTACGTCCTGCTGCAGTCTCTTTATTGGCTGGTTGAGCTGTCCCTGAATGTCCTCGAGGAGGGAGTAGGCTAAGGCGGAATGTTTAAAATGCCCAACAATTTTCCGTCCCACTGCTATAGCATCAGCTATGCTCCTCTGTGCTAATAAGCCTTCGTGAACAGCCAGTTGGAGCGTGTGGGCGACACACGGCAGACTTGGGAGCCCTGCGTCTTTCATGGCTTTAATCATGTTTTTGGCATTGTCACAAAGCACAACATGTACTGATGTTTTAGGTATACCCCATGTCTGGAGCATTTCCTCAAACACATGCACTATAGCCTGGCTGGTGTGCGAGCCGCGGAATTGTTTTGCATGTAATATGGCTCGTTGCGGCGTGAAACTCGTCTATCCACTGGGAGGTTAGGCTAATTAGCGACACGGGGCAAACACTGCTTGTCCAAATATCCGTGGTGAAACTAAGCGAGGAGGCTTGCAGTAGGCTGTGGATGTGTTTTTTCACGGAGTCGTGTAGTTTAGGTAGCTCCGTGTCAGTAAAGTAGCGGCGGCTTGGGACATCAAATCTGGGCTCCAGAACATGGAGGAGACGCATGAATCCCACATTTTCTACCTCCGAAAGTGGCTGGTCACTCAATGCAATGTACTCGATGATTGCCTGTGTTATTTTCACAGCACGTGGATTGTCTCTGGACATTTTCTCTCGTCTTGCAATAGTTTGCTGCAGTGTGGGTTGTGTTGGTTTAGACGCCTGGGTAAACTCTTTATACTCGTTGTCATGTTTGGATTTTAGGTGCTTTATTAAATTGCTTGTGTTAAATGCGCTACCTTTTGAGCCTCCTCTGGACAATTTGGCTGAGCACAATTTGCAGTCCGCCTTTGTTTTGTCGTCTTCATTTACTTTGAAATAGTTCCACACGGCTGACATGTCTCGTCTTGCCTTCGTTCTCCCCTCTCTGAGCTGCAGCCGGGGCCTGGGGGCCTGGGATTAACCCCTTACACGCCGCTCAAACATAGACATTTCTCAGACCGTGGTATCGGCCCCAGGTATCGGGAGACTTTTAACGAGTATGAGTACTTTCAAAAATGTGGTATCGAGGCCGATACCAGATACCGGTATCGGTATCGGTGCATCCCTAATCTTAGATGGCTCTTTTGGACTCAAACAGCAACAAATCCACGTTAGCTTGGTGTCTTTCTGTCTGTAAAGGTCCAGGGAATAATATCCAGTAAAATAATTAGGTCCACAAGACATGTTATATCCTCCAAGGCTCAAAAACTGCAGAGAAGTATTTCCAACTTGAAATAAGCAGCGACATTTTTTGTCATTTCTTTTGATAATAAAAGCCATAAGTCCTTTTGAGACCGCGAAAAAAGCTACTAAAATGCTAACAGGAAGTGTTAGCCTTCGATTAACACCTTTTTCAGCCAATTCTGACGGGTTTTGAGCGGGCGGGACCTGGATATGCGCCAATGGCCGCACAGACTCTGCGGCAACGCTTTCACAGTCTTTTTTGCGTAAAAACTATGGCAAAACTTACAAAAATAATAAAATACTTGTTAGAGGATGTAGTGGAGGCATGTACATTTCTTTTTATTGGCATTTTGGACCAGCAGCAGTCGGAAAGAAAGCGTTTGGGATGTGGTCTGATGTGAAGATCAAGATATCACATCTTTCCTTTGTCCTTTCACAGAGGTGCAGTGAACACCAAGAAAAACCCCAGTAAAATGCTCCACATGTGACATGCTCTTGTGCTTTCTGCCAACAAGAGACAATGTTGCACATATATTGTAACATTTACACATATATTGTAACATTGACCCATATATTGTAACATTGACCAACAGTTTTATAACCTATGTATATAGTTTGCAGTATGTTTTTTATGTGTGGATATTATTCAAAAATATATATTTTGGCCCATAACACTCATTTTGACTATTTTTTTTATGTAAATATGTCAATTTTATTGTGTTATTATTATGGAATATTAATTTTCATAACTAATAGAGTGATTATGTTTGTAAATACAGATTCCTCTAGATGTAAGCTTTCAGTAGAGCCCTCATTGATGCCTGTGGGTTAAAGCATTCAGAACCTATTGCACTTTTTATACGTTTTCCAAATGTTTCCAATTTGGACAAATTTTGGATAAACTATGGTTCCTCTAGAAAACACATGGACCTACCAACATAAAAAAAATTGTATAAAATTCATTTTTACAGATATTCTTTTCAAGTTTGAAATGTGAGTAGTTATCAAGTTATTATTTTTGCCCATAGTGTGTTTTAGTCCTCAACTACCTGCTGAAGCCTTTTACACCTTTTATTTTCACAAAATATTTCAGGCGAGAACACAAAAAAAATATTTTCTCTGTGTGTGACAAAGTGTATAAAATTGTATCAGTAATACTTAAAGAGATTCTGACTGTTGTGGGTGAAACTAGAGGTTGTTACCTTTGCAAAGAGCCCACACTTGTATTTAAATTCCAGAGGGTTCAATAACAGCAATCATCTTAATTTGGAGAGGTCACATTACACACAATACAGCCAAAATGACCCCTGAATACTAACAGGTTAAGCAATTCATTTCTCGTGAGACCCCAAACTCCCGCAGACTTCTTGACTCAAAGGGATGGCGGGTTGCCGGCCGGTCTATGGCCGTTTCTTGCATGGATGGTTTTTCTGCTAAGAGACAGTAGAAGGGGTTGGGACAGACAAAATAAGTCATTAAGACATCACAATGACTCTGAAGCTGTTATGTTAAGGAAAAAATCCTTTTAAGTTGGACATCTTAAGTGGAGTTAAATAGATAAACATTGTGGTTGGACTGGCAATTGTTTTAGGTCAATAAAAATACTAAAGTAAGAAAGTTGTGTGTATGTTGCTTTCTACACACATAAGCATTAATAAGGGTTTGTTTTCAAGGCTTCAATCCAAAAAACATCCCTTTTGGCTTATCAGTTTAAAAGGCCGTGGGACAGAAGTAGGGGTGTGACGATTAGTATATAACCGTGTGATCGGCGGTTATAGTTGAACACCGTCATTAGAACTCTATAACCACCAAAACCGTGTCATTAAAATATTTTTTATATTTACCACTTCATTAAATTTTGCTTTGTAGAAAACCTTTCTTAAAAACAAATTCTGTTTTGTACAAATTTTATCTTAATTTTAATAAATGTTTCATTAACCAATTGCATATATTTTAATAAATAAAAAGCAAATATAGCAGACAATGATAACCGTGACATGGAAGCGCCAGCGCGCCGCGTTCACTTGCACTGCACTGTGAACTAGAGCGCATCTCATCGTAAATGAAACTCAGCGTAGCCCTATGCCTCATACATTAGCACAAATACAGTGCCAGCCACTCAGGAGCTTTTGGCAAAGTCATCTTTCCTTGACCCACGATACAGAGGCAATGGGGATGGATTGGGGGAGACAAAAGATGCACTTCGGGGGGAAATTGTATCAGCTGACGAGGGAAACAGAGGCGGAGTTAGCGGTGCTTCGGAGGCTGCTGCTGCTGGAGCTGATTTGGGAGAGGTCTGTGCACAATCTTGGAGATCTCCTTAATAAACGGAGGTACGAAATCTCTGCCCCTTTACCGATCAGAGCGCGCGCTGACACGGCGTTAACCCGCTATCTCCAAGAACAACCAATTGACTCTACGGCAGATCCACTAGCATGGTGGCGAGACAATAAAACACGCTATCCGCTCTTAGCAAAATTGGCACGTAAATACATGTGTATTTGTGCTACAAGCACAGCATCAGAGCGAGTTTTTAGCACTGCGGGAACATAGCTACCCCTGTCAGATCGTTTTGTTTACTGTGTTTGATTTATTTAAAAGAAAGCACGTTCATCGCAAAGTTTTTTTTTTTATTTTTTTTGTTAAGGATTTGTTCACTGTGTGTGATTCATTTAATAAGCACATTCACTGCTAGTTGTCTTGCTGTTAATTTTAAATAAACGTAGAGCAAGTAGCTAATCAGTGTCTGCTCGTTTATTCAAACTAATATTTATATTGAGCAAATGGTATTCTGTGATTATGGTATTTAAGAGAAATCAAAATAGAGATATGTTAAGGCAGGAGTTTCAAACTCAAATGGAGAAGGGGCTAAAATTCAAATCCAAAATTTTCAATAATTGACTCTACAATTAATTTGATTGGGGGTTCACCCCAATTGTACATTATTAAAATACACCTTATGGTTGCTGAAATATAGTAATTTCTTTATTGGTATGCATTTTTCAAGCAGTGGTCTTGAAAATAGGACTCGGGCTTAAAGGGTTAAAAGCCCTGTTTATAAATTTAACAATACACTGTGAATATTTATATTGTATTTACATTAGTAATTTAGTTTGTTTTAGTGGGACCCCAACTTTGGTATTAGCCCCCGGGTCCCCTCATTAATAGTTCTGGCCCTGCATGATGCTCATGTTCAGCTTGTAACAGTGTGTTGCACACATCTTTCCTTCAGCTTTGAGCTAGGGCTGGGCGATATGACCTAAAAATAAAATCTCAGATTTTATTTTTTTTAATTCGATTTACGATTTTTTTTTCCTACTTATTAAGAAAAGCAATAGAGTACAAACCGCAGACAACTTAAAGCAAATTTTGCTTTTATTTAAAAGCAAGACAAATGTAACCCCCATTTCTGGGATGAATAATAAATAAATGAACACCCTCTTGGACTCAAATTCCCAGCTGTGTTTTAAGTCACACTTTGTAGTCTAGACTAAAAGGAGACAAACATTCACCTTGAGAGTAGCACCGTTTTTCTAAAGCATTAACAATACATTCAAATCTGAGGAAAACTAGACAGTGACATTTTTCATTGTAGCCCAAACAATGCAAGAACATATAGGGATACATGGTATGAACATGCACTGCATCTTACTCTTAGCAGAATAAAAAAATTTAAACCAAAAACAGAAAAAATACTACTTAAATTGCACTTTGCATAGAATTTTAAATAACAACATAAAGAGGCAACACCCCTGTCTTGGGTAAAATACTAATGTAAACAAAAATTTAGCAGAGTACAAAATGTGCAAAATAAATAATACATCAACTCCAACTGAAATTGATAAAGTGCAAACTTTGCTTTAAAGAAATAAACTGTGCCATTTGTGTCCCTGAATGTATTAACAGGAAAGAAACATCACATTTTGGTTGAGGTGCAGAACATGAGATATGTGCTTAAGTTGCTGTATAACATTTAAACATTTTTGGCAAGGAAAATCAGCCTGTCCACTGCTTCTGGCTTGAGGCAAGCTCTGCTACATGTGACAACTCCTCCCCCCATGCTGAAAAGCCTCTCAGATGGTGCACTTGTTGCAGGGATACTGAGGTATTTCTTGGCCAGGTGACTGAGCCTTGAGAAGTTGGATTTGTTGCTCTTCCACCACTGTAGTGGATCAGGGTCATGGTCTGCATCTGGCAAGAGCAGATAGGTTGCCAGTTCACTCTCTATTTTATCTTCTTCCGACTAGTCAGAGGTTGGCACAACAACACTCTTCTTGAAGTAGGTTGCTAAGGTCTTTTTCCTCTTGGGGTCTGTCTGAGGCCTTGCCTCTTCCTGGTCCACCTGCACAACTGGACCAGGCTGTGGTGTGCTTTTGTCAGCAGGGAAAGACAGAAGTTCACTGACAGCTCTTCTTTTGACTTTCTCCACCTTGTCTGGGTCGATGTAGGATGTCCGGAACCTTGGATCCATCAGAGAGGCCATGTCCAAAAGCTCATCCTTAACAGGATCACTGTATTTGTCAACAAGGTATCCCAGTATGTTCCTTTTTATTGTTTTGGTAAGCTCTGTGTCATTGTCCTCAGGCTGCAAAAGACTGGTTTTGAACAGATGCATAACAGGCTTGATGTATGAGACACTGCCATACATTTCCCCTGATAGCGCATCCGTAAAGTCTTGGAGTGCTTTAACCGCCTTGTTTACCGACTCCAAAACCTCGATGTCTTGCCAAGAGGGCACAAGATGGCGGCTTTTAACATCAGACCCCAGGACACGGGCTATAGCCTTCTCCTGTTCCAGAAAAAAAAAACTCCTAGTACTGCATGGCAGAACCTGTGTCTGACGGGACTCACAGCAATCTAACCAGCACTTATGCTGGACCCTTCTATTTGATTTCTTGCTTGTTGTGTTATCCTAGTCGCTTTGGAAAAAAGCGTCTGCTAAATGATAGTAGTAGTAGAATTACGAAAAGACGAGCGTCATCTAGCTTGACTGCGGTTTGGAAGAGGATAATATGTGCTCTGTCAAAATTGAATATTTTAGTTTACTTATTGTTAGACTTACCAATAGCGTTGTGTAGTTTGTGTCCAAAGCACTGGAGGTTTGGCCATCCGTTCACTCTCAGGGCTTTAATCATGTTGGTGCCGCTGTCAGTTGTCATGCAGCATAGACGATTCTCAGACAGGTTCCAGCAGTCGAGAGCGTCTCTCAGTCCCTTGGCAACAAGTTCACCGGTGTGATCCTCTGGAAAGTATGACGTTTGGAGGGAAATACTCCGCAAATCCCACGCATTGTTAAATGAAATGAAATGCACCGTTAGACTCATATACGGTTGCATAGTCCGACTGGACCACATGTCGGTCGTTGCCGAATAAAAGGACAGCTCCTCCAGTTCTCTGCTGACTTTCTCTCGTGTGTTGTACAGCTGGGGCAAGGCGACTTCACTGAAGTACTTGCGGCTGGGTAGCTCATATCTGGGGTCTAAGGTTTTAATCAAATTAATAAACCCAGTCTTCTCCACTGTATATATGGGTACCATGTAGGGCTGCCCCCGACTAAAGATATTCCTAGTCGACTAACACTCCTGCATTTTAGCGATTAGTCGAATAATCGTTCATTTATGATATTAATATAAAAACTTGCGTTTATACAAGGAAAGGTATAGTCCAAGTTGAAGTTTAACACTTCCTTATGACAGAAAATGCTAAAGCATGATATTAGCGCGTTCACAATGACAATTAAGTGCTTAAAACAAAATAGTAAAGCATTTAAAGTATCCAGCGCTTACCAGAGTATGTGAGCGGTGCGGAGTGGGAGCGGAGCGAGGAGCGGAGTTGTGTGATTTTGCCAGGTGCGAGGAACGGATTTTTAAATGTTGGAGCGTAGTGATTTTCTCCCGCTCCGAAACGCTCCACTATCGCTCAATTACCAATCACGAGCCAGGAGTCCCAGGACCAAACCACTGTCAGGAGACGGAGGGGGACTCAAAATGTTTCTAATCATATTTTGCATTTGTTGTTTGCATTACGCAGCACTGGAGATTTAGCTTCGCTCGCTAATGTTCAACCAGCCAGCATTTTTTTCTGTTCATAGGCCTATTTCTCAATATTAATATAGGCTAAAAGTTGGCTAAAAGAGATCTTTATTTTTTTTGTTTGGCAATTTGTTTAACTTCATATTTTAGTTTGTGATTTATTTTATTTAATGTAATGTTTTTCGTTTTCACTACATGCATCTTCTGATCAGACACTGGTGTTATTAAAAAATAAAAATAAAATACCCTGGAGCGAAAACTGAGCGAGACGTATAAGGACGGAGTGGGGGAGGGAGCGAGGAGCGGAAAATTGTACACCCAGAGCGGAGCTTGAGCGGAGTCATTATGAAATACTTTGAGCGTGGAGCGCAAATTCTTCCCGCTCAGTTCCGCTCACATACTCTGGTAAGTAGCACGCGGCAAAAAAACACATTTACGATGCCGAAGAGTGAAACGTGAAGTCGTGAAAGATGATACAAATGCAAACCGACACTATTATTATATATTTAGCCCCACCCACCGAAGCTTCGAATATTCGATATTGATTGCCACCTAAGCTTCGAAGCTCAAAAAAATGGCATTCGAAACAGCCCTACTTGTAAGTCGCTTTGGATAAAAGCGTCTGCTAAATGACTAAATGTAAATGTAAATTAAACTGTTGGGTTTTCATCAACACCATTTTCATATATAAAGGAATGTGGAGCTTGGATTTAATTTCCTTTGTAGTGACTGCTTTTTTCTATGAGGAGAAAAAATGTCTTAAAATTGCAGCAATATGAATGTTGTCATGAATGTAATATTTTGTTCAGTCCCAATGTAAACAGCCTTTAAGTGTCAACGCTGCGACTAAGTGGACGGTCGGTTGGCTCTTTGGATCACTGAAATAGAGGATTTGAAGAAGCATTTGAAACTGCACATAAAAAACAATAGCTTTTGTGCAATTGGTGGTATATATTATTTCAATTAAAGCAGTATTATATATATTTTATTTTGGGCATCTAAACTGCTGTCTGACTGAGATTAAATGCTCCTTCAAGATGAGATAAAGCCCACTCGTTGTTCCCTGAAAGATGGATGGGACATTTTCATGTCTGCCTGTCAGTTTTACCGTTGCCACAATTTGTTTTCAGTCTTTCCCTGGCTCTCAGTTTAATGTTGTGTGTATTATTGTGTGGTTTACTGACAAGAGTCCTTCACTTTTAATGTTTTTAAGAGTTTGCTCTGATCACAGACCTGTAGCCCATATCAATGAAGCAAGGCCAACAAACATTTTTCCTGGCAGTTAATTGGTGCGTTGATCTAGTTTGTACTGTTTAGTTTTCAGATATTATTGTTGATTAGTTAAAATATGTATTGTGCCAAGGGGTATTCATCTTTTTCTCCTACAATTAAAGATGACAACAGGACAGACAGATTCATCATTGAATTACATTTTTTTTAAATTGAAGTAGCTCGTGTAAGAAATTTCAGATTTTGTACCCCAGGGGAATGTAATGTAAATATGCTTTTGTGCCATGCATGTTTAAGCGTTTGAGCAACAGAGATGAGGCATGAGGAAATGCTAAGAGATTAGCTTCATACAAAAACAAGCCCAACACTTCTTATTAGGCCCGAGCCGGCAATGAGGAGAGGGCCTAGGGAGAGCCAATTGTTTCTGTTAGTTTCTGTTTCAATTGGAAACAAAACACAGTGTCTTTTTTATTTATTTATTTCTTTAGGACAGAGTACAATGTACATTAAGCCGAAGCAGAGATGCTTGTACCAGATTATTGCTAAACAGCTGATTTCCATCTGTAGTCTGTTTTGATATCATTCTCACTTCCTTTCAGCCCCAAACTCTGGAGCTCCCACCGTGGTGTAGCCACAATAATCTGTCCACGTTCTCCTCAATGCTCCACGCCAGGACACAGCACAACATTCTTCTCTAAGGAAACACCCTGAGGCACGTGGCTAGACACACACAGACAACACAAGCGCATTGGCTTGGACCTGGGCTTTGGCACTTTTTTTTTTTTGCATTTAGGTTATTTTTGTTCATAATGATAGACTTTGTATGGTGATTTGGTGGGTAATCGGCACACTAAACATTTAACAGTTTGATCATGCATTGCTAGTGTTGATCAGGTAGACCTTTTTTTAACCTTTGTTCATTGTTGGTTATTCATAATTTAAAAAAATTAAAAACCATTGGCCCTAATTGCACAAAGTAACTACAGTGCTTCAACACTAATTAAAATATCTAATGGATTTAAAATCATTTGCTGACAGCTTGGTCTCCCCCAGTTAAAATGTCCCATCTGCGCCCCTGCCTATCTACAACTTTGTTTCCATGGCAACGCATTAAATCACACACAGGAAGGTGGTCATTTTGATGACCTATGAACGGTCCGCTCCCATCCCCTTTGGAAAGAGACATTTAGCTTAATAAAGTTTAGGTAACAGGGTGCATTTTAACATGTGCAGTAGTGTAGTCTTTTTTTTACAATTGATTACAACATTTACTTTACTAGTTATTATGGATTTATTTATAACCATTTTTGAACCATTGACACTTCCCCAAATTAAGTTATTCAAACACATTAAAGCACATTTTGATAACAGTTGCAGAAGAGTAAAACAAAACAAGAGTTAAGAGATTTTGGAGACAACAAACATGTTTGTTTGAACCTCTTACCTCACACAGAACTGTTTCCCATGAACCAAAGTTAACGGAAAGTCACATGATGTTACGTTGGTTCTCTAAGTAAAATAACTTTCCACTCCGTTACATATTCCATATGTACGGGGAATGACCCATCCTTTCAGGGTGTGTGGATACTTCTTTAAGACACACAAGCTTAACTTTGCAAATGTCATTTAAATGTTCTTATTTGCAATAACAACCTTTATGTTTGGGTGCACTAGTCGCAGCCCTTATTCTTTCAGAGAATTATGGGGTTTATCACACAATGAGGGGATGTGGCGCTGGGGGTTTGTCTCTCGGGGCCCACGCCTTGCCCGCGCATGGCTTTACTGGAGAGAGACACAACTCTTACAGCATGAATCTCCTATAAAGTGAAAGAGAAGCGGGGTCATACTGCTGCAATGAGGACTACGCTGTTAACTTTCCCAGCGTATAAATGAAGCCTGTCTCCCCTGGAAGTGTAATCCCAAGGACAGTGATGGAACAAACATGGCTTTGGGGTCTACATTTGCAGTAGAAATACAGAAATTCTAATTTTATCTTCCTGGGCGGGTCGCAACCAAACTGAGCAACTTTATGTTCCCCTGTTTAAAGCTGACACGCATGTCCAATGTGTTGTTTTTTCCTTCAATTATTCCACAGAAGGAGGACAACAGAGGACATTTACATTTGTGGAGCTTAGTTACGGGGAAGAGCAGCATTTCTCAACTGGACTGACTTGTGTGCACTGATGGTTCACTATAGGGCTGAACGATATGGACAAAATTTCATGTCTTGAGTTTAATGCCAGATATCTCGATATCGATACAATGCAATATGACTACGTGTTCGGTGAAAACCAAGCATTTTTCAGAAAAATAAAAAGATTATAATACAAAAAAATGTGGAAAGTATATAAGGGGTGGTTAATCTGTCTGATTTTTCGATTCGACTACGATTATTGAAGTCCCCATTCGATTACAGTCGATTTTCGATTATTAACGATTCTCGATTAGCGATTATTGATTTTCCATTTCACAACAGTAAACGAAAATACACTACAAAGTGATTGCAATATTTAAAAAAGTCAGCTACTGAATTACTAACTCTTTTATTGAGTAACAACAACTCAGAGCACTTTCTGTGTCGTGTAGTTATAACTTCACAATTATTTGTATATAGCTTATGTTCTGTAGAACACAGAAATAAATACCGTATTTTTCGCACCATAAGACGCACCCGACCATAAGACGCACCTGGTTTTTAGAGGAGAAAAATAGGAAAAAAAATATTCTGAACCAAATAGTGTAATAAAATATTTAATAAAGTATAACAGAATAATATTTGAATTATATGACTGGAGTGAAGGGCATGCGCACTGCTGTGTACTGTAACACCGCCTACTACATGCTATCCTCCAATAGCATACGGCGGTGACACCGTACAGCAGCATTGCGCCTTCCTGCACACATCGGCTTCCGTAAGGAAGGTGAGGGAGGACCCGCGCTGCCGCTCTGCCACTACGGTAAGGCAAGGCGACACGAGCGCCGGGAGGGTTGCGCTGCCTCAGTGGACTACTGAGAAGCCTGGACACGGGGCGGGGGAGGGATGATGCAGTTTCAAGGGACACGGAAAGTCCCGGGGGACTCGCTGCCGCTCTGCAACTCGGACCATGAGACGAGTTGCAAAGCGGCAGCGGGTCCTCCCTCACCCGCTGCCGCTCTGAGCGATATCATAAGATATGGTCCGAATACCGTAATATATGGTATTCTGACCATAAGACGCAGGCACTTTTCCTCCCACTATTTGGTGAAGAAAAAGTGCGTCTTATGGTGCGAAAAATACGGTACATCACATTGTGTTGTGACTCATCAAGTTGAACTAAACAATAACAAATAAATGAAAGGCTTATTTCCTTTAGGAAGTAGATCAGAACCAACATACTGTAAAAATTTGACAATTTTCTTCTAGAAAGACAACATGTTCATAGGGCTGGGCGATATGACCTAAAAATAAATTCTCCGATTTAATTTTTTTAAATTCGATTTACGATTTTTTTTCCGATTTCCCCCCCTACTTATTAAGAAAAGCAATAAGTACAAACGGCAGACAACTTAAAGCAAATTTTGCTTTTATTTAAAAGCAAGACAAATGTAACCCCATTTCTGGGATGAATAATAAATAAATGAACACCCTCTTGGTACTTGCGGCTGGGTAGCTCATATCTGGGGTCTAAGGTTTTAATCAAATTAATAAACCCAGTCTTCTCCACTGTATATATGGGTACCATGTCTTTGGCTAAGTGCAAAGTGACCGCTTTAGTGATTGTTCTCCACCGTGCCCCTTTCCTGTCATATGCGGTGCCGTGTGAAAAGGATTCGGCTACAGTTAGCTGTTTTTTAGCTAAGGCTTGTTGGTCACTGCGTGTTTGTTCGTCTCGGAGAGACTGGCATTTCTCATATTCGGCTGGATGTCTCTGTTTCATGTGTTGGAATAGGTTTGTGGTGCTGCTGCCTTTGACTGCGATGGGCTTTAGGCAAATGTTGTAGCGTGGGGTCTCTTGATCCACGTCTGTCGCAGTAAACCCATACCAGTTCCAAAAAACAGATGATTTTATTCCTTTCTTGGGAACAAACTTCCCACTTTCACCGTTAGCCATGTTGTCGCTTTCTGTTGCTGTTTTGTGTGTGCTATGATGTTGTTGTTGTCGCGTGCCGTACTGCTCTGCTATGTGAAACTAACTCCGGGGAGCCAAAAATGCGGCGTTATACAAAAACTCGATTTACTTATTTTTTAAATCGCCCGCCACAAAAAAATCGAATTAATTCATTAAATCGATTTTTCGCCCAGGCCTACATGTTCAGGTGGAGGAAGACTGCAGGTTGCAGGTAAAGAAAAAGTTTTTTCTCCACCTTAACACCTTGTCTTCCAAGAAAATTGTCCAATTTAATCATTAAGAAGAGAAAATGAACATTTTTGAACAACTTACTGTAGCTTCAGCTTATATACTGTACTGTAGAACACAGTGACAAAATGCAACACACTAACTTGTGAGCAATCAAGTTGTACTAAACATTCATAGCTCTGAAATGACCAGATTCTTTTGGAGGAAGACCAGCTGGTCCACATGTTGTGGCGTGAGTGTGCTTGTCGGTGACTAGAACCAGGTCGTGTGTCTTTATCCCCCACTTGTCCGCCACAGCTTTGAGAAACTCGCAAATATTAGCGCCTGTGTAGGCGTCGTCTTTAACCCACCTTGCCTCCTCTGTATGAAAGCGGAAAATGTGGGCCCTCAAGAATTTCATTGTACAGGGAAACATGCTTTCTGTCTGTACACATGACAATAAACACTTTGAATCTTGAATCTTGAATCTCAAGTTGCTCGTATTGCCGCAGTACTTCAGTTTAGTGTGGCAATGTCGACAGACGGCATGCGTTTTATCAACATGTTTAGAGCTCCTGCCATGAAAACCAAAATGAATCCACACGCTTGCTTTGAGCCCAGATGGAGCTGGGTGGATCGGTTGGTTGCTCGTTCCTGGTTCTTCCATTTTACACACCTGCTCTGGCTGCCGTTACACGTGCTCGCTAACTGGAACTGGGCGCGTTCGTGACGTTCAACTCCCGGTTTAACATTTTTTACAAAATAAAGTAATGAAAATTTAAAAAAATAAATAAATAAATAATCGATTTTTGAAAATTTAATAATCGATTCATACTCGTCCATAACATACTCGCGATTAATCAATAATCAATATAATTTTTCACCACCCCTAAAGTATGGTTTTATTTTTAAGAACAAGTCATCAACATTAGCATAAATTGCCAAAAAATAAATTACAAATCAAACCTTTTACTGCAGCTCTGCTTTAACAATAAATAAGAAATGCAGCAGCTGGTGGAACATTGAAAGTGCATTGAAGTGCAACAACATTTATATTCTTCAAAAGATCACACAACTGTATGCAGAAAATGCATTTGCTACTAACAGAACAGAGATAGTTACAGGCAGCACAACTTCTACAGATTCTTAACCAGGAACACTAGCTTGTTAACCATGTCTGGCTTCAGACAGGACCTCTGACAACTCACAATGTTGCCTGATGCACTAAAAATTCTCTCTGAGGGAGAGCTAGTGGCCTGCATGCACAAGTATTTTCTTGCCATGTTGCTGAGCCGGGGAAAGTTGACTTTGCGAGTTAATCTCCACCACAGAAGGGGGTCCTCGTTGTTGTTAATTGTGGGGGATTGCATGAAGCACAGCTTCTATGGCAGAAGTGGGATCGATTGGTACTGTTGCACTTGCTGTTATGGACTGGCAGATAACCCAAACGCAGAGACACACTTAAAGTAACAAAACAGATTTATTTTGACAAAAAGGACAACTTAGGAATAGCGGGTTCTTCGGGGATAGCGATGTGCAGCAGGACAAGACCGGGGCTGGGCTGGAGCGGGACCGATGACAGGACTGGACGGTACAAGAGAAGACAGAGGTGGAGCGGGAACAGGACTGACGGCAGGACTGGAAGGATCTGAGATGAACAAAAGGAACAGGTAAGTAATCATAAATATCACAAGGCATTCGAACGCGAGACGTGACATTAACGGTAGTAAGTGTTACGATCTGGCATCGAGGAGCAGGCTGCAGGGCTTCTTAACCTCTGTTGATTATCAACTCGGATCAGCTGGGCTTGCTCCGCCGGCGCTCCTCGCACACCTGTTTCCCCTCTGCGAATCAGTAGGGGCGGGGGAGCCGGGTGCGGAATCCGCGCCCAACTGTGCAGAGTCCTGATCCACTGTGACAGTACCCCCCCCTCTATGGACGCCACCTGGCGGCTATCCCGCTTCTCCGGATGGCGAAGAAAAACTCCCGAATCAGAGAAGGATCTAGAATGTTTCTCCAAGGCACCCAACAGCGTTCCTCCGGCCCATAACCCTCCCAATCCACTAAAAACTGAAGGCCCCGACCCGGCGCCAGACATCCATGATCCGCCCGTGCCGTGTAAGCTGGATGATCGTCAATCATCCTGGGCGGAGGCGGGGGAGGACAGGGAGGAATCAGGGAACTGGACCTGACCGGCTTGATCCTGGACACATGGAAGGTAAGGTGAATTCTAAGAGACCGAGGAAGCTTCAGTCGAACTGCCGCAGGGTTGATGACCTTCTCTACTTCAAACGGGCCGATGAACCGTGGTGCCAATTTCGTAGCCTCAACCCGCAACGGCAGGTCCCTGGAGGACAGCCAAACCTTCTGTCCCGGAGAGTACCTAGGGGCCGGAGTGCGTGGCGGTTGGCTTGAACCTGTGACTGGGCAGAGGCGCGTACAAGAGCTGAACGGGCCCTTCTCCATACCTGATGGCACCGGCGCAAGTGTTCCTGAACCGAAGGAACTGCCAGCTCTTGTTCCTGATCAGAAAATAGAGGCGGTTGATAACCATAACAACACTGAAATGGAGACATACCTAGGAGGCGTTCACCAACGTGTTGTGGGCATATTCTACCCACGGCAGCTGAGTGCTCCAACTTGCAGGATTGGCGGATGATGTGCACCTCAGTGCCACCTCCATCTGTTGGTTTGCCCTTTCCGTCTGTCCATTGGTCTGGGGATGATAACCAGAGGAGAGACTAACCTTGATATCCAACGCCGTAGAAAACGCCTTCCAAACCTGGGAGGTAAACTGTGGACCTCTGTCTGACACAATGTCCCAAGGGATCCCGTGTAACCGGAACAAATGACTCACCAGAAGATCAGCAGTCCGAGCGGACGGCAGCTTGGGTAAAGGCACGGCGAGCTGCTTTAGAAAATCTGTCGACAATCGTCAGCACAACCGTATGTCCGTCAGATGGTGGCAGCCCCGTGACAAAGTCCACTGCCACATGAGACCAAGGCCGGCTAGGAATGGGTAATGGCTGTAACAGCCCTGCTGGGGGTCGATGGGGGGTCTTATTTTGAGAACATACGGGACAGGCCGAAATGTAGTCCTTAGTATCTCTGTCCATGGTGGGCCACCAAAACTTACTACGTAGGACAGCCAGGGTGCGACCAATACCCGGATGGCACGTGAGGCGTGTCCCATGGGCCCAGTGCAACACCTCCGATCTGACAGGATCTGGAACGTACATGGCGTTAGTCGGCCCCGTCCCAGGATCGGGATGCTGACGCTGGGCAAGCCGAACCCGATCTTCTATTTCCCAGGTGAGGGTAGCCACGATGCGCGACTGGGGCAGGATATGCTCTTCCTCTGGAGATGGCTGCTCCGTGGGGAAGACTCTGGATAATGCGTCTGGCTTGATATTCTTGGACCCTGGGCGATAAGTTAGAACAAAATTAAAACGATCAAAAAATAATGCCCACCTGGCTTGCCGGGAGTTCAGTCGCCTTGCCGTCTGGATGTAAGTCAGATTCTTATGGTCAGACCAGACCACAAACGGATGAATGGCACCTTCCAACCAATGACGCCATTCCTCTAGTGCCAACTTTACCGCCAGGAGCTCTCTGTTCCCCACATCATAGTTTCGTTCGGCTGGAGAGAGCTTACGAGAGTAGTAGCGCAGGGTGAAGCTTCTGGTCAGTGGAAGAGCGCTGGGAAAGAACGGCTCCTACTCCCGTTTCTGAAGCGTCGACCTCCACCACAAACTGTAACTCCGGATCCGGCTGGATGAGCACAGGGGCAGACGTAAAACGATGCTTAAGCTCATTAAAAGCTCCTTCCGCCTCTGGTGTCCAGACAAAAGATTGTTAAGTGGAAGTGAGAGATGTCAAAGGGGCTGCCAGTCTACTGAAGTTACGGATAAATCTCCTGTAAAAATTTGCAAACCCCAAGAATCGCTGAACATCCCTACGGCTGGACGGGACCGGCCATTCCCGTACCGCCGTGAGTTTCTCTGGGTCCATCTGGATCTGCCCCTGAGCGATGATGTAGCCAAGGAAGGTAACTGATGGTGCGTGGAACTCGCACTTCTCAGCCTTCACAAACAGCTTATTCTCCAATAGTCTTTGTAAAACTCCCCTGACATGTCTCTGGTGTTCCTCCAAGTCTTTAGAAAAGATCAGAATATCGTCCAAATATACAAAAACAAAACGTCCAATCATGTCTCGTAAGACATCATTAACTAAATTCTGGAATACCGCAGGGGCATTCGTGAGTCCAAACGGCATCACCAGATATTCAAAATGTCCTAAAGGTGTGTTAAAAGCGGTCTTCCACTCATCCCCCTCCCTAATACGCACCAAGTGGTAGGCGTTGCGGAGATCAAGCTTAGTGAAGACCATGGATCCACAGAGAGGAGTGAAAACAGAACTGATCAAAGGAAGTGGGTATTTGTTCTTTATAGTAATCTTGTTCAGACCCCGAAAATCATACAGGGTCTCAAGGATTTGTCCTTCTTGTCAACAAAAAAAAACCCCGCTCCTACCGGAGAGGACGAGGGTCGTATTATCCCAGCTGCCAATGACTCCTGGATGTATTTCTCCATCGCCTCGTTCTCCGGCCTCGAGAGGGTATAGAGACGGCTGCTGGGTAGAGAAGCACCAGGGAGGAGGTCGATGGCGCAGTCGTATGGTCTGTGAGGTGGAAGCGACAAGGCCTGATGCTTGCAGAACACCGCCGATAAGTCATGGTAAGTAGACGGAACCGAGGACAGATCCGGTGGTTCAGGTACCGGGATGGACCTAGAAGAAATAGGAGGCAAAGCAGACTGCAGGCAATTTAAATGACAAAAATCACTCCATGACAACACTTGGTATGTAACCCAGTCTATGTGAGGATTATGTCTTTTTAACCAGGGTAACCCCAAAACTATTGGAGTGTGTACACAGTCGAAAATGTAAAAACTAATAGTCTCCTTGTGATTACCCGACAAAAGGAAGGTTACGGGAATAGTCTGTTCCCCGATCTGGGTCAAAACCTCTCCGTTCAAAGCCTTTACTTCCAAAGGCACCTTCAATGGCAAGGTCCGGATTCCCAACTTCTTAGCCACCCCACGGTCCAAAAGGCTTTCATCAGCTCCGGAATCGATCATGACCTCCAATGTCCGAGTCTGATCCGCTAAAATAATAGTTCCTTCCATCCGCACCGACTTGGGAGAAGAGCATCGGACTTGGCTCAGCAGTACCTCTCCCCTTACTGCCGAGCCCACCCTTTTCCCGGACGGAGCGGACAAGAAGCACGAAAATGTCCTAACTTTCCGCAATAGAGACAACTCCCTGTAGTGACCCGACGATGTCTCTCCTCCGTCAGATGGGTCCGGCCCAGTTGCATGGGTTCGGCTGGTTGCAGTGGACGACCCGGCGAATCTGCATTAGAACTGGCTGAGCCTCCTCCATCGACTGTCTCGTCCACCACCCCCGGTCCTCTCGTTGCAGCTGGGAAAGCCCCTGATGTGCTGTGGATCCAGACCCTGGATTCGTAGAGGATCTCAGCGACGCCTGCAGGCCGGCCTTCTCCCTCTTACGCTCCCGGAGGCGGTTATCAATCCTAATGGCCCCCTTTATGAGTTCGTTAAGACTAGTAGGTGGCTCCCGCGCCGCCATCTCGTCCTTAAGTTCATCAGAAATCGCATTCAGAAAGGCTCCGTGAAGAGCGTCCTCATTCCAACCACTCTCCACGGCGAGTGAACGAAACTCAATGGCAAATTCAGCCACACTGCGATTCCCCTGGCGAATGGAAAACAGTCTCTTGGTAGCCTCCTCTCCTCGAACAGGGTGATCGAAAATTAATTTCATCTCCGTGATGAATGCGGAGTAAGAGAAACATATAGCCTCCTGCTTCACCCAAACAGCAGAGGCCCAGTGTAATGCCTGACCCCTTAGACAACCAATTAAAAAAGCAATCTTTGAACGTTCGCTCTGATAAGTCTGAGACTGCTGTTCAAAAACTAATGAACACTGTGTTAAAAACGCTCGACAAGAGCCAAGATCTCCACTATATGGTGCAGGCGGCGGTACATACGCTTCCTTGTACACCGGAGGCGGGGCTTCGTATCTTGGATCTAAGAAGGATGCCACATCCAGGAGCTCTTGTGTAACTCTCTCTTTATACTTGCTGTTCAAGTACTCCAAAATTTTCTTTTTTAAGGACTTGGTCGTGTCCGTATCACCCTCCTCTGGTGCCAAGATGGTTGTGTTAAACAGGCTGAGTACTGGTTGGATGTGTGAAACACTAACGTAATCCTCCCCTGACAAAGCATCCGTGAATTCAAGCAGTGGTCCCAGTGCCTTGCTGAAAATAGGGGAACATACAAATCATTTTGGCCGGTCCATGAACTCCTTGCCAGTTATTGAGGTTCAGGGCGCACCAATAATTGTATATATAGTGGATAGCGCAAGCTCATTGCTCCCCCATTCACTGATATTGGCCATAACACAGGGCAAAAAAATGGCGGTTACAGCTGGGCTTTTTCTGCTGTTCCTGCATAGTAAAGCATAAATTAAGACATATTAATCAACCCCCCCCTAGAGTTGTCACGTAGTAAAAACTTAGCTCTAGAGACAAGAGCCATATTTTGTACCAGGCTGTAAATATAATTTTTACACTTGTAAAGTTGCCATTGGATTTCTCTTAATATTTCTGCTTTTGGAGCCTTCCCTCTGGTGGACGGAGGTATATCTTTGTATGGTGGCGCCCTTAATCGAGGCCCTTTTTAAGGTGTTCTGCCTGCACCTAAAGCTGGCTCTGCTCCAGTGTGTCCTAGGTCATCCCGGGAACTCCTCCTAGTGGTGCATGCCCGGAACACCTCCCAATAGAGGCATCCTGGTTACTTACTTTTGAGACATATTTGAAATTGTTGCGAGGTTTGCGCTTCAGAGCATGAGATGCAGTCCTCCTGAAAACATGTGGCCCCTATGTGGCAAGGGAAGGTGAGGGCCATCGTCAACGCCTGCGGCTTTAATTATTCATTCCGTCTCCTGTCATTGTAAAGTATTACTGTCTCTTTCAGTCTCGACACACTACTGCTAAATCCATAAGGAGGCTTTGGTTTAACTGCTGTTCCCATTGGCTCATTAGTAAAGCTCAGGTGTCATATACTGAAGGACAAACGTAGTGCCTGTGCACTTTTTCTTGTGTGATATATTCAGGCACGCTGACTTCTATCTGAGGAGCGCCCACATCAACTGTATTTGACAGCTGTGGGTCTGAGCTTTAATCCGTCTTGTGACAGATAATTCAATTGTATTGTATTGTACTTGTATTTGACAATGACACATAAAGATATCCTGGCACAATAAAAGACATTGTTACTGCTCATATTCAAGATATATGACCTAGACTGTATCAAACTTAGAACAGAATAACTAAATTTGTTTGAAAAAAAAAAATGCCTTATTGTTTTTTTTACAAGTTCTCTATGGCTCAAAACAAAAAGATTTGTATTCACAAGACATTCTTTTTTCTTTATTATTTTTGTCCATTGTGTCCAAAATGAGCCTTTAATTATCTTTTCAAAAGTTATTTAACTTCATTAACAACAAGTACCAACCTGAATCTCTGTAACCATGGAAGTGTATGTTTATCTCATTGAAATTCAAGTCAGATACAGTCCTATCACTCAATAAATCAGCAATGCAAAACGCTTTGGGATGTTTGTCTTTGAAAATGGAAAGTTGCTGCAAATTTTCTCGCTCTTGTTATTTTTCCTCACGTCTTATTTGTGTGTGAACGTCCGACCTTTCTTCTCCCAATGTTGTCCGCTATCAGTTTAGAGGAAGAAATAGATTGTCTGCTTGCTCTTGTAATCAGTTATTGTCAGCACAACAGATTTCTCTTGAAAAGTGTTGGACACATTTTGGATTTCTGCAGTGAAATGAGGTCATTATAACATTAATTCAAAGGTTTGCATATGCGAAAGAAATAACTTTGAATAAAATTATATATCCAGCTTGAACTGCAGCTGAAAGGAGATGCATGTTCACTTGCACAAGTGCACATGTTGCACCAGATAAGAGCTCCAGTTTTTTTCCTCCATTGGTTCTGGTATGCACAGGACGAATCAGGCTCGAGCCAACTAAATCTAGTCTAACTAGTCTACTGCATTCAGGGAAGTTCTGATGTGATTATTTATTCAACACTGTAAAAAAAAATAGTATCTAGCCCTGTGCCTGGCAAAAATGTATTGACCTACAAAAAGCAAAAAAATTTGAAGCAGTATACTGACTGCAGATGTACTGCCTAAAAACAAAGAAAAATGACCTTTTTTTCTTTTAAGATGCAGTGTTCAGGGCTGGAACAGATGTTACTTTGTTTTCTTGCTGCATATGCTGCATTTATCTACTGCCTGTTGTTCATTAGAGCTGTTTCAGTCACAGTAAAGCAGTGCAGTCAGTGAAGGACACAGTCTGTTTAGAGCTGAAGCAGTGGTGCTTCACTAACACTATGCAGCTAATATTACTCTGCTAAAACGTGTTCCACTATTCGACCAATGATATTTTAGTTGACTGTGATGATTTTTGTTTTCGTTTACATGGTATGTGACATTTATAGATGGACAATATATTGGCGGTGATGTTATCACATGTGAGTGTTTACTTTTTTAATCGTTGGCCCAACAAGGAAAATATGTCCGCTATGTAGAGCCGATATTATATTCTGTTGACTAGTTTGTTTGTGTGCCTGGAATACTGTAAAACTGTTAAAAAGGCTTCAAAAGTGGAGTCTGAACAAACTAATTCAATGACCTGTAAAATAACTATACAGTAGTAATACTTGCAGTTGTTCATAAAATACATGTCCTTTGAGTCCCCAAGTGAAATTAACCATTAAAACTTCTAAAGTATACCGAATACAATGACCAAATAAAGTGCTTAGCGTTTAATGTCATGAAAATATAGCCTGGTAAGTAAATATATTGTTTTACTGTAACAATAAACTTACAGATTTGTACTTTTTCTTATCTCTGTAAACATGGTGCAACTCAAACTTCTGTTGCGTGATGTGCAGTCTCTGCCTGATGTTGCCGAGAACGAGCAAGCAGGCTGCACTGCCACTATTAAACTGAAGTGTCGCTTGTGTTAAGAAATGAACTTAGTCTTCTGACTAAAATGCCATTTAGTTTCATATTTTAGTTTTAGTCTAGTTGTAGTTGACTACAGTAAATATAACAATTTAGTCTCATCTTTACTATGGATGAGCGAGTACAGCATTATCTGTATCTGTTAACCATATGAATTATCTGTATCTGTATCTGTACTCGGACTGGGTATGGCCCAACTCGGAAGTGGGTGGGATTTAATCCGGAAGTGGGTGGGATTTAACCTGGAAGTGGTCGGGTTGACTTGAAATGGGCGGGGCTTTAACTGGTATGTTATTTTTAATCAGGCAATTATTAAATATGGGTTGATCAGAAATTGTTATATTTATTGCTGACTAGAAAACTATTTACATGACAGCATCAGTATTGAGCTTCAGATCAATGGTTTTGATCACAATAACAAACGAACTATACACAGTTCGAACTATGTATGAACAAGTTTTGCAACAATGAATACAACACGTGTTTCCAATTATGAAGAAAAATGTAATGAACAAGAGTTTTTATCAAAACATAACTTTCTTTTTTTTTACTTTTAATTTTTTTTATTATCAGTGTGAAATTTTTTTGGGGTTTTTTTTTTTTTTTTTTCACTAGGTATGTGTGTGTGTGTGTGTTTAGCTAATTAATTTGTATTATAGTTTTATACCACTAATTCCTTTATTTTTTTATGAAATACAGCAAGAAAGTGTCGGACGAGTAGTGTCAGACTAGTCAGGCAGAGCTAGTCTCTGCCTGACTAGCTAGTCGCATTCTACCAATCACCACGTCTGAACAAACCCCACATTTACCAGAACTCTACTGGTTAATAAGTACAACAAACAAACCAAAATAAAAAACAAACCTGAAGCTGAAAAAAACGTAAACGTTAACGGAAAAGACCCGCGAACCTGAGTGACTGAGGGAGAGAAAGAGCGTTGTTCTCTTCTCAGTGTTCTGTGTGTGAGTGAGTGAGCAGAGCGTCTGCGGGACACAGCAAATCTGTGTGTGTAGGGGAGGGGCGCTGTGACTAGCCTATCATAGAACGCAGACACAGTCAGCTACCCAATGAGGATTTTTATTCCATCCGAGCACAGATATTGACTCGTATTACTCGTATTACACACGTGGACAAAAATGTTGTTACCCTTCGGTCAATGAAAGAACAACTCACAATGGTCACAGAAAAAACTTTATTCTGACAAAAGTAATAATAAATAAAAATTCTATGAATGTTAACCAATGAAAGTCAGACATTGCTTTTCAACCATGCTTCAACGGTATTATTTAAAAAAATAAACTCATGGAACAGGTCTAGACAAAATTGATGGTACCCCCTAGAAAAGACTGTAAATAATGTGACCAAATGGACATGTTAATTCAAGGTGTGTGCACTAATTAGCATCACAGGTGTGTACAATCTTGTAATCAGTCAGTGGGCCTATTTATAGGGATTCAGGTAGTCACTGTGTTGTCTGGTGACATGGTGTGTACCACACTCAACATGGACCAGAGGAAGCGAAGGAAAGAGTTGTCGCAGGATAATAGAAAGAAAATTATAGACAAGCATGATAAAGGTAAAGGCTATAAGACCATCTCCAAGCAGCTAGATGTTCCTGTGACTACAGTTGCACATATTATTCAGAAATTTAAGATCCATGGGACTGTAGCCAACCTCCCTGGACGTGGCCGCAGGAGGAAAATTGATGACAAATCAAAGAGACGGATAATCCGAATGGTAACAAAAGAGCCCAGAAAGACTTCTAAAGAGATCCAAGGTGAACTCCATGCTCAAGGAACATCAGTGTCAGATCGCACCATCCGTCGTTGTTTGAGCCAAAGTGGACTACATGGGAGACGACCAAGGAGGACACCAATTGTTGAAAACAAATCATAAAAAAGCTAGACTGGAAAATGCCAAACTACATGTTGACAAGCCACAAAGCTTCTGGGAGAATGTCCTATGGACAGATGAGACTTTTTGCCAAGGCACATCAGCTCTATGTTCACAGACAGAAAAATGAAGCATATCAAGAAAAGAACACTGTCCCTACTGTCAAACATGGAGGAGGCTCTGTTATGTTCTGGGGCTGCTTTGCTGCATCTGGCACAGGGTGTCTTGAATCTGTGCAGGGTACAATGAAATCTGAAGACTATCAAGGGATTCTAGAGAGAAATGTGCTGGCCAGTGTCAGACAGCTTGGTCTCAGTCGCAGGTCATGGGTCTTGCAACAGGACAATGACCCAAAACACACAGCTAAAAACACCCAAGAATGGTTAAGAGGAAAACATTGGACTATTCTAAAGTATGAGCCCTGACCTCAATCCTATTGAGCATCTTTGGAAGGAGCTGAAACATGCCGTCTGGAAAAGACACCCTTCAAACCGGAAACAACTGGAGCAGTTTGCTCATGAGGAGTGGGCCAAAATACCTGCTGAAAGGTGCAGAAGTCTCATTGACAGTTACAGGAACCGTCTGATTGCAGTGATAGCCTCAAAAGGTTTTTCAACAAAATATTAAGTTAGGGGTACCAACAATTTTGTCTAGGCCTGTTCCACAGGCCTACATGTTAACCTTTCATTGGTTAACATTCATAGAATTTTTATTTATTATTACTTTTGTCAGAATAAAGTTTTTTCTGTGACCATTGTGAGTTTTTCTTTCATTTACCGAAGGGTACCAACAATTTTGTCCATGTGTGTATAATCGTACTCGGCAAAAGTGCTTTATCCGTACCGGATACTCGTTTCAGCCGAGTATCCGGCTCAACTCTAGTTTTTACTATATCTACAATAGATTTAGTAAACTAAATTATAAAGGGTAATGCATTTGTTTTTCATGGTGTTTTTTGTTTTTGTTTTTTCTGAAGTAATACTTTCTACCTAGATGGCCGAAACAGGTTAGTAGTAGTTTCATTAAGCTAACTTTACTGGACAACGTGGCAAATATAACTCTGCTGAATAAACCCAACCCATTGCTTGGAAGCTACTTTAGTTCATGGGCTTCATTCAACGTTTGAGACTACATTACCCATCATGCTTTGTAATTGTCTTCACTGCCTTGTGTCTCCCTTTCCTCATAAAAACAATGGCAACATGTGTTTGTGCACCGTAAACATGCAGGTGCGTTCAACTGCGCTGCGTTCTCCAAAGACACGCTGCTCCTGAAACCGGTGTGTTTATTCATAGAGCGGCAGCAACAGACCGCAAACACATATTACTCATACTTACAGTAGAGATGCACCGATACAGCGGGTTAACATCGGTATTGGTCTGACATTGGACATTGGCAAATGCAACTATACCAGCCTGTTAGGTGCTGGTGCCGCATTTAGGCGTATTTTTGTCCCCCCCCTTCACCTTCTTCCCTCTTTGGTTCTAGAAGAAGAGATAATTATTCTTTGCGGCTTTCTGTAGCCTATAAATAGGCCTAATAGTAATGTCGCCGTCTCTCTCTGACTTCTTCTAGCTGACGCGGAAGCTTTGGTTTCAGCTCGTTCGCGAGCTCTCCTCCTCCATCTGGCTCTGCCTGCCAGATTATGCTGGCTGTGTGTTTGCCAGAGCACGTTTTAGCCTTTAGTTCTTTTTGTTTAACCTGGTGGGACCGGCTGTCCTGTTTTTGCCTTTTTCTTTCGTTAGGGCTTAGACCTGGGTTTGTGTTAGGGGTAGCGGGCTGTCAGACAGCTTCTACGGCCCTGTATAGGGTTGGCCTGTCTGATTCTCGTCCTTATATTCTGTTTGGCCGGCTCACCATGGTTTATTTGTTTTGCTACTTTGGGCACGGGAGGGTTGGATTCTAAAAAACTTAAACTAAATGAAAAATAAAACAAAGTTTAACCATAATTGTGTCCTTCATAAATATGTTTCACCCTTGGGTCGTAACATATTAATGGGGGCTTGTCTAACCTTTTAACATAGCAGTTTATAGCCGCTTTGAAGTTATTGATTGGTCGTTTTTTTTCTGTAATTTTCTTTGCGGTTGTATTTAATGTACCTCGTTAAAGCTTGCAACATAGCCGTTTGTAGCCACTTGTGATAAGTTGCCTTTTGGTCGTTTTGTTGGTAACTTAGTGGCGTTTGTGGTGCTTTGTTGTGATTTGGTTCTGCTTTTGGATTGGTCTTGGTGAGGTAACAATGGAGTTTAAGTTGGAGGATTTTGTGCCAAGGCCTTCATTGGACGTTTTTGATAAATGCACAAAGGATAACATGTTGTTGATCGCTGGTTATTATGGCATTGAATGTTCGGCAGCCGAATAAGTAAAAAGGCCGAATAAATTTTGCCGAACAATGACGTTTTTAATGACGCAATCAAATAACCCGCGTAGAGTGAGAGGCGCGGGCTTTATGCAGCAAACATGTCAGCAGTGTGGAAGCACTTTAAAGTGTCAGAGAAAGAGGCAAAAACGGCCGTTTGCAGACATTGTTCTGCTGAATTGTCCAGATGGGGTGCATCTGCAAAAACGTACCTAGTTCAAGTGAAACAGACCACGGAGTGAAAACAACTAAAAGTGCGCTCTTAGAAGCTGTCAGCACACGATTTAGTCAGGCGGACTCAGAACCCCTGTACAGCATCGCGAATGTGCTTGATCCACGATATAAAGATCATTACTTGGATGTGGGAAAAAAGATGCGCACACGAGAAATGATCCAGGCCGAGTTGGATTTGGGAAAGCCGCTAGGTGATGGAGACGGTCAGGTGATGTACAGCGCAGGAGATGAAAACAGCGCAGAGAGTAAACGGGCTCGTACTACAGATGAGCCGCGCACAGTCTCACTGTCTGACATGCCGCTTTCCCAACCTGGCGCAGATGGCACGCAGGTAGGCTACTTGTATAAGAAATTAATTAAAGATTTTATTTATATTTTGGATTATGGTAACACTTTATAAGTAGTTTCTATTTTTAACATTAACTAACAATGAAAAATCCTTATTAAAAGCATTTATTAATCTTAATGTTAACATTTACTAATACAGTATTAAAATTAAGTATCACATTTGTAATTTTTGAATTAAAAAAGTATCAAAAGTGGTAAGCCTATTTGTTAAAATTGTGAATGCACTCATACTAACATGAACTAAATATTTTTTTTATTATCTTACATTAAGGAAGATTAATAAATACCATAACAAATGTATTGCTCATTGTTAGTTAAATAAATATTTTGAAATTGTATTTTTGTTAATTTGATTTTTTTATCTGAAAAGCAACAAAAAATAGTAAAAAGCAAATTTTTACTATTTAATTATTGTAATGTTGAAAAAATTGGCAAAATAAATGGAAAAAATGTGAAACACCGCTCGTATTCGTATTCGCCTTCGCCAAGCATTTCATTATTATTCGGCTTCGGCCAAGAATTTCATTTCGGTGCATCCCTATACTTGAAGATTTTAAAAATTGTCTGCCTGACAGAGTGGCTACATATGTAAACAAACATAAAGTGTGTGATGTGTCTAAAGGGCCGTACATACCGGGACAAATATCGGTGCGCGTTATTTGCCAGCGTTTTGCAACGCGTTTTTTGTGTTCACACCCAAGCGACTTTCGCTGACGATGAGCCGAGTGAACATGCAAATTCATTCCCTGACATTAGATGGCGCTTAATGTAAAACAGAAATACCCCGGTACACAAGGTGGCGCTGCGCAACTTAACGCTTCTGACACTCGCTTTTCACTCCGAAGAAGTATTTACACGCTTGTCAAAATCATACAAAGAAAACATGAATATGTCAAGCACCAGTAGCTCCAGCTCCAGTTCCAGCGATGAAGAAATTATTGTTCTGTTGAATGAGGAAAGACGCCGTAAAAGACGCCGATAGTGGATACATCCCATCAGGGCTGGACTGGGACAAAAAAAAGGCCCTGGCATTTTTGCTCAGACCGGCCCACCACAATCGTTCAGACACAACCAACTAGTACACCATCCTTGTGGTCCCTGTAGATATGCATATCTACTGTTCCATTCCAAAACCCTACAAAGCTGAGAACTAAGTGCCATGGACCAGTGTACCAGTGCAAGTGGCCCAGTGTACTCACTCTCTCTTGACAGACTCCCTGGTGATCAAAGGTTCCTCCCTGTCTCTCTCTCCACTGCTAACTCAAACTGGCTTGACTATACATAAGGACAGAGAGAGAGAGGATTACAATTATTTGGAAGAGTTATTAAAAGTACACTTAGTAAGGATCCATTTTGGTTATATAGTCCTGTATTCTTGAAGAGCAGGATTTCTAGATGGACAAAGTGCTCCATGTTATAAAAGCTAGTTAACCCTTTAGAACCCAATATAATGTGGATGTAGAATACTGCTAATTCTAAAAAGAAATGTTTTTTTTTTTCCAATGAACCAGACAGCAGAAAAACTAGTTTACAATTGCAAGTATAGGCTACTTTGTTTTAAAGAGCACAAACCCCTCTTTAATATGACACCAAACAAGATTTCCCTCTCATTGTTGAGATACTCCCCTTAAAAAAAAAAAGAAAACCAACCTATTCTACCAAATTAATCACACAAAACGTCCTAAAAATTTATGATATTCATATTATTCACTCACTGAAATTCATTAGAAACATGAACAAATATCTACTTTGTTGAATATACAGCTAAACAAAAATATACAGCTTTCAAAATGCAAGGCGGGTTTTAATCCCCAAATAGCAACTGCGGTCAAGCCATCCCCGTTTCGCAAAACACCAGTCAAGCCAGCCCCGTCTTTATTTCGGAGTGCTCCCGTATTAGCTGTTTTACGGTAATGCAAGGAAACAGCGCCTAGACGTCCTCCCGAACTGATGAATGTTCGTTTTTACATTTTCAACTCTCAATAGCTGCGTCTGTTTTGAAAGTTAATATTCAGTTTTTTACCATAAATATATATTATTCACACACTCAATAATCAATTCAGTTTTGAAAATTTTTCTTTTAAGTTTTTCTAGAGAAGGGCCGTACAGCCATTATGGGTATTAAAGGGTTAACATTAGAACAGTCAGCCAAAGTAGCAATTGAATAAGTTAACTCTGCTAACCTAGCTTATGCTGTGTTATTTGACTTTAGCTGACTGAGTGGCTAGTGCAGTGGGTGACAATCTGACAGACTAATGGCAACAACGATGTAGCTAACATGCTTACCGTTTCAATTACACTCTCCATGTTTCTGCAAAATGTCGTCAGGTACTGTAGGCTTGGATACTGAAGCTACAGCACTAAACATGTCTGTTATTTTTGCACATGTTGAGGCATAAACCTCTAGCATTTTTATTTTTTTTGGCCCGCAACTTCTCCGCACCCCCCTTGCACTTTTGTTTCTCCATCCTAAATCCACAGATTTCTGGCTCTGAGCCACTAACTGCATCTGACACAAGAAACAGAGGAGGAGGGGTGGAGCCTGTTAAGAGATGATTGGGCCAGCCCAGTGTCAGTATGAAAAATGAACCAATGGGCCACTGTCCCTGCTTTATGGGCCGGTCATTGGCCAATTAAAAAAAAAAATCATATTATATGGACCGGCCCCCAAGTGCGTCGGCCCACCGGGCATTTGCCCGGTATGCCAGATTACCAGTCCAGCCCTGCATCCCATAGTTACGAGAAGAGAAGAACATGGGGAGTTTTATCGACTGGTACAAGAGCTGAAAATGTTTCATGAGCGTTTTCGGGGGTATTTTAGAATGTCCGTCAGTGAGTTTGAAAATTTACTTCAACAACTGGCTCCCTCGCTGACGAAAGAACAGACACACTACCGTAAACCAATCGACCAAGAACAGCGTTTGGCCGTGTGTTTACGGTGAGTTCATTTACATTGTTATTCACTTCAATGAATGTTGTAAAAACATAAGTGAAGCGTTGTTTAAAACTAGTATTTGTCTATTTCTATTTCAGTTTTCTAAGCACTGGGGACTCTATTTCTATTTCTAGCTATTTCAATAAGAGGTCAAGAATACTTATGTACAAATATACGCCAAATCCCAAAATATGTTACATTACTTTCAAGTCACTTATGCACAATTTATTTTGGAAAAATGAACCTTTTTTTTAAAATTAACTACAAGTTGCAATAACAATAACAAACAAAGTAAAAAAGGGAATCAGAAAAGGTAGTGCAAATAAGTCACAATGACTGTAGTGCAAGTGAACGATAGTGCAAATAAACATTTAATAAATAGCCATTTTCAACTAAATTACTTGAATGTAAAAAAAAAAGAAACTAAAATACAGAATTAAAATGTATATTATAAACATCTATTAGGGTAGCCAAAAAGTTGTAGAGCAGCCATAGTTTGTTGGGGTCTGCGGGGGGACCTGATGGTAGGACACCGGCGACTGCTGTGGAAAAAAAGCAGAAGAGGCCTGGCCAAACTCAGCATCATGCAACAGCTGATGTATTTTTAATTTGACTGAAGACTACGGCTGGGGACAATCTCCTTAGTGCTGGTATCAAGCCAAGAGCAAACAAGTAATTTTCATAATTTTGTTGCTCTCTTCATTGCTCTCTGCGCTCCTCTTTCTCTTATCTGCGTTCCTCTTTCTCACTTTCCTTGGCTTCTTTGGATAAGAGGTACCGGTCCAAGAAGTCTGGTGTCTCTGGCCGTTTTCTTTTGTTTACAGTAGACCTTGTCTCAGTTGGGCTGGAGAAGGATGATCCTGGAGACGTGCTTGCTGGTGGTTCTTCTCTGTCGCTCACTTCTTTTTGAACCACCACTTAGTCAACCCCTTCATCCATATTTTCAGGAATATTGCTGTGAACACTGTAAAGACAAATTCAGTTTACATCAGAAACAATAACTCACACTGTGGGCCATGCCACACTTCATACCCATCTTGACAAAATACTCCAGAGCTTAATGTTTAATTACTAATTTAGTTAAGATTCATATAAATTTTAATGTACCATATGTCTGGCAACAAAATTTCAGCAGAGGTTACCTATACACAGATCATAAACTAATATATTGAACTAGAGGTGTGATCGCATGGTGAACAGGGAACATGCAATGATATCATGTTAATCAATGTTTAATGTAAATGCATTATAGCACAGCTCACACAGCTATGTATTATGTTCTAATGATAATACCTTCAAAATTCAGTTGATGTTGCGAGGAACTCCATGACCTTCATAAATTTCCACGGCTTCTTGTTTTTAGCAGCCTGTCCACTTTGGCAATCATCTTCGCGCTTTTTTCTTGTATATGTATCTCGCAGGCTTTTTCATTTCTGTTTTACCTCCTCCACTACAGCACACAAACGATGGCGATTGTCAAATGTTTGTAGGAAAAAGTTACAAGCCTATGTACATGAAAGACAATTAAGTGAAATGAATCTCACCATCAAGGCCCATTTGTTGTGCAATACCACTCCATAACAGTTCTCTTTTATCAAGATTTTTGTAATCGCTGTCGCGTTTGTCATATAGTTCCTTGTGTTCCAAAACACCAACGAGACCAGCAGCTCTACATTCATCTTGCCTTGCATCTTCTTCGTCTTATTTCTTCCCGGCAGTGTAGACGCTACCTGGCGTAGATCTTTTTCGCCGTTACGTATGTGTGCTTGGCAAGACAGTTTTGTGTTTGAGCGCCCCCAAGTTGTTTTACTGTAACGTCAGAAGCTCCAGACACGTGAGTAAAAGCGCCAATCTCATTGGTCGTATATTTTTTGACGCGGGACGTCAAACCAAAAAAACGAATCCGATGCGTTTTTTAAAAAATTACGCTTTTACGCGTGGCCTTTTTTGCGTCTGTGTGCACACTCACATTGGCGCCCTTTGTTTAGTCACGAGGCGTTAAATGTCGAATATCGCGCGCAAAATTCGTCCCGGTGTGAACAGGCCTTAAGGCTGCCGTGTTAGTGGATGAGTACGTCCTTACCAGAGGTCGCGCTAGACTTTCTCATTCTCCGTCATTTTGACGGAGAGAGAAAGATTTACGACGGAGTCGTAAAATTTCCGTCCTCGTCTATCATTACCTGTCATTTTTAATTTTCATACTTTAATGATACTTATAATGGCTTTTTGTTTTACTCGCGTTTCAAGAAATTTCAAGACGAGCATAGAGGACAGATTATTTGTTTTATTTAAGTGCAACAAATAACGGTACACTAAAAGTGAAAGGATATTTTGTGATTGAACTCTAGAGCACGCAGTATATTACACAATATGATTCTGTCAAAAATTAACTGAACTTAATTCCATCGCTGTTGTTGTGCCCCCCCTGACAAGTCTGTTATTTGTGTTAGCTTTTCTACAGATGTCGCAGCCTTCTCACCTCAGCCACATAACTTCTGTTCCCACTGAACACAGAAGTCCCGTAACATCTGTTGGTGACATCTCAGTGTTCTCCGTTCATCCTCCTTCACCCTCCACTGCATCATGTCCTCTTTTTTCACCTTTATTTTCAATATCAGAACTTTTTGGCGGTTTGAAAAAACTACTCTCACTCAGCTGCCGTGACCTTTTTGCAATTGAATGCAGCGTGACAAAGACAACACGATTCAAGATAATTGCTGATTGATATATGTACATTCGCCACCAACTGGTCAGGAGTAGGAATTACAATAGATCACCCTCAGAATAATCCGGATGGCCTTCAGATTTTTCCATCCCTGCTAAAAAAAAAAAAAAAAAACGTCTGACGGGAAATATTCGGTTAATGCGACCTCTGGTCCTTGCGCACAAAACAGTTTTTTCATTTAATAGTAAACCTGTTGAGTCTTTAGTGATGACAGAAATGTTAAAAGTTTCCAAATGAGTACAGACCGAGTCAGGGCAATGACAACAGAACAAGATAAAACTTAAAAGGAGGACTTTAGAGGAAAAGACAATGTAATGTGTTTCTATTGTAAAAAGAGAGGACATATTGTTGCTAGTTGCCCAGTGTTTACAAAACAAAATTCCAAACCTGTTGCTCTGATAAATAAGCAGGAAAAAGACAATAACAAACCTGAAAAGTCCAGTGCAAACCCCAAACACGGGTAGAAAGTTCAAAAGATGTTTATTTAGCCGGCATAAGTACACATCAAAATCTATGAGACAAGGTAGGAACACAGCCAAGGTCTGAGCATACAAAAAGACCAGAACTGATAGCACACAAAAACATCAGACAAGGGAACACAAAGAAATATCCACGGAGCTCACGGAGACACACGGAGACACAGAACAATACTCACGGTAGGGGTGAAGACGACCTGGCCACGAGCAGGGGAAAACACACAGGTTATAAAGACACACAATGAGGGACAGGTGAAACACATCAGGGTGGAGCATGCAATCACACATGAGGGAAAGACACAAGGCAGGAAGTCAATCAAAAGACACAGACAGGGTTAAGACATTTCACAATAAAACCAGGAACTCAAATACAATCTGAAACAAAATCAGATACACAAACCAAACTGGAAATCAGACACAATAATGAAACAACTAAGATACTTAAAAGAAACATAATATCACAAACAAAACCGAGACAACACAGATACACTAACAAAACAGACAACTACAAAACCAGGTCAGGATCCTGGCAGAAAAGCCTTGTGACAAGTCCAGTGACTTAGCAGATTTTTCTCCATTTATTATGGACGGCGTTGTGTCTTAGCCCAGTGATAATGTCCGTGTCCCAATAAAAATACTCCTGTGTCGGTTCTGATGTACCAGTCTTGGGCTTTGCAATGGAAGACATTGGTGTGCCATTACACAGAGTGTTTGTCGTATCTGATTTGGTATCGGGTGAAGTGGAAGTCGGAGTGAGGGCTGAGTTTCCGATTAAAGGAATTCACTTCATTATGGAGAATGACTTAGCCGGTGGTAAAGTACTGGGGACTTCTGAAATGACACTTGTTCCAATGATGAAGTCTCCAGAAAAACTTGCTGTAAAGTTTCCAAAGGTTTTTTCAGCTTGTGCAATTACTAGGTCCATGCATAAAAAGCACCAAGAGGAGGTTAACGCGAGTGACAGTTTCCTGTGTAAACCAGCCGCTGAGTCTACGAATGTAGCTCAGTTAGCCGCTAATACTGGCAGGAAGAGTTTGGCAAATGTCGTTAATATTGACAGCTCGTCTCTGCCGCAGTTGATTACTGACCAAAATGAGTCCTTAATAGCCTTGTTTGACGTTGCTGTTACTGGTAAAGATGCTGAGTCCATGTCTACTGGATATTTTTATAAGGACAGTTTGTTGATGCGCAAATGGACGCCATTAAATGTCTTTTCGGTGGAAGAGTGGAGTGTTGTGACGCAGATTGTAGTTCCTACTCCATACCGAAATGAGATATTAAAGTTGGCTCATGATAATCCTCTGGCTGGTCATTTAGGAATTAAGAAAAGCTATCATCGCATTTTGCAACATTTCTTTTGGCCGGGAATAAAAGGGGATGTGCGTTACTGTAAATCATGTCATTGGTGTCAAGTTTCAGGAAAACCAAATCAAACTGCTCCTCCCGCTCCCTTGTATCCAATCCCAGCCGTTGGTGAACCTTTTGAACGGGTGTTGGTTGATTGCGTGGGTCCACCTCCTCGAACCAAAATGGGAAATAAATTCCTTATAACAATCATGTGTGTATCCACTCGCTTCCCAGAGGTTTTTCCTGTGCGAAAGATCACAACTCCAGTTGTTAAAACCTTGACAAAGTTTTTTTCACTGTTTGGTCTGCCTAAAGTTGTCCAGACAGACCAAGGTTCTAACTTTGTCACGCGTTTTTGCACAGGTCCTTAAGCAACTCAACATCCAGCATTGTCATTCTAGCGCTTATCACCCAGAGAGTCAAGGCACGCTAGAGCGCTTTCACCAGACGCTTAAGACTTTGCTCCGTACATATTTACATTTACATTTACATTTATTCATTTAGCAGACGCTTTTATCCAAAGCGACTTACATTACATTACCAGTGTTACAGTCACTGGAGGCAAGGTGGGTTAAGTGTCTTGCCCAAGGACACAACGACAGTATGGACTGTGGGGCGAGCGGGAATCGATCCTACTACCTTCCGGTTGAAGGACGGCCGCTCTACCCACTGAGCTACTGCCGCCCCGCAGCGCCCCGCAACATATTGTTTGGAGTTTGAAAAAGACTGGGATGAAGGGGTTCACTTCCAAAATGTTTGCTTTTCGGGAGGTGGTTCAGGAATCCCTTGGTTTTAGTCCTTTGGAGTTGTTTTTTGCACACACAGTGCATGGTCCCTTAAAACTTCTAAAAGAGAAATGGTTGTGTGAAGGGACAGAGCAAAACCTTTTGGATTATGTGTGTAACTTTAGGTTAAAACTGCGGCGTGCATGTGAAATCGCTAAAGAAAACTTGGAAGTTGCACAAACTAAAATGAAGACCTGGTAAAATGACAGACAGACATGCTAAAATCCGTGAGTTTCAGCCTGGTGACAGTGTTGGTGTTGTTACCTATTCCTGGTGCTAGCCTTCAAGATCGCTACAGTGTGCCTTATGTTATTCAGAGAAAGGTTGGAGACAGGGACTATCTGGTAGCCACGCCTGACAGACGGTCCCGGTTATGTCACGTTAATATGTTAAAAGGTTACTGTGAACGCACATCTTCTCGGTCACTTGTCACCTGTAATACTGCTGTTTCTCCTGTGGCGCTGTCCAGTGCTGAAGTGCCTTTGTTACGTCTGATGACTTTGTGCAATATACAGTCATGGCTTTTGGCATGCGCAATGCACCAGCTACCTTTCAGCGCTTGATGAACATCAGGCTGTCCAGTCTGTTCTTCTGTGAGGCTTATTTAGACGACTTGGTTGTGTGTTCAGGGACATGGATTGAGCACTTGGAACACCTTCGGATTGTGTTTTGTCGTCTTAAAGAAGCCAAGTTGACTGTGAATTTATCTAAATGTGAATTTGCTCAGGCAACAGTCACCTACTTAAGAAAGGTGGTGGGGGAGGTCAGGTACGTCCTGTACAGGCAAAAGTGGAAAGTATTGTGGCTTTTCCTGTCCCAACCACCTCCACTGAGCTTCGTCGATATCTGGCAATGGTTGGTTATTATCAAGGGTTTTATCGAGGGTTTTGTTTTCTCCGGTGGTGTCTCCGTTAACTGACCTATTGAGCATTAAGGTGCCCTTTATGTAGTCTGACTGCTGTCAAACTGCGTTTGAAAACACCAAGTCCTTGTTGTTGTGTGCTCCTGTCCTCGCTGCACTTTCCTTTGCGAGGCCTTTTAAATTGGCTGTGGATGCCAGTGACACCAGGGTGGGCGCTGTGTTGTTGCAAGAAGGTCTAGATGACATTGATCATCCAGTTTTGTACTTTTCTAAGAAACTTGACTGCCATCAGAAATGGTACTCGACTATTGAAAAAGAGACTCTTGCCCTGATTCTGGCCTTAGAGCATTTTCAAGTTTATGTTGGTTCCGCTAGTGCTCCTGTTAAAGTTTTTATAATCCGCTCGTGTTTTTGCACCGCATGCGAAATAAAAACAGGCACTTAATGAACTGGAGTCTTTGTTTGCAGGAGTATAATGTAGAGCTTAAACATATAAGGGGCAAAAATAACGTTTTGGCCAACGAGTTATCACGCAAGTAGACTGGACAATGTTTTCACTTTTTTTGTCCACCACCATTGTCCAGTATTTTGGGGAGGAGGTGTTAGGTGCTGGCGCCGCATTTAGGCATATTTTTGTCCCCCTCTTCACCTTCTTCCCTCTTTGGTTCTAGTAGAGGAGATAATTATTCTTGACGACTTTCTGTAGCCTATAAATAGGCCTAATAGTAATGTCGCCGTCTATCTCTGACTTCCTCTAGCTGACGCGGAAGCTTTGGTTTCAGCTCGTTCACGAGCTCCCCTCCTCCATCTGGCTCCGCCTGCCAGATTATGCCGGCTGTGGCCGATGCCGGCTGTGTGTGCCGGAGCACGTTTTAGCCTTTAGCCTTTAGTTCTTTTTGTTTAACCTGGTGGGACCGGCTGTCCTGTTTTCGCCTTTTTCTTTCGTTAGGGCTTAGACTCGGGTTTGTGTTAGGGGTAGCTGGCTGTCAGACAGCTTCTACGGCCCTGTATAGGGTTGGCCTGTCTGACTTCTCGTCCTTATATTCTGTTTGGCCGGCTCACCATGGTTTATTTGTTTTGCTACTTTGGGCACGGGAGGGTTGGATTCTAAAAAAGTTAATTTAAATGAAAAGTAAAACAAAGTTTAACCATAACTGTGTCTCCTGTGTCCTTCATAAATATGTTTCACCCTTGGGTCGTAACACAGCCTACCAATATTATTCTGTTGTCACAGGAAATAAATACAATGAGTATATTTGTCATTCTCTCCTGCCTTGCTAGCGTTATCTCTAGAGGGAGGGGTTGACCTGAAACTAATCCCGATTGGACCAGGCTGTTCTGGTCTCATAGTCATTAGCTATGAAAGGGCAGTGTAACACTTGTGCAACGGGATAATGTAGTAGCTTTTAGTTGTCTGGTTAGGCCGTGTCATTCTGATGTCAATTGCCTAAATCTGTTAGATATGGTGAATTTATTAAGCCCTCAAACACATCTGCAAATGCACAGTCAGTACCCCAAAATCTTACAAGTTTTTTTCAGTGCAAGAAGGGAATGGAGATGATTGTAGTAAAATGTAATTAACAGTTTAAGGGCAAATGTGCATTTTCACAGTAAAGCAATGGCTATCAATTTCGTTATATTATCGACATTGGCCAATATCGGCCACAACAGCAAGATGAATGTCGGATATTTGTATTGGTTGAAAAAATTTGTATTGCCCCAAACCTAGTGTCATTTAGGTAAATAGCTTTGAGAACTCCACTGACCATGATCTGAGGTGATGCATTGCATTTCCATACAAATAGGTAAATAAATATAATTGTAGGCGAAAAGAAGATAAGTTCAAAGCAGTGTTGAATGTGGATAGAAATACATTAGACTTTGATGGTGGAGGAAGAGATTGCGGTCCCATTCTCACCAGGGGAATGCCAATTACCAGATAGTGTTCAGAACAAGCAGTAATAGATTAAAGCTTTGCAAGAGTCAGGATGCTCTTCAAATAAAGATGGTTTGATTAGAATACATCAGTGTTGCATTCTCTTTGTGTTAGACATAGGACAAGTTTTGTTGGCAGAAAACCCATAGACCCAACTAAAAATGATAACTCTACCTATAACAGGAGTCTAAGAGCCACAGTAAAGCTATGCTATTGTGCTGTAGTTTATAATACTGATACAATAATATTGTATGTATCAGTTATTACTGGTTAGTGGTTAAATCTACAAGATTATATCTGCGAAGGAGTTTAATAAAGGTTAATAACTGCGAGGGGCTAAAGAGCTGCATGCGTCTCCAGAGCCTGGAATAGGCTATGTTAAAATAGGAAAGCCATTAGACACAAGTCCATCAGATATTGTGCTAAAGTTTTTAAGATTTATTGACATAACTGGCAAGTTAGTGGTCTTTTGCCTTGATAGAAATGCAACGTCCAGTCACTCTTTCCCGTTTCAGCGTGAGCTTCATACAGTTGACAACATTCTGCCCTCAGCACACAGCTATGCACATGCCACCCATTGAACTCTTACGTTCCTTTTCAACTCACTAGGTGGCCTGCAACACTGACACGTCCAAGTCAGTGGAAATTAATCTTCAAGGGCTAGGAAAGCCCTTGGAGATGATGCAGTTTTCTTTCACGAGAAATCCTCCTGCCAGTGTCACAGTCAGTCAAAGAGCAAAGGGAAAGTTAAGTTTGAATTGCAGGACTGTCACCTTCAAAGGAGACGTTTGACAGGTGTTGAGGATTAGTCTAAAATTTAGTCTGATGTAGTCTGAGGTAATGACCTAATCATCTCAAGGATGCACCTCTCCGCTTTGTGAAGAGAAAAGCAGTAAACCTGGAATCATAGTCACCCACTAGGTGAAAAGTCCAGTATTCTTATAGCCTTCTTGTCATCCAGAATTTATATCTTTCTCAAGGGCTTTCAGAATAATAGTTCTGCAGCTGATTCAAATATTGTTTCCACCTGCAACCATTGCCAGTGTCATTTGAGCAGATAGGATTATTTTGCAATATGCATACATTTTTGTATTTTGCGCATGCTGTGCACATTTCATGTGGTTGTGATTGAATGTGTGGGCTAATTCCTCACCATGTCTGCTCACTTTGTAGTTATCTTATTTCCCAGGAGGACACTAAGCCACTGCCACAGTTGATCCACTGATTATGTGCTAGCAAATTATCTTAATACTACAGTGTGACACAGGAATCTGGTTTGACTGCAGTACTTTGGTTGTTTTATTTTTTTTAATAGATTGTCTGCTGAAGAAATAAATAACAAACATGGGTTTAGGCTCAAATTGAAATGTTTTTTATTACCAAAAACAAATAATATATAACATATTCATTTACAGGTATTCTGCTGCATTAATTAGAGTGTGGCAGCAACAGCTCACTGATTTCAGACATCCACTGGCTTCTCTCTTTTGGTCAATAGCTGAATGCAGGGGATGTTCCCTTTTGTTCAGTATATCATCCGTCCAGTTGTGTGTCTGTTGCTCCACTACCACTAGAGTCTCGCCTACAATCTCTTTTTCTGAGACTCCCCAACAGACTGCTGCATAAAAACAGAGTTATTACTGCTGATAAAACATTTGCAGCAGTTTATTGTTTACATTAAAGACCTCAGCTTTCTTAAAAAATATCGCTGGCTTTGGCCTTTTCTATAAAGTGCATCTTTGTTTATGGACCAGTCCAGCTTGTTGTTCAGATACGCTCCTAGGTATTTATAGGTGGGCACTATTTGAATATCTTCTTCACTGATGGTCACAGTTTGAATTTAGGGTGTATCGCGCCTAAAGTTGATGACCATCACTTTTGTTTTGGAGATGTTTTCTTTGCTCTATAAAAGTTCTCTATGAGGCTCCTGTTTTCTTTATATAGTACATCTTTGATACAAGCCACTATTGCTGTGCCATCAGTGTATTTCTGAATTGGGCAGAACTCAGAGTTAAAATTAAATTCTGTAGTGTATAAGGAGGAATAAAACTGTCGGATAATTAAATCCCACAGCGGGGATTTATTGAGGGGATTTGTATTTTAAATAATTGCTACAATTGGAAAAAAATTCAGGGTGCACGTGGCAGTTCAAAACCCGGCCGACTTAAACATTCTCGGCCGACTCTGGTTTTTCTGTGATGAGTCTGCATGTCCTCCACGTGTTATTGTGGGTTCTCTCCGGGTACTCCGGCTTCCTCCCACCGTCCAAACACATGCATCTTTAGGTTAATTGGCAAATCTAAAGTGTCCCTAGTGAATGAATGTGAGAGTGAATGGTTGTCTGTCACTGTCTGTGACCTATAATTGTCAGCCCTGCGACTAACTGGCCATTGTCCAGGGTGTACCCCGCCTCAGGCCCAAAGCTGCTGGGATAGGCTCCAGTCACCCGCGACCCCTAACGGGACTAAACGGTAGAAAATGAATGAATGAATGAATGAATAAAAATTAAATAATAAAACATAAAAAGTAAATATTTCATTAGATTAATTTGGTTAAATATTTTATTTAGAAAGGGTTAATGTGAGCTTTTGTTTGAAATGAATGTATTATTTTCTTTCTTTTTTCTCTCTAAAGTCCTATTTTATCTTATCTACAGTTCCCCAGCCTAACATACTATAATCCACCTGTCAGGTTATCAGTAATCCACGTGATAAAGGACAAGTCTTCCCACAGACTCCTTACAATAGCTGGTCTGATGGTGTTGAATACACTTAGAAAAGCAAAGAACATAACCCTTACCTAACCACCTGGATCACCCAGGTGAGAATAGACCCTATGTTACAGATACTGTATATCGTATAGCATACTCAATATGTTTGTTGTAGGTAAACTAGAAAAGTCCAAGAACATTTTTAACCTGTAATTAAAAAAATATTTTTGGCAACCTTTCAAATGTTTTTTATAAATTGATGAGCTGGAATGCAGCTGGAACTAGGGGTGTGCCGGTTTCAGAATTGGTGATGACGGTTATGACATGAGTCAAATGTGATGGTTCATAACATAACCGTCGTGGGGGGGGGATTAGTTTGAATAAACGAGCAGACACTGATTAGCTACTTGCTCTACGTTTATTTAAAATTAACAGCAAGACAACTAGCAGTGAATGTGCTTATTAAATGAATCACACACAGTGAACAAATCCTTAACAAAAAAAAAAAGAACTTTGCAATGAACGTGCTTTGTTTTAAATAAATCACACACAGTAAACAAAACGATCTGACAGGGGTAGATCTGACGGGGTTAACGCCGTGTCAGCGCGCGCTCTGATCGGTAAAGGGGCAGAGATTTCAGACCTCCGTTTATTAAGGAGATCTCCAAGATTGTGCACAGACCTCTCCCGAATCATCTCCAGCAGCAGCAGCCTCTGAAGCACCACTAACTTCGCCTCCGTTTCCCTCGTCAGCTGATACAATTTCCCCCCGAAGTGCATCTTTTGTCTCCTCCAATCCGTCCCCCCCATTGCCTCTGTATCGTGGGTCAAGGAAAGATGACTTTGCCAAAAGCTCCTGAGTGGCTGGCACTGTATTTGTGCTAATGTATGAGGCATAGGCCTACGCTGAGTTTCATTTACGATGAGATGCGCTCTAGTTCACAGTGCAGTGCAAGTGAACGCAGCGCGCTGGCGCTTCCATGTCACGGTTATCATTGTCTGCTATATTTGCTTTTTATTTATTAAAATACATGCAATTGGTTGATGAAACATTCATTAAAATTAAGATAAAATTTGTACAAAACAGAATTCGTTTTTAAGAAAGGTTTTCTACAAAGCAAAATTTAATGAAGTGGTAAATATAAAAAATATTTTAATGACACGGTTTTGGCGGTTATAGAGTTCTAATGACGGTGTTCAACTATAACCGCCGATCACACAGTTATATACTAACCGTCACACCCCTAGAACAGGACAGGCTGGAACACTGAGGTTTGAGATTCAGACTTATCCCAGGTAATACTTAATATTGCTGTAGTGGTGAATTTAAGACCAGTTTATACATCAAACAATGCTGATGACTGTGGCGCACTGGGATTTGTTTACTCGGCAAACAACAGTTTAATTGGAAAAAAATATTTTCCAGCTGCTGTGGATTTAAGGCAGAGAGTGTGGCTGTGTGTTTCTGTGGGGGATTTACAGTATTCAGTGTGTGTCTACTAAATAATTAAAACCAGCCAAGAGGAAAGGACTGGGCTCGGCTTGTTAGCGTGGGCTCCACCGTAATAATAGCAGAAATCACTTCTTTTAACAGACCTGTTGGGAAGTCGCCATTAGTACTTCTGACGTCTAACTAAAGCTAATGCAGATTCCCAGCACAGAGATCCTTCAAATGCAGGAGCTACAGTATTGACAAAATGTTGGGGATTCAAGTTACAAAACAATATTAACCGGAAGTCCACAGAATGTAATATTAGTAAAAATATATTCTTCCCTAAGATAATGGTATATTTATCTTTTTTATTTTCGTGCCTTTTTTAAAGGACTCGTGCCTTTTTTATTTTTGATTAGTCACACTCCAAATGTACTATTGAGTGTTACACATACAGGTTCCTTCTATACACCTTCTCCTGGCTTCAAATGCTTTGTCCCCTTGAGTCTTGTGCTGATGGAGGACTCATAGGAAGCGGGCAGATGCACTTTGTCAATGTGGCCTCAAAGTCCCCTGGCCTTAAGGCTGAACTATGGACCAGGTTACTCCGACACGAAACAAGGGCTAAAACGCTTTGATAAATCCACGGAGGCAAAAAAGGGGAGGGAGAGAAATGTCTATCAGTGTAAATAGACACTGGTAATAAGAAAACTACGGTTATAGAGACTGGAGCAGACTTCTTTCCTACGAGTTGCCTCTGATTAAATTCTATTTTGTTTTTCAAAGACAGTGCTCTCTCTGCTGGGGTTGTTGTTCCTTCGTTCTTTGAATGTAAAATCACAACAATACTTCAAAGGAACTCCTCACACTTAATCTGATATGTACATTCATTACAAACAACACATTCAGACTTGTCTGATATACAGTGATATTTCTTCTTGCATATCTCTTTTCCAGTGTTAGCACAAAATAAAAAATGTAAAAAACACAAAAACCATGGGCATCAGCCCCAAACCAAATTTTCCACAGCACTAGAACTCCTATCAATGCTATTTGTCCAAGCAATCCAGCACCCAGCTGGACTATGATATGCTGCCACTGAGGTGGTATCGGAAGTAATAGGATTTGTGCCCTCTTGAAACTGAGTGGTGTGTGAGTGTGTATTTGACAAGAAGGAACTGAGAGGCATTTGAAAAGAGACACTGGGACAATGGTTTGTTTCCTGGAAACAATTGTCTTCTTGTTTATGCAGTATTTCATACAAAGTTGTAATACATTATTTAATATAAACCACAAAAAGCGAAATAGTTCCAATCTTTACGTCCAGTCTTTCTACTGATGGCAGTAAAACAAGTCCTATTAATCAGTTCAACAAAGGGTAATCCTTAATAGTAGTAGCAGTTAAGGGTCCTGTCATGAATCATAAATAATTAAGAATCTTTCTGGTATGATTTTCAGAAATGTTATTGCCCGCTTAGAACAGACTGTACCTGATATTTTTTCTAGTGTTTTAAAAAAAATGGTTTAAACCCCAAATAGTATATTGCAATAATTTGTGGAAAACAAACAAAAAAAAAACAAACAGGCTTTATGATGTTATCTACTGTTTATTATAAAGGATTTTAATAGATGAGAATCTGGAAATGGCAAACATTAGCAGATCATATGCTCGCAAAAATGAAATATAATATATATACTAACAAAAATCTAAAAAGAAGCAATTTGATTGGTCGACACTTGTCACAAACAACTCAAAAAAAAACATCTGAGAAAATAGAGGCAACATAAAATACGAATAAATACTGTCAATTTAACCACGTAATGTTTAACAAGGCAGATTTAACTGCCGTACTGACCCTGAAGTCGGCACTAAGCAGTGGTGGACGAAGTACACAAACCAAGTACAGTTAAAGTTAAAGTACAGATACACTAGGTAAAATATTACTTCAGTAAAATCCAAAGTACTCCCTTTTAACTTTCACTTGAGTAAAAGTACAAAAGTATTTGCCTTCAAATGTACTTAAGTATCCAAGTACTATCATTTATTATGGCTATTATGCCCTTATAGATTTTGTCAGTCTCTCGCCGATGTTCTGTTGACAATATCACCGAAGGGAGTGGACATCAAATGGGGCCACTCAGCCAGCTCATTCATGTTTTTCAATATTCCATTTAAGTTCAGGATAGCTCAGGTTCAGAAGAACCCAATGAAGTTAAAGAATTGTTAGTAATGACGTTTGAAAGGATTTAACAATTTTTCAATGAACGTTTTTTTATATAGGCTTATGTTGTTCTGTTTTCTTTTTATATTGAATTACTTTGATTTTTTAGATGCTCTGTAGCACTTTGAGATTGTCTAAATGTAAAGTGCATTACAAATAAAATTTATTATTATTATTATTATTATTATTAACAAAGCTTTTTTTGTAGAATACCTGATCTGGCCCAGCCTCACCCAGACTCTGCCTCCTGCGGCCCCCAAGTAATTTGAGTTTGAGATCCCTGGGCTAGAATGTGTTGGTTCTTGCTTACTTTGTTGTTGTGTCTGCGCACTGCTTTCCTGTAGCTCTCGTCTAGTTGAAAGGAAATGTTCACTGTCCCAAACATTGAAAACTAGTCAGTCAGGATTTCTGCTCATACCAGGACTTGGAAAACCTTCGGTTATACGTCTTCCAGCCCTTCGTAGAAACTTGTTTAATATTAAAATTTGGTTTTGGAGGTCCTAATTGTTTTGCTGCCAATGTTTCTTTGTTTGAGCATCAATTGAAAGGAATATATATTAGCGAAGCAATGGAATCGCCTTACCTTACATTATTCATTGATCATTTATATATATTAGAATTTTTATTGGAAAATGTACAAGAAAACAGCATGGAAGTTCTGCAAATTGGAACATACACAGTAAAGAAAGCCAACAGATGCTCGGGCCTTCTAAGTGCATCGTGTGTCCCTGAAGTGGTATTACCTGACTCTAATGGAAACAAGAGGAAAACTCCAAGCATGACTACAACAATTATTTACCTTTTTAAAACATTAATAGCTGTGCAAAGACTAAAGACAGGATTGTATTTTAGGAGTGAATAAAAATAACATCTTATTTAAGAACAATGGCCACTGATGTTTTATCCTGATTTTATGTGGCTTTGTAGCCCATATTTGATATTCTGTGGGATGCAGCCAGGCCACATCAGACTGAATTATGGCTACAAATGTTATTTCTCATCTCAAAAGAAATATAGATGTATCTGTATCTATTTGTGTCAATATGAATGTTGCCATCCCACATCAGTATTCTCTGCAAGATGGAGGGCATAAACTGTAAAGAGGCATCTTTTATAGATGTCAAATACTTGCTCCAAATGGTCCCAACAGTCAGTATTGTTGATGTGTCTGGCTCTTACCTGGTATCAGTCTTTTCCAACAATTGATCTTCCAGCATTATAGCAACACTGTCTGTGAGGTGACCCTACACTTGTGACACAAACACAATAGTGTCCTCAGGGACAGGTCTAATGGGAGATCAGCACCGGAACCAACCGTCACAAAGGATCGCAGTGTAGTGTGCTCCTTTTATAAATTGTTATTGTTGCTATTTTCCAGATATTTTATCTAAACAAAGGGCTACAACCAATAAATAGTGTGGTAATCAACTAATCAAATTATAATTAGATGATTATTCACAAATATTTCTCTCACCATGCTCCAATGGTTAATCAAAGTATTGTAAATCTAACTAGATTATATATATTTTTTTAATGCTGTACAAAATTCCCAAAATGTTGATTTCAAATCTGCTCAGTGTCATTAAAAGACACACTTGGCTTCTTGTTAATTCAACACTTAAATTGTAATTCAAGCTATTGAAAAAATATGACCACTTTTTCTAGTTTAGAATCAAATTAAACTTTTCATCTGATTAATAAGATTAAGGAAGGAGCTTTAAATGACTCCAGTATTAACATCATCACAAATATTGAATGTGAAACAACATATAGGCTTATTACTTACATTTACATGCATCTATTTTCATTCAAAAAGCGACAGTTTAAGTTACAATAAACTAACATTAATATGAGATCACTTTACTTCCCAGAGTCTGTGGTTTAGTTTGTTTCTCTTGGTGCTATGGATGCCCAATCAGGAAGATATCACTTCTTTCAAACAGTAGTTCTCAGGTGGTTCTATTACTGTTTTTATATGTTTTTTATCTGTGGTGTATGGAGACTGCATTGATCTCTTAGCCTTGTGCATGACAGCACACAAACGTAACACATGCACTGTCCCTGTGGCAGTGCTCTCCATCACTGGTTTATTGCTCCATGTTACCATGATCCCTTCAGGGGCAGTCACAGAGCTTCCCCACAGACCTGTTGTCCATTTTCCTGTGGCTCATTTATAACTGTTCTTTCAACCTCTATAAATCACACTTGAGTTTTCTTCTGTGCATGTGTGCATGCATGTGTGTTCATATCCATTGTGGTCTGTAGCAGCTGTTCAAACATTAGCACTGTGTACCTCTTTAACTTGACCCCAGTCAGTATGTATTTATGGTTGGCAACCCAAAAAGTTGAAGTCTGTTTAGGGTTATGTGTTCAAAATCATTTCTCTTTTAGGCAATTTCTTCAAAATATCACTCCCTCTAGTGGACATCAAACTCATACAATCTCAGAGAACAGAATGAACTCTGTTTCAAGATTCATTGTTTAACTGTCTTTCAGTTCTTTTGTCCAACATATGCAAGAACTCAGGGCATACAGATGATGGTGGTTGGTTTACAATTAATAAATTAATGTGTAAGATTTTTCTCAAAGTTTGTGAATTATTAAATCATTTTGTTGGCTGTATTATAGCAACATGCACAAGATGGTGTTTCATTAATATCCCCTTTATCTGTAAAGCACAATGAAGAATAGGATCAGTCAATGACTTATTCTTATTTAGAGCACTTATAGTGTTGCTCTTTGGAAACAGGTGAAGCCAATACCTCTCTCCTAAATTATCTAAACTATAGTTTAGTGAGAATGTAATTATTTTATCCATCCATATTCTTCTGCTGCTGTAGCAATCTAAGACACCCGGAACACCTTCATAGGAAGGTTCGGGGTTGGACCGTGATCATGGGCCTTGATTTAAATCTCTTTATAAAGGGCTTCTGAACCGCTCTTAGTCTGACCCATCACCTGTTTGCCTTGAGAGAGCCTACCAGGGGCATGTAGCCCCAGACAACTTAGCTCCTAGGATCATTCGGGGTATTCATTCGGGGCAGCAGTAGCTCAGTGGGTAGAGTGGTTGTCTTTCAACCGGAAGGTAGGCGGTCGATTCCCACTCTCCCCACAGTTCATACTGTCGTTGTGTCCTTGGGCAAGACACTTAACCCACCTTGCCTCTAGTGACTGTAACACTGGTAATTACATTAGAACAATGTAAGTCGCTTTGGATAAAAGCGTCAGCTAAATGAATAAATGTAAATGTAAAATATTCAAACCCTCCACCATGATAAGACCGTGGTCCAAGGAGAGTGTAATTAAACACCGCTTAATCAGTCAAGAGGTTTAAAAAAACTTCTCTAAAAAAATAGAATGAAACCTGCTGCTACACATGTTGTTTTGGTTGCCTATTAATCTTCCCAGAACGTCTTGGCTGAGTTGTTCGAGGAATATGAGCATTGCATACAAGATTTATCTCACTGGATGAGTTGTTTTGGTCCAGCCTTATCCATCTGTGACTTATCATATAAACTCCCCTTGTAAAACCTTTTAAATTGTAGTTTAGATTTGGAGAGATTGTTTTTAATTGTTTTTAATGTACTTAAGTCAGTTTAACCTTGACAGTCAGAAGTCCAGTTTAGTTTTGGTAGATGTACATCTCAGCTCTTTAATGGTTATTCAACTGACTGAAGACGATGACAGTGTACCATTTCAAATGCTATAAAAAATACAGCACTATAGAATATAATTTTTAAACAAGTTGTAGTTCAGCAAGAGGTTTGACATTTTATACAGCTGGCAATTTTTAAGGGACTACATTTAAGAGAATCCATTTCTAGCTGACAGGTAAGATTTCCATCAATCATCTGTCTGCCTGTCATGCAAAGTAGATAGATGCTACAGATAGCGTTAGTTTCTCTCTCACTGAGCAGTCAATTAACACTTAAATTACATACAGGCCTCACTGCAGAATGTCGACACACAACGAACCACACAGTCATACTTTTTAGTAATGACAAGTGGTTCCAGCCTAACCTCAAACAATGCTTGATTTCTTCAAGCACAAGCCACTGATAGAAACATTAAATTGAAATATTAACTGCCCAATAAATGTGAGGACCTCAATGTTTTTTTTTATAGCCTTCCCTATTGATTAAATAACATTTATTTGAGCTAAAGTGTAAGTGAAATTAAAATTACATTTAGTCATTTAGCAGACGCTTTTATCCAAAGCGACTTACAAGTGAGGAAAACAATGGAAGAAATTTTAACAACACAAGGTACAATATCGATATAATATAATATCGATAGAAAGGAAGTAGAACTCAGTGTTTGTCAGTCAGGTGTTGACGGAAGAGATGTGATTTCAGGCGTTTTTTAAAGATCTTGTAGCAGCAGGTAGATCATTCTACCAATGTGGAGCAGATTCAGAGAAGGTATGTGAGAGTGATTTTTTACCTTTTTTGGGACAGCACCACCAGACTTTGTTCATTTACAGAGCGCAGGGATCTGGTAGGAACGTAGGTCTGTATTAGTGAGTGAAGATATGAGGGTGCAGAACCAGTGGTGGTCTTGTAGGCCAAGAGTATAGCTTTGAACTTGATGCGGGCGTCAACCGAGAGCCAGTGTAACCTAATGAATAGAGGAGTTACGTGCGCTCTCTTCGGTTCATTAAAGACCACTCTTGCCGCTGCATTCTGGATCAGCTGCAGAGGTTTGGTTGTGCAGGCAGGGAGTCCAGCCAGTAGAGCATTGCAATAATCCATGTTGCCTTTGCCAGTCTCAGGGCTTCGATGACTGAGAGCAGTGCAGTTTCGGTGGAATGTCCGCTCTTGAACCCAGACTGGTTCTGGTCCAGGAGGTTGTTCCGTGCGAGAAAGGATGAGAGCTGAGTAAACACAACTCGCTCCAGAGCTTTGGCAATGAAGGGAAGGAGGGAAACCGGTCTGTAGTTTTCTAGCAGTGTAGGGTTAAGAGTGGGTTTCTTCAATAGTGGTGTGATGCGGGCCTCTTTGAAAGCTGTGGGGAATGACCCAGTGGAGAGAGATGAGTTGATGATGTGGGTGAGAGCAGGCACGACAGATGGAGAGA